>JALIGW010000008.1:23057500-23785000 GCA_023053685.1 Diadophis punctatus similis
TAGCTCTTTCTTCTATTGGAAGTTACCTCAGAACATAACAGAGCTTTCCTCCTTTGACAATTATTTCATAACATTACAGAGAGCTCTACTTCTCTCTCAGCCAGGCCTTTTATAGTTCCTGGCCCTGCTGTCTATGCTCCTATTGGCTGTCTCTTATGATGTCATCTATCCCCCTCCCTTTTGGAGCACTGGGATAAACACCTCCCCCTTCCTACTTACCTTGTATTTTAAAGCTGTCTGGCTCTATACTTACTTGCTTAAACAGTTCCTTTTAACAACATTATAACTTTATACAATAACTTACTATTTTACACTTATTGTTTTTATTGTACTGTTCTTATCTATGTTGTACACCGCCCTGAGTCATACGGGATTGGGCGGCTTATAAGAACGTTTATTAAATTAAATTAAATTAAACTTCAAGAAAACACAGAGTAGATACAGGAAAGAATTGGAACAAGCTCTTCCCTCTCCTTCCTGAAATTAGTTATCTCAATTTTTAATGGGATTTTTCTATTCCAGTTTGATTGCATGAGACTAACATGATTCTGGAAAATACAGCCAGGAAGAAAATTAATGTGCTTATGCTTGTGAGAGGCCCCTATTTCCAGTGATGCACAGAAAGGCATAAATGTTATTGGCTCATAGTTGGACTAAAAGCACAGTTGTCCATAAGACAATGAGTCAGAAGCATTTATTTAGTATTGAATAATTCGCAAACTATGTCCTTCATATACATCTATGTAATGAGATAGTTAAAAACAAGCTAGACTATATATTTATAATAGAAATTGCTTCCATCTAGTGGCCAAAATAATTATCATAGTAACAAGCATAATCTGCTTATTAGGAGACTGGTTGTTTTTGGAACCTCATTGTTTCCAAATTTGTACAAAAATCAACATGATTTGCTTGCCCAAATTCTTTTCTAAGGGTGTTTTAAAGGTATTGTTTATAACTATTGGATGTTATCAAAGAATTCCATATTAATAGAAGTATATTGTGTTTTGGATTGGAATTCCAAGTTTAGGAAGGATTCTGGCTTCTAAGTTGACTAATAGAAAGAATATCAGCAACGTCAATAATTGGACAGTTTCCATTTGGTTTTCACAATTAAATGAATTAAATCAGGTCAAGAGTAAAATACTTCTAAGAGATTATTGTACATTATTGTTATTTCTAATAATCCATTCTAGTGCACTGATGATGCAGAACAAGGACTTCTGGTGCAAAAAGAAAAAAGTTCTATTTTCATCTATTCAAACTTTTTTCTACTTTCTTTAGCTCTGCCAATGGAAATTTTTTTTATTGAGCTTTAGAACGAAATTGAACAGATGTTGATCTCTGAAGGTTTTAGAAGAATTTATAGAATTTAAATTTATAGAATTTAAATTTATAGAATTTAATTTATAGAAGAATATGGGTATAATGAGGATGTTGTATCCAAAGTCATACACTGAATAACACAGAACAATAAAAAATGGGGCGTTGTTCTTACCTGAACGCCCCTTCTCGTAGGGCGGAGCTAGCTTCCAAGATTGGGATGATACAATCCATCAGCCAATCAGGACTGAGTCTGACTTTATAAAAACTGTCCCCCTGATGTGCACCCCCTCTTGAGACGAAGGACGAAGTCAGACCCAAAGTGTCATTTCCCAACCGAAACTTTATTCAACTGCAGGTAACCAGAAAACCATAACCAACCATAACCAGGGCGGGACTTGGAGGCTAGCTCCGCCCTATGAGAAGGGGCGTTCAGCTAAGAACAACGCCCCATTCTCCATAGTGGGTGGAGCTAGCCTCCAAAATTGGGACATGCCAAAGCAGTAATCCCATTGGGAGGGAGTTAAGGTAACTTGTCCAGCCCCGACGCTGACACAACAGCTTGCAACACTCGACGGCCAAATGCAGTGTCTCTAGCCGCATATGCGTCTAACTTGTAATGCCTGACAAATGGCACATGGGAAGACCACGTCGCCGCGCGACACACTTCCTCAAGGGACGCATTGGTAGACCACGCCGCCGTTGTGGCCGCACTATGCGTGGAATGTGCCGTTAGTCTAGTTGGCCTAGGAAGGTCCTGTTGGTCATACACAAAGGCAATGACCGCACGAATCCAGCGTCCGATGACCACGGAAGAGGCCTTCCGACCCATCGACATGGGTTGGAAGCCCACGAAGAGCGCCTCAGACAGCCGAAAGGAGGTGGTACGTGACCTGTACACCTCAACGGCCCGCCATACGTCAAGCGATCTGCCTCGGTCGTCCGATGACTGTGAATCCTCAAAGGAAGGGAGAATCAGTTCCTGCGCTCTGTGAAAATACGTGTTGACCTTTGGAGAAAATGTCGGGTCAAGGCGCAGGACGACCCTGTCAGGGTAAAACAAACAGAGGTCCGGCCGGACCGACAGAGCAGCCAGCTCGGAAATGCAACGTGCTGACATGATTGCCACGAGAAAGGCGACTTTCAAGGTGAGCAGACGTAACGGAACCATTGACAATGGTTCGTATGGCGCCTCTGTGAGGGACTGAAGAACAGTTTGTAAGTCCCATGTTGGGTAGCAGTGGACCACCGGCGGGGAGATGTTGGACGCTGCCTTGAGGCAGCACCGTACGAGCGGATGTGCCAATAGCTGGTCGGCTGCTGGACAAGAAAGCACCGTCGACAGTGCCGCCACCTGACGGTGCAGGGTATTGGGAGCCAGACCCTTGTCTAGCCCAGCTTGCAAGAATTGTAATATGTCAATAATCGTGAGGTCCATGGGACAAATGGCGGCGGTTGTGCACCAGCCGCAGAAGGTCCTCCAAGTGGAAGCGTAGATGCGTGAAGTAGAGGCTCTACGGGAGAGCAATAGTGTTTGTATTATGTTCTCCGGGACCCCTTGGTGCCGCAGGGTGCGCCGCTCAAGCGCCAGGTGGTCAGTTGGTACCAACATGGGTCCGGGTGCCGCACTGACCCCTGGGAGAGCGACGACTCTGTCGGCAGGATCTGCCAAGGCGGACTGACGGACAGTGCCCTGAGGTCCGCAAACCAGGGCCGTCTTGGCCAGTGAGGCGCCAGCAGAATCACCTCTGCCTTCTCGTCCAGGACTCTGCGAATGACTCGGGGAATGAGTGGTAGAGGTGGAAAGGCGTAGAGGAGACCGTTGGACCAAGGGCACCGAAGTGCGTCTACCCCTTCCGCCCCGTAGGACCGGTATCGACAAATGTATCGCGGGAGTTTCGCGTTCTGCGGCGTGGCGAAGAGGTCGATGATCGGGCGGCCGAATCGACTCGTAAGCTCCCGGAACAAGTCCTTGTGCAGGCTCCACTCCGTGGGGTCCACCTCGTTGCGACTGAGCCAGTCCGCGGTGCGATTGGACACCCCCGATATATGCTCTGCCCGGACGGAGAGGAGATGACGTTCGGCCCAGAGGCCCAGGGCCTTGGCTTCCGACATCAGGCGACGGGAGACCGTGCCCCCCTGCCGGTTGACATGGGCCTTCGCCGTGATGTTGTCGGTCAGGAAAAGGACATTCTGACCCGCCAGGACTCATTGAAAGTGTTGTAGAGCCAGGAAAATTGCCTTCAATTCTAAGTGATTGATGGTGAGAGAGGCCTCCTTCTGGGACCAGGTGCCCTGGGCGACATGTGATAGTGTGTGTGCTCCCCATCCCTGCAGGCTGGCATCGATGGTCACCGTGATCCTGGGGGGCTCTAGAAAGGGACCGCCCTTGGAGATCGCTGGGGAGCGCCACCATTGGAGGGAGTGACGGACGGACGCCGGGAGACTGACCTTGATCGCAGAGTTGCTCTGGTGTTTGCGCTGAAAAGGCAACATAAACCATTGTAGGTCCCTGGAGTGCAATTGGGCCCATGGCGTGATGTGAATTGCCGATACCATCTTTCCCAGGAGGGAGGACAGCAGGCTCAGGGGAACCTGGCGCTGGCAAATGACCTGATGAACGAGGTCAATGAGGCCGTCCTGGCGCTTCTGAGAAAGATACACCCTGCACTCCAGAGAGTCAATGACCGCCCCTAGGTGGCTGATCCTGGTAGTTGGGGTCAGCTGGCTCTTCTCGAAATTGACCGAGAAGCCATGTTCCCTTAGGGCCTCCAGGGTAACCTGGATGTCAACCTCCGCCTGCTGCCTAGAGGACGACTGGATGAGAATATCATCCAAGTAACATTGGATTCTAATTGGATGAGACCGCAGGTCGGCGGCAAGAGCCGCCAGAACCTTAGTAAAGACCCGTGGAGCGGAAGAAAGCCCAAACGGGAGAGCGGTGTACTGGTAGTGATCATTACGATAACAAAACCAAAGGAACTGTTGATGGGCGGGTCGGATAGGGACATGGAGGTAGGCCTCAGTGAGGTCGATGGACGCCATAAAATCCCCTTCCCGTATCCCGTCAAGAATGGACTGCAACGTGTGCATTTTAAACTTTTTATATTTCAGATGTTTATTAAGACGCTTAAGGTTTAGGACGGCTCTCCACCCACCAGAGGATTTCTCTACGAGGAACAAGATGGAATAGAAGCCCTGACCCCGCTGGTCCTCCGGCACCCGCTTGATGGCATCAATGTCTAGAAGGTGCTGGATGGTGGTCAGCATGAGCGACCATTTCCGGGGATTAGAGGACTGGGGGCACCTGAGAAAGAATCCCGGGGGAGTGGAGATGAAGTCCAGGGCGAGACCAGATGTTACGGTCTCGCGAACCCAAGCATCGGTGGTAGTGTCCTCCCATCGCCTGGCAAAGAAGCGCATATGACCCCCAATGGGAGGACCAGGTTCATCTATTTGTAGCGGCGGTAGGGGCGACCACCTGCCCCCCGAAAAGGCCGCTTGGTGTTGTCCTTGCGCCTGTCATGACTTTGACTCTGCCTCCCGCCGTATTGACTTCTCCCTTGGTTATAGGTGGGAGCCCCGGTATGGGCGCCGGGAGAAAGACAGGGTAGGGGTCGTGGTAGATGTAGAGGCTTTGTTCTGCCCTTTGCGTGTGCAGTTGGGCAGGATTTTCCTCTTATCCTTGGACTCCACTAAATAGGGGTCCAAGGCATCCCCGAAGAGAGACTGACCCTTAATAGGCACGATAGCGAGCCGCCACTTGTGGCGCATGTCTGCCGGCCAGCTCCGCAGCCAGTGCATACGACAGGCAACGATCGTCGATCCCATCGCCCTTGCCGCAAAACGGGTCGCCTGGAGGGTCACGTCCAATGTAAATTGAGTGGCCGCCATAAGCTTATTGATATATTGCCGGGCACGGACGTCCGAGGGCAGTAGGTGTTCTTGGAGCAGGTTAAGCCATCGTATGGACGTGCGTCAAAAAACTGAGGCCGTTGATGAGGCCTTCAGGGCCCAGGCCGCAGCTTGATGAGCCCGTTGCAGGGCCTGCTCTGTCCGGCAGTCCTCCGGGCGAAGGAGCTCTTCGGAATCCCCGGGCATCTGTGCCGTGGTGTATAAGGCTTTGATGGGCGGGTCTATGGGAGGCACAGGCAGATGTTGTGCGAGAGCCTGCGCCACGTTAAAATATCTTTTATCAAGGGTTGATAGTAGTGCTCCGGCTTGAGGAGACTGCCACTGCTTGATGACTGAATCCACAAACGACTTAAACAACCCTGGGTTAAAGAGCCCCGTGGTGGCTGGGGCTTCTGGAGCAACATCCTCATCCGAGGACAGATCAAGCTCAGGAACCTGGTCCTCCTTATCCGTGACGGAGGTGGGAGAACCCAATGGAGAGATATCCTCCGCATCAGTGACCAGCCGGGGGTTAGGGGTCTGCTTTCCTAACCCCGATGTGGAGGAAGATGGTCTGGCCCTCTTGAGACCGGCAGCAATGCCCCTCTCAATGGCAGCTTCAATCATAGCCTGCACCTCTGGGCTGTTGAATTGGGCTGCCACAGATGGAGCTGGCCTGACTGGGGTGGAGTCCCTCATTGGACCGGGGTCCTCCCAGATGTCACCCTCCCCCAAATGAAGGTTAGGGTTGTCAAGGGAGAGCGCCCCCGATGACTGCCTGGATCTGGGTGGAGGAGGAGCCTCAGTATCCCTGGGCAGATGTGTTCCTGATGCCGGTGGAGGCGGAGGGGGCTGCTTCTGGGGTGCCACTTTTACGGACTCCTTGGGTTTCTTGTGTTCCTCCGAGCCCCTGGAATGGGACGAGCCTCTGGACCGCTCAGCCGATGACCTAACAGGCGAGCGGTCCCTGCGGTTAGGAGAAGGATCCGAGGAGGACTTGCCCCTGCCCTCCTTCTCTGAGCCATCCCTGGATGATTTGGAGCGGCTCTTACCAGCCTTGGCCTGCTTATCTGCCATAGTGCTATATGAGCAGTGGGATGCAGGCCAAGCAATTCGGGGCTTGAAGTTTGAGGCGTGGGTGTTCCCCCAGCTGACGGGCGGTGCTAGGCAGCAATGTGCCTTGACTGCGGCTGCGCCCATCGATCTGTAGCCTTCCGGGCTTCCCCCGATGCCGGAGCTCCACTGATGTCAATGACAGGTGGGCGGAGCCGATGTGCGCCTGCACCGATCAGTAGGCACTCAGGCGGCGAAGAGGGAACACAGCACTTCGAAGCTCTGTCAGTGCTGTCGGCAGTCGCAGGGCGGGGCCTGTAGAGCATGCGCAGTTCAAAGGGCCTTCAGGCAGTGAGGAGAGCACACGGGCTCTGTCGGCTGTCAGTTGAGGCCCAAAATGGCCACCGGCGCCAAATTTCGATTGGAAGGCTCCCTCACTGACAGGCCACGTCGCCTGTGCCAAACGCCGATAAGGGCAGCCCCCGGCTGAACGGCTCACGCGGTTCCCTCGTCCTCCAAGCCCCTCGAGCACATGCCAATAATCACCATGGCTATAATCGTAAGTGTTCCTGCCGCCCAAGCGCGAAGCTTCTGTGGTCCACAGGTTTCGGAAAGGCACTTACGAGGCTAGTAGCACAGGCCACCCTGGCAGCAGGTCACCCAAGCGCTAGGCTTCTGTGACTTTCTTCGGACAGCTAGTGATGCCAGGCCGCAAGGGAACCACTGGATGGCCGGCCACACAGGTGGCTATTTGGCCAAGGTAGGCCAAGGCCTGCCTCCAATTCCTCCTCCCCCCTAAGTGATGTCAATCTGTCAGATGGTAACAGGGGGGGTAATCACACTCACGTTGGAATATGAGCAATAATCAATATTTGTAGAAAACCTGGAAGGTTGGGAGACACAATCCTGTAGCCTAGGACTGAGTCGAAAGAGGGCGTGCACATCAGGGGGACAGTTTTTATAAAGTCAGACTCAGTCCTGATTGGCTGATGGATTGTATCATCCCAATCTTGGAGGCTAGCTCCGCCCACTATGGAGAATGTGTATTATTTATTACTCTATGAAGGAGGGGTATGGACTTTAGGATGTAACTACAATCAAACAACTGAAGCTACTATCTTTATTTTTTTTAATTGACACCTTATGAACACCACTGCCCAGCAGGCCTACTATTGATGCACAGCCTCAATTCAAAAGCTCACTGAGACACCATAATGAATTCTTTTTTAGTTAGTTTTTCTTTAAGCTAGCAGTTCAGCGTCCTCTTCCAAATAAGAGGACATACAGCTGATGTTTTCTCAGAGAAATACTTATTATGGTAGGCTATGCTTAGGAATTACATGGAAATGTAATTTACATTTAGGAATGTGGATTTACATTTAGGAATGTGTTATGTATAAGCTGGGTTAATAAAATCACAAATGAGGAGGTGATAAGCCGCCTGGGAAAGCAAAGGGAAATCATCAAAGCCATTAAAAAGAGAAAGTTAGAATATTTTGGACATGTGATGTGACACTCAGAAAAATACGGCAGCCTTTACTTAATCCTCCAGGGAAAGATTGAAGGCAAACGAGGTCCAGGCAGAAGAAGAACATCATGGCTTAAAAACCTAATGGTTTGGACAAAACTCAGCAGCACTTTTTCATACGGCTGTTGACAAAAATAGGATTGCCAACATGATCGCCAATGTCCGATGACGGATATGGCACAAGAAGAAGATGCTTAGGAAGAAGCTTGTACTGTATATGGTTTAGATTTTCT
Organism: Diadophis punctatus similis; assembly: GCA_023053685.1. Lineage (NCBI taxonomy): Eukaryota > Metazoa > Chordata > Lepidosauria > Squamata > Dipsadidae > Diadophis > Diadophis punctatus. Next base: position 23,065,532 of record JALIGW010000008.1, read on the forward strand.
TCTACCCAATTAAATTAACATGAGGACTAAAATTGAAAAATACATTGAAATGGGACCTTTTTTCATTGTGTTTGCTGCTTACTTATTTTGAGATTAATTTCAGCTATTAATAAGATAGATAGATAGATAGATAGATAGATAGATAGATAGATAGATAATAGATAGATAGATAGATAGATAGATAGATAGATAGATATAGATTAGATATAGATATAGATATAGATATATAGATATATAAAATTAATCTCTTGACCCAGAGAGGGAAAAGATCTGCAGAGACAATAATTTTAGACAATTGAAAGTTTACAAATTATGTGCAAATTTTAATGTTTTCTGGTGAAGAGTTCCTAAGCATCTTGCAGTTATTTTACAATCTTCAAATTGCTCTAACAAATCTATTGTTCTAATAAATCTATAGGCTTTAGGTCTCATTATAAAACTTCGTGGAAAACATTACACTGTATCAGGAGCTTATACATCAGAGGTTCCCAACCTGGGGGTCGGGACCCCTTTGGGGGTCGAATGACCATTTCCCGGGGTCGCTCGGCATCCTCAGCCCCCACTGCCACAAGCCTGGCCATATCAGCTCAACTCGCCCGAGCCCTCTGATTGGTCGGGAGAGGTGCCATTCGGCGAGAGGCGTTTGTGACGCCTGGCGGCTGAGCTTTGAAGGCATCAGCTAAGGGGCGGGGCATCACAAGATTGCGCACTGGAGAGTGCAAGGCGGTGCTTAAGACATCTGTGGCTGCCCCAGTCTCCTGCTCGCAGAGGCAGTTTCTTCCCACTGGTGTTGAAGGGAAAGGGAGTCACGGGAGGGAACGGCCAGCCAACGACCACTTAAGTTTAACAGTGCACGACGGCGGGAAGGAGGACAGCTGGGTCGGGCTCATCTGTCTGCCCTCTCGCCCTCAGCTGACGTGGAGACCCAGCGAACAAAGAGGCAAACAGGGAGGGAGGGAAGAGAGAGACTGAGAGATATTAGCGCAGGACTAGCCTGATCATACAGCCTCGGTGCTAAGGGCGCCACCCCCAAGGGCAGGAGGAGCTAAGCCAGAGGGAACTGGAAAAGGAGGTGGCGCTGGAGCATGGTCCATCGCCGCCCCCCTGCTCCATATGATCAGGCTAGCCCTGTGATAATATCTCTCAGTCTCTCTCTTCCCTCCCTCCCTGTTTGCCTCTTTGTTTGCTGGGTCTCCGCGCCAGCCAAGGGCGAGAGGGCAGACAGACGAGCCTGACCCAACTGTCCTCCTTCCCGCCGTCGTGCGCTGTCAAACTTAAGTGGTCGTTGGCTGGCCATTCCCCCTGTGACTCCCTTTCCCTTCCACACCAGTGGGAAGAAATTGCCACTGCGAGGCCCGGCCGGCCCGGTTTGCGAGGCCCGGCTGTAGTCGGAGATGTGGGATGTGGCAAACGAGGAGACGGGGATGCTGGAGGGGGTAGCAGGGAGTGTCTGGGTGGGAGGAGTTAATAAAATATAAAACATAGTTCTTAAAGCAGAAGACATATAAACCCAAGAGGACAAACGGGTGTAAGGAAGGAGAGAGTTTGATGCTTCTCATGAATCAAATTTGCAAAGAATGAAGGAGGAACAGAAGAGTTTGAAGGAATTGTCCTCCAGCCGCAAAGGGGAATCTTTGAAAAGGTGGCTGGGCGAGGGGATCATAAGCTCCTTGTGGGACATCTCACTGCAGGACCCACGGCTGCACTACGAGCTCATCCAGCGCATCGGCTCCAGCACTTATGGTGATGTTTACAAGGTGCACAATGGCACCTCTGGAGAAGGTTCCCCCTGGGTGTGCTTGGGGAGGGAAAGGTGCCGCCACCTGGGTGGAGAGGAGCCGCAGAGGTGGCCGAGCGAGCAGTAAGGAATGCAGGAGGATCCCGAGCTGCCCAAGCCCCACCTTGCAAGCCCGCCCGGGCTCTTCCTCCGCTGCAGGAAAGGACGGCTGGCAACGCGATGGAGACGCGGGCTCTGCAGCTGGCGGTCTCCAGGAGGGAGGAGAGAGAGCAGGGGAAGGGGTTTTCTAATCAGGGGTCCCTATGACTGGCAGCCCCCCTTTTTCTTCCAACTCTACCCTCCTCCTGTTGGGCAACTTCTCCAAAGCGCGCTTTTGGAGACGCGCAATGGGGAGCAAGGAGTCGTGGATGGGATCACTGCACGGTGGTGGGGATTTGCAGCCCCCATCTCCCGGATCGGGAATGAATCAGACTGGGGAAGGGGTGCAGAGGGGTGGGGGAGAAGCAGGAAATTATGGCTGGGTTTCCAGGGCTGCTCTCTCTGGGGCATGTCCGGGTCTCTTGGGGCCAGCCTTTTTTTTTGCACTGGGAGCTTTCTCCAAAGGGTTGCCCCCAAGCGGAGGGTGCCTTTTGGAGAAGGCGAGGGGAGGGTGGGGTGGGCTGGCTGGCTGGCTGGTTTCCCAGACAAGGTCAGCTCTGTGTGGCAGGCTGGCTTTGCTACAAGTGTAGGCAGGGCGGGCAGGATCCCCTCCCTGCTCGCTCCGCTTTCCTGGAGTGACTGAATAACCACAATGCACTTATTTGTCCGGGTCGCCAGAGAGTTTGGCATGCGCGGATCTTGCGGTGCTGAGGGCTAGGAGAGGGAAGAAGAGAAAAGAGAAGGAAGGAAGGAAGGAAGGAAGGAAGGAAGGAAGGAAGGAAGGAAGGAAGGAAGGAAGGAAGGAAGACCAGAGATGAAAGGAAGGAAGGAAGGGAAGGAGAGGAAGGAAGGGAAGGAGAGGAAGAAGAGGAAGAAGAAGAATGTTAGGTGGGAGGGTGGGAGGAAGGAAGCAAGGAAGAGAAAAAAGTGAGAGAGGGAAAGAAAGAAAAGAAAGAAAAAGAAAGAAAGAAAGAAAGAAAGAAAGAAAGAAAGAAAGAAAGAAAGAAAGAAAGAAAGAAAGAAAGAAAGAAGAGGAAGGTTGGGAGGAAGGACGGAAGGAAGAGAAAAAAGTGAGAGGGAAAGAAAGTAAGAAATAAACTGATGAAAAAAGAGCCTTGCAAATTAAAATTGTTGTCTTTGCAGGGGTTTCGGAAAGGGTGGGTGAGCAGGCCCCATGGGGGAGGAAGCAATATGGGGCTGTTTTAAGAAGAAAGAGCTTAAAAGAGGAAATTGGCTTTGGGGACCCTGGCAATATTTTTGGACCAATCATGGTTTTTTTGCCCCCCGTTTGCCTCCTGAAACTTTGGAGTCCTGTGAGAAAGCTACTAAACAGGGATTACTTTGCTGGAAGCTTATCTGATTTCTAGTTTTTCGACACTGCAGGCCACAATTTCTCAACCTCAACAACTTGAATATACCTGGACTTCAACTCCCAAAATTCCCTAGCCAGCTTTGCTTTGAATTCTGGGAGTTGAAGTCCAGGCCCCTTAAAGTTGCTGAGATTGAGAAATATTGCTGTACACTTGTTGGTTATCAAGTCTAAATACAGAAGTAGACTTGTTGTGGAAGATGATATTCCTTGTGCTCTTGCAAAGACTGGCCCGAGAATTTCTGATCTGGCATAATTACATATTGTTTTTGTGATTAATCACTATGCTTTAATTATGTTCAATTTGTAACAATGAAAATACATCCTGCATATTAGATATTTACATTACGATTCATAACAATAGCAAAATTACAGTTATGAAGTAGCAATGAAAATAATTTTATGATTGGGGGTCACCACAACATGAAGAACTATATTTATTTATTTATTTATTTATTTATTTATTTATTTATTTATTTATTTATTTATTTATTTATTTATTTATTTATTTATTTATTTATTTATTTATTTATTTATTTATTTATTTATTTATTTATTTATTTATTTATTTATTTATTTATTTATTTAATAGATTTGTATGCTGCCCAACTCCCGGGGGACTCTGGGCGGCTCACAACATGTCAAATCCATTCAACAATAAAAAGAGACATAACAATTAAAAACTACAAAAATTAAAAGGAACATCTAGCATTCATAACTAGGGGGGAGACCCATAACTGGTCTGGTTGGTCTCACTTTCACCCCGCCTGCCGGAAGAGCCAAGTTTTTATTGTTTTGCAGAAGGCCAGCAGGGTGGGGATAGTTCTGATCTCTGGAGGGAGCTGGTTCCAAAGGGAGGGAGCTCCCACAGAGAAGGCTCTCCCCCTCGGCCCCGCCAACCGGCATTGCTTGGTCGATGGGACCTGGAGGAGGCCAACTCTGTGGGCCCTAACTGGTCAAAGGGAGGTATGCAGCAGGATGCGGTCCCGAAGGTAACCTGGCCCTGAGCCATGTAGGGCTTTAAAGGTTAAAACCAACACCTTAAATTGGATCCGGAGACTAATGGGCAGCCAATGCAGCTGGCAGAGAATGGGTGTCATGTGGGTGTATCTAGGTACACCCATCACAGCTTGCGCAGCTGCATTTTGCACCAATTGCAATAGCCCCATGTAGAGCGCATTGCAGTAATCCAGCCGGGAGGTGATAAGGGCATGAGTGACTGTGAGTAGAGCCTCCCTCTCCAAGTAGGGTCGCAATTGATGCACCAGGCGAACCTGTGCAAAGGTCCCCCTAGCCACAGCTGAAAGATGTTGCTCCAATTTTAGCTGTGGGTCTAGGAGGACACCCAAATTGCAGACCCGTTCTGAGGGAGCTAATTTCTCCCCCCAAGAACCAAGGAGGGACAATTGACCAAATCCTTAGGAGGCAATATCCACAGCCACTCAGTCTTGTCAGGGTTGAGTTTTAGCCGGTTCCTCCCCATCCAGACCCTAACATCATCCAGGCAGTGGCCCATTACGTCCACAGCTTCCCTGAATTGAGACGGGGTGGAGATGTACAACTGGGTATCATCAGCATACTGCTGGTACCTCAACCCGTGTTGTCGGATGATCTCACCCAGTGGTTTCATGTAGATGTTAAACAGGATGGGCGAGAGGACCGAGCCCTGAGGCACCCCACATAGTAGGGGCCTAGGGCTTGACCTCTGCCCCCTGTCAACACCGACTGCGTCCTGTCAGAGAGGAAGGAGGAGAACCACTGCAAAACAGTGCCGCCCACCCCAACCTCGCTGAGACGACGCAGAAGGATACCATGGTCAATGGTATCGAAAGCCGCTGAGAGGTCAAGTAGCACCAGGATGGAGGAGTAACCACCATCCCGGGCTCGCCAGAGATCGTCCATCAGGGTGACCAAAGCCGTTTCCGTACTGTAGCCGTGCCTGAAACCCGATTGAAAGGGATCCAGAAAATCAGTGTCATCCAACAGCCATAGGAGCTGGAGCGACACCACTTTCTCTACAACCTTCCCCGCAAAGGGAAGGTTGGAGACTGGATGAAAGTTCTTTAAATTCGCCGGGTCCAGGGAAGGCTTCTTGAGGAGGGGCCTCACCACCGCAACTTTTAAGGGCTGCAGGACAGACCCCTCTCTCAAAGAAGCGTTGACCAATGCCTGGAGCGAGCCGCGTGAAACCTCTCTGGTGGCCGAAACCAACCAGGAGGACACGGGTCCAATAAACAAGTGGCAGAGTTCATCGCTCCTATGGCCTTGTCTACATACTCAGGAGTCACCGGTTCAAACCTATCCCATATAACAGGACTAAGGCCTGCCCCTGTCACCTCGGCCTGCACTGCCCAATCGGAGTCCAGGTCTGTCCAAATCTGAGTGACTTTATCTGCCAAAAACCGAGAAAATTCCTCAGCTCTGCCCTGCAAGGGATCTTCGCCTCCCTCCTTGGCAAGAAGGGCGCGGGTCACCCTAAACAGGGCGGCTGGGCGGGAGTCAGCGGACACAATAAGGGTGGAAAAATGCGAACATTTTGCCGCCCGTATCGCCACTAAGTAAGACTTAATGAAAGTTCTTAAAAGTGTCCGATCAGACTCAGCTTTACTAGATCTCCATCGTCGCTCTAGGCGTCTCTTATGGTGCTTCATCTCCTGGAGTTCCTTGGTAAACCAAGGAGCCCTCCTGGATCCGCTTCCATGGAGAGGCCGCAAAGGCGCAATCTGATCCAAAGCTCCCGCTGCTGCCTGGTTCCAGGCCGCAACAAGAGACTCGGATGAATTGTGTACCAGGGATTCAGGTATTTCCCCAAGTTCCCTCTGGAATCCCTCGGGTTCCATTAGGTGCCTGGGGCGGAACCACTTAATCAGTCCCACCTCCTTGCGGTGGAGGAGTGGTGCCATGAAATCCAACCTCAGAAGGAAATGATCTGACCACGACAAGGGTACTGTGACTAAACCCCTCAGCCTCAGATCATCTCTCCACTGCCCCGAGAGAAACACAAAGTCAAGCGTGTGACCTCCCTCATGAGTCGGACCCTGAACTACTTGGGTCAGGTCCATGGTTGTCATGGAAGCCATGAACTCCTGGACTGCCCCCGAGGCTTCGCCAGGCGATGGCAGATTAAAGTCCCCCAGCACCATCAACCTGGGGAACTCAATCCCCAGCCCTGCAACCGCCTCGAGCAGAACAGGCAGGGCCTTTGCAACGCAGCTAGGAGGCAAGTACATTAGCAAAAGGCCCACCTGAACCCCTAAGTCCAACTTCAGAAGGAGCGTCTCACACCCAACAATCTCCGGGGCAGGGCTCCTTCGAGGACAAAGATTCTGGCGTGCTATAATAGCCACTCCTCCACCCCTTCCCTGGAGTCGCGGCTGATGCTTAACCGAGAATCCGTCCGGGCATATCTCAGAAAGGGGCACCCCCCCTCCTGGCCCAGCCAGGTCTCGGTAATGCATGCCAGGTCAGCCCCCTCTTCCAGGATTAAATCCCATACAAGGGGGGGGGCTTGTTAGTAATCGACCTGGCATTCAACAGCAGCAGCTTGAGCCCAAGGCCCTGACATCCCTGGTTACCACGTACTCGGGCTGAGCTAGGTGGAACCAAACCAGAGGGGCCAGAACAAGGGATCGCTTGGAAACAGCGAATTCTCGTTCCCCGAGAGCAGCCTACCCCTCTGCTCCCGCCATACCTACCTCTCCCTGTTATGACCGTAATGCTCCTACTCCCCACCCCACCAGAGACCCCCTCCCCTCCCCCGCTGGCCCCCATTCTCCCGGCAGGCCATGCATTCCATTCATACTGAGCCTGGGGATGGGCTGAAACCCCCCTCCTCTTCTGTTTCCACACTCAGCGGGGGGGCAGAGTCCAAACACCCGGCTCCCTCATTTACTCACACAATCAATCCATCCATCCACAAGCATGCTCACAAACACTCCCCCCGGAGTAGAGGTAGATAAAGTGCAGTGAAAAAGGAGGCAGTAGGGGGTCTGGGGAATGTCTGTAAAATCCCCAATCGGGATTCTTCAGAGAAGGGAAACACCTCCAGTCTTTAGAATGTTATTAAATCTACAGATCTTCATAGTCCTGTGCTGCGTTTCGAGGAGCCAATAATCCAGGGGCCTGAAAATCATCCCCCTAACAGTATGTCTGTTCATAATCATAGTTGTAATAATGGTGAAAAAGTTAATTGTCCTCGGCTCCCAGATCTATCCTGAAGGTGCAGCCCAAACCGGGCTGCTCACCCATCACAGTAGTAGAATTAATGGAAAGTGAAAAAGGCCCGGTACAGGGAGACTCTTAGTGTCCAACCACCTGATGTATCGTCCAAGTCTCCCCGTCTCGCTCTTGTCTTCCCCGGGATTGTACCAAAAGAAACTGTCCCTTCTTCCAGCTCTCCTCCAGACTCACAGGCAAGTTGGTATGTCCGTTTATACAGTCTCCCCATCGCACCCAATAGATGGGTGACCTTCTGCTCAAGCCCCGAGATGGCAGCACCAGATGACGGGAGGAGAAAGAGAGAGGCACCGCTAACGGTGGGGAACCTTTCCCTCGCCTCCACCAGGTGCCCAGATAGATCCACTCTCGATCTCTTCGGCTAAAAGCTGCCGGGCAAGTCTCTCTCTAGCCCAGAAATGCTGCTCCGATGACAATGGCGGCCATGATGTTACCTCTCAGTCTTCGGCACTCGGCATTCGGCATTTGGCAGCAGCGGCAGCGAATCCCAGCAGCGGCAACGACTCCCAGCAATCCGCGCCTGTATCTCACTGTGGCCTAACCGCGGGGGCCCGAAGAATGGAAAATCACCCCCCCTGGCAGCAGCAATTGCCTGCTTGTTGTACCGGCCAACAGCACAGGCACCTCAGTCCAGGCTAGTAAACTAGTCGTCACAGCCTCCGCGTCGCTCCCAAAATATTAAGGGGTCACGGCATTAGAAAGGTTGTTATACATAAATCCACCAAGTTAGAACTTTACAATAATTTTACTTTACTGCTGAGGTTCTTGGGGGGGGAAGCTAGATTCCTGTAGTGGATGAAAAAGTGTTTCCTTTGTATCATTTTGGCTCTAAAATAAAGGCTCTTTGCAGGTGTGAACTAAGTTAGCATGAGAGACAGGTGACTGTCTTAGAAAAATGGCCTCATTATCTGTCATCTCCACATCACTTAGAAATGATACAAGTAACTAAAAATGTATATTCTATGTTTAACAAACTATACATGCAGAGGCAGATTACAATGGATGGGTAAATTTCAGCTGTTGCACTATTAAGCTTCTTACACTTATTACATACCAAGGGGATTTCCATTTGAAAGAATATCTTCTTACCTCCAGTGATGGTGGAAAAAGACAACCATTCCCAGATTGGCATTAAGAGGATACTTAATGGGGAAAACAGAACTTTATCCATTTAAACTGGAGTCACGATATTATTCAAAGCACTAACATTCTATTGCATTTCCTGCAATCTCTTTTTGGGGATTATGCTCTGGTGAACTTCATGAGGCTCACTTTAGAATGAATAAATATTAGTGCTTGCTATTGTTCTTTCAACATTAAACTACAGAGCACCTTGGGGCACAGATGTAGCTCCTGTCCTCAATGCTTGAAAACAGTTCATATAACACCAAAAAACAAAAGTAGTTCAAGTAGTTGCAAACATCCCTGTGTATTCCAAATTTGCAATTGAATCCAAAGTGCTCACAACTCTAATAAACTTAAGGTTATTAAAATCACCCAGGATATCTAAAAATAACTACAGTATGTTTCTTTAATTAGTGAAATCCACTATAGATCCCTCTTTGTCAAGTCCAGTTCCCAGAGATGGCATAGTAAGATCCACTTGAGCCCAGTTCTTTATCTGCTTACACCTAACTGACAGAATCTTGCCAGACTAAAGCTATAACCTTCTAATAATACATATATTCTGGAAGATTCCAGGATGTGGCTACCCTGAATCTTTTCTTCTACCTACCATCTAGTTCAGGACTGCGTAGTCACTTATTTGGGGTTCCCCTCTCTGGAATGTTCAGCCTCCTCCTTGAAAAGCTGCAGAACAATCATTTACATTCTCCTTCCCTTCTTCAGCTGCACATTCCTTCACACCTTTATGAGCCAAAGATTGGAAATACATGTCTAAACAGTAAACTGAATGTGGGATTATTTAGTATAATATTTGGTCTTCTGTCTAAATGTCTAAATAGTAAATTATCATATTTTTCAGAGTATAAGATGCACTTTTTTCCCCTTAAAAGAGGCTGAAAATTTGGGTGCGCCTTATACTCCGAATGTAGCTTTTTCAAAGCTTTTTTCAGCCCTAATGAGATGCTAAGAATGAACCAATCTTCAGTGCTTTGCCTGCTTTTTTCATTGCTACCCCCTCCGAAAATCAGCTGTACTTTAGAAGCTTTTTTTCAACCCTAACGAGGTGCTAACGAGTGAAGCGATCTTCAGTGATGCTTTGCATGCTTTTTTCATTGCTTCTCTCTATCAGCTGTGCTTTAGAAGCTGTTTTTTATCCCACTCAAAACCAGCAAACTAATGTGCAGAAGCTGACCAGACTAAGGCCACTAGCCAGATGAATACCTGGTAGGCAGAATTTCCCCCCCTATTACCCAAAAACTAAGGTGCGTCTTATACTCCGGTGCATCTTATGCTCCAAAAAATATGGTGTGTAACATAATATATGGCAGTTCTTAAACACTTTGTATTTGTATTTGTTTATTTGTCAAGCATAAATGATTATAAGCAAAGTACAAACAGTAAAACATGATTGAATATATATATGTAATATTACAAGCATGAATAAGAGTAAAAGAGGTATGAATATATGGGTACATTAGGACAGGAACGGTAGGCATGATTGTGCGCTTATGCACGTCCCTTACTGACCTCTTAGGAATGGGGTGAGGTCAATGGTAGATAATAAGAGGTTGACGTTTTTGGGGTTTGGGGAAGAAACTACTGAGTCAGGTAGAGTGTTCCAGGTGTTGACAACTCTGTTGTTGAAGTCGAATTTTTTGCAATCAAGTCTGGAGCGCTTTACATTAAGTTTGTATCTATTATGAGCTTGTGTATTATTGCGGTTGAAGCTGAAATAGTCGTTAACGGGTAGGACATTGAGGCGAATAATTTTGTGAGCTACACTAAGATCAGATCGAAGGCGGCGGAGTTCTAAATTTTGAAGTCCCAAAATTTCAAGTCTGGTTTCATAAGGAATTCTGTTGTGAACAGAGGAATGTAATACTCTTCTAGTGAAGTATCGCTGGACATTCTCAATTGTGTTAATGTCTGATATGTAGTGTGGGTTCCAGACTGATGAGCTGTATTCAAGGATTGGTCTAGCAAATGTTTTGTATGCTCTGGTTAAGAGTACAATGTTACCAGAGAAGAAGCTGCGCAAGATTAGGTTAACCACTCTTAATGCCTTCTTTGCTATGTAGTTGCAGTGGGCTCTGGCACTTAGATCGTTTGAGATGAGTACTCCGAGGTCCTTTACTGAGTGAGGATCATCATCAAGGTCATGATCATTAAGTTTGTATTTGGTGTTTTGATTATTTTTGCCAATGTGTAAAACTGAGCATTTGTTGATAGAGATTGGTAGTTGCCACTTGTTTGACCATTCAGAAATATAGTCAAGGTCTTTTTGAAGGGTTGCAGTATTGTCTGTGGTGTTGAATAGTTTTACGTCATCTGCGAAGAGGACGCAGTTGCTTTGTATAATATCACAAATGTCATTTATGTAAAGAATGAAGAGAGTGGGTCCTAAAACGCTTCCTTGTTGTCTGTTAATAGGTACAGGGTTTGATAGAGATGATCCTATTTTAACCACTTGTTTGACAGGAATGCAGTTATTCATTTATGTAGGGGGCCAGAGATGCCATAAGATTTTAGTTTTAGGAGTAGTTTGTCGTGTACTACGGAGTCAAAGGCTTTACAAAAGTCTATGTAGATTGCATCTATTGCTTTGCCCTGGTCGAGTTTTGTAGTTCATATGTTTTTACAATGTAGAAGTTGTAGGTTGCAGGATAACATTTTTCTGAAACCAAATTGTTTGTGAGAGAGTAGGTTGTTTGTCTCTAAGTGGAGGGTAATGGATTGGTTGATGATTGATTCCATGACTCTGCAGGTGGCGCAACATAAGGAGATTGGTCTATAATTTTCAACTAGGTTGGGGTCTCCCTTTTTGAAGACAGGGATAACCGTGGCTAGTGACCATAGGTTGGGTAGGGTGCTGCTTCTGAGAGATATGTCAAAAATAATGCTTAGAGGTGGAAATAATGCTTAGAGGACGGTGGAAAGTTTTTTTAAGAAGTAAGCACAAAGTCCATCTGGTCCTATGGATAGGGATGGTTTTAGGTTGTGTAGAGCCTTTCTAACCTTGTCTTCTGTAAAATCGGTTTGTATTAGATCATTGTCATTGTTTGAGGTTCGACTAGGGAATATAGGACATGAGTTGTTGCTGTTTATAAAGACTGAGCTGAAGAATGTGTTGAAGAGGTTGGCTTTGTCGGATTCATCATTACAGTCTTTGTTGTTGGAGCCTTTAAGGGGTGGGATAGTTCTCGTTACTTTGAGTTTGTTGTTTACGAACTTGTAGAATGCTCGGTTGGAATTTGTGCGCAGGAGGTTTTCCTCTTGATTGATATAATAATTAGTGCATTCAGTCTTTATTTGTTTGCATAAGTTTTTGTATCGGGTTTTATAGTTGGTTATGTGGCCCATTTTGTTTTTACGCCAGAGATATTTTTTTTTTGACTGGAGCTTCCTTATTGTTGTGGGTAGTTTGTTCTTCCTGTTACTGGGAATGAATAGTGGTACGTATAGTTTTATGACTCTTAGGACTTGACGTAGGAAAATGTTGTAGTGGTCATCAGCAGTGTTGCAGTCCATGAATAGGGTTTGCCAATCAAGAGAAGAGAGGTCATTGTTTATGAGATCAAAATTTGCTTTTTTGAAATTGTAACTGGGGATCTTGTCATATTATTGATTTTTGTAAGGGTGTATATTGAGATTGAAGTCAATCATACTGTGATCACTGTTGGAGAAGGGTTCTATTGTTTGTAATCCATATATTGAGTTAGAACTGTTGCAGAAGATGAGATCAAGGCAGTTATTGAGTCTAGTGTTGTTGGATACTAGTTGATCCAGCCCCAGATTGGTTAGAGCATTGTACAGGGTTGAGTGTGTAGGTTCTGTGGAACATTCGTTGAGGGACCATTTGATAAGAGGTAGATTTAGGTCGCCAAGAAAGATGAGAGGGTGTGGGCTGGAGGCTGCCCATGTAAGGAGTGAAGATAACTTATTCGCATGTTCAATGTCGTAGTCTGGAGCTCTGTAGCATAGTAGAAATCGTAAAGTGGTGTTTAAAGATAGTTCACAGAAGATGGTCTCGGGAAGAGCAAGATCGTGTGTTACTTGGATGTTTTTGAGATTTAAGGACTTTTTGTAAAAAATGGCAACACCGCCTCCTCTATGGAGTTTGCGATCAGATCGAAAAACATGATAGTTACTTTCTATAATAATTGAGTCAGGGAGGGATGAGTTTAGCCACGTTTTGCAGACAAATATGATGTCAAAATTAGTCGTATTTAATAGGAGGAGGAATTCAGGTATTTTATTTACAAGACTTCTTGCATTAAGTAGCTTGCATTTAAGGTCATTATTAGTTGGAGAGGTAGAGGGAGTGGTAGGTAGTTGGGTAGTTAAGTTAGTAGTAGAAGTGAGGTGGTTGAGGTAGTTAAGGTTAGGGCAATTGAGGTCTATAGTAGAGTTGTTAGTATTGGTAGGTGGTGAGGAAGTTTGGTCAGTGGTAGTAGCGAGGTAGATAAGGTCATTAGTGGTTGTAGAAGTTGCAGGTAGAGAGGTAGTTTGGGGCGTGCGTTCCTAGTTTTGAATGGTGGGAGGTTGAATGTTGGGACGTAGGTTGGGAGATTTAGTTTTGATGCAGTCTGCACAGTAGTCTATAGCATACAAATACAGTTTCACCATTGTCTTGTCGCATTTTTAGTTCGTGGCGGAGTTCACGGGAACGGATTCTTTGTAGGAAGACTAGGTCTGATCTGGATCAGAGTTTACTGTAGTTAGTATCAGATTTGGCGATGGAGTTCATTGTGTGAATAAAATTACGTTTACTGGTTTCGTTTTTGCAGATGACTCTGCAGAATCGTGGGGCCACTGAGCTGTCACTGTATTTGAGTTCTGGGCCATCTCTAGATATTTCAGTGATATCATAAGGAGAGAATGAAGTTTTCTGAGAGTTGATGATGATGTTTCGAACTGTAGTGATGTCATCAGTTTCACTGTTGTTTTCAAGTCCAAATAAAATTGCATTTGGACGTTTCTGCTCACATTCCATAGCATCTTTTATCATTAGGGAGATGTCGTTAATTTGGTTGATGTTATTCATTGGTTTGATGTTAATGGGTTGCTGGTTTGTGGAAGTTGGATGAGGTTTAGGTGGTGGATGATGAGTTAAGCTAGGATGTTTTGTTGTCTGGTGTTCATTTTTATGTGTTGCTTGAAGATGTGCTTCAAATTGAGCTACTAATCGATTTTCTAGGGAAATTAAGTGAGTTTCAAGGGATGATTCTATGGTTTCAACCTTATCAGAGAGGACTGTTAATTTGTCAAGCTTAGGTAAGCAAGATGGACATAGAATTACAGCTGTTGATTGTAGTGTGTCGATTATATCCTTGGTAATATTTAAACAGGAAAGGTGGACATGATTGTCACATCGGTGACATTTAGTGATATCCTCATTTTTCTTGATGGATTCGGTACATTTGAAGCATATGTATGGTTCGTTGTTGACGTTGTTGGTAGGGGTTACTTTCTTTTTACTTGGCATGGTAGAATTGTTTAGCTGTTGTGTAATTCTTTATCTTTGTTATGTATTCTTTGAACTTTGATTAATATATCACTTGATCTGTGGTTAATATATCAAGAATTATATCAAAATATATTAAAAATTGGTAGTGACAATTGATTACTATGATAGTCTATTTAATAATACAATTAACAAAGCTTAATAAAGATAAACAGCTAGCTAAATCAATACTGACAATTAAACAATTTATCTCTTGGTAGTCTAATTAATAATAACAGTTACCCAGTAATATAATCAATCTGTATTTAAATCAAAAGTAAAAGCATGTAAAGTAGGGTGTTAGTAAGAGAGAAAAGAGCTTTTTGAAAGGCAGAGTTCGGCTTGTAGCAGAGTTCTTTTCTGTTTAACTTGGTATTGAAGTGTAGATTTAGAATACTGTAGATCTGATGGGAGTTAAGAGTTTTTCAATTAGAGAGTCTGAATATCTCTGTATTTTGGAGAGAAGCAGGAAGTATAGAGAGAAGCAGGAAGAACTCTGTATTCTGGAGAGTTGATTATCTCCATATTCTGGAGAGAAGTAGGAAGTAAGTCTAGGAGTGCAGGAAGGATCTTGGTGGTGCTGGAGAGAAGCAGGAAGTTTGCAGCAGGAACTCTCCACCTCCCAGACTGGTTATACACGGGGCTTTGCTGCTATTCTCTTGGGCTTCACAGCAGGGGATTTAAAGTGGTAGCTCTCTCATTCAACTGGCAATCGCTTTTCAGAGTTGCTTTTAGCTTCAGCTCTCCTCGGTGTTTGCATCCGGTAGGGGGGGTGCTTGGATCGCAGCTGCAGCGTGGCTTAGCAGCTGGTAAAGGGCTTCACAGCAGGGGATTTAAAGTGGTAGCTCTCTCATTAAGCTGGCAATCGCTTTTCAGAGTTGCCTTTAGCTTCAGCTATCCTCGGTTTTTGCATCCGGTGGGGGGGGTGCTTGGATCGCAGCTGCAGCGTGGCTTAGCAGCTGGTAAAGGGCTTCACAGCAGGGGATTTAAAGTGGTAGCTCTCTCATTCAGCTGGCAATCGCTTTTCAGAGTTGCCTTTAGCTTCAGCTATCCTCGGTGTTTGCATCCGGTGTGTGTGGGGGTGCTTGGATCGCAGCAGCAGCGGGGCTTTAGCAGCTGGTAACATTTAGCGGCAGCGGAGAGGCTTTAGCAGCAATGGAGAGGGAAGTAGTTATCTTGGATCACACGGAAACACCTGGATCACTTCAGTCAATTAGATCAGATCTGATCTCATGGACTTTGCCGAAGAAAGGGTTCCTAGATCTAAGATGGCGATAGGCAGCAGGAGGTGGCGGTGGTGTCCAGCTGTATCTTAGCGATGCACTGGAAGTTTTACTCACAGATTTCACCATTCTGATCCCCTGGACTTTACCAAAGAAAGGATCTCCATGGTTCCGGGAAGTGGTGGGTATTTGGGCTGTGATGGGATCTGGACCGCGGGATGGCTAGGATCCTCTTCCTTCTCCCAGTGTTACCGGAAGTCTTACTTGTTTGGATTTGTTTGGATTTGCCTAGCTCTTTAACAAGAATGGGTTGCCTGCTGGAAATTATAATACCCATTATCAGTAAACTATATGTTGCAACTATATGCTTTGAATAGAATGGACGGGATGGCTGTAGATTTTCTTTTTGTTCAATTAACATTTTACTTTATCAAAAACTTCCTTAACAGGGAACACATTTTTAGATTTCTAATAATGAAGTCCTTATCCATTCAGGATTAAACTTCTCAGTACTGCAGGCTACTTCTGCTGACTGACTTCTGCCTGCAATTTGGCAGTTTGAATCTCACCAGGCGCAAAGTTGACTTAGCCTTCCACCCTTCGGAGGTTGGTAAAATGAGGACCCAGATTGTTGGGGGCAATATGCTGACTGTAAACAGCTCAGATAGGACTGTAAAGCACTGTGAAGTGGTATATAAGTCTAAGTGCTATTGCTATTTAAGAATTTAATGCTAAACTCCAAAATTATCCTTTAGGAACCTGGTGCTAAAACTGAAACATTTGGAGCTAATAACTAGCTGTTTAACCATTTCAACTTGTTGCTATTAATTGTTTTTATTTAATTTCGATGCACTGACTTATACATATTACAGAAAAAAGCACAATACCAGAAAAAAAAGCAAAGATACTTTCACAATAAGGCAAAACCTGTTCAAAAAGGAAGCAAATTCCAGTACCTGTACACTTACTGACTGTAACCACCACTGAATCAGGGGTGAAATCCAGCAGGTTCTGACAGGTTTTGGAGAACCGGTAGCGGAAATTTTGAGTAGTTCAGAGAACCGGCAAATGCCACCTCTGGCTGGCCCCAGAGTGGGGAGAGAATGGAGATTTTGCAGTATCCTTCCCCTGCCATGCCTACCAAGCCACCCCCATCAAGCCACACGACGCCCACCAAGCCACACCCATAGAACCAGTAGTAAAAAAAAATGGATGTCACCACTGCACTGAATGTAATCAAAGCTGGGGATACAGCCCAACACAACCAGAGAGCATCAAATTATAAGAAGTTATGACAATAACCATGAGGAATGTTATCCTATTTTGCACAACTTTGTGTCTGATGCAGCTTCCAAGGTCAATCCTTTTGTTACAAAAAGATACAGAATTTGTTCCTCAAGGGAATACCTGAAATATCTCAGCTTCCTTGTCTAATTTTTAAGGAAGCATTGTGCCTCAATCATATATCATCTTTGCTGAAGGAAGTTTCTGCTGGATAAAGTCGCTCAGATTTGGATGGACCTGGACTTGGATTGGGCAATTCAAGCCGAGATGACAGGGGCAGATCTTAGTCCTATTATATGGGAGGAATTTGAGCCCACGACCCCTTAAGAAGTGGACAAGGCTGTTGGAGCGATGAGCTCCTCCACTTGTTTATTGGACCCGTGCCCCTCCTGGCTTGTCTCTTCCAGCAGGGAGGTGACACGAGGCTGGCTCCAGGTTTTGATCAATGCTTCTCTGAGAGAGGGATCTGTCCCTCAGCCATTAAAGGTTGCCGTGGTCAGGCCCCTCCTCAAGAAGCCCTCCCTGGATCCAGCTGATTTAAAGAACTCTCGTCCAGTCTCCAACCTACCCTTTGTGGGTAAGGTTGTTGAGAAAGTGGTGGTGCTCCAGCTCCAACAGTTGTTGGATGAAACAGATTAACTAGACCCTTTTCAATTGGGCTTCAGGCCTGGCTACAGCACGGAAACTGCTTTGGTCGCGCTGATGGATGATCTCTGGCGAGCCCGAGATGGGGTTTTTTCCTTCATCTTGGTGCTACTTGACCTCTCAGCGGCTTTCGATACTGTGGATCACGGTATCCTTCTGTGCCGACTAAGGGAGTTGGGAGTGGGTGGCACCGTTTTACGATGGTTCTCTTCCTATCTCTCTGGCCGGTCACAGTCGGTGTTGGCAGGAGGACAGAGGTCGACCCCTAGGCCCCTTGTTTGTGGGGTGCCTCAGGAATCAGTCCTCTCTCCCCTCCTATTTAACATTTACATGAAACCGCTGGGTGAGATCATCCAATGGCATGGGGTGAGGTTCCAGCAATACGCTGATGATACCCAGTTGTATATCTCCACCCCTTGTCAATTCAGTGAAGCAGTGGACATGATGGGTCAATGCCTGAACGATGTAAGGGTCTGGATGGGAGTCAACAGGCTCAAATTAAACCCTGACAAGACCGAGTAGATGTGGATGCTGCCTCCAAAGGACCATATCGACCATCCTGCCTTGGTTCTGGGGGGTAAAAATATAACCCCCTCAGGATGGGTTCGCAATTTGGGTGTCCTCCTAGACTCACAGCTGAAATTAGACCATCATCTGACAGCTGTAGCTAGGGGGACCTTTGCACAGTTTGCCTGGTGCACCAATTGTGACCCTATTTGGATCGAGAGGCTCTTCTCACGGTCACTCACACCCTTATCACCTCACAGCTTGATTATTGCAACGCGCTCTACATGGGGCTACCTCTGAAGAGTGTTCGGAGATTACAACTGATCCAGAATGCAGCTGCACGAGCTGTAGTGGGTGCGTCAAGATACACCCACATGATGCCCATTCTCTGCAAGCTGCACTGGTTGCCGATTGGTCTCCGGACGCAATTCAAGGTGTTGGTTGTTACCTTTAAAGCCCTACATGGCTCAGGGCCAGTTTATCTGCGTGACCGCCTTCTACTGCATTCCTCCCAATGACCAATGAGATCACACAGGGTGGGCCTTCTTCAGGTCCCGTCACTTAGATAGTGTTGGCTGGTGGGTCCGCGGGGGAGGGCCTTCTCTGTAGCGGCTCCGACCCTATGGAACGAACTACCTCCCGAGATCCATACTACCCCCACCTTACTGGCCTTCCAGAAAGCGGTCAAGACCTGGCTTTTCTGGCAGGTCGGGGGCCAATTACCTTCTGATGAGGTCCTTTAGACCGCCCCATGTATGTATGCATTGTTGAATGTATTTTAAATGTTGATTGTTTTTTAATCGTGTTTTAAACTGTTTTTTATTCTATTATGTATTTTTACTGTTGTAAGCCGCCCAGAGTCCCTAGGGAGTTGGGCGGCATAGAAATACTATTATTAAATTAAATTAAATTAAAGTTCTAGATTCAGTTAATAGGAATAGAGAAGCTTCTTTTTCAAATCCAGGAGATAACATTGGGCAAGATGAGGATAGTCTAATGTGGTCTAAGTCAGCTTTTTATATATCTGTGTAAGTTAATTTTACTTTGAACTATTAGGGGCATAATAAAAAAACAAGCATGGCTCAAATTATTGCAACCTTAACAATCATTTAGATTATTGTTTTTATTTTAATAGCAGGAACAAAGTGCCAAATATAACATATTCCAAAAGACAAAAGAGCAACAGGAAGTGGCAACACATTTTTTAATTAGGGTTCCCTGACAGCTATTAGTTATTGTATCATCTAGACTTCTCAATTCCCTTCCTCCTGACTCTGCCCTACATACAGAAACTGTTAGTATTCTGTGAGTATGCTCAATCTTAACTTTCATGTTGAGAAAGCTCTTTTCCAAAGTTTTGTAAGTATTTCTGGAAACCATGCATATAGCTCCTTCTTTGGCAGAATTGAGCACTCTGGGAAGGAATTTGCTTTGAGCAGTAGCAGAGTGATATTTAAAGAGAATATTATTTCTTTTTCTTTCTTTTTCTTTTTTACATTTATTGGATAGTAGGGAGGAACATTGACAACTTTCTTTCTCTCTTTCTCTCTCTCTTTTTTTCCAGATACAGAAGAGTAAAAAACAAAACAAAACACATATGTAATCAAAAAGGGACTGCAAGCTTCTTTCATCATTTTAATTCATCTTCACTCTCCTACTCCCTCCACAAAGGCCAATTTCTGAAGGGCCTTATGCAGCTTTCCAAGCCTCAGCTTCTGTCTGCCTCCCACTAGCAACTTTGCCATTAATGATTGGGAGGTGGGCATATCCTACAACATTTTTTCCACTTAAGTTTTTCATTTATTTGCGTCTTTAAAAATAAACGAATTCCCTCTAGCAAAATAAATACTCTTTTGGGACTTGCAGAACAAGCAGATGTGATGGTCACATGCCAGCTTGCGAACAATATTCTGATGTGATGAAGCAGAGAACTGACACATTCATGGAAAAAAGCCTTGAAAACTGTTATTTTAATGACCAAAGAAAGAAGAAGAGGCACTGAACTGTCTATCATTATGAGCAATGGGTTTTGTTTTGTTTTTTTACAAAAAGAAATCTGGCTATTTTATCAATAAGTAAATTATTGAATTCCTATACAGCTTTATAATATTTTTAAAAAAGCCTGTAGATTTCATTTCCTTGATATTTGGTTTCTACTTTGAATGCCATTCATTTGGTTCATCATTTTGTTTTTTGGAATTTATTGATGAAAAAATGTTTCTGAAACCAGTAGTGAATGTGCTGTCTGCTTGTCTTCTGAACAACTCATTCTTTTTTTTTTCTTTTTAAAGGTTACATCTGGCCTTTAAATTTATTTGAATAACACTAAAAATGGTAATGTCTCCTTCAAATTGAGTTTATTTTATTTATTTATTTATTTAATTGCATTTGTATTCCGCCCAACTCCCAAAGGACTCTGGGCGGCTTAACAACATTTGCAAATACAAAAGCATAAAAACATTAAAAATAGGTACAACAATTTAAAAACCCATGTGTTTCCTTTCGTGGCCGGTTTAACTCCTAAATCTAGGGTACCCTCAGGAAACTGTCAAAATCTTGAAATTGAAACCCTGCCATTCTTTACAGGTGGCACATGTATGACACATGTAAAAAAGGAGCAGAGTTTAAATTATGCAATCACAATTGACCTTTTCACCCCCTTGTGGATACTCCTGAACATGTCCAAGTAATATTCTTAGCAACCTGAAATTTTCTATTTATACTTGTGCAATAGCCTTCTGTTGCTAAATGAGCTAAGGAAAGCGAATTGGCCAATACTGTGTATCAAAGAGAATGCAATACCAATTTTATATCAGTCAGATTTAACAGGCTTGGGTCACCTGTTTGCCTCCTAATCATAAACAAGGGCAGGTGGGAAGCCTCATCTTGGCATCTAAGGTTTCCAGATGATGCAGCACAACTACTAGTCACCTTTTATCACAGAGACAATTGTTCCTTCATATTCCTGTATGTCCTGATTCCTGTATGTATTTCAGTGGTAATATGTGCAAACCTATTTGATTTTCAAACTATTTGACCAAATTGTCATATTTTTCTCAAAGTAACACCAGTCATTTTATGGAATTCTATCTGATCACACTCACCAATTTATCATGCTAGACCAGTGGTTCCCAAACTTTTTCAGTCCACCGCCCCCTTGGTGCTACAAACACATCCTCACCGCCCTCACTCCACCCCCTCAGGTGGGCGTGGCTTAGTGGTCAGGTGACCGGGTGGGCGTGGCCAATTTGTAAAGTGTGTTGAGACTCACTTAACAATGCTCTTGCTTAGCAACCAAAATGTTAGGCTCAATTGTGGTCATAAGTCTTTCTTTCGTTCTTTCTTTCTTCTCTACCTTCCCCCTTCTTTCTTTCTTTCTTTCTTTTTCTTTCTGAATTTCTTCCTACCATCTTTCTATTTCTTTCTTTCCTTCTTCCCTCCCTTTCTTTTTCTGTCTGTCTTCCTTCCTTCCTTCCTACCATCTTTCTTTCTTTCTTTTTTTCTTTCCTTCTTCCCTCCCTTCTTTCTTTTTCTGTCTATCTTCCTTCCTACCATCTTTCTTCCTTCCTTCCTACCATCTTTCTTTCTTTCCTTCTTCCCTCCCTTCTTTCTTTTTCTGTCTATCTTCCTTCCTACCATCTTTTTTCTCTTTCTGTCTTCCTTCCTTTCTACTATCTTTCTTTTTTCTTTTTCTTTTTCTTTCTTTCCTTCTTCCCTCCCTCCTTTCTCTGTCTATCTTCCTTCCTTCCTACCATCATTCTTTCTTTCTTTCTTTCTTTCTTCTTTCCTCCCTCTCTCTTTCTTTCTTTCTTTCTTTCCTTTTTCTTTCCTTCTTCCCTCCATTCCCTTCCCTCCCTCCAGCCGTGGCCATGCCGTCACCGCCGCTCACCCAGGCTGATGGCTTGGTAAGCGTTCTCTGGGTCGTGCACCAAGTCGCAGAGCGCCATCAAGGCCGGCTGCCATGTCAGCAGCTCGGGGTGCTGCAGCTCTTCATTGAGCTTGGGAAGGCCTTGGCAGCCGAAGGCCACAGGCGCTTTGGTGGGGTCGATGTCGGGGGGGCAGCTGGGCTGAGATCCATGGGTATGCTATGCCAGAGTTAGCCTGCCGAATTGCGTGTGCCAGGTTGCTAGGTGCCGGGGATGCTGGGCGGGAAAGTCCACGCATGCGCAGGTTCCGCAGTGGTACCTTCCCGCAGGTCTGCGAGCGCTCACCCGAGCAGCTTCAGGAGCGGTCCTCTTCCCTCGTCGCTGTGCTGTGCTCAGTACCTAGCACTTGTAACTCCATCGCATTCCACGCTCTTGGGTGCAGGGCAGCCCATTCTGAAAGAAAACATCTTGCGTTTTCTTTCAGAATGGGCTGCCCTGAACACAAGAGCGAGGAACACGAGAGAGCTTCAAGTGCTAGTTGGAAGCCCGTTGCGTGGTGGGACGCAGTTTGGGGTGATCAGTCATGCGGGGTGGAGCGGAGCGGAGCCTGGGCAGGGGCTGGGCGGGCCGCGAGACGGGCATCATACCTAGCACTTGTCTCCATCGCATTCTACACTCTTGTGTGCAGGGAAGCCGATTCTGAAAGAAAACATCTCGCGTTTTCTTTCAGAATGGGCTGCCCTGCACACAAGAGCGAGGAACGTGAGGGAGCTTCAAGTGCAAAAGCATGGCGAACCACCTACCGCCCCCCTAGCCCCTCTCACCGCCCCCTGTCACCATCCTTGCCTCTCACCGCCCCCCTAAGGGTTCAAACCGCCCCCTGGGGGGCGGTACCGCCCACTTTGGGAACCACTGTGCTAGACCCTTATACATTTTTTGATAAAGTGATTTGTAGTTATAAATATTTTTTCACTAAATCTCGGGTTAAAAAACTTTTGACTTTCTTTTTCATCCTGGTTTCAGAAAAAAATATAATAAGGTCATCTGAACACCATATATATTCTAATTTATTATTATTTATTAAATCCTTATGCTGCCCATCTTCCCTATAAGGTGACTTTGTGTTGGGATGAGAATAAAATCTCATAGAGGCGACGTTTTGGATCTTTACTTGGAATTCAGACAGTTAGAAATAAAACCGAGATTAAATGTCTAATAGAAAATATTTATTTCAGTACAAAAACAATAAATCTTGGATAATTACATCTTTGCTAAAAAAACACCACCGTTCAGGTCAAGAGCTAAGGCAGAAGAAAATTAATGGTGGATTAGGAATGTAGACATGAGTACACTTCATATCACGTGTTCTGCTTGTGTTGGAATATACCATAATATTTAGGATAGGGGTGCATCACCCTGCATAGACATACAACTGACAATATTCACTATGTGACACTTTGGGAGGTTATATATCCACTTTGCATTAAAAGCAACTCCAACTGGCCTAGAGCAAATCATTTTTTTTCATAGTAAAAGTAATTTTTATTTATAAAATTAATTTCATGTTGTATGTGTGCTGGTATATGTGCATTCCTCCATGTTTAACAGAATTTGTATGCCCAGAATTCACTGTCCAGTTTTGTGCAAGAATCTTTTAGCCTTGCTTCCACTTCTCAGTATGGGAATAGTATTGTGATATTGTCCTATATTTTATGGGTATTTTAAAGTTAAGGATATAAAATGATACTGTCACACAATAGTTTATGAAAATGTCATTTTATTGTGCTCCGTGCTTCTAGCAGGTGGAAAACAGGAGCAGAATATTGAGTTTAAATAGCAGATATGAAGTAAAGGAAAACCACAGAGGTTTGGCTTAGGGACTGGCAATCCAGGATAAGCCAGCTTCATTCTGCAATCTCCTGAGGAACAGACTTATAGCCAACAAATTTCAGAATAGAACAATTGGAAGGAATCAGTTTCCAGAAGACTGCATCCTTTGATGAACATGGTGTGCTTCTGTTAGCCCTTTTAAACATTAAAAATGGAAGCCACCTCTTAATCTTAAACAAATACAGTCCTTGTCTACCCCATCGCTGGTGTATTTCTGGAGAAGGAAAATATTACTTAAATTTCATTTTGATTGGCAGATGTCAACCTAGCATCTTCTGGAAGCAAAATATATAAATTTGCTACCATTAGGATTTTGAACAGAATTCAGATTAATTGCAAATATCATTCTACCAGTTTGTGACATTATTTTCTCCTCTATGAAATGAAAAATAATACATGTGTATTTTTAACACAAAACCCAAGGACTCTTCACATTAAGTATGCTAACAATTGGGCCCATTTTTAATTTAGCCAATAGCTATTCTATTGGTTTTGAAATTGCAATCACAAATAGTTCTACTAGGTAATGCACACATGTGGACAATAGGGTCAAAAGGCAAAAGGGTGTTTCAGAGGGCATGCACATGCCACCTCTCTGCAACTTATTAAAGTGTTTTCCTGGATAGTTGTGTCTGCAGAGAGCATCCATGTGATAACAAGAAAAAATGCAGCCATTTCAAGAGTTGAGGACAGTTATTGTGTGTTCTGAGACATATTTTTGTCTTTATGTCTGAAATGTTGCATAACCTAAATGTGCAAACTTTTTAAATTGTGCAATCCAACTTAAAAATGTCTTCTTGAATTTTATGGGACTTACTCTCAAATAAGTGGCAATAGAATTGCAGTTTCTCCGGATGCATTTCCCTGTCAACAATGGGCAAGATCTATAGTTACAAGATCTATAGTTACATTGCATTTAATTTATAAAAAAGGTTGATAGTCACAATTCTATGCTGAGGTACACTTTAAATATTCAGGCTACCTAGTTCTGTAGTTTGCAGTTTGCAGCTTTTGCACATACAGTATACTGTAGCTTAGACTATTTATACAGAAGGCAGTTGTTGGCCTCTGTCTCTTTCTTATTTAATATTTTGTACATTTTAGGGTTTTAAACAAAAATTTAGGGTTTGAGATACTCTAATGAGATTCTTTAATGCAATATTAAGTCCCAACTACCGTATTTTTTGGAGTATAAGACGCACCTTTTTACCCCAAAAAAGAGGGTCAAAAACTGGGTGTGTCTTATACTCCGGATGTTGCATTAGGCCACTGCCGGACCACGGGAAAGCTGCCGCCGCTGCCTCCGCCGGACCACAACAAAGCCGCTGCCGCTGGCCACGGACATGGCCATCACCACCGGACCACAGCAAAGCCACTGCCACCAGACCATATAAAAGCCGCCGCGGCTGCCCCACAGCAAAGCCGCTTCCGCTACTGCTAGCCACCACCACCGCCAGACTACGGGAAAGCTGCCGGTGGCGGACCATAGCAATGCTGCCGCGGCCGCCCCACAGGAAAGCCGCTTCCGCTGCTGCTAGCCGCCACCACCGCCGGACTACAGGAAAGCCGCTGCCGGCGGATCATAGCAATGCCGCTGCGGCCGCCCCACAGCAAAGCTGCTTCCGCCGCTGCTAACCACCACCACCACCTGACTATGGGAAAGTCGGCGGCGGCGGACCATAGAAAAGCCGCCACGGCTGCCCCACAGCAAAGCCACTTCCGCTGCTGCTAGCCGCCACCACCGCCGGACTACGGGAAAGCAGCCAGCGGCGGACCATAGCAATGCCGCCGTGGCCGCCCCAAACAGCTGCTGGCCGTCACTGCCGCCACCGCCAGACCATGGGAACTGCTGCCGTTGCTGGCTGAAGCCTGTTCCCGAGGCAGCTACGGAGCCGCCACCACTGCTGCTGCCCAAAGCGAGCCACCTGAGAGCTTTGAAGACCAACTTCCAGGTTTGAAGACCCCTGAGTTAGGGGTTAGGGGTAAGTTTAAGGCTTGTGGACTTCAACTCCCATTCCTGAGTTAGGAATGGAGGAGGAATTCTGGGAGTTGAAGTCCACTAGTCTTAAACTGCCAAGTTTGAAGACCCCTGAGTTAGGGGTTAGGGGTGCAAGGGTCTTCAAACCTGGCAAGTTTAAGGCTTGTGGACTTCAACTCCATTCCTGAGCTAGCATGACTAGAGGAGGAATTCTGGGAGTGGAAGATGGCGACTGAGGCAGACGCCTAGCCACATTGCTGGAGATCAGTAATAGGAAAAAACCCAAAACCTAGGGTTATAGACAGGATTAGAAGCAACCAAACAAAGAGAATAGACATAGTTTAGGTCCTGATTACAAATATAGCAACAATTAGGATCTAGGACCAGCTGAACCAGAGGAAAAAAAAAAGACTAACCACGTGGATCCAGATTTGACCGAAGGAGATTTGACCGAAGGAGGACACCCAGGAAGACCGGCTAAATGATCTACTGCAAATCCGGCGTTTCTGAAGGGTGATCCTGACAAATTCCCAAACGAAGGTGAGACTTAAGAGATTCCCTGAAACTCCCTGTGGGGTGATTCTGAGCTATTCCCTGCAAGGCTACTCTCTGTGAAGGAATTCCCTGTGAGTTGACTCCCTGCTTACGAGCTCTGCGAAGCACAGAGATTATCTACAAAGCAATCCATCTTGTTTGTTGAAGTGAGCTGGAGCTGTGAGGCTAGGATCCCTATTCCCTGCGAGCGGAGACTGCTTCAGCATAACCTGATCCCCCTGCAACCATCGGATTCCCCTGCACCCAGAGGATAAAGGGAGCCACGTGGCCGGGAAGCCAGGAGCAACAATAGTATAGCAGAGGAGAGATCCGGCAACGGGAAGCAGCACAACAAGGCCTATACCGGCAAAGATCAGTGGAGCACAGATCAGTGGAGCACGTGTGATCCCCAGCGTGCTGCAGCAGAGTCAGAAGCTTTTAGAGCCTGCTTGTTCCCCCCATCGAAGCTTGTTCATTTCCCTCATCGGAGCCTGCTTATTTCCTGGACTATAGATTGGGATTGATAGATTGAGATTGATCATTGACTGTTTAATTTAACCTAACTGATTGATAGATTGGGAATTTAATTGATTGATAGATTGGGAATGATCATAGGACCATTGATTTTTAGTAGATTAAGTTATTTGATTGTTTAATTATAGGGATACCTACTAGAAAAAATGATAGCTTGTTTAGCTAACTAACCCATCTGACTAATAGATTGATCAACCGATAATAGAGTGATTAGCCATCTGACTAATAGATTGAATAGAATCCATCTGACCAATAGATTGACCAACCGATAATAGAGTGATTAGCCAACTCACATCTGATTGATAGACTGGGACAACTGATTATAGTAAAATAAAGTAGTAAATAGTAAGTAGAATAA
Source organism: Diadophis punctatus similis (assembly GCA_023053685.1). Taxonomy (NCBI): domain Eukaryota; kingdom Metazoa; phylum Chordata; class Lepidosauria; order Squamata; family Dipsadidae; genus Diadophis; species Diadophis punctatus. Next base: position 23,092,460 of record JALIGW010000008.1, read on the forward strand.
GATAGCAAGAAGCAGTAATATAAGTAGTGAAGAGTAAGTAGAACAGGACAGTAAGAAGCAAAATAAGCTAATTGATAGACGGGGACAACTGATTGTAGTATTAAAAAAAAGAGTAGTAAACAGTAAGAAGAATAAGATAGTAAGAAGTAGTAAAATAAACAGTAAATAGTAAGTAGAATAAGATAGTAAGAAGCAAAATAAGTTAAATAGTAAGTAGGATAACTTAGTAAGAAGCAAACAGAATAAGTAAAATAAGATAGTAAATAGTAAGTAGAACAAGTAAGAAAGATTGAGACCACCTACTGTAGTAGAATAAAATAGTTAATAGTAAGTAGAATAAGTTAGCAAGAAACAAGTAGAATAAGCAGAATAAGTAGTAAATAATAAGTAGAATAAGCGAGCAGAATAAGCAATTTGATAGACTAATGGACAATAGGAAATCTTCTAGTAACCACACACCCACACTCTACACACTCACAGACAAGGGAAACTTACTAGTAACTCCACACTCTCACACTCTACACTCCTACTCTCACCCCAACCAAAAAGCCACACACATGGATCAAGGAACAGACTCCATTGTGACATGCAGAACATGCTCCATGTACACGCTTATGCCCACAGAAAACCATAACTACACATGCACCAAATGCAAACTAATCAAATTACTAGAAAAAAATTGAAGACCTGGAGAAAAGCCTAAACACCCTGAAACTCAACCAACAAAACGAGAAACCCCAAACCCCACAAAAAGAACATGCACAAAAAGAACACAAAAATGACCAAGCAACTTCCACTTCAGCTAACCCCTCGGAGGAAGAAAGCAGATGGACACATGTCACCAACAGAAAAAAATACAAACCAAACACAAAACCACTGTCCAAACCAACCCACCCAGACCCAACCCCACTGGCTCTAAGCAACCAATACCATGGATTTCCAATAGAAGATAACGCACAGACACACAAAAAAGAAACACCAGAAAGAACCCTCAACAGAGCAGCAGCACCAAACACCACAATGACAAAGAAAGAAACTCCTCAAACAACTCCAGGCAAAAAGAAAAGGTGAGTACTGGTAATAGGAGATTCAATCCTCAGAGGAACCGAACCCGCCATCTGTAGACCAGATAACCAATCCAGAGAGGTATGCTGCCACCCAGGAGCCAAAATCATAGACGTAGCAGAGAAAGTAACTGAAATAATAAAACCCACAGACTATTACCCCCTACTATTACTCCACGTAGGAACAAATGACACAAAAAAGAACTTGAAAGCAATACAGAACGACTATGAGCAACTAGGCAAGAACGTCAAAAACCTAGGTGCGCAAGTAGTCTTCTCATCCATACTACCAATAAGAGGACAACACCCAGCAAGGGAACAAAGAATCCTACAAGTAAACCACTGGCTAAAAGGTTGGTGTCGCCAAAAAACCTTTGGATTTCTGGACCATGGACTGTACTACCTCCAAGATGGACTTTTGGCAAGGGATGGGTTACACCTCACAAAGACTGGGAAGAATGTCTTCGGAAAAAGACTGGCCCAACTTGTCAGGAGGGCTTTAAACTAAAATCACGAGGGGAGGGTGACCAATCTACAGGATCCCTGGGACCCAACTCCAAGAATGGACCCCAAGCAAACAAAACAAACAACAAACCAAAAAGGGATGGGGAAGAAAACAAACTCAAACGCCAAACAAGAGACAAAGAAAGAACACCCACAATCAGGCACAAAGAACTCAAATGCCTCTACACAAATGCACAAAGCCTAGGGAATAAACAGGGTGAACTTGAAATGTTAATGCACGAAGGTACACATGACATAGTTGGAATAACAGAAACTTGGTGGGATGAATCACACAATTGGAACACACAGATAAAAGGATACAAACTCTACAAAAAAACCAGATCACACAAAAAAGGAAGTGGAGTTGCACTGTATATAAAGGACCACTATGTAGCTACAGAGCTACAAGTAACCAAGGAAGAAAACCCATTAGAATGCATATGGGTCAACATAAAAGAAAAAAAGAACAACACAACAATAGGAGTTTACTACAGACCACCAAACCAAACAGAAACAATGGACACCCTTTTTACCAACCAGCTAAAGAACATATGCAAGAAAAACAGCATTGTAATAATGGGAGACTTCAACTATCCGGACATCAACTGGAAAACCAACTCAGCACCAAGTGAGAAATCTAACAGATTCCTAACCAGCCTAGCCGACAACTTCATTGTCCAAAAAGTGGAGGAGGGAACTAGAGGGGCAGCCATACTGCATCTAATACTTACAAACAGAGAAGAAACAATAGGAGGAGTCAAAGCTGCGGGAACACTGGGCGAGAGTGACCACGTAATACTAAAATTCACCATAACGCAAACACAAATAACTGAACATAACGACACCTATATCCCAGACTTTAAAAAAGCTGACTTCAATAAACTCAGAGAAAACCTGGGAAAGATCTCTTGGATGGAAGTACTAAAGGGTAAAACAACTCAAGAAGCCTGGGAGATCCTGAAAAACACGATCATAGAAGCCCAGAACACCACAATACCGATGAGGAAGAAAAACAAGAAATCCAAAAGGAAACCAGCATGGCTAAACAAAAATCTCACCGATAAACTGAATGAAAAAAAAGATAAATACAAAAAATGGAAAGAGGGGCACATAACCAAGGCAGAGTACCAACAGACAGCCAGAATCTGTAAAGAAACAATCAGGACAGCAAAGGCCCAGAATGAACAAAGACTCGCAACAAAAGTCAAAGACAACAAAAAAAGCTTCTTCCAACACATTAACAACAAGAAAAAAATCAAAGAAACAGTTGGTCCACTAAAGAGAGAAGACGGCAAAGAAGTAACAGACAACACAGACAAAGCAGAGCTACTGAACACATTCTTCGCATCAGTCTTCACACAAAAGGAAACTGCAGCTCAACTACCCAGCAACACAAATATAAAAAACAGATTTGAAGCAAGAATACAGTAAGAGATCACCTATCTGAACTTAACGAATACAAAGCACCAGGACCAGACGGATTACATCCCAGAGTCCTAAAAGAACTAGCAGAAGTCATTTCAGAACCACTGCACCACATCTTCCACAAATCCTGGAACACAGGGGAACTACCTGAGGACTGGAAAAGAACTGACATGGTCCCCATCTACAAAAAAGGTAAAAAAACAGACCCAGGAAACTACAGACCAATCAGCCTAACATCAATACCTGGGAAAATTCTGGAAAAAATAATTAAAAACCAGATCTCCCATCATCTAAAAACAAACCAAGTAATAACCAACAGCCAACACGGATTTGTTAAGAACAAGTCATGCCAAACCAACCTCATTTCATTCTTCAACACTGTGACCAAATTAGTAGACCAGCGTAATGCAGTAGACATAATATACCTGGACTTTAGCAAAGCATTTGACAAAGTAGACCACAACCTACTCCTTCATAAGCTAGAAAAAAGCGGGATAGACAGCTACACAACCAGATGGATTAACAATTGGCTGACCAACCGTACCCAGCGAGTAGTCCTCAATGGCTCTAAGTCCACATGGAGAGAAGTAAGCAGTGGGGTACCACAAGGTTCCATCCTAGGCCCAGTACTCTTCAATATCTTTATAAATGACCTAGATGAGGGAATAGCAGGAGAACTAACCAAATTTGCAGATGACACCAAGCTGGCGGGAGTAGCAAACACCCCAGAGGACAAACTCAAAATCCAGAGGGACCTCGACAGACTCAAACACTGGGCCCAAACCAATAAAATGAAATTTAACACAGAGAAAAGTAAAATTCTGCACCTAGGCAAGAAGAATCAAAAATACACATACAAACTGGGCGAAACCACACTCAATAGCAGCGATTGCGAAAGGGATCTCGGAGTCCTGGTAGACAGCCAACTAAATATGAGCCAGCAGTGTGCAGCAGCAGCCAAAAAGGCCAACACAGTCCTGAGCTGCATAAATAGAGGGATACAATCAAGGACCAGAGAGGTACTAGTACCACTCTATAAAGCCTTGGTCAGACCACACCTAGAGTACTGCATCCAGTTTTGGTCACCACACTACAAAAAAGACATTGAAACCCTAGAGAAAGTGCAAAAGAGAGCAACCAGGATGATAAAGGGTCTGGAAAATAAAACATACGAAGAGCGGTTGCAGGAACTGAGCTTGGCCAGTCTAGCGAAGAGAAGGACCAGGGGTGGTATGATAGCAGTGTTTCAATACTTGAGGGGATGCCACAGAGAGGAGGGGGTCAGGCTGTTCTCTATGGCACCAGAAAGCCAAACAAGGAATAACGGATGGAAGCTGACCAAGGAGAGATTCAACCTGGAAGTGAGGAGAAACTTTCTGACAGTGAGAGCGATCAACCAGTGGAACAGCTTGCCAGCGGAGGTCGTGAGAGCCCCAACACTTGCGACCTTCAAGGAGAGACTGGACTGCCATCTGTCTCAAATGGTGTAGGAACTCCTGCTTGAGCAGGGGGTTGGACTAGATGACCTACAAGGTCCCTTCCAACTCTAATAATAAATCTAAATCTAAAATCTAAAGTCCACAAGTCTTAAAGCTGTCAAGTTTGAAGTTTGTAAAAAATGTACATGGTTGTAAAAAGTATACAGGTTGTAAAAAGTATACATGGTTGTAAAAAGTATACATGGTTGTAAAAAGTATACATGGTTGTAAAAATTATTCTGCTACACTGGTATTTTATTAAATAATATATTACTACACCATTTGGTTCAGAATACTTTTTTCCTTGTTTTCCCCCTGTAAAATCTAGGTGCGTCTTATACTTCGGTGTGTCTTATACTCCGAAAAATACGGTAAATGAAATATTTTGTTTAGAGGGATGATCACTGCTCCCCTCTGGAGTCATTAAAGTTTTCTTAGACATTATCTCTTCACAAAATATTGAGTTTGATACATTTACTTTTAGGTTAATTTTTTTCATTATATTCGTCTACAAGACAATTTAGAAGACAGTTCAGGTAGGCGGGAATTGCCTTAAACATAGCAAGAGGTAGAACTGAAATGTGTTGTGCGTTTGTGCACAACTGTCTCTGAATCAGTGTTGACTTCTTATTTTCTTGGCAAGATTTCAGGGTTTGCCACTGCCTCCTTCCTGGGGCTGGCAGTGACTACTCCAAGGTTACCCAGCTGTCTTTATGCCTAAGGAAGGACTAGAACTCTTGGTCTACAGATTGTAGACTGGTGCCTTAGCCACTACATCAAACTAACTGAGAGCTAAAATACCAATATATAGAAAACACTGGACAAAGTAGCATAGTATGGCTGCTGCACCAATAATGGATTGAAAACTTGATGTATACCTTGTACTACAGTAGAACCTCTCCAAAATATATCATTCTTTTCTTCTCATTTGAAGTCAACTTTATTTCAAATTTTACTACATAATGAAGAAAAATTACTTAGGGCTAAAAATTGCATTCAATCCCAAAACAACTGGAGCATCACTTGAACACCATCAGAATTGACAAATTTACCACCAGTCAATTGCAAAAGGCAGCTTTACTTGGAACAGCTTACATCCTGAAATGATATCTTTAACACCGTCAAATATCAACATCTCCCTATCCCAGGAACTTGAGAAGGACTCAATAGGTGGATAAAAATGTCAAATCCAGTCTGAACATCTGGCTGACTGTGTGATGAACTATAATAATAATATTAATAGTCATTTATAAAATACAAAACTGAAATTCTAAAATACCTGTTTTAGACTTCTCATTCCAACATTCTGAAACACATAGCTTTGCATTCCAACAACATAGCTTGTTCTTCTTTCAAGTTCTGTATTTGTTGGAATGAAAGAATCTAAAGACATTTCTAATTTGTATTTCTATCTGTATTGTCACTTGAAATATAAATGAGAAGAACCGTTGTCTTACCTGAACGGTCTTCTCTGTGCGCTGCATGGAGAGTCCAACATGGGTAAAGCTCAAGCCTGATTGGTAGGGACTGAGTTTAATTTGTTTGAAGTACGCCCTCTAGATGCCCATTTGGCCAGTTTAAAATGAAGGCATAAAGGAGGAATGTTATAACCTCATCTCATTTATAAAGGTCTGCGACCCTGGGCCTAACTCGCCCGGGTGGGTTTGGACTCTCCACGCAGTGCACAGAGAAGACCGTTCAGGTAAGACAACAGTTCTTCTCCAGTGCGCTGCTTAGGAGAGTCCAACATGGGATATACCCAAGCCTAATTGTCCAGGGCGGGAAAGGGCTGGACCAGGGGAGCAGGAGCGTCTGACACTGTCTGGAGAACTAGTCTGCCAAAGTCCGCCTCTGCTGATGCGAAGGAGTCCAACCAGTAGTGTTTCACAAATGTGGAAGTCGAAGTCCATGTTGCCGCTTTGCAGATATCTTCAGGTGGAACTTGCATGTGCCATGCTGCCGAAGTTGCCGCACTACGGGTGGAATGTGCCTTAAGTCCTCTGGGTGCGGTCTTGTTCTGACTGCGATATGCCTCTGTAATGCATGCTTTGAGCCAGCAACTCAGCGTCTGAGATGATACTTTTCGCCCCATTGAAGCTGGGAGAAAGGATACAAAGAGTGCCTCCGTTTTCGTGAATGGACTTGTCCGTTGGATGTATATTTCAAGGGTCCTACTGTTAATGGGAGAATAAGTCCCCATAGAGGCGATGTTGATCTTTCTCTTGGAATTCAGACAGTTAGAAATAAACCCGAGATTAAAAGTCTAATAGAAAATATTTATTTCTGTACAAAAACAATAAATCCTGATTAATTACATCTCTGCTAGTAAAATGCGACCGTTCCAGTCGAGAGCTAGAGCCAGAATAATAATGGAGAATTAGGAATGTGTACATGCGTACAAGAACATCATATCACATGTTCTGCTTGTATTGGAATGTACCATTATATTTAATAGGGATGCAGCATCCTGCATATACATACAACTGACAACTATTCATACCGTGACACCTACGGACGTCTAGGTTGTGCCAACTGCTCTCCGGATGCTGAGTGGCCCCGGCGTGGAAATCCGGCAGGACCACCTCTTGCGCCCTGTGAAATCCCGTGTTCACCTTCATGAGGAATGCGGGATCAAGGCGCAGCACGACTCTGTCTTGATGGAATCGGCATAGGTCCGGTCTGACCGAGAGCGGTGTCAGCTCTGAGACCCTTCTCGCTGATGTGATGGCCACCAGAAAGGCCGTTTTGAATGAGAGCAGCTGAAGAGGGATCGACTGGAGAGGTTCAAAGGGCTCATTGGTGAGAGCTTGCAATACTAACGTTAAGTCCCAGTTGGGGTACCGATGGATCACCTGTGGCCTAAGGTTAGCTGCGCCTTTCAAGAACCCTCGAACACTCAGATGGTGGTAGAGGGATCTATAGTTGTTTACATATATTACTGTTGACAGTGCTGCCACATGTCTCCGCAGCGTGTTGGGCGCCAGGCCGCTGTTGAAGCCCATTTGTAGGAAAGTTAGAATTTGATGTAGCAAGGACGGCCAGGGTTGAAATTGATTCTTGTACAGAATCGGCAGTACGCCGTCCAGGTAGCGTTGTAGATGCGTGTGTTGGAAGCTCATCTGGATGCTTGAATAGTGGCTATGACATTGTCTGGTAGGTCGTCTCATTTTAGGATGACCCCTTCAAGTGCCAGATGGTGAGTTGCCACCATTGGGGATCTGGGTGTAGCAGTGCCCCCTGGCTGAGGGAGACTTGTTGATCCGGTATTTTCCATGGATGTGCTATTGACAGCTCCACTAGGTCCGCGAACCAAGGCCGACAGGGCCAGTGTGGGGCCACTAAGAGTATCTCTGCTTTCTCTAGAATTATTTTCCTTACTACTTTCGAAATGATTGTTGTGGGTGGGAAGGCATACAACAGACCCTTCAGCCATGGTATAAGCAATTCGCTGACTCCCTCTGCCCCTGGCGACGGAACGCGAGAGAAGAAGCGTGGAAGGTGTGTGTTGATGTGTGTTGCAAACAGGTCCAGAACCGGTTCCCCGAATCTCCGCGACAGTTCTTTGAACAGGTGCGGATCCAGGCGCCACTCTGCTGAGTCCACCGTGGAGCGACTCAACCCGTCTGCCTGTACATTCGAGGCTCCCGATATGTGCTCCGCATGGAGAGACTGGAGGTGTCTCTCCGCCCAGTTGCCTATCAGCTCTGCCTCCACCATGAGACATTTGGATTTTGTGCCCCCCTGATGGTTGATGTGCGAGCGCGTAGCTACGTTGTCTGTCAAGATGAGCACGTGCTGTCTGACCACCGAAGAATGGAACCAGCATAGGGTGCGATATACTGCATGCAGTTCCAAGAAGTTGATGTTCGGTTTGGCTACTTCTGATGGCACCCAGCGGCCCTGAGCTAACTACAAGACAGATGAGCTCCCCACCCACCTAAACTGGCATCCGTTGTGATGATTACCCATTCTGGTTCTCTGACTAGGCAGCCCCATTTCATGGCTGGGGAGAACCACCATGACAGAGACTGCCTGACCTTCATGGGTAGCGGAATTACCATGTTTGAATGACTGATCTTCCTTCTCTGGTAAGGAAGGAGGCACCACTGGAGACTCCTGGAGTGAAGTCTCGCCCAAGGTACAATGTCTATGCATGAGAAGAACTTCCCTAGCAGGTGGGAAAGGAGGGCCAACGGGGCCTGCTGTATCTTCTGGACCTGGCGGGATGTTGACCTGTCGCTCTGGCGACAGGAATACCTCGCAGGATTCTGTCTTGATGATGGTGCCCAGATGTAAGAGTGAGACAGTTGGAACTAAGTGGCTTTTCGGAAAGTTGACAGAGGAGCCATGCATTTGTAAAGTCTGGATGGGTGACCTGAAGGTCGGCTCGTGCTCTCTTTGGGGATCTGGACTGGATTATGATATCATCCAGTTAGCATTGTAGTCTTAAGGGTCGAGCCCGCAGGTTTGCTGCCACCACATCCAGCAGTTTCGTGAAAGTTCTGGGCGCTGAAGAAAAGCCAAAGGGCAGCACCCGGTACTGGAAGTGGGATGCCCCTACGCAGAAATGGAGGTATTGTCTGTGTGAGGGGTGTATCGGTACATGGAGGTACGTCTCCTTGAGATCGATGGAAGTTAGCCAATCCCTGTGCCTGATGCAGCCCAGGAGAGACATCAGCGACTGCATCTTGAAGCGTTTGAACTCTACGTAGGCGTTCAGTTGTTTCAGGTTTAGGATGACTCTCCATCCGCCTGAGTTTTTGGAGACCAGGAAGATCGTTGAGTAGAAACTTAGACCTTCCTGGCCGGGTGGCACCTTCTCGATGGCTGTGATCTCTTAAAGGTGGTTGATCCCCTGTGCCTATTTGTCAGCATTTGCTTATTTTTGCCACCAGTCTTTGCTCATTCTATACTTTATTTATTTATAAAATTGTTGGACAATCTTGAAGCTATGGATATACAGTATATCCATTTCCCCCCTTGCTTTTTATATAAAGGTTTATGCATAAAGTCTAGTCTTCCTAAACTCACAACTGATCAAGAAGCAGATGGGAGTTGTGGTGTAGGTGGACCTTTGAACAGCCTCGTCTGCTGTACCAACTATATGTTCCTGGATTGGCAGCTCCTGCTTAGTCAATCATGCTCTAGTTGCCTCCAGATTGGAATAATGTACTCTACATGGGCTACTTGAAGAGTGTCCAAAAGCATTAGCTGGCACAGAAAGCAGCGACGTGAGCAATTGTGTGAATTCCTAGAGCAACACATATTCCACCTTTACTCCGCAAGTTGCATTGGTTGCCGTTTTGCTTCTGAGTCCAATTCAAATTACTGTTTTTAACCTTCAAAGCCTTTCATGGTTTGGAACTGGGTCATCTGATGGACTGGCAAAGTCTATTAACAAACCTTTTTTTTTGTACAGTTTTGTTTTTATTGGTTCTCAGCCCAGAGTCATCTTTGGTGAGATGAACAGCTATATACAGTAAATTTGATTAATAAATTAATATGTTGTCTCAAATGTTCCTCAGTGCTCTCCTGAGCCTGCGCTCTGTGTCCTTAAGATCTACTTCTGAGGTAGAGGAGGTCTTGGACTTGTTTCTAGATGAATGGCCTTTATCTTTGGCCTTCACTGGGGCAGGGACACTGTTCTCTTTCCCAGGATGTTCCTCCACATTATCAGCCATAATGCTTATAATCCCACCAGCTAAGGGACTCAGGGAATGCAATGATAGAGCCTTACAGGCTCTGGTGTCTGGGAGCTTGGATGTCTGCTCCTCAGAAGGGGGGGCTTCTGTAGGTAACTCCCCCCCCCAGCTATGAGGCAAGCTGAAAACGCGGTGAGAAGCTTCAGTGAGAATGATCCCCAAGGCTGGGCAGGTTCCGATTGCAAACAGAGAAGAAAGGAGGAGGTCACCGGCAGACAAAAGCCACTTAAAATGACTGTCAGCACAGTTACTCACCAGCAGGCCGGATACTGGCTGTTTAAAAAGCCCGCCAAGCTTGCCCAGCTACCATCTGAACCTGGAACTCTTCAAGTGTATAAACTGCAGCTGCCATAACCTTAAAGCGTTAAACCTTTAAACCTCAATTAATGTGCCCGGCAACCAGTGACATCATGAGGCTAAAATAGCCCTCGCCAATGCCAGCAATCAAAGAAGCAAGCAGCTCCGTTTGAAACAATGGTGGGAAGCCCCGTGCTGCCGAGAGCGATCCCACCAGGCTTAAATCATGGAAAATCAATTATTCTGCCTCAGCACGCAGTGGAGAGACTGGACTCTCACAGCTGCGCTCCGAATGCCAGTAATAGAGAGGAGTTATGCCCACAAAGGGCAGAAACTCCAGCCGGAAGTGATTGCAATGCCGGCTTCCCCTGGGGAGTTATGCCCGCGGAGGAGAGGGGACTCTGGGAAGAGGTAGATCCAGAAGCAGATGGAAGTAAGCCCGGATGACTGAAGCCACGAAGGCCAGCTGAGTCAGTTAAGTAGCCAATGCCCAGCGGGAACAAGCAGAAGCCAGCGCAGGCAAGTGGAAGCATACTGAGGTAAGCGGAGGCAAGCAGCAGCAATCAGGAGGCAGGCAGAAATCAGCAGCTTTGTCTAGTGATTACCGGCAGAATTTTTTACTAAGATGGCCCCTGCCGCATGGGACCTCTTCCTAGCCGGATGTTGACTTTCAAATTTGCGCTGCCTTCCCCAGAAGTCTTTATCTGCTTCTGCACATGCGCAGAAGCCTCTGCCCTGCTCCAAATGGCTCCCTCTCGAGCCTCTCCTGTTTAAAATGCAAGGCGGGAAGCTGCGGAAGCCTCCTCACCCCGATTTTCGTGGTTTTGCTTTCCTGCAGCAACGGAGGGATGGATCCTCACGCCGCTTTCATTTAAGCCTTCTCAGAGAGGAGCCATGCCCACGGAGGGCAGGAACTCCTATTTCTCAGAATTAAGGTTCTTTTCGCTTCCTAAAGAGTAATGCCCGCGGAGGACAGGGACTCTAAAGCCAAATTTTAGCCTAATTTCCTTAATTTCAGCAATTTGTAGTGTCAATACCAGAGTCCAACAATGGTATCCAGCAATTTGTATCCTCGCTTCCAAGAGGGTATTACCCATGGAGGGCAGGGACCCCAAAGCCAACAATAACGATATTTCTCTCAATTTTGCCAGCTTGCTCACCAAATGAATATTAAATTTTTTTACCTGTAATTTGAAGTTGTCCATTCGCTGTTAGAAGAGTCCAACAAAGGTATAATCCTGTAAATAACCTATTTCCTGTAGGAGAGAAAAACTACACGTCCCTACGCTATCGACTGAGTTTTTAAACTGGCCAAATGGGGATCTAAAGGGCGTACTTCAAACAAATTAAACTCAGTCCCTACCAATCAGGCTTGAGCTTTACCCATGTTGGACTCTCCTAAGCAGCGCACTGGAGAATGACTGCTTCATGAACAAATGGAAGCTTTAGAAGCTTTAAAAACTCTCTGACAATATAATACTCTAGATCCTTAACATTTAGTTTTATGAATGTTGTTTCTTAATAGAAGGAATGTATTACATATGCTGCAGCTGTGTTTGTTTGCTATACAGATTTTAAGCTGGCCTTTGCAAGAGTTGCCAACATACAGTACCTACTGTACTAAAGCAATGCTTGCCTATTTATAGTATAGTTGGTCCGGCTGTTTAACATGATTCTGATTAACATGTCAGGAGTTTACCCTTGTTTTTACCAAAATAATTATGAGTTATATCCAGGCGAAAGGCAGAAACCCCCATTCTGACTACCGGGATTCTTTTCTCTCTCTTAGTATTGTTTTTCAGCATATGTCTTATACAGAGAGAAATATACTGTAGGTCTATTAGTAGGACATTTGAGAAGTACAAAGCATCCTTATCTATTTTCAGATTAATGTTCAAATTCTATCCTAATGCCTTGATTTCAATCATGAAGATAGATTGTGCTGTCAGCAGATGTGCCCAAATTTAAGAGTTTATGAGCCTTGGAGTTTTCAGGTTTTGGTCAGTCTGATCTGTTTCTTTTCAGTTCTGGCTGTAAAGGAGGTATAAAATAAAACCACTACTATTGGATATGCAATTCCCTGTTTTTTGGAAGTCATTTTCAGAATCTTCACTGTGATAACAATAGATTTCTGATTCAAACTGATCTCACTATGCATTTGCCAGCATTGGACAATTTTTATAAAACCAAGCTTTGATGAAAACTTATCAGATTTTTGTGAATCTTTTTTTTCTTGCTGAAAAAGGACATCAAGCAAATTAAATTATACATACACCTTTGTATAATTGGGAAAATGTCAGGAAACACCCTATCGATCAGGTTGATGGAAAGCACCATTGCCTGCTCCAAGCTGCTTAGCAAGTAAAGTTGCAGCCACTGTGTTTGTTTTTCTAATAGTCAAAACTATAAAAACTGTAGTTTTAGCAAATTGTGGCTTGTATCAAAGATCTGTGTCATTTGCTATAAAAAAGGTTTTTGTGATGGTGCCTGTTTTTAATTCAAAGTACAGTCTGCATGAATAAAGCCTTAAATGGCATAAGGTCTGCTTACCTATCTCTTGTGTTGCCTGTCCAGAAAGTGTGAGCCAAAAGGTTTTGCAATTGAATTCCTTCAATTAACTAATGTCTTCTATTGCTACACCGGAAGTAAAAATTCTCTGTCATGGAGCCTGTCCTCCAGAATGAAATTCTCATAGATTTTCATGTGGCTCCCACATGAAGGCATTTTGGAAAATCATTTTTTCTTCCAGGTATTGCGTTAGGGTGGTTGGACTCCCCTCCCCCATCAGATTTGTTGGGGGAATTGGGTGTGATTCACCAGCTGATTATCAGTTTTAGTTGTTTATTGCTTTTTAAATGACTTTTCTAAATTCATTTTATGTTTTATTTGGTTTCATTGTACACATTCAGGATCAATTTAAAGTTGGGCAACTTTAAATTTAATGCTTAAATTTAACCAATCCTATTATATTACATTTGAGGAATTAGAATTTCTGATGTATGATATTTGGGGGTGGGGTGGGGGTGGAGAAATGTAGCCTTCAGCAATTATTGTAGAAAAACCTTTCCAGCTAGATGTTTGGGTAGGACAACATTTGCAAAAATTCTGTAAATTTTGCCCTTAATTCTAACACTTTATTCTGTGTAACAACATGTTACATGTTGTTTACATTTTGTCTATCTTTCAGAACAGACAAAAAGAAGTACACCACACAATATATAATTTAAATAGAGAATCTGCTTCCACACGATAGCTATTAGTATAGCTGCTCAGCCAGATTCCTGAACAATTTTTCTGACAATGGGTATTCATGGTAACTTTCCCCATTCAAAACCATATATTGGAAGTCAGAAAGAAAAGAAATCATGCTTTCATTTCCTACTTTCAAATTTCCCAGAAATGTAGCTAATGATTTTGAAAAACTAATTCTGGACCCATAGTGCTATGTTCTTCTAAAGTCCCTACATTCAGATGCCATTCTTCCATAATGCTATCTAATATAATAGCATGGAAACAATGACTGAGGCATCATTTCAGTAGAAATTTGCAATATGATTATTATATTATTTTATAAAACTAGGCATACTTTCCCCCTTGTATTATCTAATGCTTATCCTAAGATTACTATAATAGCACTTAAAATAAATGGACTCAATAACTCTTTGTCAAAGAAATAGAGAAATGAATTGAATCTAAGTACTCTATTCTCATAAACTATTTTGTACCTTAGGTTGGCATCAAGAAAAATCCAAATACATACTAGCATTTTGTTTCATATTAGCTAGAATATATAATGAATATATCAGGGCCATTTTCCAGATTTTATATATGTAACAAAAACTGAGTATACTATACACTTAGTTTCCGATATGTGCTTATTGTATTCCTAATAATTGTATACATGAAATATTTTACTTGACCTTTTCCAACCTGATATTTTAGATTAACATCTAGATTTCTAGCCAAAATGAACTTGGCACATATTGACCAAGAATTTGGGAGTTATGATTCAAAAGCTTCCGTAGCATAAGATTGGACAAGGTTGATCTGACATATTTATACATGTAAAGTGATCTTGCTTTAAGAAAATGTGAATGCATGTCATCTACAATAATTTTCCAAATAAAAATGTTTTGGAGGGGATAATGAACATCCAAAAAGACAAAGCTCATTTGAATTCATTGCTAAAAGAAGGAGGAGAGCTCTAACTCTAACCCTCTAACCCTAAGTAAACATCCTTGGTTTGTTCCTATTTTGGCTCAAAATATAAGTGGCTTGTAGACTTGCAGCAATGTATATTTTCAACAGTTGTGAGAGTATTTTTTAAGAAAAAATATATTTATTGTATCTTTTTTAAACTGTGAAGAAGAGGCATGTTGTCTCTATATAGATAAATTAGTTTTGCGGCTTTTGGTTTTTCTGTAAATGTATTCTTGTATGTTCATGTTATTACCAAATAAAAGCAAGGAAATCTTCATTTGCATTGAATCCCAGCTCTGTTATTTATTTCTAAGAAAGTAGTGCTTAGCATGTCCATCAGTGTTGTAATAGGATTTAAGGCACATCTCAGCATGGTGTTAATAGCACTCTCAGATTGGCTCTCTACCCACATGACTTTATGATACCGGCAGCAGCTGGATCATTTTATTTTTACCAAAATGAATCCAGTTTTCCATGACCATGGGAGAGCTCATCAGAGGTTGGCAGCTGAACTAATATGGATTTACAGGGAAACCTTATCTCATCTTCTTTCCTGATTCCTGGGCTATCCTTCCTCCTTGCAATGATTTAGTTGCAATCACTTCATCCTATAATTTCTGCTGTTTAAATAAACATGCTCAGGAATGATGTCTTGGCTGTCAGAGTGACTGGACAAAACAAAACAGAAGAGAATACAGGGGCTTGGGCCAGTGCTTGGATTTCTTTTTATTTTAATATATTTCTATTGGTGAACTGAAGAGTGCAATGATTATCATATTTTTCAGAGTATAAGATGCACCTTTTTACCCCCCAAAAGAGGGTGAAAACTTGGGTGCGTCTTATACACTGAATGTAGCCCCACCCACCCGCCCCCACTCTTTGGCCTCTGCCTCCCAGCAATTTACCTCCTTGCAGCAAACAGTGCAGAGCCTGATTAGCACAAGCAATTATCAGCCTCCCGACTCTCAGCTGAGAGGCTGCAGCCACATGCTAAAATGAAAGTGAAACTAAAGCTGCAAGGAGGCAAATTGCTGGCGGGGAGAGGCAGAATTTTATTTTCTTGTGCTAATGAGTTGCTGAAACAATGCAAGGAGGTAAGTCAATAACTATAAATGTCTGTAGAATGTTCAAATGCTTAGACTTATTTTTTAAAGACTGCTTTATTATTGTTCTAGACAACTTAACAAAATGAAGAAGCTTTTTAAAATAAATGCTTGATCTGAAGAGGCCCAGTGCTATTCTATTTTTTTAAATAGCAGAGAATACTTCCAGAAAGCCACATCAATTTTAACAGCTTCTGTACAAGTATTGTCTGAAATGTAACAGTGTCCTGTTTAGGATTAAGATAAGGCAGCTGGGTTAAACCCTGACTTAGTCATGTTTGGAGTAGATCTATTTAAATAATTGGGAGGAGTTAGTGTGATTACATTTAAGAAAACATTGTGGCATTAATATACTGCCATAATGTACATTTCTCCAATTCTTTGCTATTTCTATGGGTCAGACACACATGCACAGAAATGCACAGCAAACAATGTATATCATCTGTGCTGTTTGCTGTTTGGCAAATTGCTGGGAGGCAGAGACAGAATTCTCCCCCCCCCTTGTTTTCCTCCCCCAAAACTAAGGTGCGTCTTATACTCCGGTGCGTCTTATACTCCGAAAAATACGGTAACTATTCCTATCTCTATGTTTTAGGCATAGAGTAGTGTGGATGAACATTGGTGACCTTGAACTTGATTCTGAGGATTTGGGAGTAAAAACATTGAGAGAATGGAAAGGATCTTTAAAAGGAAAAGGGAGCCAGTCTAGAAACCTTTCCCTAAATTTTACTATGATGGGTCCTTCTCATGTTATTAGTAGCAGTAAAATCTAAACTTTCATGGAATGAGAAAAATCCTAGAAACCATTTTCTTCAAGTTAGCATTGTTCTGCTTTTTAAGTACATTTTAAAAAATATTGAGAAATATCTTCCATCTAGATTTATCTGTGACTCTTAAAGTACAGTGCAAACTATAATGGGATATCTTGGTTTCATTCAGTTCAACTATAATCATTAAGACAGGAGTGGACAACAGATGAAAACAAAAGTTGAAGTCAGGAAAGCAAAGGCTCAGAATGAACAAAGATTAGCAACAAAAGTAAAAGATAATAAAAAAGTTTCTTTCAACATATAAATAGCAAGAAAAAAGTCAAGGAAACAGTCGGTCCACCAAAGAGAGAAGATGGCAAAGAAGTTACAGGCAGTAGAGAGAAAGCAGAGCTGCTTAACTCACTTTTTGCATCAGTCTTCACACAAAAAGAAACTATAGCCCAACCTACCAAAAACATAACTGTAAAAGATGGACTAGATATAAAAAATAAAATAAGCAGGAAAATGGTAAGAGAACACCTATTTGGCCTTGATGAATATAAATCACCTGGACCTGATGGATTACATCCCAGAGTTCTGAAAGAGCTGATAGATGTTATCTCAGAACCATTGTATCATATCTTTAAAAAATCTTGGGGAATTGGGGAACTGCCAGGGGATTGGAAAAGACCTGATGTGGTTCCCATCTTAAAAAAAAGGAAAAAGGGGAAAAAGAAAAGAGACCCAGGAAACTAGAGACCAATCAGCCTAACATCAATACTTGGGAACATACTGGAAAAAATAATTAAAAAACCAGATCTACGAACATCTAGAAACAAAGTTATAACTAGTAGCCAGCATGGGTTTGTTAAAAACAGATCATGCCAAACCAATCTTATTTCATTATTTGACGAAGTGACTAAATTAGTAGACCAGCAAAATGGACATAGTATATTTAGACTTCAGCAAGGCATATGACAAAGTAGACCACAACCTACTTTTTGGTAAGCTAGAAAAATGTGGAATAGACAGCATCACCACCAGATGGATTTGTAACTGGCTGACAAACTGTATTCAATGAGTAGTCCTTAATGGTACTACATCTACATCAGTGGTGGGTTCCTGCTAGAGCTGTCTGGTGCATAGCTTCGGTAGGGAGCGGCTGATTGCACAATTTGTGCGCAACCGCTCCGGAGCCATCTCCGCCAGTCTGTCGTGCGCATCGCCATCTTTTTGTGAGAATTTTTGGGCGATTTTGCTTCTGCGTATGCGTGGAAGCAAAATCGCGCCAAAATCTCTCTTGCGTGCGCATCCCCTTGCGAGATTTCGGTGAGATTTTACTTCCCTGCATGCGCAGAAGCAAAATCACATGAGGGGGCATGCGCGCATAGTGAATGCGCGAGCACCCAAAATGTGGAGATGCGCGCGCAGCACAGCGCACCGGCATCGGTAAGCGAGCAACCCGCCCCTGATCTACATGGAGGGAAGTAAGCAGAGAGGTATTAAAAGGTTCTGTCTTAGGCCCACTAATCTTCAATATTTTCATAAATGACTTAGATGAGGGAATAGAAGGGGAAATCATCAAATTTGCAGATGACACTAAGCTGGCAGGAATAGCCAACACCCCAGAAGACAAGCTCAGTGTCAAAATCCCCAAAGAGTGACTCTGCCATTCAGTTGAGAGAAGGGGGGTCTTGGGTTTGATTTATTAGCATTGCTTGTATCAACTAATGTTTTATAACGTATATCCTGGTGCCAGGCATCTTGAGATCTCCATCTTGGGAGATGGTTTATGAGGGGCAATGTGGGAATTTCACTTGAATAGGGAACAGAAGATGCTCTGGGAAATGTATGCTTATCTGGTTCCCAGAGCAGTTGATTAAAGAAAATCTTTTCACACGTCTGTATTGGCCAGGCTCTGCATTCTGGCTAATGTGGAGGGGTCTCTAATGTTTTAACTGTACCTGCTTTGCCTAAGGCTATTCAGATCTTGCTTTGAATGGAATGCTTTCACATCTGCTTAATAAAAGATCCTTTTGAACTTCTTGGCTCAGAAGTTATGCTTTCTTAAGTTAGACGGAGAGGCAACCCTACACTCAGGATCCAAAAAGATCTTGACAGACTTACTGTAAACAATGGGTCTTATCCAACAAAATAGCAATAGCATTTAGACTTATATACCGCTTTACAGTGCTTTACAGCTCTCTCTAAGTGGTTTATAGAGCCAGCATATTGCCCCCAACAATCTGGGTCCTCATTTTACCCACCTCAGAAGGTTGGAAGGCTGAGTCAGCCTTGAGCCTGGTGAGATGTGAACTGCCAAATTTCAGGCAACCGGCAGGCAGCAGAAGTAGCCTGCAGTAATGTACTCTAACCACTGCGCCACCATGGTTCATAATAAAATAAAATTTAATGTGGAGAAAAGCAAGGTTTTACACCTGGGCAGGAAACCCCAAAGGTACAAGTACAGATTAGGCAAAACCTGGCTCAAAAACAGTAACTGTGAGAGGGCTCTTGGAGTCTTAGTAGATGATCACTTAAACATGAGTCAGCAGTGTGCGGCAGCAGCCAAAAAAGCTAATACAATCCTTGGTTGTATAAACAGAAGCATAGAATCAAAATCATGTTAAGTATTAGTACCGCTTTATAAAGCTTTAGTAAGCTCACACCTGGAATACTGCATCCAGTTTTGGTCACCACATTACAAAAAAGATGTTGAGACTTTGGAAAAAGTGCAAAGAAGAGCAATTAAGATGATTAAAGGCCTGGAAATTGAAATATATGAAAAACGGTTGCAGGATTTGGGTTTGGCTAGTCTAAAGAAAAGAAGGACTAGGGGGAAGATGATAGCAGTATTCCAGTATTTGAGAGGCTATTACAAAGAGGAGAGAGTCAATTTATTTTCCAAAGCACCAGAAGCCAGGACAAGAAACAAGGGATGGCAATTAATCAGGGCGAAAAGCAACCTGGAATTGAAGAGAAACTTCCTAACATTAAGGACAATTAACCAGTGGAACAGCTTGCCTTCAGGAGTTGTGGATGCTTCATCACTGGAGGTTTTTAAGAAGAGACTGGCAGTCACTAGTCAGAAATGGTATAGGATCTCCTGCTTGAACAGGGGGCTGGACTAGAAGACCTCTGAGGTCCCTTCCAGCTCTATTCTGATTCTGATTCTGAAAGTACAATGCAAACTATAATGGGATATCTTGATTTCATTCAGTTCAACTATACTTATTAAGACAGGAGTGGGCAACAGATTTTCTAATGTTTCTTACCATTGGCTATACTTGCTCAAAATGCTTCTATTATCTAGTCCCTATTTATCATGGCTTCTTAAAGTACTGTGTGTTCTGTGGTTGTATAAAAACCTGACAATCTGCTGAGCTTGGTGTCCTTTGTCATATTGGGGGTTGCAATCATCTTAGTGGGAAAAAAGTGAGCAGGTCTAGCGCAATCCCAAGTAACTGCGCATGCTGTGGTGGGTGTGCCAAGGTACACCCATGTGACACCGATACTCCGCCAGCTGCATTGGTTGCCCATCGGTCTCCGGGTCCAATTCAAGGTGTTGATCACCATCTTTAAAGCCCTTCATGGCTTGGGACCAGGTTATCTTCAGGACCGCATTCTACCTCATACTTCCCTCCGACCGGTTAGGGCCCACAGAGTTGGCCTCCTCCAGGTTCCGTCGGCCAAGCAATGCCGGCTGGCGGGCCCTAGGGTGAGAGCCTTCTCTGTGGCCGGCCCCGTGCTCTGGAACCAACTTCCCCCAGAGACCCGAACCATCCCCACTCTGCTGGCCTTCCGAAAAGCCGTTAAGACATGGCTTTTCCTGCAGGCGGGGGGGTAGAGCTTAATCCACTCGAGCTCACCCCCCAAGTATGTATGGTTGTTGAATGGATGTTGTTGTTTTTATACTGTGTTTTTAAATTTTGTATTTGCTTTTAATTAATATTTAATTGGTTATTCTTGTATTTTTTCTCTGTTGTACGCCGCCCTGAGTCCTCCGGGAGTTGGGCGGCATATAAGAATACCAAAATAAATAAATAAATAAATAAACTACACTAGACTAGAGCATAGTTTCCATGGAATTCTTCTGCAGCTAGTAAAAGTCTTGTTCTGGGTCTCATGCTCCCTCTTGCCATCTGGAAAGAAAAGTGATTAAAGCTTGCACATCCTGCTCTGATTTCTGGAACAGGTAAGAAAGCATAGTGCAAAGCACTACATTATGGTATTATTTGAAATAATCTGAAAGTAGAAATAGAGCTAGTGAAATAACATAGAAGATGATAGAAATCTAGTGGTCTAGTGGCTGAACAATACTGATTGTGCAGCCCAGATCATGTCACCTTAATCATGTTAGCTACTGTGACAAATCAGCAATTTGGCTTTTTCATCTGTTGTTGTAGCAATGGAGAGGAAATAAATATAAATATCTTGACATGTAACCAAATGATTGTCTGTAGAAGGCATAGCAATAACTCATCTGTTTTTATTCTTAAAGGTTCAAAACAACTTATGAAACCGGTATCTGTTCCTAATTGCACAGATCAGTTAACTTTGCCAGGTTAGTGGCTCCAACTGTATTTGAATGCCTATTCATCTATACGAGTGTGTATATAGTGTATTCAGCTATATGAGTGTGTGTGTGTGTGTGTGTGTGTGTGTGTGTGTGTGTGTGTGTGTGTGTGTGTGTGTATACTTCATCTCCTGCACTTCCCAATATACATGGTATAAGTTTGAGAAAAATTGCCATAAATAATGCCTAGCAATGTATTTCCTGTGGATTAGTATTGAAATCAAGAATATTTGTCTATTATGTGGTGAATATTTCTCTCTCTCTCTCTCTCTCTCTCTCTCTCTCTCTCTCTCTCTCTCTCTCTCTCTCTCTCTCTCTCTCTCTGTGTGTGTGTGTGTGTGTGTGTGTGTGTGTGTGTGTGTGTGTATCTTCAACTCAGTGTTGATTCCTGATGACTACCTGGACAATCCCTGCAGTTTTTTTAGCAAGATTTCTGAAATGGTTCACCATTGTTTATTTCCTATGGCCGAGAGAAAGTGACTAGCCCAAGGTCATCCAGCTGGCTTTGTACCCAAAGCGGGACTAGAACTTATCATCTCTTAGTTTATAGCCTGATGCCTTAACCACTACCCCAACAGGCTTAGTCATGAATCTGTAACCTATGCCATTAAAAAAATCTGAAATAAATTTTGCTGAATAACATGAATTAAAGATTGAGAGTCTGGGTCCTACTGTCTGGGAAAGGAGCTGGATTATAAGAGTCAAGCTGTTTCATTGTGTTATTAGAAAACAGCAGTAACTGTGCTGAGATGAGGTAAAGTATCTGTTCTTTGGTTAGGATGAACAAATCACCTTTTAAATATGCATTTTCACACACATATATACGTACACACACATTATATATATATATATATATATATATATATATATATATATATATATATATATATATATATATATATATATATATATATATATATATATATATATATATATATATATATATATATATATATATATATATATATATATATATATAACGTGTGTTTGTGTGTGTGTGTGTAATAGTGTTACTTTTTGTTTTTTTAAGTGACTCAGCTCCCTGTGCCTTTTAAACATTAACCAAGTGTGTTCAAAAGCAGTCAGGTAAAATTTTAGGCAACTTTGATGCTGAATTATGAATTAGGTTATTAGCTTTTTTATGATATACTTCTTTTACAACTTTCCTAAAACATAGTGTATAACATAAGACTCATTGAAAATATTAGATCATACAGAATGAGACGTTGTACTTACCTGAGACGTCCATTCTCCATAGTGGGTGGAGCTAGCTGCCAAGATTGGGTATTGGCACAGCCTTCTAGCCAATTATGACTGAGTCTGGAAAAGTATAAAAGGTGGCTCTAGGCCTAGATTCCCCCTCTTTTGACTCAGTCACAGCCATTTATTTATTTATTTATTTATTTAAACGCTCTTATAAGCCGCCCAATCCCATGGGACTCAGGGCGGCCATTGACTAAGTGCCTTTTTCATCATCTATCTTCTATTAATAATTGTAAGTTTTTGGTTCTATTCAGAATTATTATTATTATTATTATTATTATTATTATTATTATTATTATTATTATTATTATTATTATTATTATTATTATTATTATTATTATTATTATTATTATTATTATTATTATTATTATTATTATTATTATTATTATTATTATTATTATTATTTATCCTTTCCCTTTCGAGCTCCTCAGCCCCCCCTTTTCTATATGGCTATACCTGGGTGAAGCAGTTGGCCACAAGTCTGACTGCTGCTCGCCCCTCCAGCCGAAGGCCCAGCAAGATTTTTGTTTTTTCTTTTTCTCCATACATTAATTTCCGGCTGTGGAGGGAGTAGGAAAGGGCCCCCTTATCACCACAGGGGCAGCGGTGACCTCACTGCACATCTGGGCGTGGATCGAGGCTTCTATTTTTCTTTTTCTGTCTCCTTGCCAGACACCAAGGGCCAACCTGACAGGTGAAGGCCTCTAACGTTGGTTTTCACAGCTGCTAGCCTGCCTGGGAGAGCCGAGGGGCTGAGGGGCAGAGCATGCTGCCAGATTAAATTTTTGGGTGCCTTGGCATCTGGCCGGTCCAGCGCAAGCAGTCCGAGCCACTAACGAGCCTTCCGATCCCCAGCTGACTCTCAAAGATAAAGGGATCGGAAGCGCCAAAGACCTCGCTCACAGCCAGGCCGGATTCGCGCAAGCCATCCGGACCGTTTTTGATGCTGCCTATAAACAGCTGTTTCGGCCTTGGCTGGGTTCGCGCAAGCCGCCCACGCCACATTTAACTCGCTTGCAGATCGGCCGGATTCGCGCAAGCCATCCGGACCGTTTTTGATGCTGCCGATAAACAGCTGATTGTAACCTTGGCCAGACTTGCGCAAGCGGTCAGCGCCCAGCCAAGCCTCCAAACGTCAGCTGGAGACCTTCAAAGAGCTGAAAGCAATATTTTTGCTGGTTCCTTTTTTGCTCCCTGTCTTGTGCCTGCTTGCAGAGGAAGCTGGCAATCTGGGTGCTGCTTGTTGAGGGCTTGTTCCCTCTTTTTTTGCTTGAAACTTCAGAAATCAGTCAGTCTGCTCCAGGGGACTCAGAAACTGACAGTTAGTGGCTAGGCCTTAACAGACTCCTTTCTCCTCGGCTGGAACGAATTGCCTCAGGAGACAGTCAGCCATTTTAGGAGTGCCTCGTGGGTGGCCGCCATTTTGAATTACACAGGACCGCCCACTTCAAAAAAATTTCTCTTTTCTTTTGAGGCCTCCTTTATTTAACTTGCTTTCTGTGCAATGGCTGACAAGAGCCAGCAATCTGGCAAGGCTCCTTTGATCCAAGACCCTGTCGGTACCTGTCTCTAGTGCCTGGGCCGTCTGCTTCCATTTGAGCTCCTCTGCATTGCTCGGCTTGTCTTCAGCCTGGTAAGTGTACAGGCAGTCTTTGAGAGTGCCGGTGGCCATCTTGAAGTCTCCCACAGGGTGGCAGCCATTTTGATTGCCCTCAGAATTGAAGGCACTAAGGGCATGGCCTTTTTGTTTCAAATACCAAAAGTGGGCAGAGACCATATTGAAGCCACATCAAGTGCGGTGGCCATTTTGGATGCCCTTTCTTGCCGGTGGCCATTTTTAAGGCCTAGTATGGGCATTGGCCATTTTGAAAGACCAACTAAGGGCAACTGCCATCTTGTTGACCTCATTTAAGGGCGGTGGCCATTTTAAGTGACTGTTTGGACCTACTAATTTACCCTGGCCTTTCTGAGGCCTACCTTGTTGACAGAGGCCTTAGATAAATATGGATACTGTTATTCTAATTGAGCTGACAAAAATTCAGACTAGCTGCCTGTAGGTCTGCCTCAGGAGTACCTGAAGATTCTATCTATATTTTAAAAATGGCTTGAACAAGGGCTTTCAGCAGAATTTAGAAGTAGTAAGCTACAGATCTCACATAAAAGGAACAAATGAGCCTAGTGAGTAACTCCAGTAACAGTTTAAAACCAAGCTTTTTTTTTCTGGAGTCTGTGAGCCCAGCATAACTGGAACTATATACAATGTATATAACTATATACAAACTATCAATTTTTTCCAGTATTTGAAAGTATCAGTTTTTCATGAACTGAACTTTAAGACAAAGAGACCATGATTTGTAAATTGGAGTTGATTTTAAAATGATGCCTTTTACAAAGGATATTGCCCCATCCAGAGTACTCTGCCCTACTCATTCCTACCTAGCATCCCCCAGGAAGGATGCCAGGGAATTCTCATTAGCTCCCTCTGGCATTTGGAACCAGACAGCCCCACACTCCAGACAGCTCCACCCACAAGCCAAAATAAACCTACTGCTCAATCAGCAGCAGCTCAAGCGGATGTCCAAGCTAGGTCAATGGAGTCCACGGTAGTGACGCGCCGGATGGCCTGGCTTTGCAGCTGGCCAATTGACATGCGGTACAGGTGGAAATTAGCCTCTGCCCCGATCACCGGGCAGTCCTTGTTTGGTGAGGCCCTGAATCCCATCCTGCTTGAGACTAAGGACAAGCGCAAGGTCCTTCCCTCAGCCACCCGGAAAGCCCCTTTCCGTGCCACCCCCTTACCAAGGAGGGCTTCCAGGGGGGCCTTTCAGTCTTCCAATAGACATCAGGGTAACTACTAGGGACAGTATCAGGGGCATAGCCAAGGGCAATGCAGTTCCCATCAGAGATTCTCTTCGGGCCAACCCTTCAGGGGTAACCAATTCATACGGCCCTTTAGAGGGGCCGGTGGTCGCCCTTTCCACCAGAACAAGTAACCTCCGGCCGATCCTCCCACAGGGGGTCGCCTGGCTCCCTATGCCAGTGGATAGGAGGAAATCACCAATGATGCATGGGTTTGTGAGACCCTGGCTTCAGCGCTCTCACTTGAATTCATTTCCACCCCACCGCCCGAGGTTCTTCTCCGCTGCCCCTTGTCATCAAATTCTGCAAAACGGGTCCTCATGAATCAGGCCATCCAGCACCTCCTGGACATTCGGGCCATCCACCAGGTGCCTGAGGACCAACAGGGGCAGGGCTTCTACTCCATGTTGTTTGTAGTGCCCAAATCCTCGGGAGGATGGAGAGCCATTTTGGACCTCAAGTGTCTCAACAGGTATGTCATCCATTTAAAAAAAAGAAAAAAAAATTCAAAATGCACACCCTGAAATCAACTCTGGCAAGTGCTCGGAAGGGAATCTACTCACATCCATAGATCTCTTGGAGGATTACCTCCACATCCCAATTCGGCCGTCTCACCGCCAATACTTACGGTTTTGCTATGCAGGGGTGCATTATGAATATGGGGCGCTCCACTTTGGCCTGTCCTCAGCGCCAAGGGTCTTCACCAAGGTCCTGGCAGCCTTGACCGCTCACTCAGATCCATTTCCATCAGGATCCAGTGCTATCTGGACGATATTCTCATCTCCTCAGCCTCCCCTTCTCAGGCTGAGAGAGATGTCCAGGTAGTGCTTAACATGCTGGAACTCCATGGCTTCTTGGTCAACCGATCCAAGAGTCAGCTTGTCCCCGCCACCAGAATTGTCCATCTGGGTGCAATCATTGATTCCCTGGGGTGTAAGGTGTACCTGTCCCAGGATCGGAGAGACAGTCTATTGGCTTTAACCCAGCAAGTTCTGAGGCAAAACTCAGCTCCACTGAATTTGCTGTCCTCCCTCCTGGGCAAGATGATTTCGGCCATTCACATTGTCCCGTGGGCTCACTTACACTCCAGAGACCTCCAATGGCTCCTTCCCTATCAGCGTCAGGGAAGGGCCCATTCCCCAGTCAAAGTGAGACTCCAGCCCTCAGTCAGGAAGTCTCTGATTTGGTG
Organism: Diadophis punctatus similis; assembly: GCA_023053685.1. Taxonomy (NCBI): domain Eukaryota; kingdom Metazoa; phylum Chordata; class Lepidosauria; order Squamata; family Dipsadidae; genus Diadophis; species Diadophis punctatus. The sequence goes on from JALIGW010000008.1 coordinate 23,118,869, forward strand.
GACCACCTCTGCTGTCCACAGGGGCACCTGCTTCCTTCCCCCAAGACAAATCTTAGTCACCACCGATGACAGCCTATCGGGTTGGGGGGCACACGCGGAAGCACAGGTGGCACAGGGCACATGGTCGTTAACTGAGACAACTCTAAGCATAAACATTTTGGAGCTACGGGCTGTGTTCCTTGCTCTGCAGCAGTTCAGACCTCTTGTGGAGAACTCTCATGTCATGATACTTACTGACAATGTGGCCACCAAGGTCCACATAAACAGACAGGGTGGGACCATGTCAGGACAGCTCATGTCAGAGGCCATGTGGTTGGGGCTATGGGCAGAACAATACCTATTGTCTCTTTCTGCTGAACACATCTCTGGGGTAAGCAACGTCAGGGCAGACTGGCTCAGCCGGAACCAGATAGACCACTCAGAGTGGAGCTTACACCCAGACCTTTTCCACCAACTTGTGGGTCAATTCGGTCAACCTGTGATGGACCTTTTTGCCACCCCGGGGAATGCCCAGCTGCCCAGGTTTCTGTCCCAGTATCAAACTCAGGTGCGGAAGGGGTGTACGCCCTCTGCTGCACCTGGCCTCAGGGGTTGCTTTACGCTTTTCCCCCCATCCCCATCATTCCGCAGGTCATCCGGAAACTCCTGGAAGAAAGAGCCGAGGTGGTACTTCTGGCACCCGACTGGCCAAGGAGAACCTGGTATGCCGACCTGGTCTCCTTGTCAGTCTCACCCCCTTGGAGGATCCCTCCGACAGAGTGGTCGCTGCTCCAGGGGTCAGTGCAGCATCCAGAGCCGCACTGGTTGCAACTGACCGCCTGGCACTTGAGCGGCTCACTCTGAGGAGCCGCCAAATCCCTGAGGACGCTATGTAGGTCTTGCTTGACTCTCGCAGACCGTCCACGCATTGTATTTATGCAGCCTCTTGGAAGGCTTTCTGCTCATGGTGTGCTAGGGAGGGTTATTCCCCACTGGATCTTTCGGTCATAAATGTCCTTTAATTCCTACGCCAGGGGCTAGCTAAGAGTCTTTCCCCGAGTACCCTCAACCGCCAGATTGCTGCCCTGTCCATGGTGCTGTCTTGTCCCTCTCTGGGGAAACTCTCTGCTCACCCCTTAGTCTCCAGGTTCCTAAAGGGCGCAATGAATAGATGCCCTCCTGTTGTGCATAGGTATCCCACCTGGGACTTGTCCAAAGTGTTATTAGCACTCATGGGGGGCGCCTTTGAGCCTTTGCACTCCGTCTCTCTGGCCCACCTAACATACAAGGTGGTTTTCCTGGTGGCTGTCACCTCTGCCCGTCGCATTTCTGAACTGGCAGCCCTTTCCATCAGGATTGACCTCTGTGTGTTCCACCAGGACAGGGTGGTTTTGCGGTTGGATCCCACCTTTCTGCCAAAGGTAAACTCTTACTTTCATTGGGCTCAGGAGGTGGTATTACCTTTCTTTTACCCTTCTCCATCCTCAGACATTGAAAGACAGTGGAACCTCCTGGACGTGAGGCGCGCACTGGACACTTACATACAAAGGACCTCTGCCTTTCGCAGGACTGAGGCCTTGTTTGTCTCTTTCCACCACACTTCCTTGGTGAGGAAAGCATCCTCTGTCATGGTGGGTCGGTGGATTCGTAATGTCATTAACACTGCATATGAACAAATCTCCTTGCCACGACCCACCAGGATTACGGCCCATTCCACATGCAGTGCAGCCACCACTGCGGCTTGGAACACGAGGGCTTCCATCGAGGAGATCTGCCGGACTGCCACTTGGGCATCTCCAACGCCATTTGTCCGGCACTACAGACTGGACACTTTCGCCTCTCAGGAGGCTGACCTTGGGCGCAGAGTGCTGGAACAGGTAACATTGGAGGGCGGTGGTCCCAGCCAGAATCAGGAGGCCCTCCCTGGGGACTAAATTACTTTGGTATGTCCCAATCTTGGCAGCTAGCTCCACCCACTATGGAGAATGAGATGTTGTACTTACCTGAGACGTTCATTCTCGTAGGGTGGAGCTAGCCGCCAAGTCCCTCCCTTCTAACATGTTCTGGCTGGATGAGGAGCCTATTACTCGTATAGTCATTAGGTATCTAGGTGTATTAGTGTACATAGTTATCTTCTCTCTGTAGGTAGTTAGGTTAGGTAGTTAGGTCTCTCACATATCAACTCATGTGTAATTTTCTGTGATTAGACAGTTAATAAACTTGTTAGATTGATGGCACTTGAGTCTGGCATTTATCCCTCATCAAAAGAGGGGGAATCTAGGCCTAGAGCCACCTTTTATACTTTTCCAGACTCAGTCATAATTGGCTAGAAGGCTGTGCCAATACCCAATCTTGGCGGCTAGCTCCACCCTACGAGAATGGACGTCTCAGGTAAGTACAACGTCTCATTCTCGTAGAGTGGAGCTAGCCTCCAAGAATGGGTTGACACTGCCCCCAAGCCAATCAGGACTGAGTCTGGAAAAAGTATAAATAGCACCTCGGTGCCTCAGTTCTTCCCCATTTGACGAGGGACGAATTCCAAACTCTACATGCCATTCACAAACCAACAAATTTATTAACACAGATAGTCATAACAGTTGAACCAGTCTAAATACCTACAAAACCTAAATACCTACTTACATAGACAGCCTATGAAACTAATTCCTATATACCCAATTACACAGAAAAATGCACAACCCAACCAGTGCAACAGTACAGAAGGGCAGGACTTGGAGACTAGCTCCACCCTACGAGAATGGACGTCTCAGGTAAGTACAACGTCTCATTCTCCATAGTGGGTGGAGCTAGACTCCAAGAATGGGACATACCAAAGTAATTCAGTCCCTAGGCTGGGCCTCCTGATTCTGGCTGGGACCCCCACTGTCCAATGTTACCTGTTGTAACACCCTGTGCCCAAAGTCAGCCTCCTGAGAGGCAAAAGCGTCCAGTCTATAGTGCCGAACAAACGGCACTATAGACTGCGCGGCAAACCTCCTCAATGGATGCCCGGGTATTCCACACCGCAGTGGTGGCAGCACTGCGCGTAGAATGGGCAGTTATCCTGTCGGGTTGTGGCAGGGACAGCTGTTCGTAAGCTAAAGCAATGACAGTGCGAATCGAGTGACCCACAGTGGAGGAGGATGCTTTCCTGCCCATGGAAGCGGTGTGAAAGGGGACAAACAATTCCTCAGTCCTACGAAAAACAGACGTGCGGAGTAGGTAAATGTCCAGGCCGTGCCTCACGTCCAGGAGGTGCCACTGTCTTTCAATGTCAGAGGAGGGAGAAGGGTAAAAACAAGGCAACACAATCTCCTGAGCCCGGTGAAAGTAGGAGTTTACCTTTGGCAGAAAGGTAGGTTCCAATCTCAATACTACCCTGTCCTGGTGGAAAACACAGAGGTCACTCCTCACCGAGAGGGCTGCCAGTTCGGCTCCTCCAGCAGCTTCCTGATCACCCTGGGGATTACTGGTATGGGAGGGAATGCGTACAGGAACCCCTGAGTCCAGGCACAGCAAAGGGCATCCATCCCCTCTGCCCCCTGAGTTTGGTACCCGGACATAAACCTGGGCAGTTGAGCATTCCCTGGGGAGGCGAACAAGTCCATGACTGGCAGACCGAAGTGACCCACCAGCTGTTGAAATAGGTCTGGGTGGAGGCTCCACTCTGCCGGGTTGATCTGATGCTGGATGAGCCAGTCTGCCCTGGTGTTGCTCACCCCAGAGATGTGCTCTGCAGAGATTGATAGCAAGTTCTGTTCCGCCTAGAGGCCCAGCTGCATGGCCTCTATCATCAGCTGCCTGGACATGGTTCCCCCCTGCCTGTTTATGTGGGCCTTGGTGGCCACATTGTCCGTAAGGACCAACACGTGCTTGTTTGCCAGGAGGGGTCTGAAGTGCTGTAGGGCAAGAGATACAGCACAGAGCTCTAAGCGGTTTATGCTCAGAGCAGCCTCTGCCTGTGACCAGGTGCCCTGGGCCACCTGAGACCCTGTGTGAGCCCCCCAACCCAGTGTGCTGGCATCCGTGGTGACGGTGATCTGACGTGGGTGCAGGAAACAAGTGCCCTTGTGGATTGCTGTTGTTGTCCACCACCGAAGTGACTCTCTGACTGGAAGCAGGAGCCTCACCCTGGCCAGAGAGGTGGCGCATCCGAGACGCTGAAAAGGGAGAAGAAACCATTGAAGGTCCCTGGAGTGTAAGTGAGCCCATGGGGTGATGTGGATGGCAGAAATCATCTTGCCCAGGAGGGAGGACAACAGGTTCAGTGGAACCGATGTTTGGCGCAGAACTAGCTGTGCTAAGTCCAATAAGTTGTCCCTCCGCTCCCAGGACAGGTACACCTTACATTCCAGGGAGTCAACAATGGCCCCCAGATGAACAATCCTGGTGGATGGAATGAGTTGGCTCTTGGCCTTGTTGACCAAGAAGCCATGTTGAGTGAGGGTATCAAGCACTACCTGGATATCTCTTTCTGCCTGGGACAGAGAGGCGGATAAGATGAGTATGTCATCCAGGTAGCACTGGACCCTTATGGGGATAGACCGCAGGTGAGTGGCCAGGGCAGCCAGGACCTTGGTAAATACCCTTGGCGCCGATGACAAATACCGTTGGCGCCGATGACAAGCCAAAGGGAAGGACCCCATATTCATAATGCACCCCTGCATAGCAAAATCGTAAGTATTGGCAATGAGAAGGCCGAATTTGGATGTGAAGGTAAGCCTCCGAGAGATCTATAGATATGAGTAGATCTCCCTTCTGAACACTTGCCAGAATTGATTGCAGGGTGTGCATTTTGAACTTCTTATGAATTACGTACCTGTTCAGATGCTTGAGGTCCAGTATGGCTCTCCACCCTCCCGAGGATTTTGGCATTACAAACAAAATGGAGTAGAAGCCCTGTCCCTGTTGGTCCTCAGGCACCTGGTGGATGGCTCGAATGTCCAGCAGGTGCTGGATGGCCTGATTAATAAGGACCCGTTTTGCAGAATTTGATGTCAAGGGCAGCATAGAAAAAACCTCGGAGGGGTGGAGAGAAATTCAAGTGAGAGCCCTGATGACAGGATCTCACAAACCCATGTATCGTTGGTGAGTTCCTCCCATCGACTGGCATAGGATGCCAGGCGACCCCCTATGGGAGGCGGAAAGGGTGACCGCCGGCCCCTCGAAAGGGCCATTTAAATTGGTTACCCCTGAATGGTTGGCCCAAAGAGAACCTCTGACGGGAATTGTATTGCCCTTAGCTGTGCCCCTGATACTGCCCCTGGTAATTACCCTGATGCCTATTGAAAGGTTGGAAGGCCTCCCTGGAAGCCCTCCTAGGGAAGGGGGCGGCACAGAAGGGGGATTTCTGGGTGGCCGAGGGAAGGACCTTGCACTTGTCCTTTGTTTCAATCAGAATGGGGTTCAGGGCCTCACCAAACAAAGACTGCCCGGTGATTGGGGCAGAGGCTAATTTCCACTTGTACCACATGTCTGTTGGCCAGCTGCAGAGCCAGGCCATCCGATGCGCTACCACCATGGACCCCATTGACCTAGCTGAGAAGCGAGCGGCTTGCAGGGTGGTCTCGGAGGTAAACTGGGCGGCCGCCAGGAGCTTGTTCAGGTCCTGGTGCGCCCGGACATTCGACGGCGGCAGGTGGGCTTGGAGAGCGTGGAGCCACTTGAGGCTTGTTCTGCAGAAGAAGGAAGCAGTGGTGGCCACCCGGACGGCCCAGGCCGCCGATCAGTGAGCCTGCTGGAGCGATGAGTCTGTGCGGCGATCCTCCAGCCAGAGGAGCTCCTCGGGGTCCCCGGGCATCAGGGAGCTGGAATATAGGGCCTGGACTGGACTGTTCACAGGAGGAATCAGAAGATGCTGAGCCAGGGCATTGTCTATATTAAAGAACTTTTTGTCCAGTGCGTTAGGCAAGGGGCCTGTCGGGGGAGACTGCCATTGTTTCAAAATGGTTTCTACAAATAATTTGGGGGCTGGGACCACATCAGTTGTCAAAGCAGAAGTTTCAAATAAAGGATCCACAGCAGGGGCCTGGCTGGACTCCCCAGAGGGAGGTTGCAGGTTAGCCGTGATTTTTGCTTTGTGGAGTAAAGATCGGAAGAGGGCCGGCTGAAAAAGGCCTGAGGAGGTTGCCGACTCTGGGGCCAAGTCCTCATCTTCTGACATGGCTAGGTCTGGGATCTCAGCCTCTAATTGGTTTTCCTGCCATTGACCTTCTAATTCCTCTGGGGGTTCGAGAGGGTTGTTGTAATCTTCCTCCCCCTCCTCTAGTTCTGGATAAGGAAAGCAGTCCAGATACTGTTGAGCCCTATCAGGGGGAGATGAACCTGCTGCCTGAAGGGAGGAGGGTCTCGCCATAGCTCTGACCCCAGCCTCCACTCCCCCCATCTGATTGCCTCATTAATACGGTCCTGCACCTCCCGGCATTGGAGAGGATCCCCACTGGCACCCTCATCCCTTAGTCCCTGTCGAGGCCCTTCAGTGGCCATCTGTGAGCCCCAGACATCCGGCTCAGCCAGACAGAGGTTGACGTTGTCAAGGGAGACCGAGTCTGAGGGGCGAGCTGGACGCTGGCTGCCGCTCTGGTGAGAAGACTGAGAAGTTCCCTGAGGTCTGTGGTGAGCCCCTGAAGGGGGTTGGGCCACTGTTTTGGAGGAGACCTTAGACTTATGGCGCGAATTGCCTGGCTGGATTGGGGAATGAGGCCTGAGTGGGGAGCGATCCCTGGCAGGAGAGGGAGATACAGCCATGGGGGGACTCAGGTCACTCCTTGCAGGCCTAGTGGTTTTTCCCTTTGCCTTCCCTGCTTTTTGGTTTTTGTCTGCCATTACAATGCTCAGAGAAGAGACAGGAGAACCAAGTGGGCAACTAAGTGAACTAAAATGGCGACCACCCACGAGGCACCACCAAAATGGCTGCCAAGCCCTGAGGAGAAGTCAACTAAGAAGGCAGAACAATGGCTATAAGGTACTCTTGGCGTGATCCGGTTTTTTTTACCTTGAGTGCCTCGCTGGAGGTCTGACAGACACTTGGTGCTCCCAGGCAGAGCGCAGCGTGCAGGACAGGGACGCCTTTCTGCTTGCAGGGCAGGCTGACGTGATCATTTCACAGTCTATCGGTGCGAGCGGCCACGAGAGGAAATGTTTAGATTGGCTTTTAGATAAGCCCGGCATTCGCTCTCTCTTGCTGTGTGGCACAGCCTTCAGTCAGTCAGATATGGCTGCGTGTGATAGGAGTCTTGATGAGCGCTAGCGTGCTCAGACTGCAGGCACGCTCGAAGAATCAAGGCCCTCAGTCTGGCGTCGGCTCACTCAGACCGATTCGGCCTGTCAGCTGTGAAGCGCTGGGGACGGGCATGGCGCGGAGCACTGTTATCTGTGCGATCTGTGGCAATTCTAAGATCGGAGGGGCAGAGGACACTCAGATTTGTCGGCAAATGGCTTGCCAGCCTCGCCCTGGGCCTGCTTATTCTGATACGAGGCAATGAGGTTTTCTCCTTAAGCAGCCAGTCACATGGCAAATTACTTGCCAGCCTCGTTCAGAGCCCAATACCAAAAATGGTGAGGGATCACCGTTAGTCCCTTAGGGTCAGATTAGGGACAGTTCCCACTCCCTCCATAGCCGGGATTCAGATGATAAACAGCCAGAATTTAGATGATAAAGATTGGGCCTTTGGCTGGAGGGGCGAGCGGCAGCCGGCCTGAAGGCCCGGCTGCCTTCTTCCAAGTGCGGAGATCAATAGCACTTGGGGGGCTCATTCAGGAAAACTCACGATCAATGATTCCAGATGTTATCTATAGTAGAGATGTTGGCAATTAGTCTTTTGAAGGTGAAAAGGCACGTGTCCTTTGGCTCGGACTGAGTCAAGAGGGGAAACTGAGGCACCGAGGTGCTATTTATACTTTTTCCAGACTCAGTCCTGACTGGCTAGAGGGCACTGTCAGCCCATTCTTGGAGGCTAGCTCCACCCACTATGGAGAATGATCTGAGATTCATTCTTGGAAAAATTGAGTTTTAGGTATTCTTTTTGTACTTTTCCTAATGCTGTGAAGGATTTCTTAATAACTGAAATGTATCCAATAATAAAATTGTTTCAGAGAAATAATATGCTTAAAGTTGTGTAACTGGAGATAGTATGCATTTAAATACGTGGTTTGAAAGTTTTATTTTGCTTTTTAATGACAATTCTTTAAAATAACACATACCAGAGCCATGGATGGCTCTAGTTTTCAGCAGAGCAGAACTGCATTGTTGTACGAAGTTCAACTCGAGGGAACCTTTACTTAGAATCATTTGTTTCCTTCTGTTATCCTATATCCTTTTAGAAATTCTATATTTTTATCTGTACACTTTTGTTTTCTGTTAATTTTCTGTTTATTTTACAGCTTACAGTATAATATAGTCATGATTAAACAACAATAAAATAACATTAAGCCCATTTTATATTGAGTTCTCCATGTCACTCAGTGTAATTCAGAATATACTTAAATAGTGAAATGTGATAAAGTCCTAAATTTCTAACCTAATGCATCTACCAAATTAACAAAGGGTTGAATGTAAACATATTCCATGACAATTAACTTGTAATAAAATCAGTTATGACTATAGTGATAATTGTATTTACCTGCATGTAAATTCCAATGGATGCAGTGAGATTACAATATACAGATGGAAAAATGCTGTAGAAGATTACAATGTTGTGCACAATTAGCTAAGATTTTTTAAAAAAAACCTTATCTGGTTTCTCAGTAGAATGAGTTATATAAACTCTATTTCTCATCACTTTAGGTGCGATTTGGAGCATAAATTTTATGTAGGTTTACTGAAATGTAAAGTTTTGTTTATTGACCTGGGTTATTCTTAGATATAGTACATACTAGGACAGTGATGGCGAACCATTTTTAGTTTGCGTGCCAAAAGTGGGGGAGAGCGTGGGGGGGGTCACACACGCGCGTGCCCACACCCATAACTCCATGCACCCCCCCCGTGCATGCACGTGTGCCTCAGATGTCCTTAAGTAGACTAAGGGAGTGGCCAATTAGCCTCGAGTCTTACTCCCAAGGAGACCTACTCCGGAGTAAACCTTTCTGCCTCTTGGCAGCCCTGCATGCTCTTGCATTCAGGAAAGGAGTAGCCCCTCCTTTCTCAGCACTGCCAAGAGGTGCTGGAGGTTCCAAAGGCCCTGACTGCACAGACTGCTGGTGGGCCACAACATAACCATCTTTATCTTCAAGAAAGCAATGACCAATTATTTCCTTCTTCATACGGACAATTCTTCCTGGATAAATAGGCTTTTGTGTGTGAGAAAAGGTGTGTGCAGAGGTGGTAATCAGCCAGTTTGGACCAGTTCGGGTGAACCAGTAGTGGAAATTTTAACTGGTTTGCTGAACTGGCAAAGGCCATCTCTGGCTGACACCCCCGCCATCCGCCCAATCACCTGGTCACTGCTCTCCCATGCCCGCCACTAGCCTCGCCTTCCCACTTGCCATTTGCCCTGCCCACCCACTCGACGCTTGCCCCGCCCAACCAGTCGCTGCTTACCCTGCCCTCAGGGTATATATTTTGCCTTCACCACACAGCCCAGCTATTTGCCTCACCTCACCTCCACGCCTCACCTGCTCTGCTCACCAAAGGTAAGCATGCTGTCCACTTGCCATTCACCTTGGCCGGGTCAGGGAATGTGCCATTTCCTGGCTCTGGCCTTCCCTGGGGCCTCTGCCCACATGCCACCCGCTCGCCCTCCGCCTCACTCACCTTTGTCTGTGCCTTGGTGGGGGTCCCTGGCAAGGGTTGGCCAGTGAGCCGGCAGCTGCCAGTAGTTTTCAGCTGCCTTCCGAGCAGCTCTGCTGTGATGCCATCACACTGTGACGTTCCCCTGACCGGGTCTGGCCGCAAGTAGCACCGGCAGGCAATGGGGTATGCGGGCACAGCTGGTGCGAAGAACAGGGCGGCAACAGTGGCAACTGTCTTCAGGCCTCTTTTTCGGCCTGTAGTTTTTAGTAGTTTTCGGTGCAAGAAGCCTGCAGCAGGCACTATTTTTCGCCACGAGAAGCCTCCAGCCACTGCTGCTGGCTCGGTTCCAGCTGGCAAAGAGGCGGCTGGACTGGAGGCTTCTCGCGCTGAAAAAGAGTGCCTGCGAGGGCTGCCCCCCCGCCAGCCACCACCTGGAGCTCCCCGTTCACCCACTGCCACCCCCCCGCCAGCCTGGCCTGTGAGGGAAGCACACGGGAGATCATGGCACTGGAGCTCTTCCTGTGCATTTCCCCCAGCCGCCTGGCCTGCGAGGGAAGCACACGTGAGCTCCTAGCTGCAGTTTACTCATGAGCAACATTGGCCGGGAGAGGCAGGGATAAAGGCAATGATGCTCATGAGTAAACTGAGGCTTCAAAGGGGGGTCGAGCCTCCCCGCTCACAACATCTTCACCTGAGGGCATCACTGGCAGCCCTTTCCTGCATCAGGAGGTCTGTGCTCTTCCCGCTGATTCTTGGCCTCCTCAATGCACGAAGGCAGGAAGCAGTGGTTTCTTTCTCTGCCTGCACACTGCGGCCGGCGAGCAGCAGAGCAAGTAAGCCAGCTATCAGCTGGCTGCAGTTTAGAGCGTGTTTAGCACATTGTGCTCACGAATAAACTGCAGATTAGAGGCAGCCGGCATACTTGCTTTGCTGCTTGCCGCCTGCAGCTCCCAAGCAGCTAAAGAAACCACCACCTCCTGCCTCCATGCATTGAGGAGGCCAAGCAGCAGCGGGAAGAGCATGGACCTCCTGATGTAGGAAGCAACTGTTAATGACAGTTGCAGATCTTTCCAATTCTCCAAATCTAGTTTAATTTGTCGTATCAGTTTCATATAATTGTCCTCTTTAATTGTTGCACATTTTGCTGTTAATTGTATTCCTAGGTACTTCATTTTTCAAACTATCTGTATATCAATTCTTTCCATCAACACTCTTTTTTGTGTATCTGTGAGATTTTTAACTAAAATCTTTGTCTTGTCTTTATTTATTTTCAGTCCAGCAACTTCCCCATATTCTTCTATCTTTCTGATTAACTTCGGTCCAGTTTCTAATGGGTCTTCTAATATAAAGACCAAGACATCTGAAAATGCCTGTAGCTTATATTTCTCTTTTTTATTTCCATTCCTTTTATTTCTTCATCTTGTCGAATATTTCTGGCTAACACTTCCAGAGTCAATATAAATAGCAGAGGGGACAGTGGTCATCCCTGTCTGGTGCCTTTTTTTAATATCAAAGTTCTCCATCATATCCCCATTTACCATCACCTTAGCTGATTGTTTGTGGTATATTGCTTTAATCATATTAATAAATCTCTCCCCTTCCGGGGGCGGGGCCATGGCGGAGCGAAGCTGAGAAGCAAACCGCTGCAACTTAGCTCGACTTTCTCTGTTCAGATTGCTTGGAATACGCAGCGTGGAGCCTCGTAGGGGCTAGCGTAAGGAAGGGGAACATCGTGCGAGGACGGGAGGAGGTGCAAACCCCCGCTGAAGCAGATGGGAGCCCTAAAGCTGAACAGAGAAGAAACCAGCAAACTGCGCTGGTCCAGAGGTATGGCCGCCTGAGCATACAGCAAGGAAGGGAAAAATAGAGGAACGGCAATATATTGACAAAAGTATTGGAAATACTCAAACTGAAGTGGATTACAACCTTTTCCAGAGAGTACTCCTATTGAAAAACGAACGAACAACACTACCGAAGGAGAAGTGAGCCTCCAAAAACGACCAAGCGGCGCCTTAGCGGAAAGGAGCGAAAGGCAAAACAAAAACAAAATTAAATCAAGAACGGATTGCTTTAAAGGGACACGGACTGGAAAGAACTACTGAAGAAACAACTGGGAATCTACGTTATATTTACATCCAAAATACTTTGAAACTAAAAGACATTGACTAATGACCTTGAGCCAAGGGAAAGGAGGGGGAAAGAAAAAAAAAGAGATGGTGACAAAGCATTTCTTCAGAACGCAGACATTTTGAATGGACAGTGAAATTGAAACAGAAGAGAGACGATTTCCCCTAAGAGACACTTGTAAGATATATAGAGTTTATTATATTGTCTTGAAACCAAAAATTCTAAACTATATATTTACCATATATCTATAAATTGATACATATAAAGTTATAATTAGAAATATTTTGATATTTAGATAATTGATTGTTACTGCTACTATATATTATAGAAAGTAAGAAGTAAGATTCTATAAGTGTTAATAATAATTTGAATTTGAATTAAGTGATTGAATTGAAATATCTACCCTTTGTATTTTCTATTATTGAAGTTTAAGCTGTGAATAATTTGAAACATGATTATCTTAAAATAACAATTTAATCAATACCTATAGAAATCATTACCAAATATCTTTGATTTATATATTGAATAGATTAGTTTAAAATAACATTAGCAATTTCTTGATAGAAATATACTAAGTAGAAAATTTATGTTTAAATGATTAACAACTAACTTTTCTTTCCTATCTCCTTCTCTCAAAATACAAAACAAATTTTTTCTCTATCTTTCCTTACTTTACTTTAAAGATATAAGATATATATAGGACACAATAGAAATATTATAAAATCATTCTCATGTTATTTTTAATCTGCCTCTTTGGCAAGAATCCATTCTGATCTAAATGTATAGATTCAATCAAATTAATCTCTCTGCTATTATTGAAGCATATATTTTATAATCCGCATTCAATAGAGATATTGGCCTGTAATTCTTTATCTGCGTTAAGTCTGAGTCATCTACCTCCCTTCACTCCTTCTCCTCTCCCTTCCTTCTACTTCCTCTTTCTCCCTCTTAACCTTTCCCTGAGTGCTCTTTATTCTAAATCATCTCATATTTGACAGACTAGTATTATATTCCAAAATTTTAAACTAATAGTGCCTCTTCTAGAATTTTTATTGTTATATCATTTCTATATATATAATACTTTACTCTAGGTATATGTTGCTAAAATAATGCTGCCTCCAAAAAATAATAATCTAATTTTGTCTTCTGGGATCACCACCAATTAATTTCAAATTTTTACTCCAAATTAACCACTATAGCTAACTTCTCATGATAGTTATTATCTCTCCTACCTATTAATTTTAAGCTGCATTGCTTCCTCTCCTTCCTTAATCTCTTTATGCATCATTCATTTTTCTTGTCCCCTATTTTATCATAACTAAATGCCCCATAAAAATCCACATTTCAATTATATAATTTATATTAAAATTTATGATCATATTAATTATTCATTTCAGCTTCTCATATTAATCATCAAAATTATTTCTTATATTATTTTAAATCAATAAATTATACAAATTATACAAATAAAGTATACAAAATAATAATAATTATTCAAATTCTATATGCTTCCAAAATTGACCTATTTTCATTCTTTTTTGTATTTTATCTTTTCCTCTGAAGGTACAAATATTTAATTTCATCAATTTTAAATTAATTTCATAAACCAATCTTATACCAAACTATAATATAATTATAAATTCAAAGAAAGAAAAACCTATGCATATAAATGATTATATTAAGTATTTAAACAAGTCTTATTAATTATTATTATAATAATACTACAATAAAAAATAATAAACATCACAATGTAATATAATGTAATATAGTACTAGAGTAGAAAAAATATTATTCCATCCCATCATCAATCATCCATTTTCTTTTAAATTCCATCCCCCTTTTCTTAACTTCTTTTTTTCTTCCTTTTACGTTTGTACCCCCAACTTCTTTTCCTCCAAACACCTTTCCCCCCCTTTAAGTGTGTTGTTTGCATAGGTCTACCTTTAATGCTTCTTATTCTCTTTTCCTTATCCCCCCCCTTTTTAAGTTGTTTTGTCCAATACCAATATTCTCCCCCTACTCTCCTTTTGTCACTGTAAATCCCATTGTAATCATCATAAATTTCAACATAATCATAAGTTTGTCCATTTTCAATGTCCTTTTTTCTTTTATCACTGTAAATCCCGGTGTCTTCATCAATCTGGTTTTTCTCTTCTAGTATCTTCTCTCCTCTATTATCTTTCTGTTCTTCATTTTCATCTTTATTTTCATCTAATCCTTTTCTCTTTTCTTTTCCAGCTCCAAACCCCAAAAAGCATCTTTTTAAATCTTCACACGTCTTTCAGTAATGTCACCAACTCTTCATAATCACTTGCCTCCATATTATCAAAATCACATCACAAAATCAGAGTTTTGTTAGCATCCAGCTGCTAACAAAACTCTGTTTCCACAGCCTTTTTAAATTATCTTCTTTTAAATGAAGTGTTGTCAATTGTAATGCTTAAATTTCCATTATACTCCTTCAAAGTCCAAATCCTTCTGATCTTTTAATATTAAAATTCATTCCAAATTCATTCTTATCCAAATAAATCCAAACACTCTCTTTGAAAACAATAACAAATTGCTCATTGTTTTAAATTTTAAGTTTTCCCATGCTTCAAAATAGTTTTTCCTGTTCAAGGTCAGCAACTGTCAAAATATCCATAGCAATATTCCACAATTGTAGTAATTCCTCCAACCAGCAGGTGGCGATCTCCATTTCCAATCTCCCAGATCTACCTTTCCTGTTCAGTAATATCTCTGTATTTTAAATCAGTTCAGCTTTTATGCGATATACTCTTCCATACTTATCTTCCCAGTTTCTCAAACCTCCACCAGGTCTGTTATAACATAGTTTCAAATTCTCAAAAATAGGGCTTTAGTTTCAGTTCCATTTAACTTAATTTCTCCATGATCTTCACTTGCTTTCTCCCACTTTCTCAATTTCCGGTCCTTTTGTTCCCCTTAAAGTGTTAAAAAAATTCTTTTAATACTTTCTATCGGCAGCCTCATTCACCAGCTTCTGTTTTCTTCACACTCTCCAGCACATAGTCTTGAATCTTCCTTCCCAGCTGACTCCAATCTTTCAGTTCAATCCAACCTTTGTGGCCGCCGCAGCTAGGACAGCCCTAGAGCTGTTTTCTGTCGCCGCTGGCCGAGAGGTCTGAGCCGGCTCCCTAGTGGGTTTGACACCCCCCCAACTTACCAACAGGCACCTCTCTTCTTCCCCACCCCTCCAGGGTGGTTCTGACCTGGTTCTGACCGAACCAGGTCTCCTAGCGATGTGGATATTGGGGTTCCCCTGCGGAGCGCAGGGAACTCCATGTCACCGCAGCATTTGGCCACTCCTCGCACTGATGTCGCTTAAAGTGTCCAGGAAATTCCCTTTGCCAATTCTAGCATATGCAATGCACCCTAGTGGTCAAAAAGTGAATTGCACTGACATCTCTTAAAGTAGGGGTCACCAACCTTTCGAACCTCAGGGACCACTAAATTCATAATTTTAAATCCCGCAGACCACTATTATTTATTTATTTATTTTAGTGTTCTTATATGCCGCCCTACTCCCTGGGGACTCCGGGTGGCATACAACATTTAAAGAACAACTAAACAATATAAAAATTTAATAACAGTTAAAATGAATTTTAGAAAAACGTACGAAATCATACATACGTAAGGGAGACCTAAGATGTAAAATTGTCTCAAAGCCCCGCCTGCAGAAAGAGCCATGTCTTAATGGCTTTTCGGAAGGCCAGCAAGGTGGGGATAATTCGTATCTCTGGGGGTAGTTGGTTCCAGAGAACAGGGCCCCACACAGAGAAGGCTCTCCCCCTAGGCCCCACCAGCCAACATTGTTTGGTTGACGGGACCTAGAGGAGACCCACTCTGTGGGACCTGACCAGTCAAAGGGAAGTATGAGGTAGGATGCGGTCCCGGAGGTAACCTGGTCCTAAGCCATGTAGGGCTTTAAAGATGATAATCAACATCTTGAATTGCACCCAGAGACCGATGGGCAACCAGGGCAGCTGGTAGAGTATGGGTGTTACGTGGGTATATCTTGAGACATCCACCACAGCATGCACAGCCGCATTTTGCACCAGTTGAAGTCTCTGGATACTCTTCAAGGGTAGCCCCATGTAGAGCTCATTACAGTAGTCCAATCGAGAGGTGACAAGGGCATGAGTGACCGTGAGTAGAGCCTCCTTCTCCAAGTATGGTCGCAATTGGTGCACCAGGCGGACCTGTGCAAAGGCTCCCCTAGCCACAGCTGTAAGATGTTGGTCTAATTTTAGCTGTGGATCTAGGAGAACTCCCAAATTGTGAACCCGTTCCGAGGGAGTTAGTTTTTCTCCCCCAAGAACCAAGGAGGGACAGTCGACATAATCCTTAGGGGGCAATATCCAGAGACACTCAGTCTTGTCAGGGTTGAGCTTGAGCCTGTTCCTCCCCATCCAGATCCTGACATCGTCCAGGCATCGGCACATTACATCCACTGCCTCCCTGAATTGAAACGGGGTGGAGATGTACAGCTGGGTGTCGTCAGCATACTGTTGAAAACTCACCCCGTGTCTACGGATGATCTCCTCCAGCGGTTTCATGTAAATGTTAAACAGGATGGGCAAGAGGACCGAACCCTGAGGCACCCCACAAGTCAGGGGCCTAGGAGATGACCTCTGTCCTCCTGTTAACACCGACTGCATCCTATCGGCGAGGTAAGAGGAGAACCACCGTAGAACGGTGCCTCCCACTCCCAACTCGCCGAGATGATGCAGAAGGATACCATGGTCGATGGTATCGAAAGCCACTGAGAGGTCAAGTAGCACCAGGATGGAAGAATGACCCCCATCCTGGGCTCGCCAGAGATCATCCATCAGGGCAACCAAGGCAATATGATCTGTCTAATGACTGGCTGGGTGGGCATGGCTAGGTGGTCATGTGACTGGGTGGGCGTGGCCAACTCAATGTCATTCACATCAAGGGGCACCTCACCAGCCTCTACTCGCCCCTCCCCTCCAAGCCACTCCTTGCCTCCCCGCTCTGGCTCCTTAGGGCCCAACAGGAAGCAGTTGTTGAAGCTAAGCAGCCATCATGAGAAAGGGTTGCCAAAAAAGCTGGCTCAGTTCAAATTGGATCTAACCAGAAGCACCTCACTGAGGACTACGAGCATAGGCTTTCCAAGCAGAGGGAAGACCTGCAGGAGTGCAAGGCCAGGTACCAGCACCTGGAGGCTCAGCAGACTGAGATAGTCAGCCAGTTCCTGGCCATGATCCAGTCCCACTGGAACAAGACCCTCTGGCTCTTCGCCACCAGTGGCATTTCTCTCCAGCCTTCGCCCAAAGCCCTGCAGCAGGAGGCCAAAGCAGACCCCAAATTGGAATTTCTCCCCCATCTGAACTGCACAAAAAGACCTAGATACATTGCATGTATCTGGCCCAGGGGCCATAGTTTGAGGATCCCTGATTTAGTGCAATATAAAAAATGCAAATAATTTTTCTGCGGAGTACCAAAATTTTCTCGTGGACCATCAGTTGGTGACCACTGTCTTAGTCCAGGAAATTCCTTTTGCCAATCCTAGGTATAAAATCTTCTTCAGTCATGGCAGATGTCTCTGTTGTGCCAGAGAAGCAGGCCCCCCAACCTAACCTTGACATGAATGTAGAGTTTGATGTCCAAAATTCAGAAGAGGTGGAGGCATCTCAGAAACCCTATGACTTGAGACAGCATTCTGAGGACATGCAGTCATACCTGTGGGAGGATTGGGACAAGCACTATCGATGCCATGAAAAATCTTGGGAGAAGCTGCTGGAGCTCTGCAACATACCCAAAGATGAGTTCTCCCCCGAGCGCATATGCTCATTGGAGGGGCTGTACATAAAATGGACAAGTTGTGAAAGTAGCCTCATCAACATCCTGTTGCATATAGGAGACCCAAAGCTCAAAGAGGGTATACACCACCTCAAGAGGATAAACAAAGAGTGTGAGAAGCTCTTTCAAAGCAGTAAAGAAGCTCTCAAAGCCAATCTTCAGGCCAAGAACACACCTAGCGAGAAGGCTGGGTCTGAAATGACCCACCATTCATGTGCGCCATCCCAATGGTCACAGGTGGCTTCCTCTCACACTTCTAAGAAAGCCTCCTCTTTCCATCTCAAGCCACCCCAGTCTCAGACGTATACCAGCATTTCACAGCAATCTTATGCCGCAGGCTCATACCATCCTTCCAAAACATCTTCTCGTCACAGTCAGTCGTCCTGGGCCTCAAGAGCAGAGAGTCTTGCCACCCAAGCTGCACAAGCATGAATCGAACCTGCAGTGGCTACTGCAGGTCTATGTGTAGCAAAGGCAGAACAACTGCAAAAGGAAGAGATGGCAGCTGAGGCCACTGCTGCAGCTCTACGTGTAGCAGAGGCAGAACAAGTCAAAAGGGAAGAAATAGCCAAAGCTCAGGCCAGCCTTGAGTTTTTTCAGTGCGAACGGGAAGCAGTAGAAAAGGCAGCACAGGCTGCAGCTTTACAGGTGGAGGTTGAAGGCACCCTCCCCAGCTACGACCCTGGAAAGTCAGAAAGAGAAAGCTTGTACAGCCATGTCAAGGCCTATGTGGATGACCAGAACACGTTATGGCACAAGCAGGAAGAAGCTGCGCGGTCGACCACAAAACTCCCAAAACCAAGTGAATGAGGAGGAGAGTCCTCAGGGAGTAGGGTGGCATAGAAGAACACTAAC
The DNA here is from genome assembly GCA_023053685.1 of Diadophis punctatus similis. Classification (NCBI taxonomy): domain Eukaryota; kingdom Metazoa; phylum Chordata; class Lepidosauria; order Squamata; family Dipsadidae; genus Diadophis; species Diadophis punctatus. The sequence goes on from JALIGW010000008.1 coordinate 23,137,401, forward strand.
TAACGAACGAACGAACGAACGAACGAAAGAAAGAAAGAAAGAAAGAAAGAAAGAAAGAAAGAAAGAAAGAAAGAAAGAAAGAAAGAAAGAATCTCAACCACCAGATCTGCAAACTAGTCAGAAAGCTGACATCGTACGACCCGGACCATGAGACCACCTCCTCAGATTTAGAGAACATACCTCAACAAACCAAAACACACGGGGTAATCAGATTAGCCCAGGGGTAGGCGAAGTTGGCTCTTCTATGACTCATGGACTTCAACTCCCAGACTTTCTGAGCCAATCATGCTAGCTCAGGAATTCTGGGAGTTGAAGTCCATGAGTCATAGAAGAGCCAACTTTGCCTACCCCTGGATTAGCCCATCAGCAATGGCAAAGGCTCCTCAGCAGGTAGGCACACAGGAAGCCGCAGTTTCCAAGCTCAATGTAAAGGCAAGGGAATTCCTACCAGGCCTTCAAGGCAACTCGGGCATAGACTTCTGCCCCAATGGATGCAGTAGGCCTGCCTGGCAGTGAGGAGAACAACCCCCGTCCTTGTCATGGGACAATGCCATCATCAGGAAGTACTCTGCAGAAAACTACCAGCCGTCTTTGGCACACACACCCCTGCTCCTGAGGGCTATGTTTGCAGGGACCTATGGAAGGCCCCTGTTCCTGCTCCTGCTGACTCCATGGGGTACGTCGTACCTCCCCCTGACTATAACTCCTATGCAGCCCCAATGGATCCTCCAACATCCTGGAGAAGACAGATAGAATGGTCACCCCGGCGGGGAAGGCTGGATTTGGCATCTAGTGGTGTGCAGAAATTCTCTGACAAGCCAGGCAGAGAATATTTACTATGGAAGCATATCTTCAGGAATGCCATTAATGGCGAAGGGTTGCAGCTAGCCGAAGAGCTCGGACATACTGTATGAAAGCATGACTAAGACCAGAATCTGCAGAAGTAATAAAAGACATCTACTTATCCCAACTAGGTAACCCAGTCACTGCCCTTAGGCGAGCTTGGGATATGCTCGATCAGCAGTATGGCGCATCTACATCAACGGAGTCCTCTCTCTTAGATCGTATCAACAACTTCCCTGACATCAGTCTTAGTGAACCTCGCAAGCTATGGAAATTCTCTGCTCTCCTTAAACAGCTGCAGACAGCACAAGAAGATCCCACCTTGCCAGGACTTATCTGTCTCGACCAGTTCAGGACGCAAAAGCATATCATTCAAAAACTACCATGGCAGTTAAGTGAAGAATGGATCAAGTTGTCTGCTGCTTACAGGGCAAAGAACCTAGGCAGAGAGCCCCCGTTTGCTGCATCCAGAATCTGAGTCACCACAACAGGCAGCTCCTACCCCTCCTCCAACCAAGGAGTCTCAGCATGGCACCAAAGCACACACAGAGGCAGGCGCGAGTGTCAACTGCATGTCAGTATGTGGTGATTCACCATCCCCTTGCTCATGCCACCCAGGTCTGCTTAGTCTACCCCAATGGATGCCCAGAAGAAGCCGTGAAGATGTATGTAATAATGAATTCACAAAGCAATCGCTTGTTAGCCAGGTCAGCATTTTTCGACTTCTTTGACGTCCAAAGTGAGGAAACACACTTCACAATATCAATGTGCACTGGGCCCCAGCGCACAATGGGGAGGAAAGTCACTGGACTCTGCAAAGAATCATTAGATGGGAGTGCACAGTTCCCACTGCTGACATTGCTAGAATGGGATGCCTTACCTTACCAGATACCTGCAGTCAGATTTCAACACCAGAGGTAGCAAGCACCATACCTTACCTGAGGCATATGGCTAATCACTTTCCTGTCCTAGATCCTGAAGCCAAAATCCTGCTCTTGTTGGGAGTGGACACCCCTTTCGCTTGCCATGGAATGGTCAGAGGTCCAACAGGCTCCCCACTTGCCCTCAAGACAGAACTTGGATGGGTCATCTCAGGAATGGTGTGTGTCGATCGGCTGCAGGCCCCAACCCAGGTCTTCACGACTTCCATTCTCAGTAATGGGAGAGCATCCCACTTGAAACCATGCCAAGAACACTTCACACTTTCAACAAACAACCCTGCTTTAGGAGCGACAGTGTTCCAGACCAGCAAAGAAGACAATGACTTGGCCTTGTCGATAGAGGACAAATAATTTCTGCAGCTCATGAATAAGGAACTTCAGCAGGATGCCACCGGGAGCTGGGTAGCCCCATTACCCTTTCACATGCCCAGGCAGTGCCTGCTGAACAACCATGAGCAAGCTCTCTTTCACCTCATCAGTCTGAGACGAATCCTGAACACAAATCCTGAGATGAAAGTGCACCTGGTGGAGTTCATGGACAAGATGGTCCAGAACGGGCATGCCGAGCTTACCACAACCCTGGGGAAAGGTGAAGAATGCTAGTACCTGCCATTCTTCAGAGTGTACTATTCACAAAAGCCAGGTCAGATACGAGTAATCTTTGATGCCAACACACAGTTCCAAGGCCTCTCTCTGAACCAAGTCCTTCTCACAGGACCAACAGTCTGCTTGGCATGCTCATCCGCTTCAGAAAGGAAGCTACAGCCATCATTGCCGACATCCAGCAGATGTTTTACTTATTCCTAGTCAGGGAAGATCATTGCAACTACCTACATTTCCTGTGGTTCAGTGACAAACAGCACAATCAATGGATCACAGAATACAGAATGCGAATGCATGTCTTTGGGAATGGTTCTTCCCCTGCAATCACCAACTATGGCCTGCAACACACCGCCTGTGTGGGCGAAGCCAAATTTGGCGCAGATGTCAGACACTTCATGGAACAGGACTTCTACATCGATGAGGGCCTAAAATCTGTACCCACCCCAGCAGAAGCCATAGACTTATTAAATAGAACACGTCAGATGCTAGCGGTAGCCATTCTCAGGCTGCACAAAATCGCACCCAACAGTGAAAAAGTGCTAGAAGCCTTCAATCCTGAAGACCATGCCAATGGACTACAGGACCTTGATTTTGGCATCGATACCCCTCTTATCCAACACAGTCTCGGTCTGTGTTGGGACTTGAAGAAGGACATCTTCACCTTCAGAGCCCCAGTCCAGAAGACTGTCTTCACGAAGAGAGGAGTCCTGTCAACAGTGAACAGCCTGTTCGACCCTCTAAGGTTTGCTGCGCCTGCCCAGCAAATCATGCTACACGGTCTATTCCTGTATTCCAGTTGGCAGAATCGATCTGGCTAAAGGGTCCTGAATTCTTGGCTCGCTCAGACACCCTGATGTCACTGAGACCAGAACACCATGAACTTCTAGACCCAGATCAAGATGCCGACGTTTGACCTCAGGTGCTCAGCAAATCGCTCAGAAGGGACAAGAAGATGACCATCCAGGCCACCTGCTTGTCGACAATGGTCAAGGAGACAGAAAAACTGTCCCTTAACCATCCCCTAGAACCAGCTCGCTTCGAACGCTTCTCCAGATGGAGACCTCTTGTATCGGGCGTAGCAGTGATCGTCTGTTTCCTGCATTGCGACACAAGCTTCCCAGACAGCTATCTCCAAGCAGAAAGAGGAATTCTATGAAGTGTGCAACAAGACGCATACCCAGAAGTATTCGAGTGTCTAAAAGCTAAGAAGCCTATCCCAAAGTCAAGTCCACTTCTGAAGCTGAACCCGTTCCTTGACAACCATGACTTACTTCGAGTAGGGGGGCATCTAGATAAGGCTAAAATATCCCCAAATATCAAGTACCCTGTCATCCTTTCCACTCGTCAACATGTGACAAATCTGCTGGTTCAACACTACCATGAAACCGTCCACCATTAAGGCTGGCACTTCACAGAAGGTGCCATCAGAGCTGCGGGACTCTGGATTGTGGGAGCCAAGAGGCAAATCGCTACTGTCCTGCAGAGGTGCCTGCATTGTTGCAAACAATGGGGTATGACACAACACCAGCTGATGGCTGGCCTGCCACCCGAGCTTCTCAGTCCCGGACCACCTTTCATCATGTCTTTGGCCCTTGGTCCATGTCTGCCCATCTGATCGGAGGTAATCAAGCTAACAGCAAACATTTGGCCATTCTCTTCACATGTTTTAGCATTCGAGATGTTCACATTGAAGTCATCGAATCCATGGACACCTCCTGCTTTATCAATGCTCTAAGAAGGTTCCAGGCCTACAGAGGCCCAGTCAAGGTACTTAGATCTGACCGCGGAATGAACTTTGTAGGAGCATGCAAGGAACTATAGATCGATGAGGGCACTCACTTCAATTGACAACTACCTAAAGGCCCATAACTGTGTATGGACATTTAATCCTCCCCATGCATCCCATATGAGAGGAGCATGGGAACATATGATCGGCATAGCCCGCAAAATCCTAGATTCCATATTGACAAAGACACCCACACCGACGCATGAGATCCTCACCACCCTCATGGCAGAAGTGGCAGCTATCATCAACACTCGACCTTTGGTTCCAGTTTCCTCAGATCCTGAGAATCCAACTATCCTCACCCCAGCCACCTTGCTAACCCAGAAGACAGGTGACTGGCCAGCACCATTAGGAAACTTAGTTCCCAAGGCCATGTATAAACAACAATGGAGACAAGTTCAATTGCTTGCCAATACCTTCTGGAAGCGCTGGAAGCAAGAATACTTGTCTACCCTACAGGATCGCCACAAATGGAAGATGAAAGAGCCTAACTTCGAAGAAGGAGACTTTGTCTTGTTAAAAGACAAGGACGCACATCGGAACTCATGCCCCATGGGGCTTGCACACCAAATCTTACCCCGCTCTGATGACTAGTTCGCCAAATTGAAGTTCAGATCGTGAAACCACAAGAGTCATGCCATGACCCACAGACTTTCGCCAAGAAGCTCTACACCAGGCCAAGCACCGATTTGATATTGCTGCTAAGGAAGACCGAACTCAAAGTTTGAACCTCAAGCTATGCACATCTTGTGTCTACCTCATTGTTGCACTGTTTGATGCTATGTCTATGTTTACTTTAATTAATAGTTAGTTAATAGTGGAAATTTTATAATTCCAGGCGGGGAGTGTGTTGGCTAGAGTGATAGTTAGTTTAGAAATTAAGAACTATCCCCTTAAGGGATTGCTTTCTGGGAAATGTAGGATTGCTTTCTGGGAAATGTAGTTTTTTAGATTTATTATTAGAGTTGGAAGGGACCTTGTAGGTCATCTAGTCCAACCCCCTGCTCAAGCAGGAGTTCCTACACCATTTGAGACAAATGACAGTCCAGTCTCTCCTTGAAGGTCGCAAGTGTTGGGGCTCTCATGACCTCTGCTGGCAAGCTGTTCCACTGGTTGATCGCTCTCACCATCAGAAAGTTTCTCCTCACTTCCAGGTTGAATCTCTCCTTGGTCAGCTTCCATCCGTTATTCCTTGTTTGGCTTTCTGGTGCCATAGAGAACAGCCTGACCCCCTCCTCTCTGTGGCATCCCCTCAAGTATTGGAACACTGCTATCATGTCACCCCTGGTCCTTCTCTTCGCTAGACTGGCCAAGCTCAGTTCCTGCAACCGCTCTTCGTATGTTTTATTTTCCAGACCCTTTATCATCCTGGTTGCTCTCTTCTGCACTTTCTTTAGGGTTTCAATGTCTTTTTTGTAGTGTGGTGACCAAAACTGGATGCAGTACTCTAGGTGTGGTCTGACCAAGGCTTTATAGAGTGGTACTAGTACCTCTCTGGTCCTTGATTGTATCCCTCTATTTATGCAGCTCAGGACTGCGTTGGCCTTTTTGGCTGCTGCTGCACACTGCTGGCTCATATTTAGTTGGCTGTCTACCAGGACTCCGAGATCCCTCTCGCAATCACTGCTATTGAGTGTGGTTTCGCCCAGTTTGTATGTGTATTTTTGATTCTTCTTGCCTAGGTGCAGAATTTTACTTTTCTCTGTGTTAAATTTCATTTTATTGGTTTGGGCCCAGTGTTCGAGTCTGTCGAGGTCCCTCTGGATTTTGAGTCTGTCCTCTGGGGTGTTTGCTACTCCCGCCAGCTTGGTGTCATCTGCAAATTTGGTTAGTTCTCCTGCTATTCCCTCATCTAGGTCATTTATAAAGATATTGAAGAGTACTGGGCCTAGGACGGAACCTTGTGGTACCCCACTGCTTACTTCTCTCCATGTGGACTTAGAGCCATTGAGGACTACTCGCTGGGTATGGTTGGTCAGCCAATTGTTAATCCATCTGGTTGTGTAGCTGTCTATCCTGCTTTTTTCTAGCTTATGAAGGAGTAGGACAAAGGTCTACTTTGTCAAATGCTTTGCTAAAGTCCAGTTATATTATGTCTACTGCATTACGCTGGTCTACTAATTTGAGTTGTATATCATGTGGTCACATCTGTGTTTATGATTGGCCACTGGGGGCAAAACTTGCTACATGCAGACCAGTGAGGCTATTATGAATTCCAGCCATACTGGAGAGCTGCGTGCTCTCTCTCAACATGGGGACAAAACTACCTTGTTTCACACTACGTAATTGGGAACAGATTATGTGCAATTCAGGAGAATCTCTTCAGTGAGTTATTGATTTGAGAATGCCTGACAAATAAATGTAATCTGCATAAACCTGTTCATGGAGTTTATCTGTCTGTGCCAAGCAAAGACAAACACTTGAAACAGAACATGCTTCTAGCAAAACTTCATTATAAATTTCCAGCATCACTGAGCCTAATATATCTTGTAATTGTAATTTTCTAGAATTTTCTCCGGATCATACAATTTCCCATAATACTCTTTTATTATTATTATTTTGTCCTCATTCTGATAATATAGAGTTCCTTTCTCATCTATTAATTGATGTATCATCCCCCCTCTTTTTTCAGTTTATATGTCATCTTCCTGGTTTATTCACATTTTCAAAAAAGTTTTGTTTTGCATTTTTGTTTTTTTGTGCCAGTTCATCTTTCTCCAATAGATTCATTTTGTGTTTAATTAAGTCTATTTGATTTTTTAATTTCTTTTTTTTGTGGTTCTTTCTGTAATTCTGATTCTAATCTTTTGTGTTATTCTTCTAGCATTTTCCTATTTTGTTTCTTTTTATTTTTCTTCCCCATGTGAGTTATAACTAGTCCCCGGATAATAGCTTTAGCAGTATCCCATACACTTTGCAAGGAAGTCTTTTCTTTCCTGTTCTCTTCGGAAAAACAGTCCATTTCTTTTTCCATATTTTGTATACATTCTTTATCTTGCAATATCGCTTGGTTCAATGTCCATCTCAGTTTTCTTTTTTGTCCTTTCCATACAACTTTTATCTGATTGTGATCTGCCCAAACATTTGGTTCTATTTCTATCTCTTGTGTACATGTTTTCAGTTCTGATGACATCCATACCATATCTATTCTAGACCAGGATTTATGCCTATTTGAATAGAATGAGTACTGATTTTTCTTGGGGTGTGTTTCTCTCCATACATTTTGAGTTCCTATTTCTTCCATCATTTTAAAAAAGGTTTTAGGGAGTGTTTTCCTAGCTTTTTTACCTGTTTTACTGCTCTTGTAGTCAAGTTCTGTATCTACAATTGCATTAAAGTCTCCTACCACACATATGCAGTATTTTCATATTCCAATTCTATAATTTTCTTATGAAGTTTTCCATAAAACTCATTTTATTTATTATTAGGTGCATATATCACTATCAACAACATCTGTTTTTGATTCATTATTACCTCCACCATCAATATTCTCCCATCTTCATCTGCAAAAATTTGTCTAGTCTTTATTGTTTTTTTAATATATAGAACCACCCCTCTTTTCTTTTGCTATACTAGTGAAAAATATAGTTTCCCAATATTGGGGTACTCTAATAGTTTACTGTATTGTTTTTTAATGCGAACCTCTTGGAGACAGATTAAATCTAGTTTTAATTTTTCTAATTTATTAAAAATCCTTTTTTTTTCATAGATGAGTTCAATCCATTTAGGTTGATTGATAACAGTTTTGTTTCTTCTTCCATTGTTTACTTATAGATAGGTTTTGTTGTTCTAGTTGATCTTACTTCTCTCTGCTCTTTCTGTCTTGCTCCTTCTTGTTCCTTTCTCTCTTTTTGCTCTGTTTGGTTTCTTCATGTTGTATGCTTCCCACTGCTATTGCTTCCTCTTGTTTTTTGCCATCTATTTCCTCCCTTTTCTCTTCTTCCTCTTATGCTGCAAAGTGCTGATAATAGAATTGTTCTGCTTTGTCTATTGTATCTAATCTATGTCTTTTTTCCATCCAAGTCACCAATATTCCATCAGGTATAAGCCATCTAAAGTTTACATCATGTTTTATTAGTTGTCTTGTCAGAAATTGGTACTGTTTCCTTGTATCTCTTACTGTTCTGGGTATTTGTTTCAAGACTGCTATTTCTCTCCCTTTGTATTTCAATGGTGCATCTCTTGCTCTTTGAAGTATTTCCGCTCTTATTGCCTTCTTTGAAAATCTCACATGTACCTCTCTGGGAAGTTTGTTCCTTCTCGCATAGCTTGTGTATATTCTAAATATTTCATCAATCCCAGAGAGGACTTCCTGTTTGCTCTTTTCCAACACATCTGCCAACAATTCTGCCATTTTCTCAGCAAGATCTTCCCCTTTTTCCCTCCTCAATATTGTGAAATCTCAGGAAGTATTCTGCTCTATCCATCTCCAGCATAATTATGAATAGCTCAAGCTTATTATCTACCTTAGTCATTCTGTAAGCCATCTCTTCTACTTTCTTATCTGTTTGCTCTGTCTTCTCTTCCATTTTCTGAATCTGTTGTTCATTTTTAGTGATTATTTGCTGGATGTTATCTATTTTATCCTCCATCTTTTGTTCTATCTTTTGCATCCTATCTGCCAGGTCATCATGATTCTTTGCCATGGCTTCTTGTAGTAGTTGGAACATAGTTTTCATTTCTGACTGAAAACTTCACTTTTTAAGCTGTTGTATTTCACAAAGCCAAGATATCAATAGTCCAAAGTTCTCTTCAAAAAGGTTGTTTTCTTTTTGATAAATTGTAATCCAAAAAGGCTCACCAAACCCCAAAATTGTATTGTATCAAATAAGTTGTAAATCACCAAAAAGGACAGCTAAAAGATGAAATCGCTTTAAGGTGGCTTAAGTAAGTTTTACGTCCACCACAAACATCTCAGCCTCGCACAAGTTGTGCAGTTGCATTTTTTACTGCGACTTCCTTCCTGGCTGCCACATGCATGCTAGCCCCTCCTCTGCTGACCGGCATACACTGCTGTGGTGAGGCCAGCTGGGTTTGGTTGGAAGGGAAGAGCCGTGGTGGTGTTGGTGTTGGGTTGAGTAAGCTGGATGGCAATGCCGGCTTCATCCATAGGAGTTTTTGTTTGGGGAGGCCCATTGGCCAGGGCAAATGGCTAGGGGCAGGCCAGTGGAGACAGAAAGCTAGCTTTAAATGGGCAGAAGCAGGAGGTTGGAGGAGAAGGAGGTTGGAGAAGGAGGTTGGAGGAGCCAAGGGTAGGAGCCTGAAGGTCCCATTCTGCATAAAATTTCCAATTCATTTTTAACCAGCCAAATCCATAGCAATTTTTAATCCAGTTTAAATCTTTCTTTCAGTTGTTGATAAGTAAACCAATGGCAAACATAACCTGATTCAAGTTCTTTCCTCGGTTTTAATATTGGGTTATCCAAGTTGAAAGACAAAATGTTACCATACATCAACCAGTTTGGCTTTGCCACCATTTCTTTACTAAAGAAAGCTTCCTGGGGTGACATCCAAAGAGGCAACTTCATAGACAGCCTTGTTTGATATTTATTCCAAACTCTTAGTATGGCATGTCTAACAAAATGATTATTAAATTCAACATTAACTTTACTTTTGTCATACCATAAGTAGCCGTGCCATCCAAACCTTAATTCATGACCCTCTAATTCAAGCAATGAATTCAGTTTCATGTCTGGTACACCCAAACCCCCTCTTTCTTTAGCATCTTGCAGTAGCTTATATCTAATTCTTGGTTTTTTCCCTTGCCATATGAACTTAGAAATATGCTTCTGCCATTGTTGAAATGGATTGTCAGTTGTAAATATTGGTAACATCTGAAATAAAAAAAGCATCTTTGGTAAAATATTCATCTTAATTACAAAAATTCTGCCCAATAACGATAAATGCAGTTCATCCCATCTTTGTAAGTCCTGTTTAATATCCCTCTAAAGGACATAATTGATTTGAATCAGTTTTATATCTGTATTTGCCAACATAAACCCTAAGTATTTCACCTTTTTCTCAACCCTAAAACCCGACTTTTTGTTCAATATATCACTATCCTGAGAGGACATATTCTTGATCAGCATTGTTGTTTTCTGTTTAATTATTTTGAACCTGCCAAAGCCCCAAACTCATTCAATTTCCTCATCAAATATTCTATAATGTTTTTTTGGGGGTCCTGTAAAAATATAACCAGATCATCAGCAAATGCCCTCAATTTATAAACTTCTTTCTTAATATTTATACCCCTTATTTTATCATCTTGTCTGATACCTCTATTCAGAACTTCCAATACCAAAATAAACAACAGAGGGGACAAGGGGTATCCTTGTTTTGTACCTTTTGAATTTCACATGAGTTAGTTTGATAATAGTTTATGACAATATTTGCAATCTGTGACTTGTAGATCGCTTTAATTCCTTGGATAAAATTATCTCCAAATCCATTTCTTCCAGCACCTTAAACATAAAGGTCCAATTTACATTGTCAAAGGCCTTCTCTGCATATAAAAACATTAAGGCAGCCTGTTTTTCATTATGATATTGTAAATATTCAATAATATTTAAAACAGTCCTTACATTATCTCTTAGCTGTCTTTTTGGCAGAAAGCCTGCTTGATCTTCATGTAAAATTTTCTTTAGTCTTTCTGCCAGAATGGCAGTGAAACGTTTGTAATCTTTGTTTAATAATCAAATTGGTCTATAATTCTTCGTCTTTGTAAGATCTTAACCCTCCTTTGGGAGCAACATAATGCTGGCTTCTTTCCATCTCTGGAGTATATTTCCCCCCTGTAGTATATCATTCATTATGTCCTTTAGTGGTTGAAGAAGTTTATCCTCAAAACACTTATAATATTGGCTTGTGAGACCATCTGGGCCTGGGGCTTTGCCTGGTCTCTTCTGATATCTCAAAGGCAGTTATCAGTCATTCATAAGTTGTCTCTGGGTTTGTGATAGTTTAGGCAACTGTTGTCTTAAAAGATATTCATCAATTTTTGACATATACAAATTTGAATAGAAATTATGAAAGGACTTTTTAATAAGTTCATTATGTGTTATTACATTATTGCCTTCACAGATTTTTCCAATCATTGTCTTTTCCAGAGGTGGTATTCAGTGGTTCTGACCAGCTCTGGCAAACCGGTAGCGGAAATTTTGAGTAGTTCAAAGAACCGGCAAATACCACCTCTGGCTGGCTCCAGCCCCATCTATTCGCTGCCTCCCGAGTCCCAGCTGATTGGCTGGGTCTTCTTTTGTTGCCCTGCACAGGAGAACAGAGCTGGAAAGCAGGTTAGTGGGGTGGGGAGGGAATTGGGATTTTGCAGTAACCTTCCCCAGGAGTGGGGAGGGAATAGAGATTTTGCAGTATCCTTCCCTCAGGAGTGGGGAGGGAACGGGGATTTTGCAGTATCCTTCCCCCCCAGGAATGTGGAGGGAATGGGGATTTTGCAGTATCCTTCCCCTGGAGTAGGGAGGGAATGGAGAGTTTGCAGTATCCTTCCACTGGAGTGGGGAGGGAATGGGGATTTTGCAGTATCCATCCCCCAGGAGTGGGGAGGGAATGGGGATTTTGTAGTATCCTTCCCCCGGGAATGGGGAGGGAATGGGGATTTTGCAGTATCTTTTCCCAGTGCCCACCAAGCCCCACCCACAGAACCGGCAGTAAAAAAAAATGAATCCCACCACTGGTCTTTCCCCTTTCTTTTTAAAATTTATATGCCAACTATCTACCTGGTTTATTTTCAAACTTGAAGTGTCTTTGTTTTGCATAGTTCAATTTTGTTTCTATTTCCTGTACTGTTAACATAGATAATTGTTGTTGCAACAATTTGATACGGTGTAAAATTTTAGGATCCATAGGTATCTTTTGCAGCTGAATTTCTTTTTGTCTAATTTTATCCAATATCCTTTGTGTAAGGATTGCCTCTCCATCTAACTTAAGAAAGTACGAACTTCTGAGCCGAATAGTTCAAAAGGATCTTTTATTAAGCAGATGTGAAAGCATTCCATTCAAAGCAAGATCTGAATACCCTTAGGCAAAGCAGATACAGTTAAAACATTAGAGACCCTTCCCCATTAGCCAGAATGCAGAGCCTGGCCAATACACACGTGTGAAAAGATTTTCTTTAATCAGCTGCTCTGGGAACCAGATAAGCATATGTTTCCCAGAGCATCTTCCATTCCCTATTCAAGTGAAATATCCCACATTGCCCCTCATAAACCATCTCCCAAGATGAAGAGATCTCAAGATGCTTGGCGCCAGGATATACGTTAGTTGATACAACCAATGCTAATAAAACAAACCCAAGACCCGCTCTTCTCTCAACTGAATGGCATAGTCACTCTTTTGAGATTCTGACACTTTGCATCTTTTCCTGGGATTTTTTTCTTTTCTAAGCAATTGTGCTGTATAAAATAGCCCCTCTCAGCCACTTTACTAGCCTTCCATACTGTCATTAAGCTTGTCCCTTTATCCAAATTATTCTCAAAGTATTCTTGCAGTTTCTTTTTATGGTCTTTTACAATCCTTTCCTTTGTAAAATAGCTTCATTTAATCTCCCTCTATAACTCGAGCTCTTTCCTCTTAAAACCAAAAGAAACAGGATTATGGTCAGAGAAAGATTTAGGTAGAATGTCCACTTTCAGAAATTTATTTGTGAAATTTTTAGATATCCATATCATGTCAATCCTTGAAAAAGACATGTCTTTCAGAAAAGAAGGTATATTCTCTGGCGTCTCCATTTTTGTATCTCCATGAGTCTATTAATACTATATTGTTCATAATCTCAAAGAAAGTCTTGGATAATTTACCCTGTGAGGGTTTAATCCCCTTGATGGATTTTTTGATTTCAAATGTTAACAGATTAACAGAGTTGGAAGGGACCTTGCAGGTTATCTAGTCCAACCCCCTGCCCAAGCAGGAGACCCTATTTCTGCCTCAACCTAGAATCGAACTCACAATGTTCTATCCAAATCTGGTATAGTCACTCTGTTCCAATTCTCCAACATAAGACTTGGTTCCCCAGCCCAGTGTGGATGGTATGCATGGCCTGCAGGGAGGGAGGAGGACCAGTGGGGAGGGGGAGGGGATCTCAGGGGAGGAGAACTGGGACATCTCAGTCATTATGGGGAGAGGTAGGTATGGCGGGAGCAGAGGGGTGGGCCACTCTCGGGGAATAAGACCTCGCTGTTTACAAGCGATCCCTTGTTTCAGCCCCTCCAATTTGGTTCCATCGAGCTCAGCCCGAGTTCCTGGTGACTGGGGTTTTCAGGGCCCTGGGCTCAAGCTGATACTGTTGAATGCCAGGTCAATTGTCAACAAAGCCCCACTGGTATGTGATTTAATCACGGGTGAGGGGGTTGACCTGGCATGTATAACTGAGACCTGGCTGGGCCAGGAGGGGGGGTTGCCCTCTCTGAGATATGCCCAGACGGGTTCTCAGTGTTGCATCAGCCGCGACCCCAGGGAAGGGGTGGAGGAGTGGCTATTATAATGCGCCGGAATCTGCATCCTCGTAGGAGCCCTGCCCCGGAGATTGTCGGGTGTGAGACGCTCCTTCTGAAGTTGGACTTAGGGGTTCAGGTGGGCCTTTTGTTAGTGTACCTGCCTCCCAGCTGCATTACTAAGGCCCTGCCTGCGCTGCTTGAGGCGGTAGCGAGCCTGGCGGTGGAGTTCCCCAGGCTTATGGTGCTGGGGAACTTTAACCTGCCTTCGGCGAACGAAACCTCTGATGCAGCCCAGGAGTTCATGGATTCCATGACAACCATGGACCTGACCCAAGTAATCCAGGGTCCGACTCATGAGGGAGGTCACATGCTTGACCTAGTGTTTCTCTCGGGGCAGTGGAGAGATGATCTGAAGCTAGGGGGATATAGTCATTGCCCCGTTGTCATAGTCAGATCATTTCCTATTGAGGCTGGATATCACAGCCCCACTCCTCCCCCGCAGGGAGGCGGGACCGACTAGGTGGTTCCGTTCCAGGCACCTAATGGAGCCGGAAGGATTCCAGAGGGAACTTTGGGAAATACCTGAAACCCTTGTACACAATTCATCTGAGTCCCTGGTGGCTACCTGGAACATCGCGGCATCAGGGGCATTACATCGGATTGCGCCTTTGTGACCTCTCCGTGGCAGTGGATCTCAGAAAGCTCCCTGGTTTATTGAGGAGCTCCGGGAGATGAAATGCCACATCTCCATTTACTGGAGAGCCAGTAAAGCTGAATCTGACCGAACACTTCTAAGAACTTTTATTAAATCTTATTTAGTGGCGATAAGGGCGGCAAAACGATCTCATTTTTCCGCTCTTATTGCATCCGCAGACTCTCGCCCAGCCGCCTTGTTTAGGGTGACTCACTCCCTCCTTGCTAAAGGGGGGGAGGAACACTTGCATGGTAGAGCTGAGGAATTCGCTCAGTTTCTCACGGATGAAGTCGCTCAGATCCGGTCAAATCTGGACTCTGGCTGGACAGGGCCCATTGAGTTGATAGGGGCGAGTCTTAGTCCGGTTTTGTTGGATGAGTTTGAGCCAGTCACTCCTTTTTTTTTTAATTCAAAAAGTTTTATTAGTACAAAGTACAAACATTTTTCTCTTTTTCTCCCCCCCTTCCCCCCATCCCCCTCCCTTCCCCCCTCTCACCCACCCACCCCGACTTCCCAGAGAAAGCACAGGGCATAATATTCAAAAAAATAAGTTTCAATTATACTAACAAATTCTTAATTTCCACATTTCTTTGAATCTTTAACTCCTTGTTGCTCAAAACCTTTTAAGCATAATCTAAAAATCAAGCATATTGTTAATCAAACATCAATTCAATATCTCAGGCTGATAATTTACTCCACTAATTATCTTTCCTTTATATAAAATTTATATAATCTTAAAAATACAATAATAAAAGAAAAAAGAAAAAAAGGAAAAAATCCATTTCATTCAGTTACAACCATCAACATTATTTCCTCAATATTAAGTAAAACTTCCTTCTTCTGACAATACCTCTTCAGTATACATAATAATTTAAAATATTCTAACAAATTGTTAATTCCAGGATTTCTATATTTTTTAACCCCTTATAACTCAGAAATTTTTAAACATAATCCAAGAGTCAAACACATTATTAATAACCTAAGATTACAATATATCAAATTACTAATTTCACAATAATTCTAAATCTTTAATTGCTTTAAGATATAATAATAAAAAGAAGAAGAAGGAAAAAGAAAAAAGAAAAAGAAACACAACCATCAGGGTCATTTCCTCAATAGTCAATGAGTCTTCTTACTGCAAAGCATCAATTTTCATTCATCTCTCCATCTGTCCTATAACTTCCCAAATTCTAATAGTTCCTTCTTCTCAGTCGGATTTTAGATCTGGTTCTTGCAGCCTTTTGTAGCTTAGCAATTTTTTGAATTGTCAGCTCTGGTCTTATCTGACTCTGATCTTCTGTCTCCTCTTCCACATTATAAACATCTCTCTAGCTCTGTAAATCACCTTGAATCATCAAAGCTCTTTCCGTTTGCACAACTATCAATGACTCTCCTCTTCTGTTGCTTTCATGCTTCTTCCTTCTGGAATTTTGGATATATCGGCCTTTAAAACTTTAACATAAAAATCAGTAGCTTTCATTATCGTGTTGAGCCGGTATCTCTTTTCCAGATGTCTCACCACTATCCCGGTTGGGGCATCCCATTTATACTGTAGGTTCTGTTTTTTAAGTTTTTCAACCAGAAAGGTATAATCCTTTCTGGCTCTGAGCATTTTAGGAGGAATTTCTTTCAGTGTCATTACTTCCTGTCCATTTACCTGAAGCTTATTCTTAAAACTTGCCTGTAGAATTTTATTATGTAATGCCCTTGTAGTAAAATATATTACAATATCCCTTGGCAGATGTTTTTGTTTAGAAATCCAAGAATTAACACAGTATATCTTATCAATTTGCATGACCAGTTCTTCTTTAGTCATTCCTAACATATGCGCCTGAGCATCCACCATCCTCCCTTTCAAATCTTCATATTTTTTCTCTTTTAAACCTCTTAGTCTTAAAGCAAATTCCATGCTTCTGAATTGTGTCATTAACACCTCTGTTTCAAAATTTTCAATATTGTTTTGAGTTTTATCTATATTTTCCCCCAAAATTATCACAGACTGTTTAATTGCTTCCACATCCTTCTCCAAAATTTCCATATTTCCTACTAATCCTTCAAATGCAAATATCATATCCTTCCTCAATTGTTTATTTCTAATATCCATCTCCTCTAGGGCAGTCTGCATTTTTTCATTAATTTCATTAATTTTTGAATTAAATTCCATAACCAGTTCATTCTTCATAACTTTTAAAGTATCAAATAAGTTTTCAGGTGTTAAAGTCTGTGGGGATGTTGAATAAGAAGTGAATTGCATTCTTGAAGTATAAACAGAGGGTTGCTCAAGTCTTTTGTTAAAAAGTCTTTCCAGGTTTAGAAGCCATTTAAAATTTAAGATTAGTCCAAAATCAGAGAGAGAAAAGAGTTCATCAAAGTCCAACATTTTCAAAAGTATACAAAGAAAAAACCAAATCCATAATTGAAAAGATTCTTTCCAGATGCTGAAGCCATATAGATTTTAAAGTTTGAATTGTTATTTTAATCCAAAATCAAAGAGAAGAATTTTTTTTTCAAAGTCAGAGATTTCCATGAAGAGGGCTGCTAATGAAATGAAACTTTATAACTTTCACTTCCACATCCAAATTCTTCAATTGCCATTTTGTTGCTTGTTAACTCAGCTACTTTGTAACTTCCCGAAGTGAAAGTCAGCGGTGGAGTTAAAAATTAGGATACTTGCCGTTCTGGTCTCCTGCCTTTCTCTGTCTGCTGTCTGCAATGCATCAAGTTATTGTAAATCCCATCTTGCAAGCAGAGGTGGTCGCGGCATCTTGCTCCGCATAAGCAGAGGCATCCGAGGTCCTGGAGCAAGTGACAGGCTACCTGGGGAGCCCTCACCCTTCGCGCCCCAGATTGTCTCCTGGGGCACTAGGGGGGCTCTACCCCACCTGTCAAGCTCTCATCTCTCCCCTAATCCCAGGGAGAAGATTTTCAAGCCGCCAGACAGCTGTTCTGGCGGCTTTTACGGTACTTCGGAAGAGGCGCTCGATGAGGAGCATCCTCGATGCCTGCGGAGCCAAACCGGAAGTCGAGCCAGTCACTCCTGATGATGTGGACAAGGCCGTGGATACAATGAGCTCTTCCACCTGTTTATTGGACCCATGCCCCTCCTGGCTGGTTTCAGCTAGCAGGGAGGTAGCATGCAGCTGGATCCAGGTGGTGATCAACGCTTCTTTCAGGGAGGGATCCGTACCACAACCCCTAAAGGTTGCAGTGGTGAGACCCTTCCTGAAGAAGCCTTCCCTGAATCCAGCGGATTTGAAGAACTTCCGTCCGGTCTCCAACTTACCATTTATAGGTAAGGTTGTTGAGAAGGTGGTGGCTTTTCAGCTTCTTCGGTTATTGGAGGAAAATGATTATCTAGATTCCTTTCAATCGGGTTTCAGGCACGGCTACAGTACAGAAACTGCCTTGGTCGCCCTGATGGATGATCTCTGGCGAACCCAGGATGGGGGTCATTCTTCCATCCTGGTGCTACTTGACCTCTCAGCGGCTTTCAATACCATCGGCCATGGTATCCTTCTGCACTGACTCGGCGAGCTGGGAGTGGGAGGCACCGTTTTATGGTGGTTCTCCTCTTACATTGCCGATAGGGTGCAGTCGGTGTTAACAGGAGGACAGAGGTCATCTCCTAGGCCCCTGACCTGTGGGGTGCCTCAGGTTTGGTACTCTCGCCCATCCTGTTTAACATTTACATGAAACCACTGGGGGAGATCATCCATCGACACGGGGTGAGTTTTCAACAGTACGCTGATGACACCCAGCTGTACATCTCCACCCCATGCCACTTCAGGGAGGCAGTGGATGTAATGTGCCATTGCCTGGACAATGTTAGGATCTGGATGGGGAGGAACAGACTCAAGCTCAATCCTGGCAAGACTGAATTGCTTTGGATATTGCCTCCTAAGGACTATGTCAACTGTCCCTCCTTGGTTCTTGGGGGAGAAAAATTAGCTCCCTCAGAACGGGTTCACAATTTGGGAGTTCTCCTAGATCCACAGCTAAAATTAGACCAACATCTTACGGCTGTGGCTAGGGGAGCCTTTGCACAGGTCCGCCTGGTGCACCAATTGCTACCATACTTGGAGAAGGAGGCTCTACTCACGGTCACTCATGCCCTTGTCACCTCTTGTTTGGACTACTGTAATGTGCTCTACATGGGGCTACCCTTGAAGAGTATCTGGGGACTTCAACTGGTGCAAAATGCGGCTGCGCGTGCTGTGGTGGGTGTCTCAAGATACACCCACATAACACCCATACTCCGCCAGCTGCACTGGTTGCCCATTGGTCTCCGGGTGCAGTTCAAGGTGTTAATTATCATCTTTAAAGCCCTACATGGCTTAGGACCAGGTTACCTCCGGGACCGCATCCTACCTCATACATCCCTTTGACCGGTCAGGTCCCACAGAGTGGGTCTTCTCCAGGTCCCGTCAACCAAACAATGTGGGCTGGTGGGGCCTAGGGGGAGAGCCTTCTCTGTGGGGGGTCCTGTTCTCTGGAACCAACTACCCCCAGAGATCCGAATTATCCCCACCTTGCTGGCCTTCCGAAAAACCATTAAGACATGGCTCTTCCTGCAGGCAAGGTGATTTGAGACCATTTAATACCTTAGGTCTCCCCCATGTATGTATGGTTTTGTATGTTTTTAAATTCTTCTTTACACTGTTATTAATTTATTAATACTGTTTTTATAGTTGTTCTTTACATGTTTTTTTTATTTAAAAAGTTTTATAAGTACAAAGTACAAACATTTTTCATTTTTCTCCCCCCATTCCCCCCTAACCCCAACCCACCCCCTTCCCTTCCCCCCTCCCCCCCAGACTTCCCAGAGAAAGTACAGGGCATAATATTCAATAAAATAAATTTAAATTAAATCAAAGCAAATTCTTAATTTCCACTTTTTTAAAAAAAAAATCTTTAACTGCAAATTTCTTAAAAAACTATTCAAAAAATAATCAGAAGGATAAAAATAATAATAAAAATAATAATAAAAAACAAAGAAGATAAAAAATTAAAGGGAAAGATTAACAAATATAAAAGAAGAAAAAAACATTATATTATTACATCATACCTCATCTCAAACTATACTTTACATATCTAAACCTCCATCTTTTATATAATCTACCTATAAACTAATGATAATAAAAAGGAAAGAAAAAGTAAGAAAAAATAAGAAATAAAAGTAAAAGAGGAACAAAAGTAAACCTTTCCTCCCCCTTTCAGTCAACACAACATTTCTTCTAAACAAAACAAAACTTAAATAAATATTACATAAACATTAACTAAACATTAAATGTTTATACCTAATCACAATACCTCAATATTTAAAATATTCTATCAAATTGTTTATTCCCATATTTAAGAAAAAATAACCCCTTATACCTCTAAAACTCTAAACTTAATCATAAAATCATAGAATCAAACACAATATTAATAACAATATTACTATACATTGAAGTATCAACTTCAAAATATATAATATATATATAATAATAATCAAAGTATATAGTAATAATAATAAAAAAGAGTAAAAACCAACCCCTTATACCTCAAAAACCTTAAACTTAATCCCAAAATCCCTCAAAATATTAATAACATAATATTACACTATATCAAATTTATAACTTCAAAATATATGATATATATATATATATATATATATATATATATATATATATATATATGTATGTATGTATGTATGTATGTATGTATGTATGTATGTATGTATGTATGTATGTATGTATGTATGTATGTATATATATATATATATATATATATATATATATATATATATATATATATATATATATATATATATATATATATATATATATATATATATATATATATATAATAATCTAAAAAGAAACTACCATCAAAAGGAAATGTTATAATAATAATAAAAGAAAAAAATGATTACAGTCGTGTTAATCTTTCCGACCATCCTATAGGTTTCAACACCATCTGTCCCTTGGCGATTTCGAATCTATCAATTCACCTCCCATCTGACCCCAATCCTCCGTCTCCTTTTCCACATCGCAAACATCTATCTGGCTCTGCCAATCACTTTGAATCTTTGGAATTATTTCCTCTTGACCAAGTATGTCTGGATTTTTCTCCTCCTCCTCTATTATTTCCATGCTTCTTTCCACTGGAATTTTAGAAATATCAGCCTTTAAAATGTTGATGTAGAATTCTGTAGCTTTCTTTATTGTGTTAAGCCCATATCTTTCCCCAAAAAATTTCACGATCACTCCTGTTGGTGCATTCCATTTGTATTGTAGATTTCGTGTTTTTAGTTCCTCAACCAAGAAGGTATATTGTTTTCTAGCTTTAAACATCTTGGAAGGAATTTCTTTCCATATCCTTATTTCCTGACCATTTACCTGAAGATTATTCTTAAAGGTCGCCTGTATAATTCTGTTCCGCAGAGCTCTTGTAGTGAAATATATTACAATGTCCCTTGGCAAGTGGTTTTGTTTTGCATACCAAGAATTAGCTCTGTATATCTTATCAATTTGCATAGCCAATTCCTCTTTAGACATTCCAGACACCTGCTCCAGTGCCTCTGCCATTCTTCCTTTCAAATTTTCAAATTTTTCCTCCTTCAGGCCCCTCACTCTTATAGCAAATTTCATCTCTCTAAATTGAGACATCAACACCTCTGTTTCCAAATTTACAATATCATTTTGAACCTTAGTTATGTATTCCTCTGAAGTTGTCAGGGCTTGCTTATTTTTCCCCAAATCATTCTCCAAAATCTCCATATTTACTGCTAGTCCTTTACAAACTTTCAACACATCCGCTCTCAGTTGTAAATTCATCTTCTCCAAAGCAGCCTGCATTCTTTTATCTATTTCAGCAATTTTTGAATTGAATTCCAAAATCAGCTCATTTTTCATGACTTTCAAAGTATTAAGTAAACTCTCAGGTGTTAAAGACTTTAATGATGTTAAATCAGGCATAGATTGCTTCTTTAAAATATGATCAGAAGAGTACTCAGTTCTTTTATTCACTACAGTCTTTTCAAGTTTAGAAGCCATTTCAGTATTTTCAAAAAAGAAAGACAAAGAAGAGAGGAAAAAACGCCCAGATCTTTACTTAAAAAATTATTTCCAAGTCCAAAGCCAATTAATCTTTTATCTTTTATAAAACTGTAAGTTGATTCAGGAGACAAAAGGAGAAAAAATCATTTCTTCAGATCAAAGGTTTCCAAAGGAAAAAGCTGGTAACAAAGCAAAAATAACTTTCTCTTCCACACCCAAATCTCCAATCGCCATATTGTTACTTCTTCCTTATTAAGCTGCTTTGTTGCTTCCGAAGTAAAATCCAGCAGTGGAGTTAAAGTCAAAACTAATGCCCTTCTGGACTCCTGCCTTTCTCTGGCTGCTCTCTTTAAATTTAAAATAATTATACTTTCCTTTGTAACAGCAGCGGTGGTCGCGGCATCTTGCTCCGCTTTAAGCGGAGGCTTCCGACTTCCCAGAGCAACAGACAGGCTACCTGGGGAGCCCTCACCCTTCGTGCCCTAAGTTAACTTCTAGGGCACTAGGGGGGCTCTACCCCACCTGTCTCACTCTCATCTCTCCCCTTCGCCCGGGGAGAGATTTTCAAGCCGCCAGACAGCTTTTCTGGTGGCTTTTACAGGAGATCAGAAGGACGCCCTGCGAGGAGCACCAGCGATGCCGTCGGAGCCAAAACCGGAAGTCGTCAGTTGTTCTTTACATGTTGTACGCCGCCCTGAGTCCCCAGGGAGTAGGGCGGCATATAAGAACACTAAAAATAAATAAGCCAGTTTCCACATGAGAAAGGCAGTAACTGCTCCATTAAATGTTCAAAAAATTTGCTTCTATCATCATTTGGCCTATACATGCCCACTATTATTGATTTTATTGCATTAAGTTCAATTTCCACTACTACAAATCTGCATATTCATCTGCTATAAGTAGCTTGGGTTTAAATTTAGGTTTTATATATAAGACAACTCTATTAATCTTTTTTACACCAGCTGATATAAATTCATCCCCTAGTTATTTATTTATCAAACATTTCTTATCTTGTTTCTTAATATGTATTTCCTGGAGACAGACTATATTAACATTAAGTTTCCTCAAATAATGAAATAATGTTTTATGCTTGGATGGGGCATTTGCTGGGGTGCCTCAGGGTTCGGTCCTCTCACCCATCCTGTTTAACATTTACATGAAACCGCTGGGGGAGATCATCAGCAGTCATGGGGTGCGTTTCCAACAGTACGCTGACGACACCCAGCTGTACATCACCACCCCGTCTAAATTCAGGGAGGCGGTGGATGTGATGTGCCAGTGCCTGGACGACATTAGGATCTGGATGGGGAAGAACAGACTCAGACTCAACCCCGACAAGACTGAGTGGCTCTGGATATTGCCTCCGAAGGACTATATCGACTGTCCCTCCTTGGTTCTTGAGGGAGAAAAATTAACTCCCTCAGAACAGGTTCGCAATTTGGGAGTCCTCCTAGACCCACAGCTAAAATTAGACCAACATCTTGCAGCTGTGGCTAGGGGGGCTTTTGCACAGGTTCGCCTGATGCACCAATTGCGACCATACTTGGAGAAGGAGGCTCTACTCACGGTCACTCATGTCCTTGTCACCTCTCGTTTGGACTACTGCAATGCGCTCTACATGGGGCTGCCCTTGAAGAGTATTCGGAGACTTCAACTGGTGCAAAATGCAGCTGCGCGTGCTGTGGTGGGTGTTTCAAGGTACACGTATACTCCGCCAGCTGCATTGGCTGCCCATTGGTCTCCGGGTGCAATTCAAGGTGCTGATCATCATCTTTAAAGCCCTACATGGCTTAGGACCAGGCTATCTCCAGGACCGCATTCTGCCTCATTCTTCCCTTCGACAGGTTAGGTCCCACAGAGTGGGTCTCCTCCAGGTCCCGTCAGCCAAACAGTGTCGACTGGCGTGGCCTAGAGGGAGGGCCTTCTCTGTAGTGGCCCCTGCTCTCTGGAACCAACTTCCCCCAGAGATCCGAATCATCCCCACCTTGCTGGCCTTCCGAAAGGCCATTAAGACATGGCTCTTCCTGCAGGCGGGGTGAGTTTTGAGACGATTTATATCTGATATCTCCCCCATGTATGTATGGTGTGTATATATACATATATATATATATATTGTAACTGTTTTAAATTGTCTTTTTTAAATTGTTTGGAGTTTTTTACAAAATGTTGTACGCCACCCTGAGTCCTGAGGGAGTAGGGTGGCATAGAAAAACTGCCAAATAAATAAATAAATAAATAAATAAATAAATAAATAAATAAATAAATAAATAAATAAATAAATAAATAAATAAATAAATAAATAAATAAATAAATAAATAAATATTCCACATGATAGACTTAATCTCTGTCTTTAAGTACTGTGGTAGATTCCTGTACAACTATCTTGGCCACATCCTCTTCTTTCTTTCTTTTTCTCTCTGCTACATCATCATCTTTAATGCCACCTTTTGGTACTTGTTCAACCACTAACTTCTTTTCTATACCCATTTCTCCACCTCTATCTGAAATTAGTTTATGACTGATCAAAAAGTCATTAGCTTTCTCTATGGAATTCAGCCTAAATCTTTGCTCATGGTAGGTAAGTATTACCCCTTCCAATTTATCCCAATGGAATACAAATTTTCTCTCTTTCAGAATTTCAGTAAGGAAAGCATAAGCCTTTTCTCAAAATTCTGACCAGAATTTCCTTCAGAACAATAATATATATGTTTTCCATTTTCAGCCTGTATTTAAAATGAACTACAACATCCCTTGGTAACTTTCTCATGGCAGCAAATCTGGAGTTAATTCTGTATGTCTTGATCCATTTCCATTTCGGCTTCCTCTGGGCCACAGCCTTCACCATCTTTGATCTGATATCTTCTCCTGGTTGTCCAGGTATTCCATGAAATCTTAATTGAAATTCTTTAATCTGAGCTTCCAGAGTTGTTATCTCATCCAATTCAGCTTCACATAAAAATTTTGTCTTCTCTAATCCATGCTCCATACAATCTACTCTGGCTTTCACCTGTTTCATATCTTCTTTCAGACATTGGATTTCTTCCTGGAGTTCCTTGCAAGTGAATCGAACTTGACTGTAAGGATTGCCTCTCCATTCACTTACAAAGTATGAACTTCTGAGCCAGGTAGTTCAAAAGGATTCCTTTATTAGCATTTGTGATAACAACCCATTCATTCAAAGCAAGATCTAAATACCCTTAGGCAAAGCAAGTACATTTAAACCTTAGCGCCCCTCCCCATTAGGCAGAATGCAAATCCTGACCAATACACAAGGTGTGAAAGTCCTCTATTCTGGGAATCCGGATGAGTGTACATTTCCACAGAGCCCTTTCCGTTCAAACTAACTTACATTGCCCCTCATAAATCCTATCCTAAGATAAAGAGGTTCCCAGATGTCTGGCACCCGGATATATGTTGTAAACGTCAGTTGATCCAATCAATGCTGATAAATCAAACCCAAGACCCCCCTTCTCTTTTTGAATGGCAGAGTCACTGGATTCTGACATTCTTCCAGCTTTACTCCAACATTTTGAATATGCTCTTGAGTTTTTGACATGTACTCATCCTTAAATGGCTTTAAAAGTTCTATATCTTCTGATAATCATTCTAATTTCTCTGTCTTCTTCCTCATCGTCATCCTTTTGGGTTTAAAATTTAAAAAATTAAGTTTTAAAGTTAAAAGTTTCAGAGTTATAGGCTTGGAAACTATATTACACTGGGTTTAATAAGATTAAAATGTTCTTAAAAAGAGTTAGCAATACTATAGTCTTTTGGCTCCCTCTTGTGATAAATCAGCACTAATATATAAAAAGGCCTAAAAAAAATTCAGAGCTGTACCACAGATGACCACAAAAGCCAATCAGAAGCTGTTAAAAACAAAACTATTTACACACACACCTTGCAGCCGTCTCCGCACTTCATACAAAGAGTTCTTGTTTGAGCTCCAAAAACCAAGTCTGTTGAGTCAGCTAATTATATAAAATTATCTGAAAGATTTAAGCCAAAACTTACAAAAATAATGTCAGGAATAGTTTCCACATTGATTTAGTTTCAGATTATATCAGGCTTTTTAGTCTGGCTTGGATATCTCAGCTCCTCCCTCTCGCCATCTTAAATCACAAAGCATCAAAAATGACAATAATTCCACAAAAAAGGAAACAGCAAGCTGCAACTAGAGATAGCCTCTTTCATCATGAAAGGTAAATATGGAAGAAACCCTAGTGCCTAAGAAGTGGTGGAACCTTTTATTTCCATTAAAAATGGCTGATTCTTCCACAATGAACTTGCTTGGTTGCTCCTCCCCAGCCAGGGACTCACCTGATTACCGTATTTTTTGGAGTATAAGACGCACCTTTTTACCCTCAAAAAGAGGGTGAAAACTTGGCTGCGTCTTATACACCGAATGTAGCCCCACCCAGCCACCCCCACCCTTTGGCCTCTGCCTGCCAGCAATTTACCTCTTTGCAGCAAACAGGGCAAAGCACAAGAAGAGCACAAGAAGAGATAAACTGCCTCCCGACCTACAGCTGACGGAGGCTTGCAAGCCATGTGGTAAAATGAAACTAACTACGGTGGCTGTAATGTGACAAATTGCTGGGAGATAAACTGCTGGCAATATTAGACTGCTGAAATTGCAAGGAGGCAAGCTATAGCTGCTATGGCTCAGAGCTAGAGCTCTTGCCTCACAATCAGGAGGTTGTGAGTTCTATCCTAGGTAGAGGCAGATTCTGATAATATGTTATTTTGTTAAATGTTTGTAGAGTGTTCAAATTATTAGACTTATTTTTTAAAGACTGCTTTATTATTGTTCTAGACAACTTAACAAAATGAAGAAGCTTTTTAAAATAAATGCTTGCTCTGAAGAGGTCCAGTGCTATTGTATCTTCTTTTAAATAGCAGAGAATACTTCCAGAAAGCCACATCAATTTTAAAGAACTGTAAAAGTATAATCTGAAATGTCCTGTTTTAGTATTAAGTATTAGTATTAAGTATTAGTATTAGAAGAAGGCAGCTGAGAAATGTTTGGAGTAGATCTATTTAAATAATTGGGAGGAGTTAGTGTGATTACATTTAAGAAAACTTTCTGGGATTAATATACTGCCATAAATGTACATTTCTCCAATTCTTTGCCATTTCTATGGGTCAGGCACACATGCACAGAAATATACAGCAAACAGTGTATATCATCTGTACTGTTTGCTGTTTGCTGTTTGGCAAATTGCTGGGAGGCAGAGGTCTTTTTTCCTTGTTTTCCTCCCCCAAAACTAAAGTGCTTCTTATACTCCGGTGCGTCTTATACTCCGAAAAATACGGTACTTCTTTTTTTCCAAGAAGCAGTCTAAGAGCGCCCAACTTCCCAAGGGAGCAAAAGGATTGATTTCCAAAGTCTCTCCCTATCTGGGGGTGAGTAGGTGTTCTTCTGGCTTAGAAAGCACTCAAAGTCTTGAACTGTGGAGGGTCTGTAGGGGAGCTAGAAGTTCCCCTGCCTTCAAAGGTGGGAGTTCCGCCAGAAGTGCATGTACACACACTTTCAAGTCAACATTGATTTCTGACAACTGCCTGGAAAGTCCCTGCAAGATTTCAGAAATGGTTTGCTATTGCCTCCTTCCTAGGGCAGAGACAGTGACTGGCCCAAATGGTGGCTTTGTTCTAGGCAGTACTAGAATTCATGGTCTTTCAGTTTCTAGCCTGGTGCCTCAACCACTACAATAAACTATATGTGCATGCACATATACCTAATTAATTTTATAGATACAAATTTAAAGCATGAAAATGCACACACAAACAGGCTTAACAAGGAACTGTAAAAAATTTCTTATTATCTGGTTGTTTTTTCATGTCTTTAAGAAGTTCCTTTACTGTGGATGCTGCAGTTGCACAAGGATTTAAATGTAAACAGAAGGTTCTGAGTTTGAAACCAGGTAGAAATGTATTTTTTAAATTCTATTTTTCCTCAGATTCCTATTTTTAATAAGTTCATGTTTTAGTGGACTTATTAAAAAAACCATAGAGAAAAGTAAGAAGCTCAGGGAAGAATAGATTTCAGCCAGGAAACTTTATTTTTAGTTATTTTTTACATTTTTGAATGTCCCATCTTGTTCGGGGAAAGACTTTCTTTTCCTTCAAACCAGAAAACATCTATTTACAAGGCCAATATACTGTTACAGCATTCATGGTCAAGGTAGTACTAAAAGAAATTAGAGGGTATACTAAACTTGACTTAATAGCAAACTGAATGAATAATATTAGCCAAGAATGTTTAAACCAACATAATGATGGAAAGTGTACTTCAAAAGTGGAGGGGGGAAAACATGCCCTGAAATCACTTTCACAATGAGTGGAGAAATTATGGAAGGCAATGTTATCTGTTTCAGTCCTGCAGCAATGATTGCCAACCTCCTTCTATGGATAGAGCAACTGGGCAGTGTAGATAAATTAATTGTAGCAATCCCATTTTTATAGATATAAAATGTCATGAGCTAACTTAATTTCAGTTGAAGGTTTCTTAATATGATGGTACCTGTAGTATTTTTAAGAATGCAGATGATACAACAGTGATTGGTCTCATTCGAGACAACTATGAAACCACATACAGATGGGAGGTTGTACAACTAGCCTCGTGGTACGACCGGAACAATCTGGAACTGAACACACTCAAAACCGTACAAATGGTGGTAGACTTTAGGAGAAACCCTCCCATTCTACCACCTCTTACAATATTAGACAACACAGTATCAACAGTAGAGACCTTCAAATTTCTAGGTTCTATCATATCTCAAGACCTAAAATGGTCACCCAACATCAAAAACGTCATCAAAAAAGCACAGCAAAGAATGTTCTTTCTGCGCCAACTCAGGAAGCTCAAACTGCCCAAGGAGCTGCTGATGCAGTTCTACAGAGGAATTATTGAGTCTGTCATCTGCACCTGTATAACTGTCTGGTTCGGTTCTGCAAGACAAACACAGACTTCAGAGGATAATCAGAACTGCAGAAAAAACAATTACTGCCAACCTGCCTTCCATTGAGGACTTGTATACTGCACGAGTCAAAAAGAGGGCTGTGAAAATATTTACTGACCCCTCGCATCCTGGACATAAACTGTTTCAACTCCTACCCTCAAAACAACGCTATAGAGCACTGCACACCAAGACAACTAGACACAAGAACAGTTTTTTCCCGAACGCCATCACTCTGCTAAACAAATAATTCCCTCAACACTGTCTAACTATTCACTAAGGCTGCATTACTATTACTATTAGTCTTCTCATTGTTCCTATCACCCATCTCCTCCCACTTATAACTTGTTGCTTGTATCCTTATGATTTATATCAATATTGATTGTTTCTTGATTGCTTATTGTACCCTATGACATTCATTAAGTGTTGTACCTCATGATTCTTGACAAATGTGTCTTTTCTTTTATGTACACTGAGAGCATATGCACCAAAGACAAATTCCTTGTGTGTCCAATCACACTTGGCCAATAAAGAATTCTATTCTATTCTATTCTATTCTATTCTATTCTATTCTATTCTATTCTATTCTATTCTATTCTATTCTATTCTATTCTATTCTATTCTATTCTATTCTATTCTATTCTGACAGATCTCTGGGACAAGATGGCCATGAAGTAAATGCCAGATGTTGAATAAAACTATATATTTCTATCGTTCTTGTTCAATTTTTAGTAGAATCAGATATAAATATACCACCCTTGTCATAAGCACCATGTAGTTCTGCATAAATTTGTTAACATACTCTGATGTTCTTGTAAATTTCTCAAAACTAAGCTCTGTATTATGGCCATGATGCAGACAGTGAGGTTTGCTAAGGTAGCACAAAGTTCAACAGATGTTTCTTCCAGACAATCCAGCAATCAAGCCCTAATGATCCAAGGATATTTTTCCCCTGCCACTTGGAGTGTTCACAAACTGTTATATCATCAAATACTCATGGACATGAATGAAAATAAGTTCTCCGGCACTAGATCATGGGGTGCCTTATGAAGATCAGTGTTATGCCATATGCCAGAAGCAATTCTTACATTAAGGTACAGTCAATAGCATACAAGTATTCTACTCCAGCGCAGACTTGCTCTAGAAGCACTGTCTAGTATAAATAGTAGCTTTAGAGGTGGCTGTCTTCTGCTTCAATATTTATTCTTATTTTTAATGCATCACTTTACAATTGACATCCTTTTGTATAATATTCTTCCTTGCAGAAAAGTAAGAACTTCTTCAGAAAAGTGTATTATTATATCCACATGCTTGCCAACAGCTTGGGAAGCATTTTGAAAGAAATGAATACATTTTTAACTAAAAAGCTCCAGGTTGGTAAACTTTTAACCTTCATGATTCGTGTATATGGTATTTTAATATAAATATAAATAACTAAAATAAGATGAACTTTTAATCCTTAGAGATTTAAGGTTGTAGTATTCTTTTAATAGGCAGTTGTCCCAATCCACCTGGAATTATTTTAATATCCTCAGACTGAATATCCTTTGAAGTTCTTCACAATTTTTGTCTGTTCATTTAAATTATAAATTATTTCATATATTGTATTACCATTTACCCTCAAGTATAGATTATTCATCAATAACTTAATAATACTGGCTCCAAAATAGAACTTCATAGAATTTCATGGCCTACATAATATATCTTCTGTGTTGCTATTATTTATTCGATATATTTTATTTCCATAACACTTCCTGAAGGGTCTTACAAGAAAATAATTTTAAGAGTGTTTTAATAATTTTTTTGGGGGAAAGGATGAATATAAAACTTAAAAATTTCATTTTAAAAACCAGAAAAACAAAATAAAAACAACCTGAAGTTAATATAAGCTGATGCAGAGAAAGAGAGACAGAGCAACACAGAGAGAGATAATTTAGCTAATATACATTTTTTTTGCATGCTAGCTTCAATGTTTCATATGTGTACTTGTATTAATATTTATTTTTGCCCCTAGATCACCTGAATTCAAAAACCAGCACCAGTAATCATTTATGAATTTATGGAATCAAAGTCAACAAAGTTTAAATAAAATTTTCTAGAAAATAATCACTGACTTTGAAAAAGTATCTTTTTGTTCTTAATATTCCGAGAAATATGCACACTTGTTTTTTTCTTTTCTTTCATATTGTTTTTCTTTATAAAGTTCTACCATATCAATTTTTACATAAACATATTCGTGATTTTGTTTCTTTCTATGTGGTTGGCAGGGTATCAAAATTTTGAGATCAATATACATGAACACATTTATAAAATAACCTACCTAAAATTCATCTTTGGTCAAGGGTACGGAAAATATATTGAAAGCTGTTTTTGGATCCTGAACTCCTTCTGTCACTGGCATAACAACTTGCTGCCCCCTCCTTCTCAGCTTCCCATGTTATAGTTTGCTGAGTTAGATATTCTAAATTCCCCAGTTATGGAGTCAGGCTGAGAATCAGAAGGGGAGACCCAAAGCTGAAGTATTTACATAACAGTGTGAAAGAAATTATCATGTTTGGGATTTGGCCTGGTTGAACATGAGATTATATTGAGCAGTAGTCATAGTCTCTACTATTTCTTGAAGAGTTTTGATAGATCTGAAGAACTGTGCCCACCCAGAAAGATAAGCTCTGGGCTACATAAAGGACAAGTTCTTCGTTTGCTTGACCACAAAGATTCAAGGTGACTAAATATAAAAGCTGCATACTTCAAATCTAATTGGACATACTAAATCTTGAGACAAAGCAGAATTCCTTCAAAACATCCTCAAACTATGATCTACAGAAAGCTTCCTGTACAATTGGGTGTTAGAGAACTGCAGGGAATTACTCTGGAAAATAAAAAAGGTTATTTTTACTTCTAGTTTCTCTAAAAATGGGATAGAGGGAGAATGGAAATAAAGTCAGTGACTTAGGTATATTTACAAGGAAAGGATTCATACTGCTTTGAAGGAAGAATATTGAATGCTTTAAAAATAGAAACTGCATCTAATCAAATGTAAAAATACAAATTACAGACATTTTTCTTTTTAAAGCAATCAGATATGTAATGTGTTTCTGGTAATTTTGCTTTATTTTCAACTAAAAGTCAAACCTTGATTCACGACATAGCACTTTGTGTGAATCTACAAGTGATTTTTTTTCTTACGTTTTATGATTTTCTGTGTAGTATTGTTGGTATGCACGTACATACCAACAATCCTGCAGTAACTGTTTTTCTGCCATTATAGTTAAATGCTATAGCATCTAAATTTCAGAGATGGCTTTTTATTGTATGTGTCAAGCAATACATAAAATCAACTACAAGCATATGTATAAAATGTCTATAACTCCTATGTCACGGGGAAAAGATGGCTGTCCAGCATGCACAAACTTTTCTGTTTGCTGGAACCATTTAATTAAATGAACCATCCATGAGGAGACATGGACATTTTTGGTGCCAGTGGGATGGTTACAAAAAGATCAAGGCACTTTTCTCTACCCTGTTGCTGCTGGTTCTTGAGGTGAAGAAGAAACTATCTTCTGGCATCTTTTAATTGCCAGTTCTCTGATTCCATATAGATCAGAGGCCTGACAACAGAAAAACCCCTTTCCCTGAAAATCAGTCTTTTTGGTGCAATGGTAATTTCAAAGAACTGCTCCCTCTGCTTCACTTTCTGCTTTTCCTGCCAGCCAAGTTTTGGCAAGAGATGGTTTTGGGGCACAGAGAAAGTGATATAAGGCTGCCTGCACTAACCTGCACTATCTAGGATAGCTAGAATCTGCTCCTAAAACTATCACAATCCTTTCAGTCTGACCAGCACCAGATTGTTCTAACTTTTCATTCTCCATAGTGGGTGGAGCTAGCCGCCAAGATTGGGTTCGGCACAGCCTTCTAGCCAATCAGGACTGAGTCTGGAAAAAGTATAAATAATGGCTCTAGGGCAGTGGTTCCCAACCTGGGGGTCGGGACCCCTTTGGGGGTCGAACGACCATTTCCAGGGGGTCGCCCTGGCATCCTCAGCTCCCCACCACCACTGCCACAAGCCTGGCCATATCGGCTTAACTCGCCCGAGCCCTCCGATTGGTCGGGAGAGGTGCCATTCAGTGAGAGGCGTTTGTGACGCCTAGCAGCCGAGCTTTGACGGCATCAGCTAAGGGGTGGGGCGTCGCAAGATTGCACGCTGGAGAGTACAAGGCGGTGCTTAAGACATCTGTTGCCGCCCCTGTCTCCTGCTCACAGCGGCAGTTTCTTCCCGCTGGTGTCGAAGGGAAAGGGAGTCACGGGAGGGAACGGCCAGCCAACGACCATTTAAGTTTCACAGCGCATGACAGCGGGAAGGAGGACACCTGGGTCAGAATCATCTGTCTGCCCTCTCGCCCTCGGCTGGCGTGGAGACCCAGCGAACAAAGAGGCAAACAGGGATGGAGGGAAGAGAGAGACTGAGAGATATTAGCGCAGGGCTAGCCTGATCATACAGCCTCGGTGCTAAGGGTGCCACCGCCAGGGGCAGGAGGAGCTAAGCCGGAGGGAACTGAAGAAGGAGGTGGTGCCGGAGCATGGTCCATCGCTGCCTCCCTGCTCCGTATGATCAGGCTAGCAGATAAGGACGGCCAGCAACGCTGCATCACGAGAGAGCAGGGGGAGGGGGTTTCTAATCGGGAGTCCCTATGACTGGCAGCCCCCCTTTTTCTTCCAACTCTATCCTCCTCCTGTTGGGCAACTTCTCCAAAGCGTGCTTTTGGAGACGTGCAATGGGGAGCAAGGAGTCATGGACGGGATTGCTGTACGGTGGTGGGGATTTGCAGCCCCCCATCTCCCGGGTGGGGTATGGATTGGACTGAGGAAGGGGTGCAGAGGGGTGGGGGAGAAGCAGGAAATTATGGCCGGGTTTCCAGGGCTGCTCTCTCTGGGGCATGTCCAGGTCTCTTGGGGCCAGCCTTTTTTTTTGCACTGGGAGCTTTCTCCAAAGGGTTGCCCCCAAGCAGAGGGCGCCTTTTGGACAAAGCGAGGGTGGGGTGGGCTGGCTGGCTGGCTGGTTCCCCGGACAAGGTCGGCTCTGTGGGGCAGGCTGGCTTTGCTACAAGTGTAGGCAGGGTGGGCAAGATCCCCTCCCTGCTTGCTCCACTTTCCTGGAGTGACTGAATAACCACAATGCGCTTATTTGTTCGGGTTGCCAGAGAATTTGGCATGCACGGATTTTGCGGTGCTGAGGGCTAGGAGAGGAAAGAAGAGAAAAGAGAAGGAAGGAAGGAAGGAAGACCAGAGATGGAAGGAAGGAAGGAAGGAAGGAAGGAAGGAAGGAAGGAAGGAAGGAAGGGAAGGAGAGGAAGGAAGGGAAGGAGAGGAAGAAGAGGAAGGAGAAGAATGTTAGGTGGGAGGGTGGGAGGAAGGAAGCAAGGAAGAGAAAAAAGTGAGAGGGAAAGAGAAAAAGAAAGGAAAGAAAGAAAGAAAGAAAGAACGAAAGAAGAGGAAGGTTGGGAGGAAGGAAGGAAGGAAGAGAAAAAAGCGAGAGAAGGAAAGAAAAAGAAAAAAAGAAAGAAGAGGAAGGTTGGGAGGAAGGAAGGAAGGAAGGAAGGAAGAGAAAAAAGTGAGAGAGGAAAAGAAAGAAAGTAAGAAAGAAACTGTTGAAAGAAGAGCCTTGCAAATTAAAATTGTTGTCTTTGCAGAGGTTTTGGGAAGGGTGGGTGAGCAGGCCCCATGGGGGAGGAAGGAATGTGGGGCTGTTTTAAGAAGAAATAGCTTAAAAGAGGAAATTGGCTTTGGGGACCCTGGCAATGTTTTTGGACCAATCATGGTTTTTTTTGCCCCCTGTTTGCCTCCTGAAACTGTGGAGTCCTGTGAGAAAGCTACTAAACAGGGATTACTTTGCTGGAAGCTTATCTGGTTTCTAGTTTTTCGACACTGCAGGCCACAATTTCTCAACCTCAACAACTTGAATATACCTGGACTTCAACTCCCAAAATTCCCTAGCCAGCTTTGCTTTGAATTCTGGGAGTTGAAGTCCAGGCACCTTAAAAGTTGCTGAGATTGAGAAATATTGCTGTACACTTGTTGGTTATCAAGTCTGAATACAGAAGTAGACTTGTGGAAGATGATATTCCTTGTGCTCTTGCAAAGACTGGCCCGAGAATTTCTGATCTGGCATAATTGCATAGTTTTTGTGATTAATCGCTATGCTTTAATTATGTTCAATTTGTAACAATGAAAATACATCCTGCATATTAGATATTTACATTATGATTCATAACAGTAGCAAAATTACAGTTATGAAGTAGCAACGAAAATAATTTTATGGTTGGGGGTCACCACAACATGAGGAACTATATTAAGGGGTCGCTGCATTAGAAAGGTTGGGAACCACTGCTCTAGGGCCTAGTTCCCCCTCTTTTGACTCAGTCCTAGCCAAGGACTAGTACCTTTTCACCTTAAATCTGAACAACTATCTACTGATCGAGTCTGAAATTCTGATATTCTGAACTGTAAGTTCCCTAATGAGCCCCAGGCACCATTGCTCTCTCACCTTGGGAGAAGGCAGCCAGGCTCTAGGCCAGCTGCTGCTCACTCCTCCAGCCGAGGCCCAATTCATTTACAAAATCCATTTTATTATATAAATACCATCTATTCCGGCCTGGAGGGAGTGGGAACGGTCCCAAATTTGACCACCTGGGACAGTGGTGGCCTTGCCACCACCTATAATTGGGCTCTACACGAGGCTGGCAAGCCATTTGCCAAATAACCTGGATTGACCGCATGAGGAGAAAGGGAAGTACTCACTGCCTCGTGTAGGATTGCGCAGGCCAGGGCATTCCTGACTGATTATCAAAAAAATTCATCCCTTGTCCTCAAAATTTGGTCTTTGATTACAGCAATAGCGCAATAGCGGTCCATCTATTAGTGCTCCATTCCACCGGACTGGACACTTTGATCAGGGCAAGAATCGGGCATACAGCAGACCCCGAATACCTGCTGCTGTCAAAATTGCCGATCGGGCCTTCCTTTTGCTGTTTGCCTGCTCTTCTTGCCTGCCTGATTAGCCCTCCTGCAAAGCCGCCCACGGCACGACCAGGGGGCTCAGAGCATGAATTGATTAATTGTCCATTGCCTGGCAAGCAATGTTGAGCCAAGCTGAGCCGAAAGCAATATTTTTTCTGGTTCCTTTTTTTTGCTCCCTGTCTTGTGCTTGCACGCAGAGGAAGTTGGCAATCTGGGTGCTGTTTGCTGAGGGCTTGTTCCCTCTTTTTTGCTTGAAACTTCAGAAATCAGTCAGTCTGCTCCAGGGGACTCAGAAATTGACACTTAGTGGCTAGGCCTTAGCAGACTCTTTTCTCCTCTGCTGGAACTAATTGCCTCAGGAGACAGTCAGCCATTTTAGGAGTGCCTCGTGGGTGTCTGCCATTTTGAATTACACAGGACCGCCCACTTCAAAAAAAATTCTTTTTTCTTTTGAGGCCTCCTTTATTTAACTTGCCTTCTGTGCAAGGGCTGACAAGAGCCAGCAATCTGGCAAGGCTCCTTTGATCCAAGGCCCTGTCTGTACCTGTCTCTGGTGCCTGGGCTATCTGCTTCCATTTGAGCTTCTCTGCATTGCTCTGCTTGTCTTCAGCCTGGTAAGT
The DNA here is from genome assembly GCA_023053685.1 of Diadophis punctatus similis. Classification (NCBI taxonomy): domain Eukaryota; kingdom Metazoa; phylum Chordata; class Lepidosauria; order Squamata; family Dipsadidae; genus Diadophis; species Diadophis punctatus. The sequence goes on from JALIGW010000008.1 coordinate 23,173,347, forward strand.
GTGCAGGCAGCCTTTGAGAGTGCCAGTGGCCATCTTGAAGCCTCCCACAAGGTGGCAGCCACTTTGATTGCCCTCAGAATTGAAGGCACTAAGGGCGTGGCCATTTTGTTTCAAATACCAAAAGTGGGCAGAGACCATTTTGAAGCCACATCAAGGGCAGTGGCCATTTTGGATGCCCTTTCTTGCCGGCGGCCATTTTTAAGGCCTAATATGGGCAGCGGCCATTTTGAAAGACCAACTAAGGGCAACTGCCATGTTATTGGCCTCTTTTAAGGGCGGTGGCCATTTTAGGTGACTGTTTGGACCTACTAATTTACCCAGGCCTTTCTGAGGCCTACCTTGTTGGCAGAGGCCTTAGATAAAAATGGATACTGTTATTCGAATTAAGCTGACAAAAATTCAGACTAGCTGTCTGTAGGTCTGCCTCAGGAGTACCTGTTAAAGCATGTTCAGGTATTCATATATCACAATAACAAGCTAAACATATCAACTTAGAATGAAGATTCTATCTATATTTTAAAAATGGCTTGAACAAGGGCTTTCAGCAGAATTTAGAAGTAGTAAGTTACAGGTCTCACATAAAAGGAACAAATGAGCCTAGTGAGCATTCACTCCAGTAACAGTTTTAAACCAAGCTTTTTTCTGGAGTCTGTGAGCTCAGCAAAACTGGAACTATATACAAACTATCAATTTTTTCCAGTATTTGAAAATATCAGTTTTTTCATGAACTGAACCTTAAGACAAAGAGAACATGATTTGTAAATTGGAGTTGAGTTTTAAAATGATGCCTTTTACAAAGGGAATTACCCAATCCAGAGTACTCTACCCTACTCATTCCTACCTAGCATCCCCCAGGAAGGGGAACCTAGGGGACGGGAGTTCCCTGGATGCCAGGGAATTCTCATTAGCTCCCTCTGGCATTTGGAACCAGACAGCCCCACACTCCAGACAGCTCCATCCACAAGCCAAAAACAACCTGCTGCTCAATCATCAGCAGCTCAAGCGGATGTCCAAGCTAGGTCAATGGGGTCCACAGTGGTGATGCGCCAGATGGCCTGGCTTCACAGCTGGCCAACTGACATGTGGTACAAGTGGAAATTAGCCTCTACCCCGATCACCGGGCAGTCCTTGTTTGGTGAGGCCCTGAATCCCATCCTGATTGAGACTAAGGACAAGCGCAAGGTCCTTCCCTCAGCCACCTGGAAAGCCCCTTTCCGTGCCACCCCCTTGCCCAGGAGGGCTTCCAGGGGGGCCTTCCAGTCTTCCAATAGACATCAGGGTAACTACCAGGGACTGTATCAGGGGCATAGCCAAGGGCAATACAGTTCCTGTCAGAGATTCTCTTAGGGCCAACCCTTCAGGGGTAACCAATTCAAACGGCACTTTAGAGGGGCTGGCAGTCACCCTTTCTGCTGGAACAAGTAACCTCTGGCCGATCCTCCCATAGGGGGTCGCCTGGCTCCCTATGCAGTCGATGAGAGGAAATCACCAATGATGCATGGGTTTGTGAGACCCTGGCTTCAGCGCTCTCACTTGAATTCATTTCCACCCCCATCCCCCGAGGTTCTTCTCTGTTGCCCCTTGTCATCAAATTCTGCAAAACATGTCCTCATGAATCAGGCCATCCAGCACCTCCTGGACATTCGAGCCATCCACCAGGTGCCTGAGGACCAACAGGGGCAGGGCTTCTACTTCATATTGTTTGTAGTACCCAAATCCTCGGGAGGGTGGAGAGTCATCTTGGACCTCAAGCATCTCAACAGGTATGTCATCCATAAAAAATGCAAAATGCACACCCTGCAATCAATTCTGGCAAGTGTTCGGAAGGGAGATCTACTATCATCCATAGATCTCTCGGATGCTTACCTCCACATCCAAATTCGGCCATCTCACCGCCAATACTTATGGTTGTGCTATGCAGGGATGCATTATAAATATGGGGCACTTCCATTCGGCCTATCCTCGGTGCCAAGGGTATTCACCAAGGTCCTGGCTGCCCTGAATGCCCACCTACGGTCTTTTCCCATCAGGGTCCAGTGCTACCTGGATGACATCCTCATCTCCTCTGCCTCTCCTTCTCAGGCTGAGAGAGATGTCCAGGTGGTGCTCACTACCCTCACTCATCATAGTTTCTTGGTCAATCGGACCAAACGCCAACTCATTCCCTCCACCAGAATCATTCATCTGGGGGCCATTATTGACTCACTGGAGTGTAAGGTGTACCTGTCCCAGGAATGGAGAGACAGTCTATTGGACTTAGCACAGCTAGTTCTGCACCAAACTTCGGCTCCACTGAACCTGTTGCCCTCCCTCCCGGGCAAGATGATCTCTGCCATCCACATTTCTCCGGGGGCTCACTTACACTCCAGGACCTTCAATGGTTTCTCTTCCCTTTTCAGCATCTCAGACGCGCCACCTCCCCAGCAAAGGTGAGGCTCCCGATTCAAGTCATTCAGAGTCGTTCCGATGGTGGACAACAACAGCAGTCCACAGGGGCACTGGTTTTCTGCCTCCACATCAGATCACTGTCACTACGGACACCAGCATACTGGGTTGGGGGCCCCACGCAGGGTCTCAGGTGGCCCAGGGCACCTGGTCTCAGACAGAGGCAGCCCTGAGCATAAACCTCCTAGAATTATGAGCTGTCCTTCTTGCCCTACAGCACTTCAGGCCTCTCCTGGTGAACAACCATGTATGGGTCCTCACGGACAAAGTGGTCACCAAGGCCCACATAAACAGACAAGGGGGGACCATGTCTGGGCAACTTATGACAGAGGCCATGCAGTTAGGACTGTGGGCAGAACGGAACCTGATATCACTCTCTGCGGAGCACATCTCCGGGGTCAGCAATACCAGAGTGGACTGGCTGAGCCGCCAATCAGATCGACCTGGAGAGTAGAGCCTCCACCCTGACCTCTTCCAGCAGCTGGTGGGTCACTTCGGTCTGCCAGTCATGACCTGTTCGACACCCCGGAGAACTCTCAACTGCCCAGGTTCCTATCCAGGTACCGAGCCCCAGGGGCAGAGGGAACGGACGCTCTTTGCTGCATCTGGCCCCAGGGGCTGCTATATGCATTCCCTCCCATACCCATCATCTCCCAGGTGATCAGGAAGCTGCTAGAGGAGAGGACCGAGGTGATCCTCCTGGCCCCTCACTGGCCCAGGAGAGCCTGGTATGCTGACCTGGTTTCTCGGTCAGTTTCCCATCCCCCCGACAGAGTGGTCGCTTGTCCAGGGGTCAGTTCAGCACCCAGAGCCTCACTGGTTGCAACTGACCGCCTGGCACTGAGCGGCTCATTCTGAGGAACTGTCAGGTCCCAGTGGACATCATGGAGGTCCTATTAGACTCTCGTAGACCGTCCATGCAGCGCATCTATGCTGCCTCCTGGCAGGCTTTCTGTTCCTGGTGTACCCGGGAGGGGTGTTCCCTGGTGGACATGTCAATCATCAATGTCCTCCAGTTCCTCCACCAGGGGTTAGCCAAAGGTCTTTCTCCCAGTACCCTCCGTCGCCAGGTAGCAGCCTTGTCCACTGTCCTGTCTTGCCTGTCCTTGGGACCTTTGTCGGCCCACCCCTTGATCCACAGATTCCTCAAGTGTGCGGTCAATTGCTGTCCACCTGTGGTACACAGGTACCCTACCTGGGACTTGTCCAAGGTACTTCTTGCACTCATGGGGGGTCAATTTGAGCCATTGCAATCTGTTCCCCTGGCCCACCTCACCTACAAGGTGGCATTCCTGGTGGCTGTTACCTCTGCCCGCCGCATCTCCGAACTGGCAGCCCTTTTGGTGAGGAGTGACCTCTGTGTTTTCCACCAGGACAGAGTAGTATTGAGATTGGACCCTACCTTTTTGCCAAAGGTAAACTCATACTTTCACCGGGCTCAGGCGGTCATGTTACTGTCCTTTTACCCTTCTCCTTCCTCTAACATTGAGAGACAGTGGCACCTCCTGGACGTGAGGCGCACCCTAGACATTTATTTACAGCGAACATCTGACTTTCGTAAGACTGATGCATTGTTCATCTCCTTTCATTCTGCTTCCATGGGCCACAAAGCTTCCTCTGCCACTGTGGGTCATTGGATTCATAATGTCATTGCTCTTGCTTACAAACAGCTGTCCTTGCCATGACCCACCAGGATCACTGCCCATTCCACACGTAGTGCTGCCATCACTGCAGCGTGGAATACCAGGGCCTCCATTGAGGAGGTTTGCTGCGTGGCCACCTGGTCCTCCCCAACGCCGTTTGTTCGGCACTATAGACTGGACGCTTTCACCTCTCAGGAGGCTGACTTTGGGCACAGAGTGTTGGAACACTCTTGGTTGATGTGTGTCCCAGCCAGAATCCGGAGGCCCGCCCTAGGGACTGAACTACTTTGGTATGTCCCAATCTTGGCAGCTAGCTCCACCCACTATGGAGAATGAGACGTTGTACTTAGGTGAGACGTCCATTCTCGTAGGGTGGAGCTAGCTGCCAAGTCCCTCCCTTTTCTTCCATTGCTCTGGCTGGGCAGTCCTTGTTTTTTCTGTGTGATTAGGTATGTAGGAATTAGTGCCATAGGATTGTCTCTGTACCTAGGTAGTTAGTTTTCTAGGTAGTTAGACTGTTACACTATTGTATTGTTGTTTGTTGACTGTTAATTTTCAATAAAGTTTGCTGAATTGTGATTGGCACATCGAGTCTGGCATTCGTCCCTCGTCAAAAGAGGGGGAACTAGGCCCTAGAGCCACTATTTATACTTTTTCCAGACTCAGTCCTGATTGGCTAGAAGGCTGTGTCAAACCCAATCTTGGCGGCTAGCTCCACCCTATGAGAATGGACGTCTCAGGTAAGTACAATGTCTCATTTTCTTCATTATCCTTCATGTGGATGTTCTATAGCAGTGGTTCCCAAAGTGGGTGGTACCACCCCCTGGGGGGAGGTGGGATGACTTAGGGAGGCACTAAGAGGCAAGAGGGGCGCTAAGAGGCAAGGGGGGTGACAGAGGAGTGCTGGAGGTGGGCCTCTCACAGGGTGCAATTCTGCCTGGGGCTCTGTCGGCCGCCAGTCAGCTGAGCACTTCCAGTTCTGGCCCAACTCGCTCCATCACCTCCTGCGCCTGCATGTACCATACGTTGGCAGCCACGCTAAGCCTCGTGCATGCTGCTCTGTTTTGCCTGGCTCGGCAAACTTTCCCTATTTTTTTAAAATTAAAAAAGCAGGTTTCTACTACTCTCTCTCTGCAACTGTAACTCTTTCTCCATAGTGGATGGAGCTAGCCTCCAAGAATGGGTTAAACCTGCCCTCTAGCCAATCAGGACCGAGTCTAAAAGGTATAAATATGACCCTTCTGGTGTAACACCCCCTCTTTTACTCGGTCCTTAGCAATAGGGACAGGTGTAATTTCCATTCCCCTTGGTTAGCTCCATTACAGCATTCCAGTCATCTGATTTCAACTCTCAGCTTTATTTGTGAGTTATACTATTTTTTCCATCAAAGCCTCCCCAAGTGACAGCTGTCAAGCGCCTTGGGTGGAGGGTGGCGATGGGCGCTTGCCCAGCCACACTCGGCACCCCCAGCCGAAGGCCCGAAATTTCAGAGTGCACTATTCCGGCTGTGGGAGGTGGCCTGAACTGGTCTTCATGTGAAAATTGCTGCCTGACAGATTCAAATAATTACTGCTCGACAGAGGGGAGAGAGGTCCTTAATCTACAGACACTGTCTGCATGCTGCAGAAGCTTCACGCTTGAGCAGCCAACATTCCTCTCCCACCAGCCGGGCTTCCAATCCGAGGGCTGGCTCAGCACTCTCAATAGCCGCTCGAATACGCCAGACAGCACTTCGAACAGAGCAATAACTTTTAGTTCGGGCAAAGGCCGCACTGAGCATGAAAAGCCGTTAGTCAACTGAGGAGCCACTGATGTCACCGCGGCAGTCACTCAGTAGCGCGCCCAGCGCCAAGGGTCCTGATTGGCCGACAGAGTCACATGAGCAGCTTCCTTATTACTGACCTGTCAGATGATGTCACCAAGCCAGCTGCTCATCGCGTGCCAAGCATCGCAGCTCCTGGTTGACCTAGGGGATCCACGTGAGCGGCCCTGCTATGCAGAACCGTCGGAAGGCTTCCTGCACTCCGCACAACTTGCTGACCTGCCGATTATAAAGCCTTGGAATGCAACCGCTTGCAGAACCATCAGGAGGCTCCCTGCGCTCCGCTAAACTTGCCGCATTCCTGCTTAATAAAATTTTGCTTTGCTGACCACTGCTGTTATGGCCGAACAGGCTCATCGCCAAGGAAAGGCCAAGGCCAAATCGGACAGACCTGTGCCACTTGATGACTCTGTGAGAGGAGAGTCTGCCCCTCCTTCTGTCTCGGCGCACAGGGACAGGTCCCCCTTGCCTTCAACCCCCCCCCCCACTAGGCCGCAACAAAAAGACTCCCAACACAAAGCCTCCCAGGACAACTGCAAGGCAGCATCCAAAGGCAAACACGCCACTGACGCCCAGCCACCCCAGGGCACGGGTCCAGTGGCAGTGACATCTGATAGGGCCCAAGGGGGCGTGGTTAGGTCTACTCACAGGTCCATGCCCATTCCCTCCTGCGAAAACATATCCTTGGACAATATGGAGGAATGGATTCCTGAGGGGAACATCTGGGGTGTCTCTGGCACTACAATGGACCCAGGTCATAGGGGACAAATGTCCCTCACCACACATGATCCCATGGAGGATCCTGATATCCAGGACAGGATAAATGCAGCCATATGCAGGGGCATTGAGGCAGGCATCAGGGCTATGGCTGGCTCCCCCCCAGTACCACCAGATCATGGCCCCTATGTGACCACGGGTGGCCATCAGATGGCAGGGCAGACTTATGAGAGGGACTTGGGGGACATGGACTATTCTCTTCAGGGATCCCCCGCTTCATGGGAAGACCTTGAAGAGGGGCAATTGGAGGAAGAACCTCTGGGAGATGATCAGTTTGATACTCAGATGTCAGAGGATGAGGATCTGGCCCCAGAGCTCCCTGCATCCTCGGCTCTTTTTCAGCCAGCCTTATTCGGGTCACTCCTTCACAAGGCTAGGGCCACTGCGAACCTGCCTTCCTCCCCAACTGACCCTCAGGCAGCGAGTGCCCAGGTGGATCCCATCTTTGGGGAGGCCTCCACCTCCCAAGCCGAAGTGATCCCTACTCCAAAGCTCTTTGTTGATGCAATCATTGGCCAAAGGCAGTCACCAGCCACTGGTCCACTTCCTAATGTGCTGGACAAGAAGTTTTTAAATGTCCCTACACAGTTATCCCAGCACCTGCCAGTGCCACCTGTGGACGCTCCCATTCTCGCGCTTTATTCTAACTTACCGATGGCGGGGAACTCGGACGACCTCCTCCGGCCGGAGGAGCAGCACACAGAATCAGTCCAGCAGCGATCGCACCAGGCGGCTGCCTGGGCGGTGAGAGCATCAACAACAGCTTCCTTTTTCTGCAGGACATCACTGAAATGTCTGCATGTCCTCCAGGACCACATTCCAGCGGCGGACACCTGGGCGCATCAAGATCTTAAGAAACTGCTAGTAGCGGCGCAATTCACCTCTGATGCCATGCTACAGGTGGCCCCGTTTGCATCCTGGGCCATGGGGTCAGCAGTAGTTGCCCGGCGGATGCATTGGCTCCGTAGCTGGCCAGCTGATCTCCGCCATGTGGAAACTGCTGCCCCTATCGATGGTCAGTCTCTTTTTGGCAAAGCGCTAGATCCTCTGGTAATAGAAACCAAAGATAAACGTAAAGTGTTTCCCCCTTGCACCAAGAAATTGTCGGCCATGTCTTTGACCTATTTTAGAAGGGGTTCCAGGGCTCCGGACCGTTCCTACGGCAGGTATCAGGGGTACCAGACACAGTACCAAGGGTACCAGGGGCAATATGGAGCAAGACAGCGCTCTGCCTCTAACAGACCTTTCTGGGGCTCCCAGTTTAAATGGCCCTTTAGAAGGGCCGGTGGTCACCCCTTCCACCGGTACAAATAAGTCAGAACCGGTTCCTCCCATTGGGGGTCACCTGGCATTCTTTGCCGATCGATGGGAGGAAATCACCAACGACACATGGGTTTTACAGACCCTATCGTCAGGGCTATCTCTTGAATTTCTTTCCACCCCTCTGAGGTTTTTTCTGTGCTGCCCCTTGTCATCCAATCCCACCAAACGGGTCCTTATGAATCAGGCCATCCAGCACCTGCTCGACATTCGAGCCATTTAGCAGGTGCCTGAGGACCAGCACGGGCAGGGATTTTATTCCATTTTATTCGTAGTGCCAAAATCCTCGGGCAGGTGGAGAGCCATTCTTGATTTAAAATGCCTAAACAAATATGTAATATACAAAAAATTCAAAATGCACACCCTGCAATCAATTCTCGCTGGCATTAGGGAAGGCGACTTTCTCACATCAATTGACCTTTCGGAGGCTTACCTCCACATTCCAATCCATCCATCTCATGGCCAATACCTCTGGTTTTGTTATGCAGGGGTGCATTACAAATACATGGCATTGCCCTTTGGCCTGTCCTCAGTGCCGAGGGTGTTTACCAAGGTCCTGGCCACCTTGACCACCCACCTAAAGGCTATCCCCGTGCGTGTCCAATGTTACCTGGACGATATCCTTATCCAGTCCTCCTCCCTGAGCCAGGCACAGCGGGACATCCAGGTAACCCTTACTACCCTTGGGCACCACGGGTTCCTAGTTAACATTGGAAAGAGTCAGCTGTCCCCTTCCACCAGGGTGATTCATTTGGGGTCCATTATTGACTCTCTGGAGTGCAGGGTGTACCTGTCCCAGGAGCGGAGGAACAGCCTATTGGACTTAGTCCAGCGAGTTCTGGCCCAAACTTCGATTCCCTTGAATCAGTTGTCCTTCCTCCTGGGCAAGATGATATCCATCATACACATCACCCAATGGTCTCACCTGCATTCCAGAGACCTTCAATGGTTTCTTCTCCCCTTCCAGCGGTCCGGACACAGCGTCTCCCCGGCCAGGGTCAGGCTTCCAACAGCAGTGCAAAGGTCCCTTCTCTGGTGGACTTCGACTGCTCTCAACAGAGGGACCGGCTTCCTGGAGCCCCAGAGGCTGACGTTGACAACCGATGCCAGCACTACAGGTTGGGGGGCCCACCTCCAGTCACAGGTTGCCCATGGCACATGGTCGCTTGCAGAACAGAGCTTTCCCATCAACCTGCTGGAGCTGAGGGCAGTGCGTCTGGCCCTCACCCACTTCAGGGGCTCCCTGTCTGACCGACATGTACTGGTCCTAATGGACAATGTCACCACAAAGGCCCATATAAACAGATAAGGGGGGACTATGTCCAGGGCCCTCATGGCGGAGGCTATGACTCTAGGTCTCTGGGCGGAGCGGCACCTACAATCCATTGTGGCAGAGCACATCTCCGGGGTGAGCAACATGATGGCAGACTGGCTCAGCTGCCATTCCATCAACCCGGCGGAGTGGAGCCTCCATCCGGACCTGTTCCAGCAGCTTGTCAATTGGTTCGGTCTGCCAGTCATGGACCTCTTCGCCACCCCAGAGAACGCCAGGTTGCCCAGATTCCTCACCAGGTACCAGTCACCGGGGGCAGAGGGCATAGACATGCTTCACTGCACCTGGCCGCAAGGGCTCCTGTATGCCTTTCCCCCCTCCCCTTGATCCCCTTGATTTTCAGAGCAGAAATGGCAGAAGCAGAAAAATCAAAGAAGAAATTTAGACAATATAGTGTGGAATATCTGAAGTATGGATTTATACCAGCACCATCAAACCAGCAGCTACCACAGTGCCTGCTATGTGAAAAAGTATTTTCTAATGAGGCAATGAAGCCTTCCAGACTGAACGAACATTTGAAGAAGGCACATCCTGACAAGGCAGACAAGAACCTAACTTTTTTTCAATCCCTGTGACAAATTTCAAAAGTGCCCAACACTATCACACATGTTTTACAATGCTTCCCAACAAAACACTGATGGTTTGCATGCATCATACAACATTTCATTGCTGATTGCTAAGTCTGGAAAGCCATATACTATTGGTGAAGAACTCATCCTACCAGCTATTAGTGAGGTTCTGAGTACTGTTTTGCGTAAGTCACCACATGATATAATTAAGACAATTTCTCTCAGCAACAATTCAGTGCAAAGATGCATAGATGAAATGGCTGAGAATGTGGAAGATGTATTGTGAAGCATATTACGGACAACAGACTTTGCATTACAGATGGATGAATCAACTTTGCCAGGCAATGAATCTTTGCTTCTTGCTTATGTGTGTTTTATTAAAGACGAAAGTTGAGAATGATAAAGATTTTGATCGTTTGCTGCTTCATACAGAAGTTCATTGGATATCAAAAGGCAACTATGTGAGACGCTTTTACAATCTTTTTGACACTGTTGTGGAGTTTTTTGAAGACAAGAATGCTTTGCTCAGTGATGAACTCAAAGAAATTAGACATGACATTGCTTATTTATCAGAACTGTTTGCAAAGTTCAATGAAGTGAATTTGCAGTTGCAAGGAAATGAGGTCAATCTTATTAAGGCCAAATCTGTCATCTCTATGTTTATTTCAAAGTTAACTCTATTCAAACACAATATAGGCCGTCGGGAGCTATACCAATTTCCGAGCTTGTCTGAGCTAGAAGAGAAAGGTGGGATACAAGATGATGATCTGCAAGTTTTTTTGTGACCATTTGGACATGCTGCATAAAGATATGTCTGAGCGACATCAGGATCTTCTTTTGATGGAAATTCCAGATTGGGTGATAAATTCATTTTCAGATACTGAGGAAGATGGGGTAGTGGAGGAACAACTAATAGAGTTGCAAAATGACATTGAGCTGAAGCCAAAGTTTAAGAAATCGTACCAAGAGTTTTGGTTACAGAAGGAAATTTCTGATCACTATCCTGCACTATGGACAGTGGTTAAGAAGCTCCTTGTTGCATTTCCAACATCATATTTGGTGGAACATGGTTTCAGTGTGGTCATCCAACTTCTCTCCAAGCAAAGAAATCGACTCCAGATTATGAATGTGGTGATTTAAGACTCCTGCTAAGTGACTTAAAACCAGACATTGGGAAACTGGTATCACTTCATCAAGCCCATCCATCACATTAAGAATTTATTGAACAGTGAAGTAGTTACTAAATTTTACTGAGTTTATTAAGTTAGTAGTTACTAAGGTTCTTGATATGACTATCAGACTTTGAAAACCTGGTATCACTGGATCATGTTCAACAATTTTGTTGAATTAACAAAATATTTTTAAATTGGATTTTGAATAAATATGCAATTAATTGTTAGAGTTTTGAATTTTACTGTTACTATCTTCCTTAGTGGGTCATGCAAACCACTATTCTGAACAATGCTATTTATAGGGGGTGGGGGTGGGGGGCACTGAGGATGAGTTTGTAACACCAAGGGGCCGGTGGACTGAAAAAGTTTGGGAACCACTGTTCTACAGGTTCCCTAATCTTTTGTAGAGCTAAACTCACAGGGGGGGGGGGGGAGAGAAGAGCAACATAAAATGTTGCATGCCAGTTTAAAGTAGCTAATTCAACACATTGAATGTTTTGAGGTGGTAGATCTTAGTGAGAAAGGTGCCTGGGTTTAATATATACATGTTCTGGCAGCAGATCATATACTCCACTGAATTTCACAAAATATACATAGCAGTAAACCTCTTGGTACCAATCATATTGTATTTATCCTTTTTTTACAGCTAATTAGGAACTTTAAAAAAATCTTTTTAAATATGACCAACACTTCTCCAAACAGTTAGACTTTGGTGTTGCTAGTTTTTATATTTATTTAATATATTTTTATTCTCTATTATGCAGTTTTTTCTCTCAGGAATATCTCAGATAGGTCCCAAATCTCAGGGTTCTCAGTAGGAGGAGAGAGAAAAAAGACTAATCCTGGTTTACAGTTTTACTAAAAACAAAACAAAATGAGACAAAATTATTGAGAAGGGAGAAATAGGGGGGGAAGCAGGAAAACTAGTTCTTTTTTACAACCTTACCTAATTTTTAATTAGATAAGTGTCTGTGGAGGGGATTTAAGTCAGCCTTGATTCCTAGTGACTGTCTGAACAAGTGTCTGCACTTTTTGTGACAAAGTTTGCCATTGTCTGCTTTCCAAGTCTGAGAGAATAGGACTGGAACGATGTGCTTTTTCGGTGTCCTGGCTTCTATAACTTTTGGTGACTGTAATTCTTTTGGCCAGCGAATGTACATCTTCTTTCTTGCCAAGAATGTGGGCCAGCAAATTTCTCCCCATTGTTTCTACAGTGCAAGAAAAAGTAAAATTACTGCACCTGTTCTTTCTTTTGCCAGTGGATGGATGGATGGTATTCTTCCTTAATGTTATTTCTGAGGTGCAAGTAAGGTATTTCTCCAATGGCTTTTGGTTCTAGCTGGCAGGAAAACCCAAATGTATTTCTGTTAGTATCTCTATCCCACATGATCTCTTATTATAAAACGGAAAAGAGAAAATCCAAATTGTGGAAATGTACATTCTGCTGAACTGATGGCTGCCGAAGATTTGAAATTCATTTATTATAATCAGAAATTTTAAGAACAACCTGTAGCCTTGTCCCCATTTGAACTAAACCACAGCACAGTTATGTTTTGACAACATAATTTTTCTCCTTATGATGTTGTCCTTGTCTTATCCTGAGCTCAAGGGTTTAAGACATGGGTGTCAAACTCGCGGTGTCACGTTGCCGTCTTGTGACCTTTCACAATGTTTTCTCCCTTCATGGAGCTGGAGTGAGCGTGGCCTGTGCATGACCCATCCGGCCCATGGGCCACCAGTTTGACACCCCTGGTTTAAGACATCATTTGCTGTGAAAGTATAAAAGTAACCTTTTTCTTTATTCCAATTCCAAGACTTGGGTCTGCCCTGGTTGTAAGTAGGCACACGGAACATCTACCTATACCTCCACCATAGGAAGGAGGAGATAGAGGGGGAAGGTTTATTCTGCCCCTTGCGGGTACACTTAGGCAACATCTTCCTCTTATGCTTGAACTCTATTAGGTAGGGTTCCAAGGCATCCCCAAAGAGGGACTGACCCTTAATGGGGGCGATGGCGAGGCGCCACTTGTGCCGGGTGTCGGCCGGCCAGCTCCACAGCCAGTGCATCTGGCGGGCTACTACCGATGATCCCATTGCCCTGGCCACAAAGTGGGCGGCCTGGAGGGTGGCGTCCGAGGTAAATTGCATAGCCACCATCAGTTTGTTAATATCCTGCCTGGCTCAGAGGTCAGATGTGGGCAGGTGTTCTTGTAATAAGTTGAGCCAATGAATGGACATCTAGCAGAAGAACGAGGCCATCATCGATGCCTTGACTGCCCAAGCTACAGCCTGATGAGCACGTTGGAGGGCCTGTTCAGTTTGTTGATCTTCTGGATGAAGAAGCTCCTCCGAATCGCCCAGCATTTGGGCAGTGGTATAAAGCGCCTTAATGGGAGGGTCGACCGGTGGGACAGGTAAGTGTTGAGCCAGACCCTGGGCCACATTGAAGTATCGTTTGTCTAACAATGAAGGTAGGGCCCCAGACTATGGGTTCTGCCATTGTTTAAGCACTAATTCTACAAACAGCTTAGGTGCAGGTATCACCTCTGCCTGGGACATAGTCTCCTCGAAAAGAGGGTCAACCGACTCGTCCTCAAGTTGTTTGGGTTCCGCAGAGGTGATCTTGGCTGCGGCCTTTGCCTTATGCAATAATGACTTGAATAACCCTGGATTAAATAGCCCCGTGGTGACTGGGGCTTCTGGGGCCAGGTCCTCATCAGCTGACAAGTCTAAGTCCTGTCCACGGTCATCCATGTCTAGGAAGGAGCCCAGGGACCCCTGCAGGGAGTGTGCCCCCTCTTCAAGGGGCTGGTAATCCTCTAGAGGCAGAAGACTGCGAGACGTCTGAGCAGATTGTTTGGCCACCCCAGAGCTGGAGGGAGCTGGGGTCGAAGCGTGTTTCAGCCCAGCCTCAATCTCCTTCTGAATTGCAGCCTGAATCATGGCTTGAACCTCTGGGGTGTACAACTGGATGGAGGCAGCTTCTGCTGCTCAGACGGTAAAGGCGCGTAGTGGCTCACGGTCCCACGTAGGTCTGGCTAACGGGGAATGTAAGAAAAGGACCCCAGCCAGATCGAAAGAGAGTCAGGGGCCACGCAAGCGCTTGGCTTCTGCAGCTTTGACAGGCACAGCTTGGACGAACACTTGCTTTTGAGGCCGTACGGGGCACAGGCCACCCTGGCTGTAGGTCACCCAAGAGCTAGGCTTCTATGACTTTCCCTGGGGTACAAAGGACGAAGGAGCCAGGCTGCGAGGGATCCGCAGTGTAGCCAGCCACACAGCAGGTGGCCAATGTGGCTGGCGGCAGGGTCAAAGCCCACTGCCGCTGTTAGCTCCCCCCCCACACTCAAGATGACAGGTGATAGTTGTGGGGGGGGTGTTGAAAAGGCACTCACAATCTTGATGAGAAGAACTGGAGTATATGCAAAAAAGGGATAACCTGCAAGGTTGGGGAGACACAGATCCTTGACCTAGGACTGAGTTGAAAGAGGGGGAGCATGACAGGAGGACAGTTTTTATAATCAGACTCAGTCCTGATTGGCTGATGGATCATGTCTTCCCAATCTTGGAGGCTAGCTCCACCCACTAGGGAGAAGAACTATCCTCTACTATTTCATTTAAAGAAGAAGAGGGATTTTTTTGCTTATTTCACTGTTTCCAGTTGTTCTTTATGCTGATGTGTTAAAGATTTGCAGACAGTTGCTACATTAACTTAAATCTGCAACACTGCATAGCATTTCTTCCCTATTTTCCTTGTACTTGTAAGTTATTAACCCCACCTGGCCATCAGTTCTTCTACTTTCTCACACCATGTGCAGTCCCTTTCCTCTTGGCTATTTCTGTCCTGATCTTTCTGGAGAAATGACCAAAAGGGATGTGAGACAAGGAACAGATATATCAGTGTAGTAAAAATAATCATTCCTGTTACTGAGTCCTGATTAGAGGATGTTTTCCCTGTTGGCTGATAACTTGTTAAGCTGGGGTGGTAGTAAAACGAGAGGAGAAATGATTTCCTATCATAATGGATACTCTAATGCAGTGTTTTTCAACCTTTTTTGTGCAAAGGCACACTTTTTTCATGAAAAAAATCACAAGGCACACCACCATTAGAAAATGTTAAAAATTTTTAACTCTGTGCCTATATTGACTATATATAAAGTAATTTATAGTCCCCCCACATTAGGTCCAGTATAGTCCCCCCACATTAGGTCCAGTATACCGTATGTAAATTTTAAAATATAGAGTTTGGGATATACTCACCGTATAAGACTACCCCTCCTACCATCTTTCTTTTTCTTTCTGTCTTCCTTCCTTCCTAACATCACTTTCTTTCTGTCTTTCTTTCTTTCTTTCTTTTTCTTTCTTTTTTCTGTCTGTTTTCCTTCCTTCCTAACTTCTTTCTTTCTGTCTGTCTGTCTGTCTGTCTTCTTTCTTCTTCTTTCTTTCCTTCCTTCCTTCTTTCTTTCTTCCATCTTCCTTCCTTCCTAACATCTTTCTTTTTCTTTCTTTCTGTCTTCCTTCCTTCCTAACATCTTTCTTTTTCTTTCTTTCTGTCTTCCTTCCTTCCTTCCTTCCTAACTTCTTTTCTTTCTTCTTTCTTTCTTTCTTTCTTTCTTTCTTTCTTTCTTTCTTTCTTTCTTTCTTTCTTTCTTTCTTTCTTTCTTTCTTTCTTTCTTTCCTTCCTTCCTTCCTTCCTTCCTTCCTTCCTTCCTTTCTTTCTTTCTTTCTGTCTGTCTTCTCCTTCCTTCCTTCCTTCCTTCCTTCCTTCCTTCCTTCCTTCCTTCCTTTCTGTCTGTCTGTCTGTCTGTCTGTCTGTCTGTCTGTCTGTCTTCTCCTTCCTTCCTTCCTTCCTTCCTTCCTTCCTTCCTTCCTTTCTTTCTTTCTTTCTTTCTTTCTTTCTTTCTGTCTGTCTGTCTTCTCCTTCCTTCCTTCCTTCCTTCCTTCCTTCCTTCCTTCCTTTCTTTCTTTCTTTCTTTCTTTCTTTCTGTCTGTCTTCTCCTTCCTTCCTTCCTTCCTAGCCGACGCCGCCCTGCATTTCGGTCTTTTCGGTCTTTTTGGGATATACTCACCGTATAAGACTACCCCTCCTACCATCTTTCTTTTTCTTTCTGTCTTCCTTCCTTCCTAACATCACTTTCTTTCTGTCTTTCTTTCTTTCTTTTTCTTTCTTTTTTCTGTCTGTTTTCCTTCCTTCCTAACTTCTTTCTTTCTGTCTGTCTGTCTGTCTGTCTTCTTTCTTCTTCTTTCTTTCCTTCCTTCCTTCTTTCTTTCTTCCATCTTCCTTCCTTCCTAACATCTTTCTTTTTCTTTCTTTCTGTCTTCCTTCCTTCCTAACATCTTTCTTTCTTTCTTTCTGTCTTCCTTCCTTCCTTCCTTCCTAACTTCTTTTCTTCTTCTTTCTTTCTTTCTTTCTTTCTTTCTTTCTTTCTTTCTTTCTTTCTTTCTTTCTTTCTTTCTTTCTTTCTTTCTTTCTTTCCTTCCTTCCTTCCTTCCTTCCTTCCTTCCTTCCTTTCTTTCTTTCTGTCTGTCTTCTCCTTCCTTCCTTCCTTCCTTCCTTCCTTCCTTCCTTCCTTCCTTCCTTCCTTCCTTCCTTCTTTCTTTCTTTCTTTCTTTCTTTCTTTCTTTCTTTCTTTCTTTCTTTCTTTCTTTCTTTCTTTCTTTCTTTCTTTCTTTCTGTCTGTCTTCTCCTTCCTTCCTTCCTTCCTTCCTTCCTTCCTTCCTTCCTTCCTTCCTTCCTTCCTTCCTTCCTTCCTTTCTTTCTTTCTTTCTTTCTTTCTTTCTGTCTGTCTGTCTTCTCCTTCCTTCGAGCGGGGGGGGGGGGCTCAAAAACGGCCGCGGCGGCATCCCTGCTGTTCTCCGGCCAAGCAGCCGAAGGAGCCCTGGAGCGCCGCCGCCGCCCTGCATTTCGGTCTTTTCGGTCTTTTTGGGATATACTCACCGTATAAGACTACCCCTCCTACCATCTTTCTTTTTCTTTCTGTCTTCCTTCCTTCCTAACATCACTTTCTTTCTGTCTTTCTTTCTTTCTTTCTTTTTCTTTCTTTTTTCTGTCTGTTTTCCTTCCTTCCTAACTTCTTTCTTTCTGTCTGTCTGTCTGTCTTCTTTCTTCTTCTTTCTTTCCTTCCTTTCTTCTTTCTTTCTTCCATCTTCCTTCCTTCCTAACATCTTTCTTTTTCTTTCTTTCTGTCTTCCTTCCTTCCTAACATCTTTCTTTTTCTTTCTTTCTGTCTTCCTTCCTTCCTTCCTTCCTAACTTCTTTTCTTTCTTCTTTCTTTCTTTCTTTCTTTCTTTCTTTCTTTCTTTCTTTCTTTCTTTCTTTCTTTCTTTCTTTCTTTCTTTCTTTCTTTCTTTCTTTCTTTCTTTCCTTCCTTCCTTCCTTCCTTTCTTTCTTTCTTTCTGTCTGTCTTCTCCTTCCTTCCTTCCTTCCTTCCTTCCTTCCTTCCTTTCTTTCTTTCTTTCTTTCTTTCTTTCTGTCTGTCTTCTCCTTCCTTCCTTCCTTCCTTCCTTCCTTCCTTCCTTCCTTCCTTCCTTCCTTCCTTCCTTTCTTTCTTTCTTTCTTTCTTTCTTTCTTTCTTTCTGTCTTCTTCTCCTTCCTTCCTTCCTTCCTTCCTTCTTTCCTTCCTTCCTTCCTTCCTTCCTTCCTTCCTTCCTTCCTTCCTTTCTTTCTTTCTTTCTTTCTTTCTTTCTTTCTGTCTTCTCCTTCCTTCCTTCCTTCCTTCCTTCCTTCCTTCCTTCCTTCCTTCCTTCCTTTCTTCCTTCCTTCCTTCTGTCTTTCTCCCTGCAGGAGGAAGAAGGAACCTCTGTGGCCTTCGAGCGGGGGGGGGCTCAAAAACGGCCGCGGCGGCATCCCTGCTGTTCTCCGGCCAAGCGGCCGAAGGAGCCCTGGAGCGCCGACGCCGCCCTGCATTTCGGTCTTTTCGGTCTTGCCCGGCAGCCTGCTGGGAAGGCTGCGACGCATGGGAGGGAAGGAGCTGCTATTGCCGTTCCGGCGTGTTTCCCCGGTCACTGGCTGCACCGGGGAGCCCGCGTCCTTGTCAACATTGCAGACGCTGCACACGCGGAAGGCACCACGGAGCAGAGGCGCCTGGTGAGTGAGGCGCCTGCCCGTCTCTTGCCTTAGCATTTAAAAGAATGAGAGGCGGGCGGGCGGGCGGGAGACGCGGGCAGGAGCCTTCCCCCGATGCCGCCACTTGCCTCAACACTTACCAAGTTGACAGCGCGCGTCCTCCTCGCTGCTCTGGTCCTCCGTGATTGTTGCTATCGGCGCATGCATGGGACATCAGTGACGTCCCTGCGTGCGCTACCTCCCGGCGGTCCCCGCGTTTTAAAGTAAACGCGGGGCTGCAGGGACTTAATAGAGGCATCTCTGTGTCCCGAAACCAACTTTCGGGACACAGAGATGTCCCGTAGCAAAAACACCCGGCGGGTGTTTTTCCCACGGCACACCTTACACTATGTCACGGCACACTAGTGTGCCGCGGCACAGTGGTTGAAAAACACTGCTCTAATGAATCCACACAATGCCACTTGACAGTGACACAGCCCAGCTGGACTGGAACTGGTAATAAGGAAGACCAATTGTTATGCTGATGCTTAATGCCAACTTAAAAATGGGTGGGTAATCCTTTAACTCAGAAAACACCTTGCAACAGCCTGCCAGTTGTCTGAGATTTGACAATGTTGCTTTTACATGGGCTAAGAGCTGTATCACAGTCAATCAAAATGGCTCAATAACTTAGGGATTGTAGTTGATCAAGTAAAACAGATTTCTCTTCTTCAAAAAGAAGGCGTGGCCAGCGCTGCGATGGTACAGAGCTTTCCCCATGTCCTGTGGGAAAGCCCCGAATCGGCACCGCCCGGGGATCCAGTCCGGTGAGGACTGGGTCAGAACCACCCAGGCAGGGTGGGGAAGAAGAGGAGCGCCTGTCGGCAGACTGGTGGGGCTGCAAACCCCCCAGGGAGTCGGCTTTGTCTCCTCGACCGGCGGCATACGAAGATGACTATTCCAAAATGTTGTCCTTAGCCGTGGCGGTTACATCTGCAAGGATTTGAAACGACGATTGGAGTCATCTGGGAAGGAAAATTCTTGAATTATGTGCTGGAGAAGCTGAAGAAGATGGAGGCTGGTGAATCACATTGCCTAAAGAAATATTAAAAGAAATGTTCTAATTCAAAGTGGGGGGGGGAGACCAGAAATCAGGAAGCGGCTGTTAATATGTGGATACAATGGTGGAACAAAATTAAAGGGACTTGTAATTAAAGCCCAACTAACACAGATTTAAAATCGTGTTTTAAAGACTGGATAATGATGAAAGAAATTTGGGAATTAAATTTGGAAGGAATAATTGGAAAATTGGAACTGATTGAAAACGGAAAACTTTAATAGGATAGAGAAAAGAAATTTGACTGGAGAGTGCCATCTGGTGGTGGGAAGAACTGTTGTTGTGGAAATACTTTCATGGTGTTTGGACAGAAATGGCCTTGAACAAAGAACAGCTGTGGACTTTGAATAGAGCAGCTGTTATTGTATAAGAGATAACATTTGGATTGAGAAGAAGAAGAACAAAAACTGGACTGAAATTTTTAACAACAAATAAAGGAATGGAAAGACTATTTGGATTATTTGGATAAGACTGAACTTGAACAAAGATTGATAATAAAGGAGCAGAAGGACTTGGCTTTTTAATTACAAAATGGAAATTTACAATTGAAAAAGGCTGTGGATTACATTTCTTTTAGCAGCTGGATGGATTGTAAAATTAATAATTTGTGATTATGAAATATGAAGATAAGTGATTACTAAAGACTGGTGGCTCTGTTTTGAGAACTTATTTAAGCTTTGGATTTAAGAATTAAGAACTGAGACTTTAAAGATGGAGAAAATTGACTATGAAGAATTGGCTGAGTTTATGAAGGATCTTTTTGAAAAATTTAGAAGATCTGTATTTGGAGCATTTGAGACAGGAAAAAATGAAGTACAAATGGGAAAAAAACTGGATAAGAGAACAGAAGAAGAAAAGAAGAGTGATGAAGATATTATAAATGATGATGAAAAGGGAAATAACATTGAAAATGCAATGCTAACTAATGATTGTGATAATGATAATTATTCCACTGGGTTCAACAGTGAAAATAGAGATAAAGATAATAGTTACAATGATAATAGAGATGATGATATTAAGAATAAATATTCCATTGGGTTTAACAGTGAAAATAGAGATAAAGATAATAGTTACAATGATAATAGAGATGATGATATTAAGAATAACTATGTCCAGATTGATGATAAGGATTTTGAGATACATAAAATGGAAAAAAGAATGGAGAAAAGTAGATATATGCAGAAAGCAAATTTAAGACAGAGGAAAAGAGCATGGGGAAAGAGAACTCATTGGTATAAAATCAAAAGACAGAGGGAAGAGAATTTAATCAGATGGGGTGGAGGAAATATATATATATATATATATATATATATATATATATATATATATATATATATATATATATATATATATATATATATATATATATATATATATATATATATATATATATATATATATATATATATATATATATATATATATATAATGAATTAGTCGAGAAATTAAAAGGGAATGGGTGATGATATTGAAATATTATGGAAATTTCTTCTTATTATTATTTAGAGTTATTATTTTATTAAGAGTTGAAATTTTTTTTCTGTCCTTTTATGTATAGATTAATATTGTTCAATAAATTAAAAGATTTGATATTTTAGACAAAAATGTTAATCAATATGAGAAGTATGAATGATAAATATGAATACTAGAGCTTAAAAGATATATTATGATTGTATACTCTTTTTTTACATATGAATTTGTTCAAATGAAAAACTTTAAAAGGGAAAAATGTATTATTTTAAGAATTGAATACAATTGAATAATTCAGAAAGATTTTTTATGATTAGTAAGCAAAAAAGCATATTATGATTGTGTATCATTTTTAAAGAAATGAGATATGTTTAAAGGTAAAATTTAAAAATTATATATTCCAAGTGTTAAATGTTTAATTTGAGTGTAAATAACCAAAGAAGAAATTTTATGATTAATATAAGAAATTGGAATTGGGAATTGGGCATATAATTGGGCATTTAGTTCATGATAAAATAGAGGGGGGAAAACATAAACAATGAATAAAGAGACAAAAAAGTGGAGGAAGCAAATTGGCCTAAAATTAAGAAGCAGGAGAATAATAACTAATTTGGAAACTAATGAACAGCGGAGAATTTAGGAGTAGAATTGGAAAAATAATTGGTGAACATCCCAGATGACAAAACTAGATTTTCTTTCCCCCCCCTTTTCCCCCCCCTTTTTTTGGTGGAGGTAAGATGAAGTTAGCAGCATATACCTAGAAACAAAGTATTATATATAAAGAAATGATATAAAAATCAATAATTTTTTTCATAGAAGGGATATGAAGAGCTTAAATTTGAGATTGTATCATCAGTCTGTTAAACATAAGAGGATAAAAGAGTACTCAGGGGAAGGCTAAGAAGGTGTAAGAGGAAGTAGAAGGGGAGGAAGAGAAGGAGTAGAGAGAGTAGAGGAGGAGTGAAGGAATAAGAAAGTAGGAGGAGATGATGGAGGTAGAGAGGGGTAGTGCAATGGAAAAAAAGCAGAATAGACTGATGATTGATGATATAAGCGTATGTATAAGATATTGACTTTTGAATGATGGAGTATAAATGTAAAACTGTGTATTTTATTGTAATAATTTAAGGTATATGTTTATTAAATTGTAAAAGTGGTGGAGGAAAAAATAAAAAACTTTTTGAAAAAAAACCAAAACAGATTTCTCTTCATGGCTCCCAGACTTTGTTTTACATTTATTCAATAACTATCCAAGGTCTTGATCTAATGTGGGTGCTCACTGTTCTCATGATAAAGACAATCAAGATTCTGTTACTTTTGTATATCAATACATACAGTATATCCGTCCTTCTGTAACACAGTTTATGGGTTCAGTGCAAATATTAAGAATTATTAAAATAAATAATATGCTCTTTAGTTGTGTTAGAATTGTAAATTTAGAAATATTCTAAGATAAGTAATTACGAGCTATGCACCTAAGCTTTTCTCCATTTGTATTCTCTTTTGTCCTCATTTCCTCCTTTTGTTCAGTATATGCAAATATCTGGTTCTGTTACTTAAATATAATAAATATCAATATCAACTTCAATATAGTAAATATCAATATCAACTTCAATATAATAAATATCAATTATTTATTATACTTAAATATAATAAATATTAATATTAAATATCTGTTATTTCTGTTTTTATCTTCTGTCTAGTTATCAAACCTCCAATACAGTCCAAGAAATCTAATTTTGCCTCTGCAAATACTACTTTCCCACCTTTCCACAAGAAAACTGAGGACTACTTGGTGAAATACAAACTGCTTGACCAGAGGGGCAGAATGAAGAAGATTCAGCATATCTCTGAGCATTGGAATAGGAAATAGGCCAGGTTTCTACTTATTAATGAAGGAGACTTTGAAAGTTATACAGATTATTCAGCCAACAAGCAAGTATGCAATTAAACAAATATAATGGAAGCATTCTGCTTAGACACATTCTCCCTATGTAAGGTCTTGCCTCTCCAATCTTCCCAAGAAAGTAGGACTCTTGAAACTGCAGTGGTTCCAAAAGGAGCTTTTATTGGAAGGTTTGTGATAACAAGAGATCTAGGCAAGAACTGAAGCTTCTCATTTAAAACCAGCTATTTAAAACAATGCTAAGCAAACCCCTCCCACAATACATCATTGCAGGGAAACAGTAACTTCATATAGAGAATAACACAGTAATGCAAGAAACAGAAACTGGAAACAGAAACAGAAACTTCATATACAAACCACGCCATTCCTCCCCCCATTCCTCCCATCAAAATGCCAGCATCCCTGTAGAAATATCTGGGACCTGACACCCTGATTCATCAAAGATGCCCCAGATACAGCAGCAGAAAACTCTCTCCTATGTATATATAAAAGACTGAAAATTTGCATTTACGTTCATGACTATTTGCAGGTTGACTGTTTCTGCTTTCTGTCTCCTAATAGATGAATGGCATACTATATCAGTGTGTAATATTTGATGAGAGTGTTTGAATTCCATTTTATAAAGGATTTTGAGATTGGGAGTGAGATTGCAGGTTAAACATTAAGCAATACAGGATGATGATGATGATGATGATGATGATGATGATGATGATGATGATGATGATGATGATGATGATGATCTCATAACCATTGTGGTTTGACATAGATTGGTAGGTAGTTTTTTAACTGCAGTGTGGAGATAAGAAAAAGTGACTAACCCAAGTTACTCAGTCAACTTCTGTACCTAAGGAGGACTACAACTCAGTCTCCAAGCTTTGATCTAACACATACCTTCACACTACACCATTACTGGTTTTCATATATGTAGCTTCAAGACATCTAGGTTTCTCAGAATCATGCAAATAACATTTTTCTTGAAAAGAAGGCACTCCTTTTGAATCCCAACTTCATTTCATTACTGAACTTTGTCTCTTTCTGATTTGAGTGTGTGAGGGTTTATTTATTTCCACCTTTCCTCTAAGAGCTCAAAGTGACTTTCATGAGATCTCCATGCATTCTATCCCCACAAGAACAATCCTGTGAAGTACGTTGGTGGGCAGAGTCATTCAGTGGATTTCCATGGCTAAGTGGAGGCTTGTGTATCAGTCTCCCCACTCACAGTCTAACATTTTAATCATATCACACCTAACTACATAAGCGCACAATCGTGCCTACCGTTCCTGTCCTAATGTACCCATATATTCATACCTCTTTTACTCTTATTCATGTTTGTAGTATTACATATATATTCAATCATGTTTTACTGTTTATACTTTGCTTATAATCATATATGCTTGACAAATAAACAAATACAAATACAAATACAAACACTCTACACTACATAGATCTAGGTTCTAGAGAATAGAAGACAACACATGTAGGGTAAAATGAAGAATTCTTTTCTTTAGGCCAATGTCTTTGTGATAACATTTTCTGAATATTATATTTAATCACACTATGCATTCAATAGAATGGGAAAACCATTAATTTGATCACTGCTTAAGTTTATTTGTTCATAAACATTGGTGAATCTCACCTGCTCTCCTTTTCCTGCGTGACAATTTTAGTTTTGAATTCAGATGGGAAAAAAGATGAGGGATAAGCAAATCTTTCAGATAGTTCAAATAGCTATCCATAAGAATAAAAGTCTTGCAATAATCAGTGTAAAAATGGCTATTGGCTTCCCTTTCGTTCCATTTTAAACCAGCTACAGATAGTCCTCAACTTATGACCACAGCTGAGCTCAAAATTTCTATCGCTAAGTGACACATTTGTTAAGTGAGTTTTGCCCCATTTTATTTATTTATTTATTTATTTATTTATTTATTTATTTATTTATTTATTTATTTATTTATTTATTTATTTATTTATTTATTTATTTATTTATTTATTTATTTATTTATTTATTTATTTATTTATTTATTGGTTCTTATATGCCGCCCTACTCCCGAGGGACCTTTCTTGCCACAGTTGTTAAATAATCATCTCAGTTGTTAAGTTAGTAACACGATTGTTAAGGGAACCTGGCTTCCCCATTAACTTTGCTTGTCAGAAGGTTACAAAAGGTGATCACATGGCTCCGGGACAGTGAAACTGTCATAACTATGAATCAGTTGCAAGCATCTGAATTTTAATCATGTGACCATGGGGATGCTGCACTGGTTGTAAGTGTGAAAAATGATCATAAGTCATTTTTCAGTGCTGTTGTAACTTTGAATGGTCATCAAATGAACAGTGGTAAGTTGAGGACTATCTGTACCTGAGGTAGCTACTTCAATCTGCTAAATGATAGGACATTTTATTTGTCTAATGTGTGTAACATCTGGGCATTGAAATTCAGCACATGGCTAGGAAGTACACATATATTTGGAGAAATTACTCCATATGTTGAAAATGCTTTCCTGCTTTATCTGGTTTGGTAGTTTACAGATTGCTTTACCATCTTATGTCACAAAAAGACTTGTCTTTTTGGGAGTATAGTGGGGAGGAATGTGGTTTGCTCTAAGAATTTTGCAACTCAAAGAGAAAATATATTTTGAGAATGTATTGCTTGTGCCATTAGATCAGCCATTAGATTAGGGTGGTGGGATGACTTAGGGGGGTTCTAAGAGGCAAGGGTGGTGGCAGGGGGGTGCTAAGAGGGGCCAGGGGGGCGGCAGGTGGTTCGCCATACCGATAACTCCATTGCCTGTTCGTTTTCTCCTTCCTTTGGAATGCAAACTTCCCCTTCGAGCATTGTGACAGGCTCTTCCTCACGTCAATCACGTTGGGTCTGACGGTGAGCGGTTGAAGAGAGCCAGAAGGGGAGGTGGGACACAGTGCTGAAAGAGACAGCTCTCCCATTTCTCAGTGTTTCCTATCCAGTTGTGGATGGGATCAAGGAGTGGTCCCCCCCCCATCTGAGCACAGGTGCAGATGTAGGCAGACTGGTCGGGTCCTTCCGACTATTCTTCCTTCTGCGCATGCAATATTGGCGGCTTTATCCTGCTCAGCCGATGCTTCCTCCCCCTTGAGGGGACAGCAAGCTGCTCCCAAGCCATCTGGGGACACCGAGCTGGTTAGTTTGCCCAGCCGTGATTAACGCTGTGTTGCCTCGGGCTCAGGACACCGGAGATGGGGTTTGGGGCCAATAGCTTAGTGATGCCTCTGACTTCTTTTTGTGCCTTTATGGTGGTCTCTTTCTAAAAGCGAATGTGGCTGCACCTGCTTGCCTCCAGGTTAACTAGGAAGTAGTTCCCCGAAAGGGGATGTGGAGTTGCAACAACCTTTGTGCATAATGCTTGGAAGACACGTGTGTGTGTGGGGGGGGGGGAACTCTATAAAGCCTGGTCAAAAGACAATGTGATTTGCTTGGTGGTGTTAAGATGTCAGAGCTGGTAGGAAAGAAGCAGATGGAAGGAAGGAAGGAAGGAAGGAAGCAAGGAAGGAAGGAAGGAAGGAAGGAAGGAAGGAAGGAAGGAAGGAAGAAAGAAAGAAAGAAAGAAAGATAGATAGATAGATAGATAGATAGATAGATAGATAGATAGATAGATAGATAGATAGATAGATAGATAGATAGATAGATGTTAGGAAGGAAGGAAGGAAGAGAGAGACAGAGAGAGAGAGAGACAGACAGAAAGAAAGATGGTAGGAAGGAAGACAGACAGAAAGAAAGATGGTAGGAAGCAAGAAAGACAGACAGAAAGAAAGAAAGGAAAGAAAGAAAGAACGAAAGATGGTAGGAAGGAAGACAGATAGACAGACAGAAAGAAAGAAAGAAAGGAAAGAAAGAAAGATGGTAGAAAGGAAGGAAGACAGACAGAAAGAAAGAAACATGGTAGGAAGGAAGAAAGTCAGAAAGAAAGAAAGAAAGAAAGAAAGAAAGAAAGAAAGAAAGAAAGAAAGAAAGAAAGAAAGAAAGAAAGAAAGAAAGGAAGAAAGAAAGGAAGATAGTAGGAAGGAAGGAAGGCAGATAGAAAAAGAAAGGAGGGAAGGGAGGGAAGAAAGAAAGAAAGAAAAAAGAAAGAAAGAGAAAGAAAGAGAAAGAAAGAGAAAGAAAGAAAGAAAGAAAGAAAGAAAGAAAGAAAGAAAGAAAGAAAGAAAGAAAGAAAGAAAGACTTATGACCACAATTGAGCCCAAAATTTTGGTTGCTAAGCAAGAGCGTTGTTAAGTGAGTTTCACCACATTTTACAAGTTGGCCACACCCACCCAGTCACGTGACCACCAAGCCATGCCCACCTGAAAGGGGTGGGGATGGGGGGCAGTAAGGATGAGTTTGTAGCACCAAGGGGGCAATGGACTGAAAAAGTTTGGGAACCACTGCATTAGATTATTTGCATAAATGCTTGTATAAAATAAAATAAAATAAAATAAAATTTTCTTTCAAATGAATTTAATGTGTAGATCTACTCTTTTTCCTATGACCATTTATTTATTTATTTATTTATTTATTTATTTATTTATTTATTTATTTATTTATTTATTTATTTATTTATTTATTTATTTATTTATTTATTTATTTATTTATTTATTTATTTATTTATTTATTTATTTATTTATTTATTTATTTAAGACTATCCTCCCAGATTATAGGGTTTCTACATTTAGGCTTTGGAAAGCAAGTCTTTATGTTAAGGTATAGGACAACTATTTTTTTTCGGGTATCTGGTAGAATAGCAGAGTGCTATTAATTTTACCAACACAACACTACCACCTAGTGCTCAATTAAAACAAAAACTACCATAATTTTTTATTTTACTGTTTATTTTAGGCATTGTGCTTAAGAATGAATTTATCAACCACAATATTTACTATATATTTAGTAATCCCTTAAGTTATGAACCTGAACATTTGTCTTAATTTTCTGGAAACAGAAAATAGGAGAAATCAAACATTACTTTTAACAACAGTTTAAAAATAAAACTGGAAATTATGTAAGATCATGAATTTCTGGGCGGGGGGGAAATTCAAACTTCTTGCAAGCTTTCATTTTGATTTGAAAAGTCAGAAAGTTTTTTTTCCATTGAACTGAGTTAAAGATTTATATATCATTGCCTGTGTTCATGCATAATACTAAAGCTGGTATTAAGTTACCAAAATCATTGGAACAATTTTGTGTTTGTATGAGGTATTAGAGAGTTGGAATCTAGCTTGAGCAAGGATTAGTGAAGCAGGTTTATAACTTTAACACAAAGGTTTATTCATGGAAATGTAAGATGGGAGGGGGAAAAACAAACTGTGAGCTGTAAATTCTCCACAGTGGGTGGGGCTAGCCGCCAAGAATGGGTTGACACTGCCCTCTAGCCAATCAGGACTCAGTCTGGAAAAAGTATAAATAGCACCTCGGTGCCTCAGTTCCCCCTCTTTTGACTCAGTCCTGAGCCAAGGACACGTGCCTTTCATCAATAGAGATTATTAATTTTTCTATCATCATATCCATACAACATCTGGAACAAATTGTAAGTTGGCCCTGATCGAGCCCCCCAAGTAATTCTGCCTAGCACTTGGGTTGAAGGCAGCTTAGGGCGATAGCCTGGCTGTCACTCGCCCCTCCAGCTGAAGGCCCATTAATCCCGGCTGTGGAGGATGAGGGAATTGTCCCCAATTGGCATCCTGTGGGACAAACAGTGTTTATTCCTTTAAAACTCACCATTCCAATGTGGGCCCTGAATGAGGCTGGCAAGCAATTTGCCGACTGACTGTAGATGCCTGAATAAGATCTTGCCTCGATTCAGACAGCGCTGGCCTGGGGGAGTGAGGGGCAAATAAATTGCCGAGCGTCCCTATAAACCTCTGCGAGCCTGAGAGTGGCTCCGCTGGTCAAACTGCTCCCCAGCTGATTTTTCTGACATTGCAGGCCGCGCTGAACAGGGGGACTGATCGCAAGACACATACGAACTAATTATATTCAGATCGTCCCCGAACGGCAGTGGTGCTTATCAAGGGAGCCGATCTCCGCTCCCCGGCTGATATTTGAATTTTTTGTTGGCCACGCTGAGCGGGGCAGATCACTCGAAAGCCTGTCACGTCCGGCTGCATTGCTAGCCCCCGAGCATTCCAAGCAGCAGCGGCCTTATCAAGGGAGCCGATCACCACTCCCCAGCTGCTATTTGAACTTTTTGTTGGCCACGCCGAGCAGGGCAAACCGATCAACAGACTATTACGTCCGGCTGCATTGTTAGCCCCCGAGCATTCCAAGCATCAGCGGCACTCTCGATAGGGCGAAGAGCAGATCGGCTCGCTCTCCATGTGGCCGCTCCCTTCCTGTCAGACAAGCCTATTCCCAGCTGTGCCTATCTTTGCGCATGCCGTCCGAGCCGAGCGGAGTGCACAGTGCTTTCTATCTGGTGCCTGTTCTTCGAGGAGGCTGAGTACTGAGGGATTGGGTTACCCATTTTTTTCTGTTTTTGATTTCTAACCTCAGAAAAACTTCTGTCTGCTCCAAGAGACACTGAATCTGTCAGTTGGAGGCTGGGCCTCACCAGACTCCACTAGCTCAGGGGACAGTCAGCCATTTTGGGAGGGCCTCGTGGGTGGCCGCCATTTTGTATTACATAGGAACACCCACCTCACAAAGAATTTTCTCTCTCTCTCTCTCTCTTCCTTGAGGCCTTCTTGGATTTTTTTTGTTTTAACTACCCTGCAATGGCTGACAAGACCCAAAGGTCTAGCAAGTCCAAATCAAAAACACCCAGGCCTACTCCAGAGGAGCCTGAGGTGAGAAGGGGGGATTCCCCTCCCAATGCCAGAGATCGCTCCCCCCTTAGGTCACATTCTCCCTAGCCTGTAGGCAGGCCAAAGGGCGATAACACTAGACAAGCTCTCCAGGCTGGGGACAAGGCCCATTCCAAGCAGGGCAAGTCCCAACCACCACAAGCTGCTGCAGGATATCACTCTAGATCCTCAGGCACCTCTCAGACTCGCACCCAGGAGCGTGTGCAGTGTCCAGCCAGGCCCTCTGACTCAGTGTCCCTTGACAACATAGACCTTCGTCTACAGGAGACTGATGTTTGGGGCTCCAAGTCTGTCACACAGGGGCCCAGGACCAACCAGGGACACAAGGGCGCAGGGACTGATTCAGACCCCCTTCAGTCTAGTGAGATCCAGGACAGGATCAACCAGGCCATTAAACAGGGCATTGAGGCCGGCATTAGAGCTATGGCTGGGCAGTCATCCCGTCAAGCCCGAAATTCATCCCCGCCTATTCAGGACCCACTGACTGTGGAACCGCTTTACCATGACTTTGGAGAGGAGGAGGAGGGGACCGCAGTCTCCCCTGCTTATGTAGAGGACCTCTTGCAGGACCAAGCTCAGGTGGACATGTTAGAGGGGGACCATCCTGAACTTGATATGTCTGAGGATGAGGGACTGGCTCCAGAGACAACGGTTTCCTCCGGGCTCTTTCAGCCGGCCCTTTTTCGGTCCCTCCTTCATAAAGCCCGCATCACAGCAAATTTCCCTCCCCCCTCTGGGGACTCGCAGTTGGCCTCTGAGGTAGACCCCCTTTTTGAGACTGCTGCCTCACCTACTGAGGTGGTTCCGGCCCCTAACTTATTTATAGAGGCTATATTGAGACAATGGCAATCTCCAGCTGCCGGTCCTTTGCCTAATACTTTGGACAAAAGATTTTTTAATGTAGATGCTGCTTTGGCCAAACACCTTCCGGTGCCACCAGTGGACGCTCCAGTCCTGGCGCTCTTCACAAATGCGCAGATGTCCGGGGAGGCCAAGGAACTTCTTTGCCCAGAGGATCGCCAGACGGAATTCACGCTCCAGAGGGCACGTCAGTCGGCAGCCTGGGCTCTAAAAGCCTCAACAATGGCATCTTTCATTGGCCAAGTATCCTTGAAGTGGCTCCACGCACCCCAGGACCATCTGCCGCCATCGGATATCAGGACGCACCAGGACCTCAATAAGCTCCTGGCGGCCGTCCAATTTGTGTCAGACGCCACCTTACAGTCAATCCACTTTGCGGCTCGGGCAATGGGGGCTGTGGTGGTTGCGCGCCACATGACTTGGCTGTGCACCTGGTTTGCTGATGCCCATTTCAAGTGGAAGTTGGCGGCTGCCCCTATCACCGGGCAGTCCCTCTTTGGTGAGGCCCTGAATCCTATTGTGGTGGAGACGAAGGACAAGTGCAAGGTCCTTCCCTCTGGCAACCGGAAACTTACCTTCCGAGCTGCCTCTTTCCCTAGAGGGCTTCCAGGGGGTCTTTCCAGCCCTATAGTAGATATCTGGGACAACATCAGTATCAATACCAAGGGCAAACCCAGGGGCAGTATGGTTCTCGCCAGCGGTTCTTCTCTGATCGAACCTTCCGGGGCAGCCAATTTAAATGGCCCTTTAGAGGAGCCGGTGGTCACCCCTTCCACCGGAACAAGTAAACCTCCGGCTAATCCTCCCATAGGGGGTCGCCTGGCATTCTTTGCCAGTCGATGGGAGGAAATCACCGATGATGCATGGGTTCGAGAGACCCTGTCATCTGGGCTCTCACTCGAATTCATCTCCACCCCCCGATATTTTTTCTTCGCTGCCCCATGTCATCAAATTCTAAAAAGAAGGTCCTCATGAATGAGGCCATCCAGCACCTGCTGGACATTCGAGCCATTCAGCAGGTGCCTGAGGACCAACAGGGGCTGGGCTTCTATTCCATTTTGTTTATAGTGTCAAAATCCTCGGGCAGGTGGAGAGCCATATTAGACCTCAAGCATCTGAAGAAGTACATAGTCCACAAGAAATTCAAGATGCACACCCTGCAATCAATTCTGGCAAGTATTAGGAAGGGAGATCTACTCACATCCATCGATCTCTCGGAGGTTTACCTCCATATCCCAATTCGGCCATTCCATCACCAATACTTACGGTTTTGCTATGCAGGGGTGCATTACGAATACGGGGCCATTCCCTTCCTCAGTGCCGAGGGCTTTTACCAAGGTCCTGGCTGCCTTGACTGCTCACCTGTGGTCCATCCCCATCAGGGTCCAGTACTACCTGGATGACATACTCATCCAATCCACCTCCCTGTCACAGGCAGAGAGAGACGTCCAGGTAGTGCTTGATATGCTCAGTCACCATGGCTTCTTGGTCAACAAGGACAAGAGCCAACTCATTCCCTCCACCAGGATTGTTCATTTGGGGGCCATTATTGACTCCCTGGAGTGCAAGGTGTACCTGTCCCAGGAGCGGAGGGTCAACATATTGGACTTAGCCCAGCAAGTTCTGTGCCAAACCTCGGTTCCACTGAACCTGTTGTCCTCCCTCCTGGGCAAGGTGATCTCTGCCATCCACATTACCCCATGGGCTCACTTGCACTCCAGGGACCTTCAATGGTTTCTTCTCCCTTTCCAGCATCTAGGATGCACCACCTCTCCAGCCAGGGTGTGGCTTCCGCTTCCGGTCAGAGGGTCGCTTCGGTGGTGGATGACAACAGCAATTCACAAGGGCACTTGCTTCCTGCACCTGCGTCAGATCACCATGACCATGAATGCCAGCATGCTGGGGTGGGGGGCCCACGCAGGGTCTCAGGTGGCCCAGGGCACCTGGTCACAGACAGAGGCTGGTCTAAGCATAAATCTCTTAGAGCTCCGTGCAGTATCTCTTGCCCTACAGCAGTTCAGACCCCTCCTGGCGAACCAGCATGTGTTAGTCCTTACAGACAATGTAGCCACCAAGGCCCACATAAATTGGCAGGGGGGGACCATTTCCAGGCAGTTGATGACAGAGGCCATGCAGTTGGGACTCTGGGCAGAATGGAACTTGCTGTCAATCACTGCAGAGCACATTTCTGGGGTGAGCATTATGAGGGCAGACTGGCTCAGCCACCATCAGATCAACCCGGCGGAGTGGAGCCTCCACCCAGATCTGTTTCAGCAGCTGGTGGGACACTTCAGTCTGCCTGTCATGGATCTGTTCACCTCCCCAGGGAATGCTCAACTTCCCAGGTTTATGTCCAGGTACAGGACTCAGGGGGTGGAGGGAATGGATGCCCTTCGCTGTGCCTGGCCTCAGGGGTTGCTGTACGCGTTCCCTCCCATACCGGTGATCCCCAGGGTGATCAAGAAGCTGCTGGAGGAGAGGGCTGAGGTGGTCCTTCTGGCCCCCCATTGGCCCAGGAGAGCCTGGTATGCGGATCTGGTCTCTCTGTTGGTATCAACCCCTTGGAGGATCCCTCCGACAGAGTGGTCGCTTGCCCAGGGGTCAGTCCAGCATCCAGAGCCACGCTGGTTGCAACTGACCACCTGGCACTTGAGCAGCTCACTCTGAGGTGCCGACAGGTTCCAGAGGACATTATGGAGGTCCTGCTGGACTCTAGCAGGCCGTCCATGCAGCGTATTTATTTGGCCTCATGGTGGGCCTTCTGTAGATGGTGTCACCAGGAAGGATATTCCCCTGTGGACTTGTCCATCATCAATGCCCTCCAGTTCCTGTGCCAGGGGTTAGCTAAGGGACTTTCCCCCAATACCCTCTGCCAACAAGTTGCAGCCTTGTCCACTGTCTTATCTTGTGCATCCCAGGGATCACTGTCAGCTTATCCACTGATCCACAGGTTCCTCAGGGGGGCAGTCAATCGATGTCTGCCTGTGGTACATAGGTACCCTACCTGGGACTTGTCCAAGGTACTCCTTGCTCTCAAAGGTGGTCCATTTGAGCCCTTACTACCTGTCTCACTTGCTCATCTCACTTACAAGGTTGTATTCTTGGTGGCTGTCACCTCTGCCTGCCACATCTCCGAACTGGCAGCCCTATCGATGAGAAGTGACTTGTGTGTTTTCCACCAGGATAGGGTTGTATTGAGGTTGGACCCTACCTTTCTGCCGAAGGTAAACTCATACTTCCATAGAGCTCAGGAGATTATATTGCCTTGCTTTTACCCCTCTCCCTCCTCTTCCATTGAGAGACAATGGCACCTCCTGGACGTGAGGCATGCCCTAGACATTTACCTACAGTGCACGGCAGCCTTACGTCGGACTGAGGCATTGTTTGTCTCTTTTCATGCTGTTTCCATGGGCCGGAAAGCATCCTCCTCCACCTTGGGTCGCTGGATTCGTACTGTCATTGCACTAACTTATGAACAGTTGTCCTTACCACAACCAGGCAGAATAACTGCCCATTTGACGTGCGGTGCCACCACCATTGTGGCGTGGAATACCCGGGCCTCAATTGAGTAGGTTTGCTGTGCGGCCACATGGTCCTCCCCAACGCCATTTGTTTGGCACTATAGACTGGATGCCTTCGCCACCCAGGAGGCTGACTTTGGCCGCAGGGTGTTACACCAGGCAACACAGGACAATGGGGGTCCCAGCCAGAGTCAGGAGGCCCACCCTAGGGACTAAATTACTTTGGTATGTCCCATTCTTGGCGGCTAGCTCCACCCACTATGGAGAATGAGACGTTGTACTTACCTGAGACATCTATTCTCGTAGGGTGGAGCTAGCCACCAAGTCCCGCCCTTCTATACCGTTAGTCTGGTTGTGACTTTTTGTCTGTTCAGTTAGGTATTTATTATTTAATTTTCTAGGACTCTTCTCAGCAATTGGGTGTTTAGGTTTCTAGGTGTTTAGGCTGGTTCAATTTTAGTGTTTCTCTTAATCTCTGTTTTGATAAAGGTTTGTTTGGTGCACAATCTCTGTTTCAATAAAGGTTTGCTTGGTGCACATTTGATTGTTTCTTGCATGGCATGTGGAGTCTGGCTTCCGTCTCTCGTCAAAAGAGGGGGAACTGAGGCACCGAGGTGCTATTTATACTTTTTCCAGACGCAGTCCTGATTGGCTAGAGGACAGTGTCAACCCATTCTTGGTGGCTAGCTCCACCCTATGAGAATGGACGTCTCAGGTAAGTACAACGTCTCATTCTATCTGGTAGGCAGACAGGAAGTAAGAGTGCCCTGCACATTTATGCCTTAGGAACAAAGGCAGAAAACAAGAATTAGTTAACACTCTTATACAAAAGCAACAAAGTGAAAGACAAAATAGAGTTACAGATCAAATCCCTAATTACCTACATGTTGCTATTGCCATCACTTTGTCATCGTCGTCGTCATCCTTCTCCTCCTCTCTCAATATAGTGATTCAGTTTGAAAAATTGCAAACATGAAAATACAATTAAAAAATCAAAGAAAAATCTGATTAATTAGATTAGTGTTGATTAAGTTTTTTTCAATATGAACTGTTTGTCCATTTTAACCTATGCCCATGAAACAATATCTAAGAAGACTATTAATTCAATACATTTATTAAGATACATTCTATTCTTGTGGAATAGATCCAGATACAGCAGGAATTTTTCAGGAATAATATAAATACAGTCATTGCATTATGTACTGTATTATGTATTGTAGGAGCTATGCCTTCCATGGCCCTTTTTTAAAATAACACCTTGAGGATGAGAAACCAAGGAAGACAGAAAAATAACAGATTTTTTGTAAGATTATAAGGACTTTTTCACTACACATACATACTATCTTTTATTATACCTTACATTTTCTGGTCCCTACTTTTCTTTCTCCTTTCTCCTCTTTTAAATCAAACATAAACATGCTTTTCCTGTTTTCATTACAATGGTCTCAATCCAGTTGGTGGGAATGGGCTGCGGCCCACTCACCATGGCCCACTTGCCATGGCCAACTCATTGCGGCCAACTCATCATGTCCAATTCACTGCAGGACAACTCACCATGGCCAACTCATCAAAGTTAGAGGCAGCCAGTAACAGAGACTAATAGAACCAGCTCAGGAGCTCAACTAAGCAGCCCAATGCTGGAACAGAGGCAACTGAGAGCAGTGAACTGGCAGCTGAACAGCAAACAAGAAGGGAGGCAGTGAACTGGTGGATTGTAGTATATTTGGTAATTGCCTAGACCAGGTGTTGGCAACCCGTGGCTCCGGAGCTGCATGCTGCTCTTTCATCCCCCTGCTGTGGCTCCCTGTTGGCTGAACCCACCATTGGCTGGCCCCACCCCTCGCCCTCCCCTCCCAGTCACTCCTCGCCTGGTGAGAGAAGGTAAGGGTGACGGCGGGGGATAGAGACTCACTCTATATTCCGGAGTCGGAGCAAAGCGCCCTGTACTTGCCTTATCTATTTCTGGGTCTTATGGGTGCTTCTTCTGGCTTTTGTTGATACTGCACACAGCTCGGTCACTCGGGGAGATGCGCAACTTGCTCTCTGCCCCGACACACTGGCCCGGCCTGGCTGCAGCCAATGCTCTGTGTCATAATGGGATCCAGGAGGAGGAGGGGATGTCATCTCCTCCATTGTGAAGTGCACTAAATTTAACTGTGCTGTGCAAGGTGGAGAGTAAGTTGCATGTTTCCCTGAGAGACCAAGGTCTGCACAGCACTAACAAGGGCCGGAAGAAGCATCCGTGAGATCAGATAATTCCAGGGGCGCTTTGCTCCTGCTCTGGAATATGGAGTGAGTCTCCATCCCCTGCAATCACCCTAACCTTCTCAGGCCAGGCAAGGAGTGACTGGGAGGGGAGGGTGAGGGATGGGGCCAGCCAGTGGTGAGTTCAGCCAACAGGGAGCCACAGCAGGGGGATGAAAGAGGTTCATTTATCTGGGAACCTGAAATGACTCTTGATTTAAATCATACAGTAAAAAGAGCCCAAAGAAGAAGAAAGAATAACATCAGAAAAACAAAACAAAAAAACAAAAAAACCCAACCCTCGCCTGTTTTTGGAAATGGTTCAAGAGGGGACACACCCACACACACATGAGAGAGAGAGACAGAGACAGAGAGAGAGAGAAAGAGAAAGAGAAAGAGAGAGGGGGGAAGAGAGAGAGGGAGGGAAAGAGAGAGAGAAAGAGGGAAAGAGAGAGGGGGAAGAGAGAGAGGGAGGGAAAGAGAGAGGGGGAGAGCAAGGGAGAGAGAAAGAGAGAGAGGGAAAGAGGGGGAAAGAGAGAGAGAGAGAAAGAGAGAGAGAGAAAGGGGGAAGAGGGAGGGAAAAAGAGAGATAGACAGAGAGAGAGATTGAGGGAAAGAGAGAGACAGAGAGAGACAGAGAGACAGAGAGAGAGAGTCATGTGACTGAATGGGAGTGAGTGACGTTGAGTTGGCCATGCCCACCCATGTTTTATGGCTCCCGCTGTTTTCTTTTCTGTGGGAAACAGGTCGAAATGGCTCTTTGAGTGTTTATGACAAAGCATCATTTGCCACATTTCTACACAGAATACTATGGAATGGGAGGGGGGAATACTGTGAGGTAGAAACAGTAGAGATAACACATTCTTGGTTAGTTCCCCAAGATCATCCTTTCTCCAACACCTGCCGGAAGCTGGGAGGAGAGATTGCCACGCTGGCAGAAGATCAGTGGCCAACGTGACCCAGTTGGGGGGTGGGGGAAAAGGGGTGCCAACTTCCTACCGGGTGGGAACTTGGGAGGAAAGTTAGATTTGGGTTTCTTCATGTGCTTGCCAACATGGTCTCCGCATTAAATTGGAACTTTGGTGAACTGATTGCCTTGGACTCTGATTTCTGCTTGAGTACTATTTGGAACCGTGACAGTTTAAGGTTGCAGACCCCTGGCCTAGACCCATACTCCAATCTAGGCAGCCCTGCTTGAGGGGGCACCCAGGCATCCCAGGGCCCATGGCAGGGGTGAAATCCAGCAGGTTCTGACAGGTTCTGGAGAACTGGTAGCGGAAATTTTGAGTAGTTCGGAGAACCGGTAGGGGAAATTTTGAGTAGTTCGGAGAACCGGTAGGGGAAATTTTGAGTAGTTTGGAGAACCAGCAAATACCACCTCTGGCTGACCCCAGAGTGGGGTGGGAATGGAGATTTTGCAATATCCTTCCCCCAGGAGTGGGGAGGAAATGGGGATTTTGCAGTATCCTTCCCCTGGAATGGGGTGGGAATGGAGATTTTGCAGTATCCTTCCCCTGGAGTGGGGTGGGATTG
Organism: Diadophis punctatus similis; assembly: GCA_023053685.1. NCBI lineage: Eukaryota > Metazoa > Chordata > Lepidosauria > Squamata > Dipsadidae > Diadophis > Diadophis punctatus. The sequence continues at coordinate 23,210,939 of JALIGW010000008.1, forward strand.
GAGATTTTGCAGTATCCTTCCCCTGAAGTGGGGTGGGAATGGAGATTTTGCAGTATCCTTCCCCTGCCACGCCCACCAAGCCACGCCCACAGAACCGGTAGTAAAAAAAATTGGATTTCACCACTGGCCCACGGCCTAGCAAACTAGAGGCAGCCTGACTACTGCAGCCCTCCTCCTGCATCCTTCAAGCCTGGTAGCCCTCTCCAGTGGCCCATCTGGCGGAAGACAAAGGGCCTAGAGCAACCCATCCAACAAAGGGAACTGGTGGCTGTGAGAAATTTGAGGTGACAGAATCAGTGGAGGGGAGAAATGCAGCAGCAGAATTGGGGGAGGGGAAATGCAGCAGCAGAGACAGGCAGCACAGCAGCAGAAGCGCATAGAGTTAGAGAGCTCTGATCTCTAAAGCTGAGTGGTGGGCTGAGCAGAGCAGACCAGATGGCGGAACTGAGATGACCAGAAAGCTGAATGGCAGGTTGAGAGAGCTGACCAGAGCAGAGATGAGGCCAAAAAAACCTGAGCACTGAAGGACAGAAGAAAGCTGGCAGAGAAAACAACAAGATGCCGAAGCAGCGAATGATGGAAGTGAAGGCAACAATTAAGCTCGAGGACCCAATTAGGAAGGGAGGGAAGACCCCAGCAGAGAATTAAAAATAAATACAGGACAGAAAATAAAAGATAAATAAATAGGCAAATAATAAGTACAAGAATGGAACATTAGAAATCAAGGAAGAATAGGATTAATAAATCAAATAAATAAGACAGGTAGGGAGGAATTGGAGCTCAAAAACTTTTAAAAATATAGGGAAAAAAAGACAAATAAAACTAACTTAATAGTTAGGAAGTTAAATAAATAAGAAGGTAGAAAAACGAGCACATAAAGGCAGAAAAATGGGTAGAAAAAAATAGGCATAATTACCTAAAACAGAGAAGGTAGAAACAAAGCTAAGAACAAAGCACATTCACCAACCAAAAAGGGGATTTTCAAATTTTAGATTTTTAAACATTAAAACTTTTAAACTTTGAAAATTTTGAAAGAACTAGTACATTTTAAAACTATTAACTTAAATTTTTCTTCTGGAAAACTGTGGCAAAATCTTCCACATCCTTAAATGAACAACCAAAATGAAACATTTTAAAACTATTTTTTTCTCTTTCTTCAAACATATATTGAGATAAATTCTCTACTTTTACATAATTTTTTACCCTTAAAAGAACCAGCAAAAAGAAATAAACTCATGGAACAGATGATTGATACTATTATGGTATGCAATATATCTTCTATGTGTGTTTATGCCCAAAGAACACCCAAATTATACATGTATTAAATGTAAACTATGAGAACTACTAGAGGAAAAAGTGAGGAATCTAGAGGTAACTCCAACCTATGCAAGAAAACTATGCCCAAATTGAACCATTTAATGAACAAATAACTCCCAGAGGATTTGACCCTGCTGATAAACCCTTGAAGGAAGACAAATGAAGGTATGTCACACATAGAGGGAAGCACAATAATCAAAGAAAAAAAGCAGCATACATCTAACAAACCCTTACTCCCCAATCTAACTCAACCAGAAGCAGCTCTAATAAAACTGACCAATCAATTTCTTCCCCAGGTGAAAATATGCAGACCCACAATCTCCCCCTCAAAGAAAACATTTAGACATTTAGAAAAGAGACATCATCAAATATCCCTTAAAAAGTCACATGAACAAACACACTTGAGATAAACAGAAAATCACCCCAGACTACACCCCCCCAAAAAGGAAGGCGAGTGTTGGTGATAGGAGATTCTATTCTCAAAGGAACAGAACCAGCCATCTGCAGACCAGCCATACAATCTAGGGAGATATGTCTCCCTGGAGCAAAAATCAAGGATGCGGCTGAGTACTATATTGAGAGATTATAAGCAACTAGGCAATAAAGTTAAGGAGCTAGGAGTGTCCTCCTCAGTACTCCCAATGAAAGGTCAACACTCATTGAGGGGGAAAAGAATTCTAAAAATAAACCACTGGCTAAAGAGTTGGTGTTGCCAAGAAAACTTTGGTTTCCTGGACCATGGACTGCATTACCTACAAGAAGGACTCTTGACAAGGGATGGGCTGCACATCACGGAAACAGGGAAAAATTTACTTGGAAAAAGACTGGCCCAACTCATCAGAAAAGCTTTAAACTAAAATGGGGGTGGTGGTGACCAGTCTTTGGAATCTCTAGAACACAAAACCAATCATAAATCCCAAGAAAACAAATCAAACAATGAGGGAGTGAGTGATGGGGAAAAAAGAAAAATGCAAACAATTAGGAGATGCAGGAAACATACTCATAGTCAAGCTTGAAAGTCTTAAATGCTTATATACAAATGCTGAAAGCTTGGGGAACAAACAGGGTGAATTAGAAGCAATAGTGAAAAGAAAAAGTTGACATTGCAGCAAGATTGCAGAGAAAAAGCAGGGCTCCACTAAGCCCGGCTGATTTCTCTCCACCTGGGAGCCCTAAGGGGTCAAAGTCACCCTGAAGGGGTGATGAAGAAAGGAGGGATCCCTTATTGATCATGGGGAGATGGCCGTCTTCCAGCTCGATCCAAGGGTATTCTCTAGACCAAAGGATGAAAGGGCAGCCATACTTGTGTGATCTGCCCGAAGCTGTGACAGCCTGTAGGAAGTTAATACCCACCCCCTCCTGGAAGGGTGAAATACCCTGGGAAATATTAAAAGGCAGAATATTATATACAGTAGAATATCCCTGGAAACATGCTTCTAAGCAGACAAAAGACTCATGTGCCACCTCACCCATTCCTCCCACCCTTGCCAATGGGCCATCAAGGAATGGCCTAGCCCAGCTCATTTCCCCCCACCCAGCCTGAAACAGTATTTTTACATGACAAGAACCTACAGGAAAGGAATCACAAAGCCTTTTCATTCACCACATGGGACCTGGTAAGATTCCATCAACCACGCACCTGGGATTCAGGACAGCCCACAAGAGATGCCCCAGAATGCCCTGTGAATCTTGATAGCCAATAGGATAGATTTCTGTATAGGAAGAGGAAACAGTTGGGGAGGGACCCCAAGAGAGAGTATAAAGCAAGGAACTCCAAGCATCTTGCTCCTTCCTTTTCTGGACCCAACACCTGGAAACATATGATCCACCTTTTCTGTTCAGGAGCTCATGCCATGTGCTCCTGTTCCTTTGTTCTCCATTAAAACCTTCTTTCCAAGCAACTTCCATGAATCCAGTGTTCTTTTTCCCCACTTGGAACTGAACCCAGAAGAATATTACTTCCAACAATTGGCACCCCAGATGGGACTCCAAGCTAACCTCTCCAGATGGACCTGGCCTAAGTAAGGCTTCCCTTGCTAGCAACAGACCAATTGAAGTCTGTGGGTGAGTTTTTCTTAGGCCTTGGCCATTGGGAAGTAGGTTTTAAAGGGGTTTTTGAGTTTGAACTCAAAGGTTGCTTGGAAGAAAGGTGAGTACCTCTAAATTTTAAATTTTAATTTAAACCATAGAAAACCATGGGAAATGTGTGTATGCCTGTGTGTGTGTGTCTCTGTTTGTCTAAAGCAGGGGTGGCCAAACCGTGGCGCATGCGCCAAACGTGGCGCATTGGATGATTGCAAGTGGCGCATTGCAATCATCCAACGGACAGAAAAGGTGAAGCTTTTCTGCCCAGCAAGCGGGACGGCAGCGCGCGCGGAAGGAATGCCGGAGGACGGCGCCGAGCGCACGGGGCTCTCCAGGCAGCGGCAGGTGACAGCGGGTGCCGGCCGAGTCCTCTCACGGGCAGCCGCGCTGACCCTACCTCTGCCGAGGAGGAGGGGGAAAGGGAAGCGCTCCCACAGAGCGTCCCGACTGCAAGTTATCGTCGCCCGTCCTGCCCAAGCGGCCGCGCGATGCGACCCCGGAACCGGATGTGCGCAAGGGCAGGAAGAGAGAGAAAAAGAAAGAAAAGGTCGGGCAGGCTTTCGCCAGCGGCTGGAACGGAGACCCCTGCGGAAGACGGAGCAGCAGGGGTGGGGGCGAAAGAAACGCGGCTCCCTATTTTTGTGTGCGCGTGTGTGTGTGCGTGCATGCGTGTGTGTGTGTGTGTGTGTCAAAGCCTGCCGTGTTCCTCTGTTGAGGCCGCCCGTGTCCTCGAGGCGCTTTGTGTGTTGAAACCGCAGCCTTGCACCAGTGCCGTGTTGCAGCTGCAGCTGGGAACGTGCCCTGCGTCCTTCGGCATCTCCTTGTGGTCTTGCTATTCTCCCACCTAAATAAACCAATCAATCAATGATGACCACCAAAAAAAGAAAGAAAGAAAAGGTGACTCTGTTTTAGCGAACGAAAGTGATTCGGACCGCAGTGCAGAGGTGCCCGGCGAGCGGGGCGAGAGGCGCGAGGATGGCAATGGCACCATTGCCATCCCCGCGCTTCTCGCCCCGCTCGCCGGGCGCCTCTGCGCCGCAGTCTGAATCACTTTCGTTCGCTAAAACAGAGTCACCTTTTCTTTCTTTTTCTCTCTCTTCCTGCCCTTGCGCACATCCGGCTCCGGGGTCACATCGCGCGGCCGCTTGGGCAGGACGGGCGACGATAACTTGCAGTCGGGACGCTCTGTGGGAGCGCTTCCCTTTCCCCCTCCTCCTCAGCGGAGGCAGGGTCGTCGCGGCTGCCCGTGAGAGGACTTGGCAGGCGCCCGCTGTCACCTGCTGCTGCCTGGAGAGCCCCGTGCGCTCGCCGCCGTCCTCCGGCATTCCTTCCGCGCACGCTGCCGTCCCGTCCAAGAGCCGCCGAGCGGAGTGCGCTTGATGGGCTAAATCGCCACCTTTCTCCTCCTCCTCCTCCTCCCCCGGCTGGGCTGACGGCTGCCCGTCTTCCAGGAGCCTCGGTAGGTTGGCCGCTGGATCTTCTTCAGCCAGCCCCTCTCCACAACCAGGAAGGAAGGAAGGAAGGAAGGAAGGAAGGAAGGAAGGAAGGAAGGAAGGAAGGAAGGAAGGAAGGAAGGAAGGAGAAGAAAGAAAGAAGTTAGGAAGGAAGGAAGACGGAAGGAAGGAAGGAAGAAGAAGAAGAAGAAAGAAGACAGACAGACAGAGAGAGAGAGAGAGAAGTTAGGAAGGCAGGAAGACAGAAAGAAAGAAAAAGATGTTAGGAAAGAAGAAAGACGAAAGAAGGAAGGAAGGAAGGAAGGAAGGAAGGAAGGAAGGAAGGAAGGAAGAAAGAAAGAAAGAAAGAAAGAAAGAAAGAAAGAAAGAAAGAAAGAAAGAAAGAAAGAAAGAAAGAAAGAAAGAAAAAGAAAGAAAGAAAGAAAGAAAGAAAGAAACTTATTGGTACAAAATTAAAAGAAAGATAAAAAAATTTAAGCAGATGGGGTGGAGGAAATATATATATAAAAACGAAGTAGTTGAGAAACTAAAAGGGAATGGATGATGATATTGGAATATTATGGAAATGTTTTTTTTAATTTAAAATTATCTTATTAAGAGTAAAAAAAAATTTCAGTTTTTTTAATATACAGATTAATATTGTTTAACAAATTAAAAGATTTGATATTTTAGATATAACAAAGTTAATTAAGATGAGAAGTATGAATGATAAATATAAGTATTAGAGCTCAAAAGATGTATTATGATTGTGTATTTTTTTCATTTCAATTTATTTTTTCACATATGAAATTTGTTCAAATGAAAAATCTTAAAGGGGAAAAATGTATTATTTTAAGAGTTGAATATGCAATTGAATAAATTTAGAAAGAATTTTGATGATTAGTAAATGAAACGATATATTATGATTGTGTATAACTAATATAACTCATTAGAAATTCTACGATTATTTTTTTTCTTCTCTCTTTTGTTCTTTTTATAAAGATTTATAATGTTGAATCTTTTGGAATAATGTGGATAAAACAATGACAATAAGAGAAATTGGAATAAATATCACTAGAATTTAAGGGAAATTACTTAAATATTAAATAATGAACAGGAAATATTATGAATGTTAATTACTTTAAAATTTATTAAGCTGAGAGTTGATAAGTTAATTGATTTGGATTTTTTCCTTTCCTTTTTATATTTTCATTTTTCTTTACTACTTGTTCAATATTTATAGAGTGGATAAAATTAGAATTTTGATGATTAATATGAGAAATTAAAAGAATAATTGGGCATTTAGTTTTTTGATAGAACAAAGGATAAAAAACAGAAGCGATTAATAAAGAGATTAAAGAATTAAAGGAAGCAATTTGGCTTAAAATTAAGAAGCAGGAGACAGTAACTATCTTGGAAAGTTAAGCGAATAGTGATCAATTTGGATGGAAATTTGGAATTAACTGGTGCGTATCCCAGATGACAAAACTAGAAATTAGATTTTTTTTCTTTTTTGGGGGAGGTAAGATGGAAATAGCAGCATGTACCTAGAAGAGAGTATAACATAAAAAAATAATAATATAACTATAATGATGTTTTTTTTAAAAAAGAGATATGATTAGTTTAAAATTGAGATTAGCATCAGTCTGTCAAATATAAAATGAGTTTAGTATAAAAGCACTCAAGGAAAGGCAAAGAAAGTGAAAGAGGAAGTAGAAGGGGAGGAAGAGAAGGTGTAGAGAGGGTTGAGGAGGAGGGAAGGAGTTAGAAAGTAGGAGGAGAAGTTGGAGATAGAAAGAGGGGAGTGTAATGGAATAAAGTAGAACAGACTGATGACTGATGAGGCAAGTGTTGAATAAGATACTGACTTTTGTGATGGAGAAAATAAAAAATTTTGAGAAAGAAAGAAAGAAAGAAAGAAAGAAAGAAAGAAAGAAAGAAAGAAAGAAAGAAAGAAAGAAAGAAAGAAAGTTGTATGGCCGCCCTGAGTCCTACGGGAGTGGGGCGGCATACAAAAACGACCAAAAAAATAAATAAATAATAAACGGCGGATCGGAACTCGTCTGTGAAAAAATTTGGCGGATGGTATGCTTAAGGTTGGCCACCACTGGTCTAAAGGGATCCTTCTCCCAATCAAAGCTGGTTTTTGCTTCTGTGTATTCTGCAAAGAAAGCCTGGAAAGTATAGGTCAGGCCAGAGCAGAGGACCTTCTTTTTGTGTATGGGTAATAAGTTTTATTTTATTTTATAGCATATGAAATTCCAATTTCAATTGAACAGTGTGTTCTCTGGTACAAATCATTTTAGGAAATAATAATCATGCTATTTGTTTAACCAAATTAATTGCTTTTCCTTATATCATAAATAATTTCATATATCTTCTTTCTCCTGACTCCCTTTTTGTCTGCTAGCCATTGCAGGATATTCATTTTAAGGTGGCTACTCTTCCCATCAATGATAGTTATAGATTTTTCCACTTCTCCAAAGCTGTTTTAATTTGTTGCACCGATTTATAAAATTATGTATGTTTCTGGTTTTCTTACCTAAGTGTAGGATTTTACTTTTCTCTGTATTAAATTTCATTTTAATAGATAGGGCCCAGGGTTCAAGTATTCAAAATCCATCTGGTGATGAAGCTGTCTATCCCATTGTTTTCCTAGCTTGGGAAGAAATAGCTTGTGGTCTACTTTGTTGAATGCTTTGCTGAAGTCTAAGTATATCATGTCCACAGTATTTTGCCGGTTTACTAATTTAGCCACTGTGTTGAAGAATGAAATGAGATTGGTATGGCATGATTTGTTCTTAACAAACTTGTGTTGGCTGTTGGTTATTACTTTACTTGTTTCTAAGTGTTGGCAGATCTGGTTTTTTTATTTTCTCTGGTATTGATATTAGGCTGATTGGTCTGTAGTTTCCTGGGTCTGGTTTTTTTTCTTTTTTCTTTTTGAAGATAGAAACCATATCAGCTCTTTTCCAGTGTTCAGGTAGTTCCCCTGTGTCCCAACATTTTTCTTTTTTTTAGGAAGATGTGGTGCGGTGGTTCTGAGATTTCATCTACCAACTCCTTTAGGACTCTGGGATGTAATCCATCTGGTCCTGGTTATTTGTATTTATCAAGTTCAGACAGGTGTTCTCTTACTGGTTTTTTTTTTGCTTACTTTAACTTTAGTTTCCAGTCTGTTTTTTTTTCCAGTTATATTTCTGGTTAGTTGGGCTGTAGTTTTTTGCATGAAGACCAATGCAAAGCATGAGTTAAGCAACTCATGGCTTTCTGCGTTGCCTTCTCACTTTAGTGGGCCAACTGTTTCTTGACTTTTTTATTTATGTGTTGGAAGAAACTTATTATATTTGACTTCAGTTGCAAGTCTTTGTTCATTCTGGGCCTTTGCTTTCCTGATTTTTCTTCACAGATTCTGACTATCTGCTGATATTCTGCCTTAGTTATGTGTCCAACCTCTTTCCATTTTTTTTATTTGTCCTTAATTCATTCAATTTGTCAGTGAGGTCTTTGTGTAGCCATGCTGGTTTTTTGGATTTCTGATTTTTTTTCTCATTGATATTGTGCTGTTCTTGGCTTTTATAATCATGTTTTTTTCAGCTATTGAGTTGCTTTTCCCTTTAGGACTTTCATCCAAGGAATCTTTCTCAAGTTTTCTCTGAGTTTATTAAAATTGGTTCTTTCAAAAAATCTAAGACTTTGGTGTCCTTGTGTTCAATTGTTTTTGTTTGCATTATGTTGCATTCTAGTATGACTGCGGTCACTCTCACCCAACGTTCCTGCAGTTTCAAATCCTTCTACAACTTCTTCTTTGTTTGTAAGTATTAACTAGAGCTGATTTGGATACAGATTGGATACAGATACAGATTAATAGAGTTGGAAGGGACCTTACAGGTCATCTGATCCAACCCACCGCCCAAGCAGGAGACCCTACATTTTTTTTCTCAGCCTGCTAACAGCTGAGTTGATGATCCATTCAGGGCAGGTAGCCCTCATTTAACGACCATTCCAAGTTACAATGGCATTGGAAAAAAAATGAGTTAGGGATGTCCTCACCCTTACGACCTAATGGTCATGTGAACGAAATTCGGGTGCTTGGCAACTCACATGTATTTAGGATGGTTGTGCCAATGCAGGATCATGTGATCCAGTTCCCAAGAAGTAAAGTCAATAAGCAAAGTTGGATTCGCTTAATGACCGTGTGATTCATTTAACAACTGCAGTGATTTGCTTAACAGCCATGAAAAAAAAGGGTTTGCCATAATGTCCCTCTAGTTCTCTCCTCTACCTTTTGGAAAAAAAATTAGCTTTCCAGTTTCCATGCCTTTAATTTCTGTGTCTGCCCTAATATTTATATTTAGCCCTTCCAGTGTCAATGTGAATAGCAGGGGAGATAGTGGACATCCTTTTCTTGTGCATTTTTATGTATTTAAAATCATTCTGATTTTGTTTTTGATCTGTCTTTTAAGAAAAAAGCTTAAAGAGATCTAAATGTATAAATTCATTTAGCAACCTTTTAGTCTTTCTGCCATTATTGAAGTATATATTCTAGTCAGCATTCAATAAGGAGATGGGCCTATAGTTATCTGCATTAAATCTGAATCTTCTTTGGGAATCAAAGTAATATTTGCTTCCATTCACGAATGTGGTACCTTTGCATCAATCAATACTTCATTATGTAAAACCTTTGTAAAATTCTGCTACTGGCCTACCTGGTCCTGGTGTTTGGTTGTTCTTTTGTCTCTTGATTGCTTTTGATAATTCCATCGTTGATATTCATTCATTTAGTTTTTTTACCTTTTCTGGTACTTTAGGCAATTCCGCTTTTTCCAAATATTCTTTAATTTTATTTTCTGAAACTTCTTGCTCATACAGCTTTTCATAATCTTGAATTATTTTTTTGTTTATCCTCATTTTGGTAGTATAGAGTTTCTTTCTCATCTACCAGCCTATGTGTCAATATCTTCTCTTTCTCTGTTTTGATTTGTGTAAGTTCTGTTTAGCTTTTTCAGAGCTTCTGTTAGGTAAGGAGAAAGAATGTGTGTGCATGTGTGATTGAAGGGTGGGAAAGCAAATTTTGTTAATTGTTTATCCTGTGAACAGCCCAAAAGCAAACCCCAGGATTTTCAAGTAGACAAGCAAGGAGTGAAGTTGTAGGAGTTGCTCGTACTGATCTGCGTTGGGGGCAGCAGTTCTCCCGGATTGCCGTTTTTTAGAGGGATCCGAAAACCGGAAGCAGAGTTCCCTAATAGAGAGGTACGCATACTTTGCGTAGGGAACCGAAGTCCTCTCCAGACCTTTTTGTCTGAAAACTGACGTGGTACCATCCCGGCTGCATCAAAGTGTCAAGGCCCACATCAGAAGGGAAAAAACATGGGAAGTGCAGCTCGAGGGAGGTAGAACCCCTTTAGGAACCTTGCTTGTGGCTCAGGACGAGAGGCAAATGCCTTCCTGGCCAGTATGATGTAGAAGAATATGTAGAAAATGGGCTTTGCTGAGGGATGACATAGGAAAACTGATCTGGCTTAATAAAGGTACTTAAAAGAAAAGGAAAATGTTGGGGTTTTGTTTGTTTGTCTCTCTCTCCTTTCCTCTCTCTCTCTTATATGTAACCACATGGTTTATTTGTTAAGATTTGTGCCTTCCCTAATTTAACTGAGATTTATGGTGGGAATGACTTGTGTGTTTGTCCCTGTTTTTGTGTCCCTGTTTTTGTGTATGTGTACGTCTTAAGTCATTGTGCGCACTCGAGGTAATTGCAACTATAAAATGTCTCTGTTCCCTAGAGATATGAATTTTAAATTGTTAGAAAAGAGTTAAAAGCACTGAAAAGAAAAGAAAATGTCTTTGCCCAGCTAGGTCCGGCCAACCTAGACTTGGGTGATGAACAGAGTTCAATTTTCCTATTCTTTTCTGTGTTTTTAAGAAAAGCCCAAGTTTAAGAGGGAATGTTTTAAGTTAATTTACGGGAAAATTTCATTCTTACATTTATTGTATGTAAATGCAAACAATTTTTTAATATTGCTCTTTTGTGATGTTTAATGGATGCCAATTCTCTGCTGAGATGGAAATGTCTGTCCTTTTTTTCTGAAGCAGGTGAATCCAGTTTTTCTTCCTCATTTGATGTCTCCATTTTGTTATAATTGATTTAACTGTAATACTGATGTGTTGTTTGTTTTCCTCAAACCCTGCCTGCAAGCTATCTACAACCCACCCCCCAAAAAAATCTCTAATCCTTTTATAATGCCTTTCCTGGTAGAATTACCAGCAAAAGGGGGAGGGGACCCTGTTCTTATGTCTTTCAGCCCTGCACACATGATCCTGAGGCCTATGGAAGCATAGCACATGTACTCAGATATTGCTTCCAGTAGAGATCTTCCATCCATTTGAGCCAGAATTGGGTTTGAATCTAGTCCTCTAGTCATCACAGCAACCAGAGTGGAGCAGATCTTCCCAAGCCTGACTGACCAGCCTTACCACCAAGCCGAAGGCCACCCAGCAGACATGAATGAAAGCACCCTGAGATGGACAAATAGACCAAAAGTCTATTTTCAATCCCCAGAAGACAGCTGAAAAGACTAGGGGGGAGGGGGGGAAATTCATTGTAAGGTTTTTTCTCTCTCTCTTTGCTTCAGTCACAGAAATTCATTGTAAAGTTTTTCTTTCTTGTCTCATCTATATTGTAATCAGTTTAATGTACTCATATAAGAATTGTATTTGGGAGTGGTTGCCACAGCAAGTTCTGTACCCTTTAGATTTCTATCTAGTGGGAGGGAAAGTTGTGCAGAATGTCTGTAATTGCCTGTATTTTAGAAAGTAGCTGCATACACAAGCAAACACAGAGACACCCCATTCAGAATTAGACTGAGGTTATCCTTCATCTACCTCCTCCCAAAGCTGCCTCTAGATTACTGTTTGTTTGTTTTTCTTTTCTTTTTTCCCCCTGCTTTGTGGCATTAAAGCCCAGGCAGTCATATATCCCTACTAATCCCATGGGGGAGGGGACAAGTCCCCTCAGGCAATTTCCCCACTTGAAGAGCTAGCAGACAGGATCTCCCAAAACTCAAGCCCTGAATGTTGCCCAGTAAAGCAGGGTATGTTGCACTGGTGGTCTCATGAGTAGGAGTCCAAGGGCTCAGTGTGTGTAATTTTGGGGAAAAAAAGAAAAAAAAGGGGGGGTGGATTGCACATTGGCTAACCTCAATTTGGACTCACAAACAATTTGGACTCACAAATCCTACATGAACTAAAGTAAGAGCTAGGGCAGATTCAAGAACCATCCCTTGGAAATGGGCAGCCTATGATTTAAAGGTAAACCATGGCTGTGGAAATATTGTGGTGCCTGTGCTTGCTTGAAACCTGTCTGGGAGCTCACAGAAAGTGTTATCAAACATCTGAACATAATTGGCATGGAAAATTGGATACTGTAAATTTACTTCCAGAACTTTTGCCCTGGCACTGACCATCATGGTTGAAAGCTCTCCTTTTGGGAGCCACTGAAGAAATCCTTCTGCTGCCTCTATCAAGTCTTCCCCTTTGTATCAGAGAAAATTTAAAGCACCCATCAAGTCTCCCTGACCTGATCAATCTGAAGCTTGTGTCAAAACATGTGTGTGGCACTCACATGTTTTGAAAAAAAAAAGAGGGATTGTAGGAAGTTAATACCCACCCCCTCCTGGAAGGGTGAAATACCCTGGGAAATATTAAAAGGCAGAATATTATATACAGTAGAATATCCCTGGAAACATGCTTCTAAGCAGACAAAAGACTCATGTGCCACCTCACCCATTCCTCCCACCCTTGCCAATGGGCCATCAAGGAATGGCCTAGCCCAGCTCATTTCCCCCCACCCAGCCTGAAACAGTATTTTTACATGACAAGAACCTACAGGAAAGGAATCACAAAGCCTTTTCATTCACCACATGGGACCTGGTAAGATTCCATCAACCACGCACCTGGGATTCAGGACAGCCCACAAGAGATGCCCCAGAATGCCCTGTGAATCTTGATAGCCAATAGGATAGATTTCTGTATAGGAAGAGGAAACAGTTGGGGAGGGACCCCAAGAGAGAGTATAAAGCAAGGAACTCCAAGCATCTTGCTCCTTCCTTTTCTGGACCCAACACCTGGAAACATGTGATCCACCTTTTCTGTTCAGGAGCTCATGCCATGTGCTCCTGTTCCTTTGTTCTCCATTAAAACCTTCTTTCCAAGCAACTTCCATGAATCCAGTGTTCTTTTTCCCCACTTGGAACTGAACCCAGAAGAATATTACTTCCAACAAGCCGAAAAAGGAAAGCACGATTAGCAAATTGTGGTCATCGTGCTGGAACTGGGTGAGATTTCATCCTATTTCTACCATTGGAGACTTATTCCTGGAAAAAGATAACTTTTGAAGCAAAGAAACTCTTTAGAGGCAAGAGGAAGCGATGACTCAAATACTTAAAGAGAGAGATCCAGGGGAAAAAAAGAATATGAAATGAAAGAATATTAAACACAAAGAAGAGGATTGCATTGGAACAATATAATAATTTACAAACTAACTTAATAACTAAGACTACTTTTGTAGAATTTAAGGTGATTCTTTAACTAATTTAATAAAAGTACGAAGGCGACTTCTTGTTTGGCTCCGCAGCTCCAAAGACGCTCTTTTTAGAGTGCTCGTTCCCGAACACCGTTCGCCGCCAGAATGGCAGCCAAACAGCTGTCTGGCGGCTCGACCATCTCCTCCCCGGGTGAAGGGGAGTGAGGAGAGCCGGTGGGGTAAGGTAGAGCCCCCCTAGTGCCCCAGGTGAAAATCTGGGGCGCAAAGGGTGAGGGTTCCCTAGGAACCTTGCCACAGCTCCGGACTCAGGAAGTCTCCGCTTTAGCGGAGCAGGAAGCTGCGTCCAAGCCCTGCAATCAACAAACTTGAATGAAGAAAGAAACTGTAGCAGGCGGAAAGACCCAGGAGGTAGAAACAGCAAATGGCAAGTAGTGAAAGTTTTTCTTTGTGGATTGGCAGTGTGGAAGTAACTAATTATCAAACTGACAAAAAATGGCACTGGTGGCTTCTGGGCGTGAAAGCGAAATTTACGAGCTGAGTGTTGTTTTTACTATCAGCTCCCTCTCTGAAAATTTTGGACTTTAAATCTCTTTCTGACTTTTTTTTTTGATGAAAATCCTTTTTGGCTGCCTGGCCTCTGGCTTTTTTCTTTTTTATTCTTTATTTCTAAACACAAAGACTGAAGTAATTTCTAATGGCTTCAAAAAAATCACCTCTTCGAGAGGATCAGCGAGTGCGGATAGCTCTCCTAGCCATGCCTCTAAAACACCAGCCCCCTCCCCTCAGACATTAACGCTCCCAATGCTACAAGAAGCACTTAGATCAATGCAAGCTGAATTAGCAGCCGGATTTAACCTTAAAATCAATGAAACCAATGAGAAAATTACTGAAACCAATGAGAAAATCAATGAAATCAATGAAAAAATTAATGAGACTAATGAGAGAATACAGGAGGTCTCTGAAGATATTGCAATTCGTAACAAAGAGATTAGAGAAGATATAATTGATGCTTTTTCCAGACTGGCCACTAATTATGAGATTATGGAAGAAGAAATACAAGAAATTAAACAAACCACTGCAGTGTTGGGAGCCAAAGTAGGAGAAGTGGAAAATAAAGTTGAGAGGGAGGAGGCAGAAATAGTAATTATGCAATACAGAAATATGGAGTTTGCAATAAGGGTAAGAGGTGTCAAAGAGAATAAACAGGAGAACCTGAAGGAAATTATGCTGGAAGCATTTGAGCAAGCACTTGGCGTGAAGAAGGAAGATTTGGCATGGCAGATTGATAAAATTTATTGAGTTAATTCATGGGTGGCTAGAAACAAAAATCTACCAAGAGATATTGTGATCTATTTTACTACAAGAACACTACGTAATGATATTCTACAAGCAACATTTGTAAATAGGCTCCATGTGGACGGACAAGAAGTGATGACAATGAAGGAAATTCCCCCAAAAATGCTGAAAGCCAGGAAGGAATATACCTTCTTGGTGGAAGAGTTGAGAAGACAACAAGTACAATACAGGTGGGAAATTCCAAGTGGATTGGTGGTTACGCATATGGGAGTGAGATATCGACTTAATACGGTTCAGAAAGCCAGAGATTTTTATGAAGAAGTTTTAATGCATGGCACATCAAGGCCTCCAGAAGGAAAATGAAAGGGGGATGGCACACAACAAGAAAGAGAAGAATTGTTGAAAGTGGTACAAGAGGGAGCTGCTTCGCTGGCCATTGAAATGGAACAAAGTCTAGAGGTACTTAACAGACAGGAAATGATTAAAGAACAAAGACAGACCAGAGCTGCCAAACGGAGACAAGAATTGAGACAACAAAGACAACAGATGGCACTTCAAGATACTCCTAAATCAGAAGCAGTGGGAGGAGCGAGACCAAAAGAAAAATCTAAGGTAGATCTTCAGGGTATGCTCCAGACGCTTCAGAAGCCCAGAAATGGGAACTAAATTTCTTACTTGGAATGTCAATGGCCTGAACTCTCCACAGAAAAGGAGGAAAATATTTCATTATTTAAAGCAATTTAAGAATGACCTGATATGTCTACAAGAGACTCATATAAGGACACAAGACCAAAAATATCTGATGAATACAAGATTAGGTACACACTTTGTTGCGACAGCTCCAGAAAAGAAAAATGGTATTGTTATATATGTGAAAAAAGACTTGATTGCAAAGTTAATAGAAGCAGATGATCAAGGAAGATTCTTAGCAATTGAACTTTTAATAAAAGGGCAGAAAATACTTGTGATTGGTATATATGCCCCGAATCAACAACAAAAAAGATTTTATGACCTTTTGCACTTAAAGCTCATACAATGGGAATACAAAACTTGCATTTTTCTAGGGGATTGGAATGGTGTTTTGGACGTTAAGAAAGACAAGAAGGGTCCTAAGCAAAGTATTTTTTCAAGAGCAAGATTGCCTAAATCTTTTTTTGAGATGATGGAAGACTGGGAGCTGAGAGATATTTGGCGTGAAAGAAACCCTGAAGAAAAGGATTTTACTTTTTATTCAGATAGACACCAATCATTTTCAAGGATTGATTTTATTTTAACTACTAATGATCTTTTTTCTAGGGTGAAGAGAATGAAAATTTGCACGAGGGTATTGTCAGACCATAGCCCCATCTGGTTGGAAATGGAATTTGGTTATGGACCCAGAAGGTCTTGGAGGCTAAATGATAACCTGTTTAGATATGAGAATAATGTAAAAGAATGTAAAAAATTTATGAATGAATTTTTTGTTATGAATATGCAGAAGGGTACATCAATACAGATGGTTTGGGATGCTAGTAAAGCTTATATGAGAGGTGTTTTAATATATTTGAATAATAAATATAGAAGAAAGAAGGAATTTAAAAGAAAAGAACTGGAGGAAGAAATCAAAAAACAAGAGAGGGCTCTAATCTCCAAACCATCAGATAAGAAAATTAAAGAAACAATTAATTTATTAAAAGCTCAATTTAATATGTTAATGGCAGACCAAGTAGCAACCAATTTACAGTATGCTAAACGTAACACTTTTTGCAATGCAAATAAACCGGGCAGGTGGTTGGCTTATATGTTAAGAAAAAAGCAAAAATCAAGAATAGTTGAAAAAATTAAGTATAAAGGGAAAGAAGTTTTTGAATGCGAAATGATTAAAAAATCCTTTTTAGAGTTTTATTCAGGGTTGTATAAGGGGGACAAGGTCAAAGAGGAAGATATAGATAGATATTTGCAAAATGGGTATATACATATAGCATCTAAGGAGCAGACTGAAACTTTAAACCAACTGATAACTTCAGAGGAAATCCTGGCAGTTATTAAACAGCTAAAAATGGGTAAGGCTCCAGGTACAGATGGCCTAACAGCTGTTTACTATAAAAACTTACAGGATGAAATGGTGGAACCTCTGAAGGCATTATTTAATAATATACAACAAGGTGGAGAAGTACCCCCAACCTGGAAGACTGCTTTTATCTCTTTGATCCCAAAAGAGGATCAAGATCATACAGACCCAAAAAATTATAGGCCAATTTCACTTTTAAATATAGATTATAAAATTTTTGCTAAAATATTAATATAAACATAGAGCAAAAGTTAGATAAGATTACCTATAAAGAATTTCTCTATGTAGAAGGAATGAGGTTACAATTAAAATCAATGGAGCAATTAAGAGAAGAAGGAATAATTAAGTCTTGGTTCCAATACGGGCAACTGCAGACCAGATGGAAAGAGGATTCAAAAGTACCGCATTTTTCGGAGTATAAGACGCACTGGAGTATAAGACGCACCTTAGTTTTGGGGGAGGAAAATAGGGGGAAAAAATCTTCCTACCAGGTATTCATCCGGCTAGCGTCCTTAATCTGGTCAGCTTCAGCACATTATTTTATCCCCTGGTTAGGACTTAAAAATACCTTCTTCGAAGAGAGTAACAATGAAAGAGCCTGCAAGCCAGTAAGAGCTGGGAAGATAGATAGCACCTGGTTAGGGCTAGAAAAAAACTTATTTGGAGCAAGTAGAGCAATGAAAAAAACCTTGCAAAGACTTAGGGCTGGAAAAACATTCTTCGGAGAGAGTAACAATGAAAAAGCCTGCAAGGTAAGAGCTGGGAAGATCTGTTAGCACCTAGTTAGGGCTGGAAAAAAAAGCTACATTCGAAGTATAAGACGCACCCAAATTTTCAGCCACTTTTAGGGAGGAAAAAGGGGCTTCTTATACTCTGAAAAATACGGTAGGTATTTCACAGCAAGACGATAATTTGATAACTCAAATAAAGAACAAAGGACCAATGCATATAAAGAGATTATATAATGTATTAGTGGAATTAGACTCCGAAACAGAGCTAGTTAAGGATTGTATGATAAAATGGGCGCAAAATATTGGTGAACCTATAATGATGGAAACATGGGAGAATATATGGGTTAGAAATGTAAAATTTACACAAGCTCAAAATCTAAGAGAAAATTTTTATAAAATGTTTTATAGAATAGAATAGAATTCTTTATTGGCCAAGTGTGATTGGACACACAAGGAATTTGTCTTTGGTGCGTATGCTCTCAGTGTACATAAAAGAAAAGATACATTTGTCAAGAATGGTTGTCATAGGGTTCAAGTAAGCAATCAGGAAACAATCAATATGAATATAAGTCGTAAGGATATAAGCAACAAGTTACAGTCATACAGTCATAAGTGGGAGGAGATGGGTGATAGGAACGATGAGAAAAACTAATAGTAGTAGTAATGCAGCCTAGTGAATAGTTTGACAGTGGTGAGGGAATTATTTGTTTAGCAGAGTGATGGCGTTCGGGAAAAAACTGTTTTTGTGTCTAGTTGTCTTGGTGTGCAGTGCTCTATAGCGACGTTTTAAGGGTAGGAGTTGAAGCAATTTATGTCCAGGATGTGAGGGGTCAGTAAATATTTTCACGGCCCTCTTTTTGACTCGTGCAGTATACAGGTCCTCAATGGAAGGCAGGTTGGCAGTAATTGTTTTTTCTGCAGTTCTGATTATCCTCTGAAGTCTGTGTCTGTCTTGTTGGGTTGCAGAACCAAACCAGACAGTTATAGAGGTGCAGATGACAGACTCAATAATTCCTCTGTAGAACTGTATCAGCAGCTCCTTGGGAAGTTTGAGCTTCCTGAGTTGGCGCAGAAAGAACATTCTTTGTTGTGCTTTTTTGATGACGTTTTTGATGTTAGATGACCATTTTAGGTCTTGAGATATGATGGAACCTAGAAATTTGAAGGTCTCTACTGTTGATACTGTGTTGTCTAGTATTGTAAGAGGTGGTAGGATGGGAGGGTTTCTCCTAAAGTCTACCACCATTTCTACAGTTTTGAGTGTGTTCAGTTCCAGATTGTTCCAGTCGCACCACAAGGCTAGTTGTTCAACCTCCCGTCTGTATGTGGTTTCATCGTTGTCTCGAATGTCTCGAATGACACTGTTGTATCATCTGCAAACTTCAGTAGTTTAACAGATGAATCGTTTGAGATGCAGTCATTGGTATATAGAGAGAAGAGAAGTTGTGAGAGTACACAGCCTTGGGGGGCCCTGTGCTAATTGTACAGGTATCTGATGTGATTTTGCCTAGCTTCACCTGCTGCTTCCTTTCTGTTAGGAAGCTTGTGATCCACTTACAAGTGTGTTCAGGTACCGCTAGCTGATTTAGTTTAGTTAGAAGAATGTCCGGTATGATGGTGTTGAATGCTGAACTAAAGTCTACAAAGAGGACCCGTGCGTAGGTATTTGGAGATTCAAGATGTTGTAGGATGAAGTGCAGAGCCATATTAACAGCATCATCTGTCGATCTATTTGCTCGGTATGCAAATTGCAGGGGGTCTAACAGTGGATCCGTGATGGTTTTCAAGTGGGACATCACTAGCCTTTCAAAAGTTTTCATAACTACAGATGTTAGAGCAACTGGTCTGTAGTCATTCAGTTCCTTGATGGAGGGCTTCTTCGGCACTGGGATGATAGTGGAGCGTTTGAAGCAAGAAGGAACATGGCATATCTCCAGTTACTTGTTGAAGATTTGGGTGAAGATGGGGGCCAATTGGTCAGCACAGACTTTTAAGCAAGAAGGAGTTATCTTGTCTGGACCTGGTGCTTTTCCTGGCTTCTGTCTGTGAAATAGATCTTGCACTTCCTTTTCTGTGATCACCAGGGGTTGTGAACCCAATGCGATGGGTTCAGTTGTAGGAGATTTGGCTGTTGTTGGTGTGTCTGGGATGGGGGTTGTGGGGATAGGTGGCTGTAGTTTCCTTTCAAACCTGCAGTAGAACACATTCAGGTCATCTGCCAGTTGCTGATTTCCTTCAGCTTGGGAAGGTGGTTTGCTGTAGCCAGTGATGTTTTTAAGAGTTTTCCACATGTTTGTTGGTTCATTTGTTGAGAACTGGTTCCTTAGCTTTTCAGAGTAGTTTCTTTTTGCTGCTCTGATCTCCCTTGTTAATACATTTCTGGCCTGATTGTACAGCATTCTATCACCTTTTCTGTAGGCTTCCTCTTTGGAATGACGTAACTGCTTAAGTTTAGCTGTGAACCAAGGTTTATTGTTACTGTATATTCGCAAGTTCCTGGTTGGTACACATAGGTCTTCACAGAAGCTGACATATGATGTTACAGTATCTGTGAGTTCATCCAGGTCTGCAGAGGTATCTTCAAAAATATTCCAGTCTGTGCAGTCAAAGCAAGCCTGTAGCTTTAACTTTGCCTCTTCAGTCCAAGTCCTCACTGATTTAATTGTTGGTTTTGTGGCTTTAAATCTTTGTCTGTAAGCAGGTACAAGGTGAATCATGCAATGATCAGAGTGGCCCACAGCTGCTCGTGGTAAGGAACGATAAGCATCTTTTAGTGTTGTGTAGCAGTGGTCTAAGGTATTCTTGCCTCTGGTGGGACAATTGACATGCTGAAAGTATTTTGGTAGCTCTGTCCTTAAGTTTGCCTTGTTTAAATCTCCCAAAATAATGGCCAGTGAATCAGGATATTTAGCTTCAGCCTCCATAATCTGATCAGCTAGAGTTCTTAATGCCTTTTTTACAGAGGCTTGTGGGTGAATATAAACAGCAATTAGTAGAAATGAGGAGAACTCACGTGGAGAGTAAAATGGTTTGCAGTTAATAAGTAAGGACTCCAAGTTTTCATCACAGAGTTTTTGTATTCATCACAGAGTTATAGATGGCATTTGGACCCAAAAAACCTGTCAAGATCCTTCTATATCTTTTTTTTTAATTCAAAAAGTTTTATTAATACAAAGTACAAACATTTTTCTCTTTTTCTCCCCCCCTTCCCCCCTCCCCCTCCCCCCTCTCACCCCCCCCGACTTCCCAGAAAAAGCACAGGGAATATTATTCATTACAATAAATTTAAATTATAATAAAAAAATCTTAATTTCCACATTTCTTTAAATCTTTAACTCCGTGTTGTTCAAAACTTTTTAAGCATAATCCAAGAATCAAGCATATTGTTATTCAAACATCATTTCAATATTTCAGGCTGCTAATTTATTCCACTAAATATCTTTCCTTTATATAATCTTTGTATAATCTAATATAATAATAAAAAGAGAAAAGAAAAGGGGGAAAAAAAGAAAAGAAAGAAAGAAAAGAGGAAGAAATCTTTCTTACACCATTTCATTCAATTATCATTTCCTCAATATTAAATATAAATTTAGTAAATATTAAGTAAATATTAAGTAAATATTAAGTAAAACTACCTTCTTCATTATACCTCATCAATATACATAAATATTTAAAATATTCTAGCGAAATGTTACTTCCAATATTTCTAAATTCCTTTAACCGCTTTTAACTCAGAAAATTTTAAACTTAATCTAAAAGTCAAACACGTTATTAATAACCTAACATTACAATATATCAGGTTACTAATTTCATAAAAATTCTAAATCTTTGATTATTTTAAAATATAATAATAATAAAAAGAAGGAAAGACAAAGACAAAACAAAACAAAACAAAACAAAAAAGAGAAACAAAACCATCAAAATCATTTCCTCAATAATCCTCTTACTGCAAGATGTCCATTTACGTTCATCTCTCCATCTATCCTATAACGTCCCACACTAGCACCAAACTTTAGTCGTTCCTCCCTCTCGGTCAAATTTTGAATCTGGTTCTTGCAGCCTTTTGTAGCTTGGCAATTTTTGATTTGTCCGCTCTACTCTTGTCTGACTCTGATCCTCTGTCTCCTTTTCCACATTATAAACATCTCTCTGGCTCTGTAAATCACCTTGAATCATCAAAGCTCTTTCCGTTTGCAAAACTATCAATGACTCTCCTCTCTCCTCTTCTGTTGCTTTCATGCTTCTTCCTTCTGGAATTTTGGATATATCGGCCTTTAAAACTTTAACATAAAAATCAGTAGCTTTCATTATCATGTTGAGCCGGTATCTTTTTTCAAAATATCTCACCACTATCCCCGTTGGGGCATCCCATTTGTACTGTAGGTTCTGTTTTTTAAGTTCTTCCATGAGAAAGGTATAATCCTTTCTGGCTCTGAGCATTTTAGGAGGAATTTCTTTCAGTGTCATTATTTCCTGTCCATTTACTTGGAGCTTATTCTTGAAGGTCGCCTGTAGGATTTTATTACGTAAGGCCCTTGTAGTAAAATATGTCCCTTGGTAGATGTTTTTGTTTGGCGATCCAAGAATTAACATGGTATATCTTATCAATTTGCCTGACCAATTCTTCTTTAGTCATTCCAGACACCTGCACCAGAGCCTCCAACATCCTCCCTTTCAGATCTTCATATTTTTTCTCTTTTAAACCTCTTATTCTTAAGGCAAATTCCATGCTTCTGAATTGGATCATTAACACCTCTGTTTCAAAATTTTCAATATTATTTTGAGTTTTGCCTATATTTTCCCCCAAGGTTGTCACAAACTGTTTATTTGCTTCCACATCCTTTTCCAAAATTTCCATATTTACTGCTAGTGCTTGAAATGCAACTATCATGTCGTTCCTCAGTTGTTGTTGTCTAATGTCCATCTCGTCTAAGGCAACCTGCATTTTTTTTATTAATTTCATTAATTTTTGAATTAAATTCCATAATCAGTTCATTCTTCATAATTTTTAAGGTATTAAATAAATTTTCAGGTGTTAAAGTCTGTGGGGGTGTTAAGTAAGAAGTGGATTGCATTCTTGAAGTATAAAGAGAGGGATGCTCAAGTCCTTTATTAAAAACAATATTTCCAGATTTAGAAGCCATTTAAAATTTTAGATTAAGCTTTAGTTTTAATCCAAAATCAGAGAGTGCAAAGAGTTCATCAAAGTCCAACGTTTTCAAAAGTGTACAAAAAGAAACCCAAATCCATAATTGAAAAGATTCTTCCCAGATGCTGAAACCATTTAGATTTTAAAATTTAAATTGTTCTTTTAATCCAAAATCAAAGATAAAAAAGAAAAAGAAAATTTTTCCCCTGGGAATCAGAGGTTTTCATGAAGAGGGCTGCAAAATGAAACTTTCTTTATAACTTTCGGTTATCCACACCCTTCTAAACCTCAATCGCCATTTTAAAACAGCTTGCTAATTTGTAGCTTCCGAAGTGAGAATCAACATAGAGTTACCATATTTTTCAGAGTATAAGACGCACCGAAGTATAAGACGCACCTTAATTTTTGGGGAGCAAAACAAGAAAAAAAAACAATTCTGCCTCTGCCTACCAGCATCAGGATCAGCTGTGTCCTCACTTCCACTCACATTTTGATAATGAGCAGCACAGATCTTTTTATCCATTTAAAACAAACCCTATCACCATATGGGCATTTAACTGGAGTGGGTAGGATGGCATTAAGGGCAAACCAACTTGCAAAAGAGCAATATGTCATTATTGATTAATTATAAATAAGGATAACAGCCCTATGCTAATTTGTTAAAATAGGCTCATTCAACAAAGTGAGAATTTATTCCTCAGGATTTATTTGTATGTTTCTAGAATGGAATTTTATCACTAGGTCCATCCATAATGAATGATTAAGTGGTTTCCTCTTTTGATTTCTTCTAAGTGCCATAGAGAATGGACAAAGGTGTGAATAGGGGCAGGACCAGAGCAAAGCTTAACTTTTGAAATGGGGGGCTGGGAATTACCTGTCCTCCGATGATGGAATGGGATACACAAAGGAGAAATCAACTAGGGCAGCCAAGAACAGGCTGTCCTGAAGTAATAAAGGCAACGTAAGCAGATCTTCAGTTGCAGACATTGGGGGGGAGCTCCATTTCCTAAAATTGTTATTTTAAATCCACGTGGATTTAGCTCTCTTGTCGGCCAGGCTTTTCCAGCCTTGAGTGTCTCTCTCTCACACACACACACCTTCCCCCAAACTCCGCTTCTGAGCACTGCTCGAGCACCCCATGGTGTGGTTATAGCACCGACCTCCCTAAGGCACCAGCTCCCAAGGCACCCAGGTGAGTTTTCTCAGCTGTGGCTATAGGTGAGACCCCGGCAAGTCTGCTCTCTGCTTCCTGCCAGCAAAGGAATATGCACAGGTGGTTCCTCCTCGGACGAGTAAAAAAGCCCAACCAAAGCACACCCCTCCCCTCCCTCCTGCGTTATGCTGGCAGAGCAACTCACCTTGTCCGCTCGTGCGGGAGAGTGTTTATTGCTCCGGCTCGGTTGCCATAAGAACAGCTCAGTGAGGGGTAGTTTCCAACAAGCCTCCTCTCAGATTTTTGGCATGCCCGGTCTTGGTGCGGGGTGCAGGGAGAGCAAGGGAGTTAATGGCAGCCACGTGCGGTGATTTTGCTAAATGGGCTGAAGGCAGCCTATCCTGCCTGGGATGTTTTACCAAGTGCCCCCTCCTCCCCATCCAACTTTTGTTGATTCCAGGCATACACAATCCCCAAATCCTTTCTGACAACACAGAGGTAATTTTCAACAACTCTTTGCTGCTTTTTCATAAAACGCCTCAGATAATCTGAATTAACAAAAACTTCCATTTTTCCACTTCCAGCAGGTTGAGCGGAGCCTGCGGCATGGAGGAACCCCACCCCCACCCCGTGCCTTCTCCCCTGCTGCCGGCAGCTTTACCTTGCTCTGCACGTAATGGGGAAGAGAGCATGGAAGTGGAAGTGAAGATCCCTGCCGCCTGGAACTGCCCGAAAATGCGACGCACGGAGGCTAAAAACTTCCAAAGGGTGGGGGCCGGCAGGTGGGTGGGGCTACATTCGGTATATAAGACGCACCCAAATTTTCACCTTCTTTTTGGGGGTAAAAAGGTGCGTCTTATACTCCAAAAAATACGGTAAGTATGGTTACTTGCCCAGCTTGTCTCCTGCCTTTTTCTGCTGCTGCTGTTTGAAAGAATTGTAATCTGTCATTTAAAGCAGGGATGGTTGCGATCTTCTTGCTCCGCTAAAAAGCGGAGATGTCCCAGATCCGGAGCATTGGCCAGGTTTCCAGGGAGCCCTCACCCTTCGCGCCCCAGGATTTCCTCCTGGGACACTTGGGGGACTCTACCTGTGCCTGCCTGCTCTTCACCCTCCTCTTTGCCTGGGGAGGGGGTTTTCGGCCGCCAGTCAGCTGTTTGTTGGCTGCACTGGCGGCTTAAATGGAACCGGAGACCGGCGCTCGACGGGGAGCGTCTTCGGAGACCGCGGAGCCAAACCGGAAGCCAAGATCCTTCTATATCTTGAGCCTATCTTCTGGAGTGTTGGCTATTCCTGCCAGTTTGGTGTCATCTGCAAATTTGATGAGCTCCCCATCTATCCCCTCGTCCAAGTCATTGATGAAGATGTTGAAGAGTACTGGGCCTAAAACAGAGACTTGGGGTACTCCACTGCATACTTCCCTCCATGTAGATGCAGTTCCATTGAGCACTACACGTTGAGTGCGGTTGGTCAACCAGTTTTGAATCCATCTGGTGGTATTGCTGTCTAACCCACATTCTTCTACTTTATCTAGTAGTAGGTTATGGTCTACTTTATCAAATGCCTTACTGAAGTCCAAGTCCAAATTATATTGACAGCATTCCTCTGGTCCACTAATTTTGTCACTTTGTCAAAGAATGCAATAAGATTAGTCTGGCATGATCTGTATTTGACAAACACATGTTGGGTTTTGTTTGCTTCTAGGTGTTCGCTGATTCATTGCTTGATTATCTTTTCCAGAATCTTCCCTGGTATTGAGGTCAGGCTGATAGGTCTGTAGTTTCCTGGATCTATTTTTTTCCTTTTTTGAAGATGGGAACTACATCAGCTCTTTTCCAGTCCTCTGCCAGTTCCCCAGTGCTCCAGGATCTTTGAAAGATAAAATTCAGTGGTTCTGAGATCTCGTCTGCCAGTTCCTTCAGAACCTTGAGGTGTAATCCATCCGGTCCTGGTGATTTGAACTCATCTAGGGTAGACAGGTGTTCACTTACCATTTTCTTCCCTATTTTAACTTGTGTTACTAATATATTTTTTGTGGTGCTCTTTTTGATAGGTTGGACTATTCTTTCCCTTTGTGTAAAGACAGGTGCAAAAAATGAGTTAAGTAGCTCTGCTTTCTCTCTGTTGCTTGTCACTTTCTTGCCACTTTCTCCAAGCAATGGACAATTGTTTCCTTGACTTGTTTTTTGTTTTTAATATGTTGGAAGAAGCTTTTTTTTGTTATTTTTTACTTTTGTCGCAAGCCTTTGTTTATTGTGAGCCTTAGCTTTCCTCACTTCATCTTTACAGGCTCGGGCTATTTGCTGATATTCTGTCTTAGTTGTTTCCCCCTTTTTCCACTTTTTATACTTGTCCTTTTTGTCTTTCAATGCAAATACAAGCAATAGAAAATAATCCAACCAGTGTCTTAATCTTTTAAAGAGATGATTTTAACAAACTCAGAGAGAGCCTAGGAGAGATTCCATGGATTAAAATCCTAAAGAGGAAAACAACTCAAGTAACATGGGAAACTCTGAAAAATACGATCATAAAAGCCCAGTCCAGCACAATTACAACTGAAAAAGAAAAAGAAAAAAATCAAGAAGAAACCAGCATGGCTACATGAAGATCTCTTTGACAAACTGAAAGACAAAAAGGACAAACACAAAAAATGGAAAGAGGGACACATAATTAAGGCTGATTATCAGCAGATAGCCAGAACATGCAAATATGAAGTCAAGAAAGCAAAGGCTCAGGATGAATTAAGGCTTGCTACAAAAGTAAAAGATAATTTTAAAAAGTTTCTTCAACATATTAATAACAAGAAAACAGTCAAGTTAGTAGGTCCACTAAAGAGAGACGATGGCAAGAAAGTAACAGGCAATAGGGAGAAAGCAGAGCTGCTTAACTCATTATTTACATCAGTCTTCATACAAAAATAAATTATAGTCCAACCTACAAAAAAACTACTGTAAAAAACAAACTAGAAATAAAAATTAAAATAAGCAAGAAAATGGTAAGAGAACACCTATCTGACCTTGATAAATATAAATAACCAGGACCTGACAGATTACAACCCAGAGTTCTGAAGGAGCTGGCAGATGTTGTCTCAGAACAATATCTTTCAAAAATCCTGGAGCATCAGGGAAGTACCTGAGGATTGGAAAAGGGCTGATGTAGTTCCCATCTTCAAGAAAGGGGGGGGAACAGATCCAGGAAACTATAGACCAATCAGTCTATCATCAATACCTAGGAAGATACTGGAAAAGATAATTTAAAAAAACAGATCTGCAATCAACTAGAAGCAAATAAAGTTGTAACTAGCCAACACTGGTTTGTTAAAAACAGATCATGCCAAACCAATCTTATTTCATTCTTTGATAAAGTCACTAAATTAGTAGACCAGAGAAATGCTGTGTCTAGTATTCTTAGATTTTAGTAAGACATTTGACAAAGTAGACCACAATCTACTTCTTGGTAAGCTAGAAAAATATGGGATAGACAGCATCACCACCAGATGGATTTGTAACTGGCTGACAAACTGTACTCAACGAGTAGTCCTTAATGGTACTACATCCACATGGAGAGAAGTAAGCAATGGGGTACCACAAGGCTTAGGCCCAGTACTCTTCAATAGCTTCATAAATGACTTAGATGAGGAAATAGAAGGTGAACTCATCAAATTTGCAGATTACACTAAATTGGCAGGAATAGCCAACATCCCAGAAGACAAGCTCAGGATCCAAAAAGATCTTGATAAACTTGAACAATGGGCCCTATGCAACAAAATAAATTTTAATGTGGATAAAAGCAAAGTTTTATATTTAGGTAGAAAAAAAATCAAAGGTATAAGATTAGGCAAAACCTGGCTCAAAAACAGTAATTGTGAGAGGGACATTAGAGTCCTAGTGGATGATCACTTGAATATGAACCAGCAGTGTGCAGCAGCAGCCAAAAAAGTCAATACAATCCTGGGTTATATAAACAGAGGCATAGAATCAAGATCACATGAAGTATTAGTGCCACTTTACAAAACCAGATGTAAGCATTTTTAATTGAGTTATAGAGTATTATAAAATACAAAATACAAAAGTAAATATAAGAGCAGTGAGGGGGAGGGGAAAGGGGGAAGAACAGTGAGGAAAGATAGGGGAAAACAAAAAGAGAATGAGCGTTGCCTTACCTGATACACTCTTTCTCATCAGGAGGAGCCAGCAGTCAGGATGGGTTTTGTCTCTGCCCACTAGCAGTCAGGACTGAGTTGTTTTAAATATCCGGATCTGCCTCCTGGGACCCCAGTTCTAACGAATCCGAAGGAAAAACTCGATATGGCGAACAAAGACAAACTGTGGCCAAAATAAGGAAGGTCACATCCCGACTGTGTGTTGACTGGTTCATATGCCAGATGTGAGGTTGGATGCGATCAAGAGGAAGTGAAGAAAAAAATGTGATGAGACTCCATAGTGCAGATACGTAGGTAGAAAAGGAAGAAACTAACTCCGAGATTCAGCAGTCCAGGAGTAAACAAGGGGGGGGGGAACTGACTGCTGGCTCCTTCTGATGAGAAAGAGCGTATCAGGTAACGCAACACTCATTCTCCATCCTCTGAGAAGCCAGCAGTCAGGATGGGACATACCAAAGCCAAGTCCCTAAAGGTGGGATCCCTCGGAGTTAAGTTCTATTATCAACCACCCTCTGTAACACTCGTCTTCCAAAGGCAGCGTCTGCTGATGCATATTTGTCTATCCTGTAGTGCCTAATAAACTGGGTTGGAGAAGCCCAGGTCGCGGCCCAGCAGAGATCTTTCAATGGGCATTGTGTTGACCAAGCTGCAGAAGTAGCTGCGCTGCGGGTAGAGTGTGCTGTGATACCCGTGGGTCATGGTAGGGAGTCCAGGTCATAAGCCTTTGCAATTGCGCCCCTGATCCATCACCCGATGGTCGTCGGAGAAGCCTTAAGACCTAAAGATTGAGGAAGGAAAGTGACAAGGAGAGCTTCCGTCTTCCTGAAGGGCCACATACGGTTGATATACACACGCAGGGCTCAACTTACATCCAATGTATGCCAGAGCCTTTCTGACGGGTGGGAGGGCCAAGGGCAGAAGGAGGGTAACACAAGTTCCTGGGCCCGGTGGAAGGTGGAATTTACCTTCAGGATGAAGGACGGGTCTAGACGAAGTACCCCCCACTCCTGATGGAAGATGCAGAGATCATCTCGAACCGACAATGCTGAGAGCTTCGATATCCTACGAGCGGAGGTAATGGCGAGTAGGAAGGCAACCTTGAGAGACATGTGTCTGAGGGAGGCCTCCCCCAGAGGTTCATATGGGGCTCCCGTGAGTGACTGGAGAACCTTGGGAAGATCCCAGGTTGGGTATCCGTGGATCGCTGATGGTCGACAGTTCGTGACCCCTTTCAAAAATCGGCGCACTGTAGGAATATGAGCGAGTGAATCCCAATGGCAGCACGATAGGACGGATGACAGCGTGGCCACCTGACACCACAGGGTGTTGGGTGAAAGACCTTTATCCAGGCCACGTTTGAGAAAACGCAGGATCATGGGTAGAGGCACATTGAGCAGTGACAGACCCTGTGAGCAGCACCAGGAGCAGAAGGCCCTCCATGTAGCCAAATAGATTCGTTCGGTTGACGGGCGATGTGATGCCTGGATGTAAAATATCACATCTGAGTCACATTTCTGGCTGCTCAGGGTGCCCCACTCAAGTGCCAGGCGGTCAGTTGGCACCACCTGGGGTCCAGATGGAAGACAGACCCCTGGCTGAGTAGAGATGGGAAAATGGGCAGCTTCCAAGGATCCGACACTGAGAGTGCCCTGAGCTCGGCAAACCAGGGTTGCCAGGGCCAAAATGGAGCAATTAAGATTATCTCCGCCCTCTCCTGGATCAGTTTCTGGAGTACCTGGGGAAGAATGGGTAGGGGAGGGAAGACGTAGAGCAGGCCCTGAGGCCATTGGCAGCAGAGCGCATCGATCCCCTCCAAACCCCGTGATCAGTAACGTGTGAAGAACCTAAGGAGCTGGGCATTCTCCGGAGTTGCGAAAAGATCCACCCGGGGGATCCCGAATCTGGTCGTGATGGAATGGAAGATCGATGGATCCAGATGCCACTTGGCTTGGTCCACTGACAAGCGACTCAGCCAGTCCGCTTGGACATTGGCAGCCCTGGAGATGTGTTCCAATGTCAGGGAGAGAAGGTGTTGCTCCGACCACAGTCCCAGCTTCAGCGCCTCGGCCAGCAGGGTCCTGGAATGGGTGCCCCCTTGGCGATTGATATGTGCTTTTGTGGTAATGTTGTTGGTCAGGATCAACACGTGGCAACCCGCAACCAGGTGAAGGAAGTGTCTGAGCGCCAGAGAGACCGCATGCAGCTCGAGCCAGTAAATGGAGCACCTGGCTTGTGCTTCTGACCACTGTCCTTGTGCCATGAGACCTTCGCAGTGAGCTTCCCATCCGGTGAGGCTTGCGTCTGTGGTGACTGTGATGGCCGGTTGAAGACAGAAGAGTGTTCCCATGGCGATTGCTGGAGACTGCCACCAGTTGAGAGACCGTCGGACGGATGGGGTGATCTTGACCTTGTGAAGAGATGACCGGCCTTCTGGAAAGGAAGAAGGAACCATAGCAGCTCTCCCATGAATGGAGCCTCGCCCAAGGGGTTATGGACATGCTGGACACCATCTTACCCAACAGGGAGGATAGGGACAATAAAGAGGAAAAGACCTGTCTTTGGACTAGAGAAGCTGTTAATGTATTAGCAATGTTACCACTGTGTTACCAAGGTTGTGCATACAGAAACGTTTAGATTGAGATCAGTTGTGAATAAGTACTCAGCCACACACAGATACACTAACCTGAGTTAAAGTTTACTTTAAGAAATAGCATTTTCCTATAAACAGTCCAAAGTCATACACTTAACAGTCAGAATAACAATCCAAATATTATCCAGTATAAATACATTTTAGCTATAATACATAACTACAACACAGAGAGAAATGCAGATCATACATACACAATGTCTTGCTCTAGTGAGTAGCAGAGAACACACTGAGTAGCAGAGATCAAAGACAAACAGAGAGGGACTCCCAGAGAAATAAGCTGTGAACTCTAGCTCCCTCTTGTGGCAGTCTGCAACACCTCAGCTAAACATATATTGTCTTACCCAATCGTTATGGACAGAGACCTAACATTCTCCCCTTTGGGTAGGTCAATATATAATACCTTACATCTTTAAACCATAGTTTTCACAACACTCTTTGTGTTTAATTGCACCTTGCGCTTTAGTGAAATGATCTGCAATATTCTGTTCAGTCATGCAGTATTCCAATGTAACCATTTTATTTTGAACACATTGTCTAACATTCAGATATCTCAAATCAGTATGTTCCGACCTTGTTTTCACAGCTAAACTATTAGCCATACTAATGACAGATTGATTGTCTTCATACATAATAAATGGCTCCTGTACAGTAATTCCTATATCCTTTAACAATTGTTTATAATACACCAATTCTGTACACATTAATGATAAACTCGAGAATTCTGCTTCCATAGTGGATAAACTAATATGTTGTTGCCTAATAGATTTCCACCCTATTAAAGCATTACCCAACATTACCACTATACCTGATGTTGATTTGCGAGTCATTGCATCAGTAGCAAAACTTGCATCAGCATATGCAGTTAACACTAATTCATTTCTCGGTTCTAAATATAAAAAATAATGTATTGTGTGCTTTAGGTATCTAAGTATTCATTTAGCTGCTTGCCAATGTCTTTCATTTGGTTCAGCATTATATCTAGCCAGTTGATTTACACTGTAAGATATATCTGGTCTAGACCAATTACTCAAATATGAGAGACTACCAATTAGAGACTGATATATCTCCTTATCAAACACAGGACATTTAGTATCACTATTTGTAAATCCCTGATCCATTGGTGTCTTAGCAGTTTTACAATTCTTCAGGTTATATCTTTTTAACAATTGGCTAATCTTCTTAGCTTGCGAAATTTTGAATCCTCTATTTGTCTTCATTATATCAAGACCTAAATAATGTTTAATTTCTCCTAAATTTCTAATCTTGAACTTTCTTTGTAATTCAGAAACAATATCATTTGCTTCTTGTTCAGTCTTTGTTATAATTGCTATATCATCTGTAAATAATAGCAACAGAGAAATCAAACCATCTTTCTCTCTCCTAAATAAACAAGGATCAGCTATACCAGCTTTAAAATCCATAGAAACTAATTCTTTTACAATGCATTTATTCCATTCATAACCTGATTGCTTTAAACCATAAAGACTTTTCTTTAATTTCCAATAATCATTTTTTTCATCATCTTTTAAACCTAATGGCTTTCTCATATAAATGGTATGTTGTAAAGGTGCATGTAGATATGCAGTTTCAATATCTACATGATTAATTATGCATTTATTTTTAGCTGCCCAAACTAATGCTCCTCTCAATGTATTTGCTCTCAGACTAGGTGCAAATACCTCATCATAATCCTTATTTGATTGAGCAAATCCCTGAGCAACTAATCTTGCTTTACGGGTAACAGTGCCATCCACACCAGTCTTTAATTTATACACCCATCTGCAACCTATTGCATGCTCACCTGGTGGTAACTTTACATCTTCATATACCTCAAGATCCTTTAAAGATTTTAATTCCTTATTCATAGCTTCCTGCCAAGCTACCTGTTCATTTGTTGGATACAGCTTAATTTCATTATAATTAGACAGTTCCACATTAATCTGGCATACAATACTTGCCTGATATCTATCAGGTGGACGTCTCTCCCTAGTCGACCTCCTAGGCAATTTAGTACAAGTTGTTGGAATTTCCTCTTCCTTTTCCTCCCCTATCAAAGTATCTTCTACATCATCCATAGATGGTTCTTTCATAGATGATTCCTCTATTGAGGATTCTTTCACTATCCTATCATCAGTACTTTTCTTATCAGAATCATCAGGAAACAATGGATCCTCAACAACAATACTATCTTGTTCCTTGTATTCCTGTTCCAGTTTACTCCATCCAACATGCTCAAGGAATTTAGCACTTGCACTACAATATACTCTAGTAGTACCTGGCTCCCAGAATCTAAATGATCTATGATTAAATTCATACCCTACAAAACATAATTTCCGTGCTCTATGTTGTTCCTTTCGCCTTACTTGTGTGGGAATATGCACCCATGCTGGTGCACCAAATGTATGCAAATAACTAAGATTTGGTTTCCTACCATACCAACGAGTAAATGGCAATTCACCAGTTGTTGCATTCACTACATTGTTCAAAACATGGTTAGCACATATTATAGCTTCACCCCAGAGTCTCTCTGGTAAACCAGAATCTGAAATCATGGTTCTAGACATAGCCTGTAATGTCTGACCTCTACGTTCAATATGTGCATTATGTTGTGGCCAATAAGGAGCAGAACGCTTATGTTCAATACCAGCTCTCTTTAGCATATCTTCAAATCTCTTATTGATAAACTCAGTACCGTTATCTGTTACTAAATTAACCAGTTTCTTATTCAGTTTTCGTTCAACAAACCTTAACCACTTTACAAAATGCTGATATGTTTCTGTTTTTGTTTTCATCAGATAACAGAAACCATATCTAGAAAAATGATCAACTATGCTCAATATATAACAGGCTCCACCTAAACTGGGTTTCTTAGGGCCAATGAGATCAGCAAATATAACCTCTAATGGTTCCTTGGTTTTAAATCCATGTAACCTGATTGCAGGAATTACCTTGCTCTTCTCCTGATTGCAAGCATTACAATTTAAATATTTTGCACAAGGTTTTAATTTTATACCATTAGATAACTCAATAGTTTTCTTTAAAATTTTGAAATTCAAATGTCCCATATGTCTATGGAGCAAATGAATACATTCGTCATGAGGCTTTCTATTTTCATAAACTGAATTGGCCTTATTTAATGGACTATCATGGATAATATATAAGCCATCATGCAATCTTGCAATAACTTATTTACCTTGTTTTTCAATTAAACCTTTATCTCCCTGAAAAGTTACCACAAACCCTGCTTTTACCAATTCTCTCACAGATAGTAAGTTATATATAATGTTAGGTACATATAACATTGGTAAACTTTCATTAATACATGAACAATATGCATTACCTTCTCCAGATACTCTCAATTTCCAGCCATTTGCTAATGATACATGCTGGTTACTTTTAGTCATATTAACAAATCTCTCTTTACTTTTAGTTATACACTGAGATGCTCCACTGTCTGTTATCCAGATATCATGGCTTACAGTTTTATTTGTACTAGATATAGCTACACTAACATCATTATAAGCTCTCTGCATATTACTAGCATTCTGCTTTTTACCCATTTTACAGAATCTGGCTATATGACCCTTAGCCCCACAAGAATAACATTTCCTAACAATATAGGCAGTTGAAGACAGTTTTTCTTCCTGTGGTTGTTTCTCTCTCAGTTGTTTTCTATCTTGCCTTCTTCTAGACTCTTCTAACAGTCTCTCAATTATGCCAGTCAATGTCAGTTCATCTCTGGTCAAAACTTCCAGTGAAGACACATAATCATCATAAGAGTCATCCAAAGAAGAAAGAATAATATAAACTTGATGCAACTCTGAGAAAATCAGTTCTTTTTCATGTAGCTCTTGTAATGTTCTCTTCATAAACTCCAAATGAGCTAACATGTCACCACCTTTTAACAAACGTGCTCTGAACAGTTTACGTGTAAGGTGTATGTGCGCACCAACACTATCACGAACATAAAGTCTCTTTAAGGTACTCCAACACTTGGCAACAGAATCTTCACCATGAATATGGACCAGTTGCCGATCACTCAGTGTCAATCCAATAATACTAAGAGCCTTTTCATTATCCCGGTTAAAGTCAGCTATTTTCTTCTTATCTTCATCATTTGTTGGATCCCAAGCTGTTATATCAGGTGGATTATTAACCACAGTCCATAATCCTTCTTTACGCAAAAGTAAGCTGCACTTCATAGACCAGGAAACATAGTTAGTTCCATCTAACCTGATTATCAGGGATAAGCTAGTTGACTGTTCTTGTGCCATTGTTAATTTAACAGTAAACCACAAGTTAGCTGTCTGAGTATGAAACTGAATATTCACACTAACTCTCAATATCTCTCTGGGCCCATAACCAGTGTTAATGTATTAGCAGTGTTACCACTGTGTTACCAAGGTTGTGCATACAGAAACGTTTAGATTGAGATCAGTTGTGATCAGCAGTACTCAGCCACACACAGATACACTAACTTGAGTTAAAGTTTACTTTAAGAAATAGCATTTTCCTATAAACAGTCCAAAGTCATACACTTAACAGTCAGAATAACAATCCAAATATTATCCAGTATAAATACATTTTAGCTATAATACATAACTACAACACAGAGAGAAATGCAGAGCATACATACACAATGTCTTGCTCTAGTGAGTAGCAGAGAACACACTGAGTAGCAGAGACCAAAGACAAACAGAGAGGGACTCCCAGAGAAATAAGCTGTGAACTCTAGCTCCCTCTTGTGGCAGTCTGCAACACCTCAGCTAAACATATATTGTCTTACCCAATCGTTATGGACAGAGACCTAACAGAAGCCAACTCCCTGAGGCTGCCTTGGCGTTCCTGAGAAAGGTATACTCTGCCCTCAACAGAGTCTATGACTGTACCCAAATGTGTAATAGAGGTGGAGGGGGAAAGGGAACTCTTCTGGAGGTTAATTGAGAACCCATGGTCTGATAGAAGAGTAGAGACTATCTGGAGATGCTTCAGGACTAGATCCCTAGAGGGGGCATGCACCAATATATCATCCAGATAGCACTGGACCCTGATGGGAAACATTCGTAGGTGGGCAGCTAGAACTGAAAGGACCTGTGTAAACACCTGGGGGGCAGAGGAAAGCCCGAAGGGGAGAGCTCTATATTGAAAATGTCTACCTGCATAGCAAAACCGAAGGTATTTGCGATGCTGACGAGAAATTGGAATATGCAGGTAGGCTTCGGTCAAATCAAGGGATGCCATGAAATCACCTTGGCGAATACACGCCAAGATGGTCTTCAGGGAGTGCATCTTGAACTTTCTGTAAGAGATATATCGGTTTAGTCGCTTAAGGTCTAAAATGGCCCTCTATCCCCCCGAGGCCTTGGGTACTACGAAAAGGATAGAATAATGTCCTTGGAATTGTTCTCCTGTGGGCACCTGCTGAATTGCTCTGATCTCCAGTAGGTGTTGGACCGCTTCATCCATGAGCACTCGTTTGGAGGTGGCCCTGGGAGTGGGCCAATGGACAAAGAACCCCGGGGGGAGGGAGAGGAATTCCAGAGATAAGCCATGTTGAATGGTGTCAAGCACCCATGAATTGGAGGTGGTCAAGGCCCAGCGAGAAGCAAAACGGGCTAATCATCCCCCAATATGGGTGTTGTCTCGGACAGAGAGACTACCACTTCCCTCGTCTGGTGTGATGACTCCCGTTCCCGCCACAGAACGGTTTCCTAAACTGCCTCCCCCTCCTGGCCCTATCCTGATTGGGATGGAACCTGACTCCATACTGACCTGGGGCCCGAGGAAGGCTGGAGCCCTGGTCAGCCTGGCGAAAGGGCTGTCGGAAGTAGGGAGATTGGTGAGGAAACCCTCTGCGAGACAAGGATGGAAGGATCTTACGTTTGTCACAGGATTCAATGAGGAAAGGCTCGAGGGATTCCTCGAAGAGCTGCTTGCCTTTGATGGGCTTGGCCGCCAGCCACCATTTGTGTTGTGTTTCCACCGGCCATTGCTTCAGCCAGTGCATCTGCCTGGTAACGGTGGTGGAGGCCATAGGAAATCTGGATGTGTATCGAGTGGAGTCGGCCAGGAACTGACAAGTGGCATAAAGCTTGTTAAGGTCCTGTTGGGCCCGCACGTTAGAATTTGGAATGATCTCTTGGAGCTGGTTCAGCCAAAGGAGGGCTACCCTGGCAAAGAAGGATGAGGTTGAAGCGGCCTTTATGGCCCAGGCCGCCGAGCGATGGGCCCTGATTAGAGCCTGTTCCACCTTGCGATCCTCGGGTTTCAGATTTTTGTCAGATTCCAAGACCGGAGGATCTACCATCGGGATCTCCAGTAGGTCCTCCAACTCAGTGGCCACGTTGAAGAATTGTCATTCCAGGCCTGATGGCGAAGGCCCAGGAGCTGGGTTAGACCACTGATGTTTCACCGTGTCTAGAAATAAGGATGGTGCAGGTACAAATTCCATCTCGGGAGTAATAGAAGAAAAAAGAGTTCTGAGAGGAGTGTATTTGGATGACTCCTGGTTGGCTGGTGTAGGTAGGCCGGCGGCAGCCCTGGCCTTCATTAGGAGTGATTTGAAAAGCCCCGGGGGGGGGGGAAAGAGCCGAAGATGGGGGCTGGGATTGAGTAGGAATCTCGTCATCCGAGAGGTCACAATAAGGTTCCTCTTCCACTTCTGGTAGGTCATCCAAATTGTCCTCCTCGGATACGTTGGACAGATGATCTCCCTCTAGGAGGCCAGCGCTGGTGCTAGGTTGTGCTTCAGGCTAGGGTGTGGAACTCTCTGACCTCTGAACAGGCAAGGAGGCCGCCAAGGACTGAAGATTAGCCGTGATGCTGGTTTGGACTGCCATTGCTATCCATTGATGGATGGCGGCTTGGTCAAAGGGCATGGCTGAGGGAAGAGAGGGTTCTGGGTTCTCAACCTGAGGCCTGGTAGCAGTAGAAGGAGAGGCTAGATTGGTCCCAGGCAGAATATCCTGACTGCTAAGGGACTCGGCCTGGATGGGCTGGGTCGGGACAGGGTGGCCTGGCTTGAAGGTGGGTGATCTGGGGGAGACCCAAGGCCCCCTGGGCCCCACAAATTAGTAGTTACTGGAGGAAGTACAGTAGAGTCTAGGGATAGAGACCTATCTGCTGGGCCCTTTTCAGCAGGCCTGGAGTTGTTAGCCTTAGCTGCCTTGTCAGGCATTTTCTGCAGAGCACGGTCTCTGCGCTCTTCTGCTTTAGTAGAGGCCCTGGTACTAGAAATATGAATGGAGGGGCCTGCTGCCTCATCATCATTAGGCCTGTTTGACTTTCTGCTGCGTTTACCCCCTGGCTTGGAGCTGAGTGAAGAGCTCCTGTCCGCCATTGGTGATTTGCACGAGGTGTTAAATGGGGACTGTAGGCTGAATTGGGCCTTGAAATTAAGCCTACTGCAGGTGGAAAAGCCTAGAGGAGGCCTGAATTCCGTCCCAGTCATTGGGGGGGGGAGGTGAAGGCCTGAGGTGGATCGTCCCTTGATCCACAAGGAGCTTAGCTTGGCCTCAGCGGGGGGCTAATTGCCGGCAATTAAGGTGCCCGGGGAAAACTTTTGTTCCCTTTTACAGGATCCTCGAGCAGAGAAAACAAAAGCTACAGGCCCCAATTTTGGTGGTAATTTGGGGCTGTGTCCCAACTTTTCTTCGGCTATAGGAGACCTCCGTTCAGTGAAGGACAGCGTTGAGAGATCCCCCCCCCCTGGATCATTGCGTGCCTATTTGGAAGAGAGGTGGGCGCGGGAGTGGCAAGAGGGAAATTTCCCCTCGCAGCCAAGCCAGAGCAGCAGCTCAAACAGTTAGCACTCACTGGAGCGCCAAACAGCTGATTAGAGTGGCCATGGCCGCGGAGCAATCCGATTTACTTTTGGAGAGTGGGGGAGGCCGAGGGCCCTACCCCTCCATGTGGCAGACTGGGCAGAAGCCGCTGCGTCGATGCCATGGAGTCAGGCGCCCACCTGTTACTCACAGTTCGAAAAGGAGGTTGCAAAGGTTGAAATGCGATGAAAAGAAGAAAGGAAAAAAAAGGGGGGGGAAATACAGTTGGAACCAGCAGTCAGGATGAGCTTTGTTCGTCGTGTCCTGTTCTGCTGAGGACTGAACTGGGGTCCCAGGGGCGGATCCAGATATTTAAAACAACTCGGTCCTGACTGCTAGTGGGCAGAGACAAAACCCATCCTGACTGCTGGCTCCTCAGAGGATGGAGAAAGAAGCACTGACTTCTGACTCTCTCTATTACAATAAATTAAGGCATTAACATCAAATCACAACTTTTTGATGGGGAAAACAATGAAACTCTGACTTTGGGTTTTACAGATTAGACTGATAGATCTTTATAGAAATGGCTTGTTTATACTATTACCACTTTACCAAATCCTAGTAAGACCACACCTGGAATACTGCAACAAATTTTGGTCACCATACTACAAAAAAGATGTTGAGACTTTGGGAAAAGTTCAGAGAAGAGCAACTAAGATTATCAAAGGGCTGGATACTAAAACATATGAAGAATGGCTGCAGGATTTGGGTTTAGTTAGTCTAAAGAAAAGAAGAATTAGGGGTGACATGTTAGCAGTATTCCAGTATTTGAGGGACTGCCACAAAGAAGAGAGGGTCAAATTATTCTCCAAAGCACCAGAGGGCAGGACAAGAAACAATGGTTAGAAACTAATCAAAGAGAGAAGCAACCTGGAATTAAAGAGAAGCTTCCTAACAGTGAGGACAATTAACCAGTGGAACAGCTTGCCTCCAGAAGTTGTGGGTGTTCCATCACTGGAAGTTTTAAAGAAGAGACTAGATAGTCATTTATCTGAAATGGTATAGGTTCTTCTGCTTGAGCAGGGGGCTAGACTAGAAGACCTCCAAGGTTCCTTCCAGCTTCCCTTCCCTTCCCTTCCCTTCCCTTCCCTTCCCTTCCCTTCCCTTCCCTTCCCTTCTCTTCTCTTCTCTTCTCTTCTCTTCTCTTCTCTTCTCTTCTCTTCATTTACCATGGGACAACTCACTGCAGGAAAATGTAACAATTCTATTTAATTATTTAAAATAAATAAAAAATATTTTACTTTTTGCCATTCACATTTTATTCTGTCACTCTTTTTGCATCCTTTCTTTAATGATTCTATTCCACGATTTCTTTGATATTAGTGTAACTCTTGTCCCGCAGCAAGTTGTCCTGTGGCAAGATGGCCATGGCAATTGACTGTGGTGTGTTAGCCGTAGTGAGTTGGCTGTAGCAAAATGGTCATGGTGAGTTGGCTGTGGCAAATTGTCATAGACCCCTAGTTGGTTGGCCAGGGTGGGAGTAGGGTGAGGGTGGAATTTTATACAAAATTCAATAACTTAATTATCATTATAAGTATCCTGTATTTCCAGAAACAAATTATCATGTTAAAAACACATATCCAATGAAAAAACAGGAAAGAGGGCCCCTCTAAAATTTGTGTTACTTGTTTTTCATTTTACCATATGCCCCTTTGGAGCAATAAAATTACTTTTCTATTTAACTTTTAACTCAATTTCAGACACAGTGATGTTTACAATAAGTGGGAAAGAGACTTATTATGACATTAAGAAGATTGGCATTAATTTAGTGCCAGTCAACACATAGGAAACTAAATAGCATTAAATTAAATAGCTTCTGAAATAGAAGATGGTTTTTAAAAAAATTATTTGAATTTGCAGTGCTAAGATTCTTCTATATACCTTAAATAATCATAGATAAAGTCATAGTGTTGCCACATTTCAGATAATACATTATACAAGCAAGGCAACCAAAGAGGCATAGTGTATTGATATATGACATGTACTGTATAATAGTGAATATTTGACTTGAATAAGTTATGGTACTGAGCTTAAAAAAAGCAAATAAACTGAAGAACACCAGTTAATTAGAAAAGCACATCTGAAGATTGAAAGAATTATCTACCAAACAATTTATATTCTAGTATTTTAGTAGATTACATAGCAAATGTACACTACAGGCACTGTACTTCTAGAAAGCTTCTTTACTGATGGTACAGCATTTTCTAATATGAAATTTGTGAAGATGGATTGCATAAGGTTACATATATCCTTATTTTCTAATGAGTAAAAATGCAAGTAAATCATTTGTATAAATGAAGCTAACAGGCAAACATTATCCTTTAAGTGCAATACATGATTAACATTAACAGCTACGGACTTGCTTTGTCATTGATATTAGTGCAACTTCAATATAAATAATCAATAGATATATCATTCTCCATAGTGGGTGGAGCTAGCCGCCAAGAATTGGGTTTGGCACAGCCTTCTGGCCAATCAGGACTGAGTCTGAAAAAAGTATAAATAGTGGCTCTAGGACAGTGGTTCCCAACCTGGGGGTCGGGACCCCTTTGGGGGTCAAATGACCATTTC
The DNA here is from genome assembly GCA_023053685.1 of Diadophis punctatus similis. NCBI lineage: Eukaryota > Metazoa > Chordata > Lepidosauria > Squamata > Dipsadidae > Diadophis > Diadophis punctatus. The sequence continues at coordinate 23,251,901 of JALIGW010000008.1, forward strand.
CCAGGGGTCGCCCTGGCATCCTCAGCTCTCCCCCCCACCACTGCCACAAGCCTGGCCATATCGGGGGACTTCCGGTGGCGCCGCGAACTTCGTTGGACGCTCTTTATGGGCGCTCCATTCCAGGCTCCGTAAAAGCTGCCAGATAAGCCACATCAGCTGTCTGGCAGCTTGGAAACTCCCGTCCCAGGCAAAGGGAGGGGAGAAGAGCAGATGGGCAGAGGTAGAGCCCCCTAACACCCCAGAAGAGTTCCGTTTTCTAACAGCTGCCTGTAAGAAATCTTTTTTACTTTATATTTTTCACTTTTTACCTTGATGGACTTTGCTTTTTAAATATATAAGAATTAAAACAAGCCAAGATGTCTTTAAAATTGGCAAAGACTGCTCCTTTTAAAAGAATAGAAAAAGTTGAAAATCTTTTTCTGCAAGACTTTCTCCCCCCAACACAGATCTGTACGCTTGAGACATGGCAACAATCCATGAAAGAAATGCAAAAGGAGATTGCTTTAGCAGTCAACAAAAAAATTAAAGAAATCAATGGAAAAATTACTGAAATTAATGGAAAAATACAAGCTGTCTCAGAGGAGGTTTCATCTCAGACTCAACAAACTAAAGATAATGTGGAAACTGTACTTAAAACTGTGGTATCTAATATAGAATTATTGAAACAGGACGTTATTGAAATTAAACAGACCACGATGACTTTGGGTGAAAAAGTAATGGAGATGCAGAAAAAAATTGAAGTATCTGAGGCAGAATTAACGATGGTTCAATATAAAGATATGCAATTTGCTCTACGCCTGAGAGGAGTAAAAGAAAACGGACAAGAGGATTTAAAAGATAAGATTGTGGATGTATTGGGGCAGTTTTTGGGGGAGACAAAAGTGGAACTGGGAGGTCAGATTGAAAAAATATACCGTGTCAATTCTTGGTTTGCAAAAAAAATCATTTGCCAAGAGACATTGTAATATATTTTACTACAAAAGCATTGCGAAATCGAATCTTACAGGCGACTTATAAAAATAAGCTGAAGGTGGAAGAACATGAAGTTTTGATATTCAAGGAAATTCCTTCCAAAATACTTAAAGCACGTAAAAAATTATACTTTTCTGGTGGAAGAATTGAAACTGCAACAGATAAAATACACATGGGCTATTCCGACTGGATTATTGGTTTATTATAAGGCAGAAAGATATAGACTCAATATGATTGCTAAAGCAAAGGATTTTCTTGCCAACGTACTAAAGGAGGGGACACTGAAACCACCAGAAGACAAAGGAAACGAGAATGTTGAAGGAGAGGGAAAGGAAGATTTGCATATTCCACAACAGAAAGGAATTCTGAATAAACAAGAACAAACAAATGATTCAGGACAGATTAGAGAAGTATTTGCCAAAAGTGAAAGTATTGTAAGTAAAGAAGAATTGAATTACTCATCTCAGTCCTCAACTCCTCGAAATGAAGTAACACTAAATCGACATATTTTTAGATCTCAACTTAAAGAAATATTCAGCTCCTCTCGCAGATTTGAAAGCGAGGGGAATTAAAAATTGATGTTTTAGTGCTAGTAGAATAAAGCAGGATAAAGCAAAATAAGTAAGAATAAAGTGTAAATGTATATAAGAGGATGTATAAGGTTAGAGGAAAAAATGATGTTTCAGTGTTAGTAATAAAACAAGGAAAAAGCAAAATAAGCAAGAATAAAATGTAAATGTGTATATGAGGATGTACAAGGTTAGAAGAATTAAATTATAGGAGGTTTAATTATAGAAGGTAAAGTGATGTAATTGAGATTAAATTGGTTTTAAATAGTATGATGGAATTAATAATACAATTTGGGGAATAGGGATAGAAGGTAATGTAATGTAATAGATTAAATTGGTAGAGAATAGAATTACACTATATGGTGGAAATAAGTATAGAGTGTAATTTAACATAATTAAATGATTGTAAAGCTGTTATGTATTTTTTAGATACGGGTTAATTTGTTTCTGAACTTAATAATTGTGGTTAGGTTGTTGGTAGTATAAGATTGGAAGTGGAAATTTTATAATATTGTAAAAGCTATTTAAATGATATATTTGATAATGGAGAAGAAGGACGGATTATATTTGAATTAAGTATTAGATTAAGAAGACTGTGAGGGATATATTTCAATTTAAAATTTTTTAGTTTAATTAATAATATAAGGAGTTAAGATTTTATGATATTTGGAAGTTAACAATTTGTTAGGATATAGTAGTTTATATTTGTGTAGATTACATATATCCTGTGTATGTTCCGGGAAGTCCAGGGAGGGGGCAGGGGGAGAAGGGGGGTAGGGAGGGGGGAGAAAATATTACAAAAATGTTTGTACTTTGTACTTATAAAACTTTTTCAATAAAAAAAGCCTGGCCATATCGGCTCAACTCGCCTGAGCCCTCCGATTGGTCGGGAGAGGTGCCATTCGGTGAGAGGTGTTTGTGATGCCTGGCGGCCGAGCTAAGGGGCAGGGCATCACAAGATTGCACGTTGGAGAGTGCAAGGTGGTGCTTAAGACATCTGTAACCGCCCCTGTCTCCTGCTCACAGCGGCAGTTTCTTCCCGCTGGTGTCGAAAGGAAAGGGAGTCACGGGAGGGAACGACCAGCCAACGACCACTTAAGTTTCACATCACACGACGGCGGGAAGGAGGACAGCTGGGTCGGAATCGTCTGTCTGCCCTCTCGCCTCGGCTGGCGCGGAGACCCAGCAAACAAAGAGGCAAACAGGGAGGGAGGGAAGAGAGAGACTAAGAGATATTAGCGCAGGGCTAGCCTGATCATACAGCCTTGGTGCTGAGGGTGCCACCACCGGGGGCAGGAGGAACTAAGCCGGAGGGAACTGGAGAAGGAGATGGTGCCGGAGCATGGTCCATCGCCGACGCCCTGCTCCGTATGATCAGGCTAGCCCTGTGCTAATATCTCTCAGTCTCTCTCTTCCCTCCCTCCCTGTTTGCCTCTTTCTTTGCTGGGTCTCCAGAGATGGAAGGAAGGAAGGAAGGAAGGAAGGGAAGGAGAGGAAGGAAGGGAGGGAGAGGAAGAAGAGGAAGAAGAGGAATAAGAAGAAGAATGTTAGGTGGGAGGGTGGGAGGAAGGAAGCAAGGAAGAGAAAAAGTGAGAGAGGGAAAGAAAGAAAAAGAAAGAAAGAAAGAAAGAAAGAAAGAAAGAAAGAAAGAAAGAAAGAAAGAAAGAAAGAAGAGGAAGGTTGGGAGGGAGGGCGGAAGAGAAAAAAGCGAGAGAGAGGGAAAGAAAGAAAAAGAAAGAAAGAAAGAAGAGGAAGGTTGGGAGGAAGGAAGGAAGGAAGAGAAAAAAGTGAGAGAGGGAAAGTAAGAAAGTAAGTTAGAAAGAAACTGTTGAAAAAAGATCCTTGCAAATTAAAATTGTTGTCTTTGCAGGGGTTTTGGGAAGGGTGGGTGAGCAGGCCCCATGGGGGAGGAAGGAATATGGGGCTGTTTTAAGAAGAAAGAGCTTAAAAGAGGAAATTGGCTTTGGGGACCCTGGCAATGTTTTTGGACCAATCATGGGGCTTTTTGCCCCCTGTTTGCCTCCTGAAACTTTGGAGTCCTGGGAGAAAGCTACTAAACAGGGATTACTTTGCTGGAAGCTTATCTGATTTCTAGTTTTTCGACACTGCAGGCCACAATTTCTCAACCTCAACAACTTGAATATATCTGGACTTCAACTCCCAAAATTCCCTAGCCAGCTTTGCTTTGAATTCCGGGAGTTGAAGTCCAGACACCTTAAAAGTTGCTGAGATTGAGAAATATTGCTGTACACTTGTTGGTTATCAAGTCTAAATACAGAAGTAGACTTGTTGTGGAAGATGATATTCCTTGTGCTCTTGCAAAGACCTGCCCGAGAATTTCTGATCTGGCATAATTACATATTGTTTTTGTGATTAATCGCTATGCTTTAATTATGTTCAATTTGTAACAATGAAAATACATCCTGCTTATTATTTACATTACGATTCATAACAGTAGCAAAATTACAGTTATGAAGTAGCAACGAAAATAATTTTATGGTTGGGGGTCACCACAACATGAGGAACTATATTAAGGGGTCGCGGCATTAGAAAGGTTGGGAACCACTGCTCTAGGACCTCCGAGCCAAGGACTAGTGCCTCTCATCTATTCAAAGATCAACTGATAGCTCTAATAACATCTGCTATCAATCTTGAGTGTCGCTGACCAAGCCCCCCAAGTGCCATAACATCTGCATTGGGAGAAGGCAGCCAGGCCTCTGGCCGGCTGCTGCTCGCCCCTCCAGCTGAAGGCCCAATTCCATCCTAATTCCGGCTACTAATCCCGGCTGTGGAGGGAGTGGGACCTGTCCCTAATCATCAAAGGGATGGACGGTGCCTAGGTACCGTCCCCATTGGGCTCTGACAGAAGCTGGCAAGAAATTTGCCATGTTTTCTTGAATTAATTTTGCTGTGGCTGCGTGAGGCAGGCAATCCTCACTGTCTTCTGTCAGATTGCAGGCCCTGGGCGAGGCTGACTAAAAAAATTGCCTTTACATTCCGCCCTCAGCCCACTTGACTGGACTTCCTCTCATACTGAGCCCGTCCCTGGCGCACAACAGCTGACAGGCCAGTTCGGACTGCGCAGGCCGGCGGCAGTCCGAGGGCCTTGCTTACTATAATTCTGCAGCCGGAGCATCCCAGCTCAACCAAAAGCCATTCAAAGCAATTCTGACAGCTCCCGACTGTTGCCGAGCGACAAGAATGCTCGGCTTATCTCCAAACCCAATCGCAGCGTGCTGAACGAGATTGGAGTGGCGCAGAAGAGCTGTTTCAAAGCCGAATGGCCGGCAAGGCCTCTTCAGGCCATTTGCTGCCAATTGAGGCCCGCCCACACTTCAGAGGAGCCGAGGACCACCCTCCCACCTGCAGCAAGGGCATTCCTCCCTCCGCTTCGCTGCAGAACCTCTGGACAGCTAAGTGACTGACAGGAATCCCAGGGGGTCTCCTCGGGGCGATAGGGGCTAACAGACTTCACCTGACTGAACTGCAGCAGAGCAGGCCCCTCACAGGACTGGGCCGCCATTTTGTTTGCCTCGTGGGTGGCCGCCATTTTGTTTTGCCTCTTAGCTCCGCCCACCTGTAGCTTAGCTGTGTCACACCCTGTTCCAAATGGCAGACAAGACACAGAAATCAGGCAAGGCCAAGGCAAAAACTCCTAGGCCTACAAGGCATGAGCAGAGCCCCCCCAGGGCCATCTCTCCCTCTCAGGTCAGGGATCGCTCCCCTCTCAGATCCCCCTCCCCTCCTAAATCAGGAAAGCCTCATCACAAATCCAGGTCAAATTTGGGGGTCCACCACAGCACTCAGGGAACCCCTCAATCCCAAAGGGCCAGTCATCACCCTTCAGACTGATGTCCCTAGAGAATGTCAACTTAGGGATGACTGAACCGGATGTTTGGGGCCCACCACAGGCTCCTGAGGGTCCTGCATTTGATCAAAGACAGGCTACCCCTTCCAGGGACCCCCTGCAATCTAAGGCAGTGCAAGACCGCATGAATGAGGCCATCAGGAGGGGGTTGGAGGCAGCGGTCAGAGCCATGAATGACCCAGCTCCATCTTATCAGGCTAATAGGTCACTTAGCCACAGCCCAGCACAACAAGGCCAAGACTGCTTCTCATATCCTGAGTTGGAGGGGGAGGAGGAAGAAGATGAGGGTGACCCAGATCCCCAAAGGCAATCAGATCAGGATCCATGTCAGGTTGACCACTTACAACCTGAAATTCCAAACCTGGCCATGTCAGACGACGAGGACCTGGCCCCAGAGCCAGCCCCACCTGCAGGACTTTTCCAGCCAGCCCTCTTCAGGTCACTCCTGCATAAGGCCAGGGTCATGGCCAACCTCCAGCCCTCGACTAGCGAGGCCACCAAGACCACCGCCGGGGACCCTTTGTTTGAACCATCGGCCTTAACAGCCGACGTGGTCCCGGCACCAAAACTATTTATCGAGACTATACTAAAACAATGGCAGTCACCTGCCACTGGACAATTGCCTACTGCACTAGACAAGAAATTTTTTAACTTGGACAGTGCCCTGGCCCAACATCTGTCGATGCCTCCCCTGGACGCCCCAGTTCTCGCTCTGTATTCCAACTCGCTGATGCCTGGAGAACCTGAGGAGCTCCTCAAATCAGAGGAGCGCCGCACGGACTCCTCATTGCTGCGGGCTCACCAGTCGGTGGCCTGGGCTCTCCAGGCTGCCACTACCATTTCCTTCTTTTGCAGGACAAGCCTCAAATGGCTCCATGTGCTCCAGACCCACCTGCCACCATCGGATGTCTGGGCACACTAGGACCTGAATAAGCTCCTGGCGGCCGCCCAGTTTACCTCTGAGGCCACCCTGCAAGCGGCTCGCTTCTCAGCCAGGTCGATGGGCTCCACGGTGGTCGCACGCCGCATGACCTGGCTCCGCAACTGGTCCACAGATGTCAAGTATAAATGGAAATTGGCCTCTGCCCCGATTACCGGGCAGTCCCTGTTCGGTGAGGCCTTAAACTCTATCCTCATCGAGACGAAGGATAAGCGTAAGATTCTCCCTTCGGCCACCCGGAAAGGCCCATTCTGGCCATCCTCCTTCCCCAGGAGGGCTCCTAAAGTGGCCTTCCAGCCTTATAATAGGTACCAGTCCAAGTCCCAGGGACAATCTCAGGGCCAAGGCCAGTCCCAATATGGCCCTCGCCAGAAATCCTCACCTAGTCAACCTTATCGGGGCAACCAATACAAATGGCCCTTTAGAGGGGCCGGTGGTCGCCCCTTCCGCTGGAATCAAGAAATCACCGGCCGATCCTCCCATAGGGGGTCGCCTGGCATTCTATGCCAGCCGATGGGAGGAAATCACCAATGACGCATGGGTTTGTAAAACCCTGGCATCAGGACTCGCACTTGAGTTTCTCTCCACACACCCCCCCGAGGTTCTTTCTCAGATGCCCCATGTCATCAAATTCTGCAAAACGTGTCCTCATGAATCAGGCCATACAGCACCTGTTGGAGATTCGAGCCATCCAACAGGTGCCCGAGGACCAACAGGGGCAGGGCTTCTACTCCATTTTGCTTGTAGTGCCCAAATCCTCGGGAGGGTGGAGAGCAATATTGGACCTTAAGCGCCTCAACAGGTATGTCATCCACAAAAAATTCAAAATGCACACCCTGCATTCAATCCTGACAAGTATTAGGAAGGGAGATCTATTGTCATCCATAGATCTTTCGGAGGCTTACCTCCACATCCCAATTTGGCCATCTATGGTTTTGCTATGCAGGGGTGCATTATGAATATGGGGCGCTCCCCTTCGGCCTGTCCTCAGCGCCAAGGGTCTTCACCAAGGTCCTAGCGGCCTTGACCGCTCACCTTCGATCTATCCCCATCAGGGTCCAGTGCTACCTGGATGACATTCTCATCTCCTCTGCCTCTCCTTCTCAGGCTGAGAGAGATGTCCAGGTAGTGCTCACTACTCTCACCCACCATGGCTTCTTGGTCAACCGATCCAAAAGCCAACTTATCCCCTCCACAAGAATTGTCCATCTGGGGGCGATTATTGACTCCCTGGAGTGTAAGGTGTACCTGTCCCAGGAACGGAGAGAGAGCCTATTGGAATTAACCCAGCTAGTTCTGAGGCAAAATTCAGCTCCACTGAACCTGCTGTCCTCCCTCCTGGGCAAGATGATATCTGCCATTCACATTGTCCCGTGGGCCCACTTACACTCCAGGGACCTTCAATGGTTCCTTCTCCCATTCCAATGGAAGGGACGGGCCACTTCCCCAGTCAAGGTGAGGCTCCCGCCCCCAGTAAAGGAGTCAATGAAATGGTGGGCCACATCTGGGGTCCACAAGGGCACCTGTTTTCTTCCCCCACAACAAATTACTGTCATCACAGATGCCAGCTTGTTGGGTTGGGGGGCCCATGCAGGGTCACAGGTAGCTCAGGGCACCTGGTCGCAGACTGAGGCGACCCTCAGCATTAACATACTGGAATTATGAGCTGTCTTTCTTGCCCTGCAGCACTTCAGGCCTCTTCTGGAGAACTCCCATGTACTGGTTCTCACGGACAATGTGGCCACCAAGGCCCACATAAACAGACAAGGTGGGACCATGTCCGGACAACTGACGACAGAGGCCATGCAGTTGGGGCTGTGGGCAGAAAGGTACCTGCTGTCGCTCTCTGCAGAGCACATCTCCGGGGTGAGCAACACCAGGGCAGACTGGCTCAGCCAGAACTAGATCGACCCGGCAGAGTGGACACTCCACCCAGACCTATTCCAGCAACTTGTAGGTCACTTCGGTCTGCTGGTCATGGACCTAATCGCCACCCCAGGGAATGCTCAGCTGCCCAGGTTTCTGTCCAGGTACCTGACTCAGGGGGCAGAGGGGACGGATGCCCTCCACTGTGCTTGGCCCCAGGGGCTGCTCTACGCCTTCCCTCCCATCCCAATCATCCCTCAGGTCATTCAAAAGCTGCTGCAGGAGAGAGCTGAGGTGGCCCTTCTGGCCCCCCACTGGCCAAGGAGGGCCTGGTATGCCAACCTGGTTGCCTGTCGGTCTCCCCCCCCCATGGAGGATCCCTCCGACAGAGTGGTTGCTTGCCCAGGGGTCAGTGCAGCATTCAGAACCTCACTGGTTGCAACTGACCACCTGGCACTTGAGCGGCTCACTCTGAGGGGCCGCCAGAACCCCGAGGACGTCATGGAGGTCTTACTTGACTCTCGTAGGCCGTCCACGCAGCGCATATATGCAGCCTCTTGGAAAGATTTCTGCTCTTGGTGTGCTAGGGAGAGGTATTCCCCGGTGGACCTTTCAGTCATTAATGTGCTCCAATTCCTCTGCCAGGGGCTAGCCAAGGGTCTTTCTCCAAGTACCCTCCGGAGTCAGGTAGCAGCCCTCTCCACCGTCCTGGCTTGCCTGTCCTTGGCACAGCTCTCTGCACACCCCTTGATATCCAGGTTCCTTAAGGGTGCAGTCAATCGTTGCCCACCTGTGGTGCACAGGTACCCCACCTGGGACTTGTCTAAGGTACTTCTTGCACTCACGGGGGCTCCCTTTGAACCATTGCAGTCTATCCCCCTGGCCCACCTGACGTACAAGGTGGTTTTCCTGGTGGCGGTCACGTCCGCCCGCCGCATCTCCGAACTGGCAGCTCTTTTGGTCAGGGGTGACCTCTGTGTTTTCCACCAGGACAGAGTAGTATTGCGGTTGGATCCCACCTTTCTGCCAAAGGTAAACTCTTACTTTCACTGGGCTCAGGAGGTGGTGTTACCCTCCTTTTACCCTTCACCATCTTCTGACATTGAGAGACAGTGGCACCTCCTGGACGTGAGGCGCGCACTGGACACTTACGTACAAAGGACCTCAACATTTCGCAAGACTGAGACATTGTTTGTTTCCTTTCATCCCAGTTCCATGGGGCGGAAAGCGTCCTCTCCCATGATGGGTCGGTGGATTTGCACGGTCATTAAACTTGCATATGAACAAATGTCTTTACCACGACCCACCGGGATTACTGCCCATTCCACACGCAGTGCGGCCACCACTGCAGCGTGGAACACCAGGGCTTCCATTGAGGAGGTCTGCCGCGCAGCCACATGGTCATCTCCAACACCGTTTGTTCGGCACTACAGAATGGATGCTTTCGCCTCTCAAGAGGCTGACTTTGGGTGCAGAGTGTTGGAACAGGTAACATTGGAGGGCGGCGGTCCCAGCCAGAATCAGGAGGCCCACCCTAGGGACTAAACTACTTTGGTATGTCCCAATTCTTGGTGGCTAGCTCCACCCACTATGGAGAATGAGACGTTGTACTCACCTGAGACATCCATTCTCATAGGGTGGAGCTAGCCGCCAAGTCCCTCCCATTGCCTGGCTGGACAATATTTGTTTATGCGCAATTAGGTATATAGGTAGTAGTTCCATAGGGTTATCTCTGTACATAGGTATTTAGACTTCTAGATATTTAGCAATATCTCTCTTGTTGTTTCTTCAATAAAGTTGTTGAATTTTTGATTGGCACGTCGAGTCTGGCATTCGTCCCTCATCAAAAGAGGGGGAACTAGGCCCTAGAGCCACTATTTATACTTTTTTCAGACTCAGTCCTGATTGGCTAGAAGGCTGTGCCAAACCCAATTCTTGGTGGCTAGCTCCACCCTACGTGAATGGATGTCTCATTCTCATTTAATTCCAAGGAGGTTATGTTTTATGAAATAGCAACAATATCTCATCTCTTAAGTTGCTTCCAAGTCCAAAGTGATAAATGAGATCTGTGACAATTGATCTCAAGCTGTACTTTCATCCCTTCATATCCCTTACAAAATAGGTAAGAAATGACACAAAAACAGATAAGTATTTTCATATAGATCAACCTTCTAGTTCCTTTGGATGTATCAGACTCCCAAGTATTTATATCAGAGTTGAAGTTTTATGAATCCAAAATGCTGGGCACGACTTACATGGATAATGTACAAAATATAACTGTTGACAGAAAGTCACCTCCCATTTTAGTCTAGTATACCTTCTGCAGAATTCTACAGAATGGCTGCAACAAAATATTGTAAACCATGCAGATTCTGTGAGTAAAATAAAAAGTATCTTAGCTATTATTACCTTGTGCATAACTTTTTATTTCTGATTTCTCTTATCAGTGAAAAGTGAATTATGTTACAAAAGTATAAAAAGCTAACTGGGTTGAATATTGGTATCTTATATGTACGATGGGGACATGTGCATGAGAGCCAAGTGTATCTACCATCTCATATGTATGATGGGGATATGTGCATGAGAGCCATGTGTATCTACCAACACATGTGATGGATGTTGGGATTCAGTTCTACCACTCACGATTTTTAGGAGACTATCAGGAAACTATTGTTCCTGCAATTGTGTAATTTGTAAATAGAGGCACTAAGTACTCTTGAATGATCAAGAATTCCCTTTAAGGAGCAAGATCAAATAAGAAAAGGGAGAAGAAAAACATTGCAAACAAATACCAAGATATTGTATATCAGAAATAATGTTCTGAAGTAAAATAATAATAAAGGTTACTTTTGCTCTGTTACAAAACAGTTCTGAAATATGGCAAAATAAATCCATGAGTGTGTATAAAAATGACTGAGAATGAGAGACTGGGTACAATAGTAATGTATTTGTAATGTATGTTAGTTTTCTAATGCTGACCAAAGTTTGTGGTTGGCTAGTAGTATTATGTATTGAAGTTAAACTGAAGTTAAACTGCTTACACCAAGGTCCGCTTTGCAGAGTGGGAAAATGGAGACTGCTGATTGGTTGAACCAGCCGGCAACCCTCTATATAAGAGAGAGTTGTCAGGCTGGTTCCTTGCTGGGTCTGACTGTATTCAATAAAGAGATGTTAGTCACTATACTACCTCCAGCCTCTTCAGTACCAGAACATAACATTGGCGACGAAGGTGGGATACTGAAGAGGAATTCTGAACAACGCTGAAGATCCAGCCCGGCGGGAAATGCGAATGATGGCCATTTTGCGTGGCAAATTCAAACCGCCTCCTAGCAAACCATATCACCGACTCCTTTCGACCCAGCCAAAGAGTATTGGGGGTCCTACAAGGTCTCACCGACAATAGGAAGCGAGCTCTGTTCCTTAGCCATTGCGGGCATGAAGTCTTCGACATGGCTGAGTCAGTAGCCGAACCAACACCAGTAGAAATGGTTCTCTGGCAAACACTACAAACCATGCTCCAGATGCACTATGCGCCAGTACAGTCCAAGTTGTCCAGAGGCATGAATTCCGCCAGTGGCTGCAATGAGATGGGGAGTTGATAAAACAATACCTCGCAGCCCTAAGAAAAGCAGTCATGCATTGTGATTTCTGCGACCTTGATTCATCCTGTTGGACCTGCTCATTTGCAGGGTCCAAGACATCTAACAACAGCGAAGGCACTTGGCCAAATCTAATGTCACACTCCAAACGGCATTAGATGAAACCAGAGCCACGGAGTCGTCCAACAAGGCTGTAGAATCAGTGCACCACCAGAGCGCACCTGCTCCAAAGAAGCAGACTTCTGAAGTCCACGAGACACAGTGCCATGACAACCCCAATGACAACGAAGATGAGGAGGTCTACCGTACGAATTGGCACCAAGGGTTCAAGGAGCAAAAGCTAAAGCCATGCCTCAGTTGTGGGGGACTGCACTTAAGAAACTCCTGCCCATTCAGAGACACAATCTGCCACCATTGCAATAAGTTGGGACACATTGCCAGAGCCTGTAAAGTGGTTTTGCAATCCCAAAAATCCTCTACTAGAGAGCCAGGCCGAGAAGACCAGCGGCGAGGTCCCAAATGTGAGCAAGTGAGACCGCCACAGTGAACCGATTACCGGTGACCCCCTGAGGCAAACCAAACTCAAATAGGTCAGGCGAGCACACACAATAACAAGAAACTGATTGTCACGGTGCTCCTGGAAGGATCTCCCTGCGAGATGGAGATAGACACTGGCTCGTCCATCTCCATAATGTCCTGGACTGCTGTAAAAAGGGCAATTCCAAGCCTCAGACAGAGACAACTACAAGTACAACTACTTCGCATCAACGACTACCAAGGGAACCAGATTCCTGTGATGGGCTGCGGGAAATTCCACATCAGATTCGGCCACCATGAAGCAAGCCTGCCCCTGACTGTTGTTTCATGACCGCCTCCCAAGTCTGCTTGACCTAGACTGGTTCGTTGCCCTAGGAATGGGGGTGACTGGAATCAACGCCATCTCCAGCAGCTACGATGACCTTCTTCACGAGTTCCGAGACATATTCGACCAGATGCTCGGCAACTATGTGGGCACTCCAATTTCCTTTAGTTTAGACCCTAAGGTACCCCCGATCAGACTAAAGCCTCGCCGAGTTCCCTTTGCGTTTAAACCCAAGATCGACCAGGAACTAGATAAGCTTATTAGTCAAGGAATACTTGAACCTGTCGATCATGCGAAATGGGAAACGCCGATTGTAACACCAGTGAAAAGTGATGGGTCCATTCATATCTGTGCGAACTACAAATGCACACCTAACAAGGCTCTTCAACAGAGCGCATACCCAGTACCAGTAGTCCAGCAGTTGTTGCACACTTTGGGCCCAGGCGCCATTTTTGCAAAATTAGATCTTGCACAGGCGTACCAACAACTACTGGTCTACCACAAGACGGCAGAGGCACAAACTATAGTCACGCACCGTGGGGTATTCAAATGCAATAGACTACAATTCGATGTCAGTGTAGCCCCTGGTATTTTTCAAGGTATCATGGAGAGAGTATTGAACAAGATGCCGGGTGTTGTCCCCTATTTCAATGATGTTCTAATTACTGCCAAAGATGAGGCCCAGTTGAGAGGGATATTTAGGGAGGTTTTGTCACTATTTAGAGCCGCTGGGTTGAGAGCTAAAGCTAACAAATGCCAAATTGGGGTGCTGGAGGTAGAGTTCTTAGGTTATAGAATAAATGGGTCCGGCATACACCCCACAAGGGACAAGGTTAGGGCAATAAGAGAGGCCCCTGCCCCTACCAACAGGACTGAACTTCAAGCTTTCCTGGGCCTGCTGAATTTCTACAGCATTTTCCTCTCTAACAAAGCCACTGTTGCTGAACCTTTACACAAACTACTATCCAAGAAGACCCAGTGGATTTGGGGACTGGCTCAAGCAACCGCTTTTAGGGCCGTCAAGGATCTCCTTTCTGAGGACAGTTTTCTGATTCAATTCAGTGAGACCCTTCCCGTGGTTCTTGTCTGTGATGCCTCACCTTTTGGCGTAGGGGCTGTGCTGAGCCATAGACTGCCTAATGGCTGCGAAGCCCCTATAGTGTACTTTTCCAGGACACTTTCTAGTGTGGAACGTAACTATAGCCAGCTCAACGGTGAAGCCCTAGCTGCCATCGCAGGAGTGAAGAGATTTCATGAGTATCTCTATGGTAGAGACTTTGAACTGGTCACTGACCACAAGCCCTTATTAGGGCTTATTGCAGGCGACAGGCCCACTCCGGCCTCTCTCTCTCCGCGTCTGACACGCTGGACTATTTTTTTAGCTGCATACTCATACAAATTGATCAATTGACCGGGCAAGTCTATGGGGCATGCCGATGCCCTGAGTCAGTGTCCCCTGCCTGAACTCATGGACGACCCCACTCTGGGCATCCCTGTCCTCTTAATTGACTGTGCCGGGCTGGGCCTAGTCACTTCGGCCAATATCGCTGCCCAGACTTCCAAAGACTCTGTATTTCAGACTATTTTGAACTGGGTATGGAGGGGGTGGCCGCAAGGTTGAGTTCAGACCATACGTTACAAGGCAACACAAAATATCGGCGCAAGGGGGGGGTGCCAATTGTGGGGCAAATGCATTGTTGTTCCTCCATCACTACGAGAGGAGATTCTAAGGGCTTTACACAAGGGGCACCCAGGGGTGGTTAGGATGAAAGCGTTGGCTCGGAGCTATGTGTGGTGGCCCAACATGGACAAACAAGTGGAGGAATGGGTTGCAGGTTGCACTCCATGCCAGGAGTCTAGGCCTGCTCCTCCAAACTCCCCGGTGTATGAGGGGGAACAACTCAGGGCCCCATGGTCACGAATCCATATAGATTTCGCCGGCCCATTTCATGGGCAAACCTTCATGGTAATTATTGATGCATACTCAAAATGGCTTGAAATAATTCTAATGTCTTCCACTACCACCGATGCTGTTATTTGGGCGCTTCAAAAATTATTTGTCACCCATGGGCTGCCCAATACCATAGTCTCAGATAATGGCCCACAGCTAACCGCAACCCCTTTTGAAGGGTTCTTGGCCTAGCTGCACATATAGGGGCTTACCAAGCTGCCATGCCATGGGGGGGTGGTGACCCAGTTGCCCTTGACTGACATGGCCCCCATTTTATTGCTGTTCCGCGGTGGGCATGGCAACTGTGATGGTGAAGGAGCATAAATAACCAGATCGTGAGACCAGAAAGGTTCCCAGCGCGGTGTTTCAAAAGGAAGGGAGATCTTCCTCAGAAAAATGGAGGTAACTGTGCGCTGGGGGCAGGATTCGGGCATGCACAGGCAACCCCTATGGGATTTTGAGTCCAACGCCTTAACCGCTTGGCTATTAGAGCCATCTCAGTGGTGGGTTCCTACCAGTGCGGTCCACTCTACTACACCGGTAGCAGCCCGCTGGTGATGTCACAGGCCCGGTGCGGTCGGTTGCCAGTGCCTGGGCACCACAATTTTTTTTAAAAAAATTGATTTTTTAAAATTTTTCTTCTGCGCATGCCCAGAAGCCGAGTTTCCGGCAATGCGCACGTGTCACCATCTTATTTTTGGCTTATTTTCTTTATTTTCTAATTTTTCTGGATTTTTCTCCACTGACTGCGCATGCGCAGCCCACCTGATGCTTCTTCACCCCGCCCAGCTGCTACTTGCAGAATCTAGCCACATACTTCTGCTCACCGCTGCTGGCAAAGGTAAGGCAGAAGGGCACGGGCCGGGGGGGGTGGGTGGGGGATGGAGAGCTGGCAGAGGGGTGATACCAGCAGCGGGTGGACCAATGTGTGTGGGGAGGGATGGGGGAAAGAGGGGAGCATGCGGGAGATCGACGAATAAACTGCAGCTAAGATCTCCCACGTGCTTCCTTTGCCTCTCCCAAACACTGGCCAATGCCACTGCCACCGGCTCTCCCAAGCCCATCCCAAAACTCCGCCGCGGCAAAAAACTTCCCCATGCACAATGTGGTTCCGGGATTGTGAAGAGGCCAGGGAAACTTTGCCGCCCCCGCCGCCGCCCCCAAGCCCATCCCAAAACTCTGACGTGGCAAAAAACTTCCCCGCGCACAGCGTGGTTCCGGGATTGTGGAGAGGCCAGGGAACTTTGCCGCCACCATCGCCAAGCCCATCCCGGAACTTTGCTGCTGCCACTGCCACCGCCAAGCCCATCCTGGAACTTCGCCACCGCCGCTACTGCCGCTACCGCCAAGCCCATCCTGAAACTCTGCCGCTGCCGCCACTGCTGCTAAGCCCATCCTGGAACTTCGCTACCACCACCGCCACCACCAAGCCCATCCCAAAACGCTGCCGCTGCCGGCAAGCCCATCCCGGAACTTTGCGGCTGCCGCCACCATCACTGCCCCCAAGCCCATCTCGAAACTATGTTGTTCCAGAAGTGATGTTGATTTAAAATTTGCTAATTATTTATATAATATTGTGGTATTTTATTATGGACTATGCTGGATATTGCTGAGATCTTCTGATTGGGGAGATATGTGATGGATGGATGCATGGATAGAGATAGAGAGAAAGAGAAATGGATAGATAGAAATGGAGAGAGAGGGGAGAGAGAGAGAGAGAGAGAGAGGGAGAGGGAGAGGGAGAGGGAGAGGGAGAGGGAGAGGGAGAGGGAGAGGGAGAGAGATGGATAGATATGGATAGATGATAGATAGAAATGGATAGATAGATAGATAGATAGATAGATAGATAGATAGATAGATAGATAGATAGATAGATAGATAGATAGATAGATATGATGATATAGATATATAGATTAGATATAGATATTGATAGATGATAGATATATTCCTAGAAAGAAAGAAAGAAAGAAAGAAAGAAAGAAAGAAAGAAAGAAAGAAAAAGAGGAAGGGAGATAGAGACAAGAAAGGAAGGAAGGAAGGAAGGAAGGAAGGAAGGAAGGAAGGAAGGAAGGAAGGAAGGAAGGAAGGAAGGAAGGAAGGCTGGCTGGCAATGGGGGGTGCAATTGTTTCTTTTAGGGAGCACAACTGGCTGGAAGTTGTACTAAGATATCAGTTTAATGGATTAATGGGGAGAAGAGGCGTCTGTTAAAACAAAATGTCTGTTAAATTCAAATGGTAAGTGGGATTTTTCTTAAGTTAATTTTTCATTTTTAGCCAATTGTATAAGGGATTTTTATGCAGAAGCATAAATTCCATAGGCAGATTTTGTCTGCTGCATCTGAAGTCACTAAATTAAGGGTCTGTTAAACCAAGGAATTACTCTAGGCATACTTGTTATTGTTATAGCTTTATTTTTTTGTAAATAATGCATCTTGCAAAAAGAAGCATATAATTCCTATTCCTATATCTCTGGTCTCAAAGATCCCCATCCAACATACAAGTGAAACAATATTTCCTGGACATCGGAACAAGAGATCTGCAGGACAGAGAAATACTAACTTGTTTTCTGATACTTCATTATGATCTCTGCTCTCACTGCAAAAAGCAGCACATTTGCTAGCAGGAAGGTTCTCCAAAATCCTGTCATATCCATACCATCTGTAGAGAATGGGAGGGTGATGCCTCCTCTCCAAGAATCTATCAACATTGTGTAGCATAAGTTACAGTTTTCCACAGAGATAAATATTTGATGAAAATCTGGATTTTTAAATAAAAGAATTCCAGGAAATGGTACAGAAAATGCAACAAAAATATCCAGATCCTTCATAAATCAAAGTGTAGCTAAACTTTGAAAGAAATTTCCTTGATTTTTAAAAAGTTAAAGTGGACTCTGGGTGTGTTTTTCCAAATGCAGTAGGTGAGGTTGAATGTGTATAGTTTTAGAAGAGGTGTGTGTGTGTGTGTGTGTGTGTACATATGCATACAGTATATATAGTAGATAATGTATATTTTTGTGTGCCTGTTTGTAATATGTACTGTATGTACACAGTACATAGGATTAAATAGTATATTTTGGATGTTCAGTAGTAGTAAATAGATAGGGAAATTGTATCTCATTGAGGCCTTTGAAGTGAGGAGGGGCATGCACCCTAACCCTAACCCTTGACGTGAATGACGTCAAGTTGGCCACGCCCACCCAGTCACATGATCACCCAGTCACATGATCACCAAGCAACCCCCACCCAGCCACATGACCGGCAAGCCACTCTCACCCGGTCACATGACCGCCAAACAACTCCCACCCGATCACATGACCGGCAAGCCACTCCCACCCGATCACATGACCGGTAAGCCATTCCCACCTGATCACATGATCATCAAGCCACACCCATAAAATAAGCCACACCCACAGAGTGGTAGTAAAATTTTTCAACCATCTGTAAGGTTGGCTGCCAGCCCCTCCCCTGAAGCCCGTAACTGTGACAACTGAGAAAGGGTGTCCACCTAGGAAGTCCCCCGGTCTGGGCGTTCCGGTACTCAAGAGCCCCAGGTAGCGAGTCTAGAGAAGCCATGACAGCTGGCCATGGGAACCGTTGTGGGACTGTGTGTTGCTTGCAAGGTCACCATCACGGGCGCAGAGCACCGCCTGGCCAATCAATTTTTAAGATGTGGCTGCGCGTGGCATGCCAAGGAACCCTTAAGATTTACAGCGCTGAGGCGTGGCTGGGAGGAGTGGTGTCGATAACAGCAGGGCCTTCGCCGGTCATTCGATGCAGATGCAAAGCAGGGGGAAAGGCTTTGAGGTTGATAGCCCGTAAAAAGTCTATGGCTGCGCGCGGCTCACAAGAGGGCCGTTAATATTGTACGGCTGCGGCTTGGCTGGCGAATTGGTGCTGGTGACAGCCAAACCCCCCCCCCCTTTGCTGGCCTTCCGATGCATGGCAAGGCAGTTAGGGGAAAAAACCCCTTGATATTGATCGTCCTTAGGGAGTACGTAATTCATAATGCTAGTGACGAGGTGTAGCGTAGTTGCAGCCCATGGTGGGAAAGGGGATCACTGACAGTTTAAAGTGGTCGCCGCCCGGCCCAAGGCATGCTCGTGGTCATGTCCCAATGATTGCGAGCCTCATAAACCCCCTACGGGGTGCCCTGTCCCTTACTGGCTCCCCGAGACCTGACCGGCTGTGGCCTGATTGTCATACAAGCTTCAAGCCGTTTTGCAGGCTGTGGGAGTGTGGGGAGGCTATGCCAGCCTGGAGTGACAGAAGGAACCACATCCTGTTGGGGCCCACCCGCGAGTGGCTGAGGAGGGAGAAAGGAGAATTCGACGGCTCCCCTGCGTCAGTTGTTACGGAGGCAGGCCAATCGCCGTGGCACTTCACCTATTACTGTTTCCTTCTGCCCAGGTTATCCTGTGGAGAGAGTGGGGGTTAATGATTGTCGCTGTAGAAATAAATGGCCCAAGTGAACAAGTGAGGAATGAAACGCCATGTGTGCTTGAAGGCCGGCCACTGTAATCGGGAAGAGTCAGGGCCTCATATTGTGGTGCTTCCAAGATGGATGTCGGAGTAACTGAATTACCTCAGAGGGCGGCAACAGGCCTATGCGCCAAGCGTGATGAGACGGCCGGGCCGATCGGCAGAAGAGGCTATTGTCAGCAAGTCGTTTATCCAGAGAACCGCTCTATTATCATTTTCTCTCTTCCTGCAGGAGTTCAAAGTGCTGGCCTGGCTATCGGGGCACAAGCCCCAGCCGGAGAGAGAGGAACGGCAGCTACGCAAGCACTCGACTTCTGCAGCTTGAAGTCCTCCTGATCAGAATCGTCTCTCCCTGCAAGCGGTTAGTAGCCTCTGAAATATAGCGGGCCCGCTTAGTTTAACAAGCACCAATTTAAGGTGAAGGGCCATAATAATAAACCTCTAACAGCCGTAATGGAAGAGCTACGCTCTTAACTGTCAATTCCCCGGCTGGAGGCACGGCAAATGGCTGGGATGACGCCCGTAGCCACCCTCAACCCAGGAGTTGATTATAGCTGTCACTAGGGAGGAACTCACTGCAGATAACTTTAGCGATGCGAAGAGATCACCTCAGAGAAGTTCGATGACTGGAGAACCTTCAAGGATGGGAGCAGAAAGCATGTGTCCTTTTATGGCTAAGGACTGAGTCAAAGAGGGGGTATCAAGGCACAGGGATGACTTTTGTTATTTCAGACTCAGTCCTGATTGGCTAGAGGGCAGGTTTAACCCATACTTGGAGGTTAGCTCCACCCACTATGGAGAATGACAAGATCAACCAAAGAACGGCAAAAGCCTTAAAATAGGAAAAATAAAATAAACATTGATGAAGAAATTAGAATGATTTTGATGAATGTAAATGGACTTAACTCACCAAACAAGAGAAATAGAATATTTAATAAACTCAAAAAATTGAATATGGACATAATTTGTTTACAGGAGGTACATATTAAAAATCAACATAAAAATTGTTAGAGAATAAAAAATTGGGAGAATTGTATGCAACATTAATAGATCAAAGTAAAAGAGGAGTAGGTTTGTACATACAAAAGAAAATAGACTCAAATATATATATATACTGATGAAGATGGGAGAATACTAATGGTAGAGATAATGTTGAACAACCAAAAGTTATTATTGATTGCAATATATGCTCCAAATCAAAATCAAGATACTTTTTATTTGAAATTACATAAGAAAATTAACGAGTTGGATTATGAGAATATATGTCTGATAGGAGATTTCAATGCAATTGTAAGATCAGGTTTGGACTATAAAACAAGTAAGGAAAATAAAAAACAAAGGAAGATTTTACCAAAAATGTTTTTAATATGGTGGAGGAGTGAAATTTGATTGATGCATGGAGAGAAAGACACCAAAAAGAAAAACAATTTACGTTTTATTCTCCCAGACATAAGTCTTGGTTGAGAATTGATATGATATGGACAACTATGGACTTAATAAAGGGACTACAAAAAATAGATATTGAACCTAATGTACGGGCTGATCACAATCCAATTCTTATTAGATGGAGAGGAAAACGGAAAAAAAATTAGATGGATATTAAATCGAGAAATATTACAAGAAAAAGAATTTGAACTATTTGTAAAGAAAGAAATGAGTTTCTTTTTTCAAGAAAATAGAAAAGAAGGCACTACCCTTCAGATACTTTGGGATACATCTAAGGCATATTTTAGAGGTTTGGTGATGACATATATGAATAAAAGAAATAAACAGAGGAAAGCTATTAAAAGAAAAGTTGAAATGGAGCATAGAGAATTAGAAAAGAAATTACAAATCCACCCGCAAGATTCGAAAATTCAAGAATGATGGACTTAACGAAGCATAAATTAAATATGATAGAAAATGAAGAGGTAGCAAGGACTCTTAAAATATCAAAACAGAACTTTTTTGAACATGCGAATAAACCAGGAAGGTGGTTGGCTTATAAATTGAGGAAAGAGAAAGAGAAAAAATGGATAAATCAATTAGAAAATGAAGAAGGAGAATTACAGCATAACAAAGAAGAAAAAAAGAAGATAGTATGGAGATATTATAAAGATTTATATAAAGAAGAGAAAATTGATGATAAGAAAATATCTCAATATTTGGGACCTCCGGTTTTGGCTCCGACGGCGTCGCTGGCGCTCCTCGCAGGGCGTCCTTCCGACCTTCTGTAAAAGCCGCCAGAACAGCTGTCTGGCGGCTTGAAAATCTCTCCCCGGGCGAAGGGGAGAGATGAGAGCAAGATAGGTGGGGTAGAGCCCCCTAGTGCCCTAAAAGCCAACTTAGGGCGCGTAGGGTGAGGGCTCCCCAGGTAGCCTGTCTGCTGCTCCGGGAAGTTGGAAGCCTCCACTTTAGAAGCGGAGCAAGATGCTGCAACCACCGCTGCTGCTGCAAAGGAAAGTACAATTATTTTAAATCTATAGAGAGCAGCCAGAGAAAGACAGGAGTCCAGGAGGGCATTAGTTTGATCTTTAACTCCACTGCTGGATTTTATTTTGGAAGCAACAAAGTAGCTTAATAAGGAGTGGCAACAATATGGCGATTGGAGATGTTGGGTGTAGAAGAGAAAGTTATTTCCGCTTTGTTACCAGCCCTTTCCTCTGGAAATCTTTGATCTGAAGAATGATTTTCTTCTTCTTTTTCCTTCTGAATTAATCTATAGCTTTATAAAAGATAAAATTTAACTGGCTTTGGACTTGGAAAGAATTTTTTTAAGTAAAGATCTGGGCTTTTTTTCCTCTCTTCTTTGTCTTTCTTTTTTGAAAACATTGAAATGGCTTCTAAACTTGAAAAGACTGTAGTGAATAAAAGAACTGAGTACTCCTTTGATCATATTTTAAAGAAGCAATTTATGCCTGATTTAACATCATCAAAGTCTTTAACACCTGAGAGTTTTCTTAATACCTTGAAAGTAATGAAAAATGAGCTGATTTTGGAATTTAATTCAAAAATTGCTGAAATAGATAAAAAAATGCAGGCTGCTATGGAGAAGATGAATTTACAACTGAGAGCGGATGTGGTGAAAGTTTGTAAAGGATTAGCAGTAAATATGGAGATTTTGGAGAAGGATTTGGAAAAAAATAAGCAAGATTTAACAATCCCAGAGGAATACATAACCAAGGTTAAAAATGATATACTAAATTTGGAAACAGAGGTGATGATGTCCCAATTTAGAGAGATGAAATTTGCCATAAGAGTTAGGGGCCTGAAGGAGGAAAAATTTGAAAATTTGAAAGGAAGAATGACAGAGGCATTGGAGCAGGTGTCTGGATTGTCTAAAGATGAATTGGCTACGCAAATTGATAAGATATATAGAGCTAATTCTTGGTATGCAAAACAAAACCACTTGCCAAGGGACATTGTAATATATTTCACTACCAGAGCTCTGCGGAACAGAATTACACAGGCAACTTTTAAGAATAATCTTCAGGCAAATGGTCAAGAAATAAGGATATGGAAAGAAATTCCTTCCAAGATGCTTAAAGCTAGACGAGAATATTCCTTCTTGGTCGAGGAACTAAAAACACGAAATTTACAATACAAATGGAATGCACCAACAGGAGTAATTGTGAAATTTTTGGGAAAAAGATATGGACTTAACACAATAAAGAAAGCTACAGAATTTTACAGAATTTTGGGAGGGAGAAAAATTGAAAAATGCTTGTACTTTGTACTTATAAAACTTTTTGAATTTAAAAAAAGAAAAAGAAAATATCTCAATATTTGGAAAAGGCAAATCCACCTAAAATACCAGAAAAAATATAAAAAATTACTTGAGGAGAAAATTACAATGATGGAGTTGGTGGAAGCTATTAAGAAACAGAAAAATGGGAAAGCACCAGATGGTGCTTCCAGCAGAAATTTATAAAACCTTTGAAGAAACATTTGGATTGGTAATGCTAGACTTATTTAATGAATTGATGGTAGAAGCTAAAATTCCGGAGACATGGACAGAGGATTTATAACCTTGATACCCAAAGAAGATTCTGACTTACAAAAAGTTAAAAAATATAGACCTATATCATTACTGAATGTGGACTATAAAATATTTGTATCAATAATAGCGAATAGAATCAAAAAATTTCTTAGTGAATTTATTCATATGGACCAAAATGGATTTCTTCCTAAAAGACTGATAAGAGACAATATGCACATAATTTTAAATATCATTGAGTATTATGAACAACATCCTGAGAAGCAAATGGCGTTAATTTTTCTGGATGCACAGAAAGCATTTGATAATGTAAATTGGCAGTTTATTAATCGACAATTGCAGTATATGGACTTTTGGGCAAGATTTCTTGGTGTTATAAAAGCAATTTATAGTAAACAATCAGCAAGAATAATAATCAATGGTGAAATGACTGACAAAGTAGATATTACTAAAGGAACAAGGCAAGGATGTCCATTATCACCATTGTTATTCATTTTGACATTAGAAATACTAAACAGGACTATAAGGGAAGATAATGAGATTACAGGAATTAAAATAAGGAAAGAAGAATACAAATTAAAAATGCCTAATTTAAAACTGTATTATGAAGCAGCTACCCTCTCAGTAATTGCGGACTGGATTAACTTGATGGAAGAAAGGATATTAAATATAGAAGGGTATGGCTTGATTTATGGATGGCATGCTTATTTAGTGTATAATAAAAAAGTAGATAAAGCCTTTAAGAGTCACATATTAAGAAATGCTCTATTACACGTCTGGAAGAAATATCAATGTAATCTAAATGATAAGTTACCTATATGGACAGTGCCCAGGCATGTGATAGAGAATATAAATATAGAGCAAAAGTCAGATAAGATTATATATAAAGAGCTTCTTTACGAAGAAGGAATGAGGTTACAATTAAAATCAATGGAGCAATTAAAAGAAGAAGGAGCAATTAAGTCTTGGTTCCAATATGGGCAACTGCAGTCCAGATGGAAAGAGGATTCAAAAACAGGTATCTCGCAGCAAGATGATAACCTGATAAACCAAATAAAGAATAAAGGACCAATGCATATAAAGAGATTATATAATGTATTAGTGAAATTAGATTCTGAAACAGAGCTAGTTAAGGATTGTATGATTAAATGGGCGCAAAATATTGGTGAACCTATAATGATGGAAACATGGGAGAATATATGGGTTAGAAATGTAAAATTTACACAAGCTCAAAATTTAAGAGAAAATTTTTATAAAATGTTTTATAGATGGCATTTTGATCCAAAGAAACTAGCTTGTATGTATCCAAATTTACAACCTAAATGTTGGAGATGTGAATGTGAAGATGCAACTTATTTTCATGTATGGTGGTCTTGTAGGAAAATTAAGGCTTTTTGGATTAAAATATGGTGGATTATTCAGAATATTTTGAAGAAAAAAATTAAATTTACACCACAGTTTTTCTTGCTGGGAATAATTATGGACTGTACTGTAATAGAGACTAAACTGATTTTGAACTTGATAATGGCTGCCAGATTGTTGGTAGCACAATACTGGAAGAAAGAAGATATACCTACTATTGAGGAATGGACAATAAAAGTTATACACCTGGCAGAAATGGCAAGAATTTCATCATACCTAAAAGATCATTCAAATGAAAGATACATATTGGAATGGAGTAGATGGACTGATTATATTCAAAAAAAGTATCAGATTAAGAAGATATATATAGTTTAACAATGATATATGGTTAGAATTTTAGAATGGTTTTTATAATAGAATCTATGTTTTGTTAGCATATTTTAGTTTATGGTTATTTGAAGATTATATCCTGTGTTCTTTCTGGGAAGTCGGGGTAGGGGAGGGAGGGGGTTGGGGGGAAGGGGGGGTAAAATTTTAAAAAAAATTGTACTTTGTACTAATAAAACTTTTTCAATAAAAAAAAAGAATACAAATTACAAACATTTGCAGATGATTTAGCATTTATACTTGAAGATACACTTAACTCGGGGCCAAAGCTTTTACATCAAATTGAAAACTATGGAGAGGTGGCTGGACTGAAAATAAATAAAGAGAAGATGAAAATGATTGTAAAAAATATGACAGAAAACTGAAAAATGGAACTGACAGAGGCTTTAGATATACAAATAGTAAAAAAAAGTAAAGTACTGTATTTGGGGATCCAATTAACAGGAAGGTGTTCAACACTTAAAGAAGATAATTACTTGAAACTTAAAAAACGGATTGAGAAAGATTTGGAAAAATGGAAGAATCTTCAACTATCATTAATGGGTAGAATTGCACTAATCAAGATGAATATATTACCACATTTATTTTTCTATTTGCAACGATTCCAATAAAAATAGATAAAATGTTTTTTAATGAGATTAATAAAATAACAACAAATTTTATCTGGCAAGGAAAAAGACCGAGGATTAGTTTGAAAATGTTACAAGATGCAAGAATAAGAGGTGGCTTTGGTCTCCCTAATTGGGAGTTGTCTTACAAGCAACAGCAATGACATGGATTAAAGAATGGCTTATGCTTAGAAATAAAAGACTTTTAATATTAGAAGGACATGACTTACAAATTGGATGGCACACATTTATCTGGTATGGAGCAAATAAGATACATGGCTATTTCCAGAGACACAGTATAAGGAACTCGTTATTTTTAATTTGGGAAAAAATAAAGACTAAACATTATGCAAAAATCTCTAATTGGATATCGACAATAGAGACTTTGATACACCCAAGTAGAATAGACTGGAATAATATTCCGAGATATAATGACATTTTGTTAAAGACAGATAAGTTGAAATCTGTAACAGAACTAGAAAATCAAGCTATAAAAATGGATTGGTATTTGAGGATGCAACTACAAGCAAGATTTGAAAAGGACTCTAAAACAGAAGGAATTAATTTGGAAAAAGAATTAATTTGGAAAAAGGAGAAATTTCCTGACAGAACAATTAATCAGTAGAAGAGCTTGCCTCCAGAAGTTGTGAATGCTCCAACACTGGAAGTTTTTAAGAGGATGTTGGATAACCATTTGTCTGAAGTGGTGTAAGGTTTCCTGCCTAAGCAGGGGGTTGTACTAGAAGACTTCCAAGGTCCCATCCAACTCGGTTGTTGTTGTTGTTGTTGTTGTTGTTGTTGTTGTTGTTGTTGTTGTTGTTATTATTATTATTATTATTATTATTATTATTATTATTATTATTATTATTATTATTATTATTATTATTATTATTATTATTATTATTATTATTATTATTATTACAACAGAATTAGATGAAATATTAACAGGAACAGATGAAAACCTGATAAAGAAAATATATAACTATTTGCTTTATATTGAGTTAGAATTTGAACAAGTTAAAGAAACTATGATTAAATAGATGAGATTTAATATATAGGACATACAATAGCTATAGATACTGTATGTGGCAGCAACTATGGGAAAGGAATTACAAAATGACAATGGCAACAGCATTTAAGGAAAATATGTATAAGATGTTTTATAGATGGCATATGTCCCCAGAGAGATTAGCTAAAATGTTTAAGGATAAATCGATGAAGTGTTGGAAATGTAATCACATACCTGGTTCTTTTTACCATATGTGGTGGATTTGTAAGGAAGCTAAAAAATATTGGACAGAAATTTGAATATGGATTGAAAAGATTTTAAAACAAAGTATTGATTTAAATCCGGAAATATTTCTATTAGGCATATTTCTAGAAAAATATATCAAAGAAGAAATAAATTTAATTGTTCACATAGTCACTGCCGCTAGAATTGTTTATGCACAAAATTGGAAGTTGAATAGAATACCAACAGATCGAGAAGTATTAAGAAAGATAATGGACTGTGCAAAAATGAATAGACTTACGATAAAAATTAAGGACAAAGAAGACTCGGAGTTTTATAAAGTTTGGGGGAAATTTTATGAATGGGTTGAAAAAGAAGATAGATAAAATTACTAAAATTTATCTATGTAAATTTAATAGATAAATTTAATAGATAAGAAATAGAGAAATGAGAAATATGAGTGTAATAACTTGGATGACAAAAAGAGAAAGGAGGTAGCATTAGATAAATATTTATATATACCAAAATTTTAGAATATAGTGAGAATAAAAATTAATATTTAGCATTTAAGGATACAGATGTTAGAATTTGAAAGTGAGTAAAATTGTTTAGTCTGTCTTTAATTGAATTAGCTACTGAAGTTATACCTTTGTTTCTATAAGACAGGCAGCAAAATTAGAAATTTGAGATGATTTAGGATATTCTATTATTTTTTATTCAAAAGATAGTATAAATATATGTTTACTTATTGTTGGTATATATGTTTTTTATGTATTGTGTTTTATGGAGGAGAAAAATAAAAACTTTAAAAAAAAAGTTTCTCCTGGTGCAGCATATCACCCCTAGCACAGTCACTGGGAAAAGCCCAGCCGAGTTACTGATTGGCCAGAGACTCCGGTCCACACTAGATAGGTTACATCCAAACTACTCAAATCAAAAAGAGCAAAATAGTCCAGTTCAAACCAGAACGTTCCAAACAGACGACCCAGTGTTCGCTAGGAACTTTACAGAGTGTACCCTATGGCTACCTGGGGAAATCCTAGAAGTTACAGGCCCGAAATCTTACATAGTCTTGTTAACTGATGGTAGAAAATGGTGGCGCCACATTGACCAATTGTGCAGCCACCACCCACTAAACGCTGATTGCCAACAAAACCTTAATGATGATTTCCCTACAGCTAACACTAATCCGAGGGAACCGGAACACTTATCTGAAGAGTCAGAGTCACCACCCATCGATAGCCAGGAGCCAGTTCCCGTAGAATCTTCAGCCCCGCCCAGGCCATTCCAGGAGATTCCACAAGTGGAGCCAGAAATGGAAAGCCCGTCCTCTCCGTCCAAAGCCAATGCCCAAACTGAACTGCGCAGGTCAACTAGAGTACCACAACGCCCCGCATACCTAAAAGATTACGTATGCAAATGTGTTGGACTAGACCAAATGGGGAGGGGTGTTATGTATTAAAGTTAAACTGAAGTTAAACTGCTTACACCAAGGTCTGCTTTGCAGAGCGGAAAAATGGAGACCGCTGATTGGTTGAACCAGCCGGCAACCCTCTATATAAGAGAGAGTTATCAGGCTGGTTCCTTGCTGGGTCTGACTGTATTCAATAAAGAGCTGTTAGTCACTATACTGCCTCCAGCCTCTTCAGTACCAGAACTTAACAAGTGGATTTTGCTTTTGATTACCTTAAATATTAACAACACACTGAAGTTTGTTTTGATGGAAAAGACATAATAGCATAGAAAAAACATGAGCCACATACATATTTAATGAACTATATATTAGCAGCAATATTTATAAAAATGCTGCATGGAGTGTACTCCTTTTCATAAAGACTTTGTAGTGAGTTATTTACAAAACCATGACAATGCGGCTGGAACCTAAAATGGTGATGTTTCTGTCTCCTTTTCTTCATCTTCAGCAATCACAGTCTCTTCATCTTCAAGTAGTGTAATACCTTCAACAAAGAAACAAATCAAATTATTAAGAAAACTGCTATTTGCAACATGAAATATGAGATACTTAGCTTGTCTATACTGGTCAGAAGAGATTCATGATTTGAATTTTAAAAAGCAAAAGCACTCAAAACAAAAGCTTCAAGACAGCACTGGTTCTGATTGGATACAGCAATAGAGGAAATATATTTGGTGTTTTCCTCACATTGATACTTCTCTTCTTGCTATCATTTTATGTGGGGAAAGGTTCTCTACAAGAACAAAGCATATTTGCCTGTATTGTGAAGCTCCTTGTACCCTACTGTAAGGTCCTGCCTCTACTCCCCATTCAAGAAAGTACGGACTCTTGAGATAGCAGCATTTCAAAAGGAACCTTTTATTGAAAGGGAGTGATTGCAAGACAAAAGCAAAGCAGGGTCTGAGTTCCCCCCAGGCAATTCCATTAGGATAAAGTGGTTAGAAACCCCTCCTCTCAGTTTGATGTTGAATGAGCCAATCCACAGGTGCGAAGATGTTTGATTCATTCCCATGCACTTCTTCTGTGAGGCTTCCAAACTAAGAGAAAATAGATGGCCGTCCCCCCCTTGTACATCTTCCAAAGTAAATCAAACACAGGGCAGAATAGGTGACAGGGTAAAAGTTATAAACTAGGGAATTACAGGATACATAGGAAAACAGGATGAGAGCAATATGTGAGTACAAGAATCCGGGGGTCCCCTCCCCACTTGAATGGCAGTATCACGATAGGGATCTGACACCTACTGTGTTTAACATAAGGTGACCAGATTTTAAAATTGCTAAAGAGGGACACCATTGACCGGGGGGGGGGTGTCGGTCAGGTGGGTTCCTGAGGGGTGGGTTCCTGAGGGGTGGGTTCCTGAGGGGGGGTCTTCTCCTCCTACTTTCTAACTCCTTCCCTCCTCCTCAACCCTCTCTACACCTTCTCTTCCTCCCCTTCTACTTCCTCTTTCATTTTCTTTGCCTTTCCTGGAGTGCTTTTATACTAAACTCATTTTATATTTGGCAGACTGATGCTAATCCCAATTTTAAACTAATCATATCTCTTTTTTTAAAAAAAACCATCATTATAGTTATATTATTATTTTTTTATGTTATACTCTCTTCTAGGTACATGCTGCTATTTCCATCTTACCTCCCCCAAAAAAGAAAAAAGAAAAAAAGAAAAAAAATCTAATTTCTAGTTTTGTCATATGGGATATGCACCAGTTAATTCCAAATTTTCATCCAAATAGATCGCTATTCGCTTAACTTTCCAAGATAGTTACTGTCTCCTGTTTTTTAATTTTAAGCCAAATTGCTTCCTTTAATTCTTTAATCTCTTTATTCATTGCTTCTGTTTTTTATCCTTTGTTCTATCAAAAAACTAAATGCCCAATTATTTTTTTAATTTCTCATATTAATCATCAAAATTCTGTCTAATTTTATCCACTCTATAAATATTCAACAAGTAGTAAAGAAAAAATAAAATATAAAAAGGAAAGGAAAAAATCCAAATCAATTAACTTATCAACTCTCAGTTTAATAAATTTTAAAGTAATTAACATTCATATTTCCTGTTCATTATTTAATATTTAAGTAATTTCCCTTAAATTCTAGTGATCATATTTATTCCATATTTCTCTTATTGTCATTGTTTTATCCACATTATTCCAAAAGATTAAACATTATTAATCTTTATAAAAAGAACGAAAGAGAAGAAAAAAAAATCTTTGAATTTCTAACGTTATATTAATTATACACAATCATAATATATCGTTTCATTTACTAATCATCAAAATTCTTTCTAAATTTATTCAATTACATATTCAACTCTTAAAATAATACATTTTTCCCCTTTAAGATTTTTTCATTTGAACAAATTTCATATGTGAAAAAATAAATTGAAATAAATGAAAAAAAATACACAATCATAATACATCTTTTGAGCTCTAATACTTATATTTATCATTCATACTTCTCATCTTAATTAACTTTGTTATATCTAAAATATCAAATCTTTTAATTTGTTAAACAATATTAATCTGTATATAAAAAAACAGAAATTTTTTTCTCTTAATAAGATAATTTTAAATTAAAAAAACATTTCTATAATATTCCAATATCATCATCCATTCCCTTTTAGTTTCTCAACTACTTTGTTTATATATATATATTTCCTCCACCCCATCTGCTTAATTTTTTTCATCTTTCTTTTAATTTTGTACCAATAAGTTCTCTTTCCCCACGCTCTTTTCCTCTCTCTTAATTTTACTTTCTGTATATATTTAATTTTCTTCATTCCTTTTTCCATTTTATATATCTCAAAATCCTTATCATCAATCTGAACATAATTATTCTTGATATCTTTATCTCTGTTATCATTATCACTGTTATCTTTATCTCTATTTTCACTGTTCAGTCCAGTAGAGTCATTGTCATTAATCATTAATCAGCATTACATTTCTTTCTTTCTTTCTGTCTTCCTTCCTAACTTTTCTTTCTTTCTGTCTTCCTTCCTTCCTAACTTTTCTTTCTTTCTTTCTGTCTCTTCTTTCTTCTTCCTTCCTTCCTTCATCTTTCTTCTTTCCTAACATCTTTTTCTTTCTTTCTGTCTTCCTGCCTTCCTAACCTCTCTCTCTCTCTCTCTCTCTCTCTCTCTCTCCTTCTTCTTTCTTCTTCTTCTTCCCTTCCTTCCTTCCTTCCTTCCTTCCTTCCTTCCTTCCTTCCTTCCTTCCTTCCTTCCTGGCTGTGGAGAGGAGCTGGCTGAAGAAGATCCAGCAGCAACCAACCTACCGAGGCTCCTGGAAGACGGGAAGCCGTCAGCCCAGCCAGGGGGGAGGAGGAGGAGAAAGGCGGTGATTTAGCCCATCAAGCGCACTCCACTTGGCGGCTCTCGGATGGAACAGCAGCACGTGCAGAAGGAATGCCAGAGGACGGCGTCGAGCACACGAGGCTCTCACGGGCAGCCGCGCTGACCCTGCCTCCGCCGAGAAGGAGGGGGAAAGGGAAGGAAAGCGCTCCTGCAGAGCATCCCAACTGCAAGTTATCGTTGCCCGTCCTGCCCAAGCGGCCGCGCGACGCGACCCCGGAGCCGGATGGGCACAAGGGCAGGAAGAGAGAGAAAAAGAAAAGGTGACGCTGTTTTAGCGAACGGAAGTGATTTCGACCGCGGCGCAGAGGCGCCCAGCGAGCGGGGCATCACCTTTTCTTTCTTTTTCTCTTCCTGCCCTTGTGCCCATCCGGCTCCGGGGTCACGTCGCGCGGCCACTTGGGCAGGACGGGCGACGATAACTTGCAGTTGGGATGCTCTGCGGGAGCGCTTTCCTTTCCCCCTCCTCCTCGGCGGAGGCAGGGTCAGCGCAGCTGCCCGTGAGATGACTCGGCCGGCGCCCGCTGTCACCTGCCGCTGCCTGGAGAGCCTCAGCGCCGTTCTCCGGCTTTCCTTGCGCGTGCGCTGCCGTCCCGCTCGCCGGGCAGAAAAGCTTCTGTCCTTTGGATGATTGCAATGCGCCACTTGCAATCATCCAATGCGCCACGTTTGGCGCCATGGTTTGGCCACCCCTGATTTCTCCCTGACCCAGGTAGGGGCTTCCTGGTGTTGAAAATGCGCTGTGATGCGCAAGGAGGCTCATCTCGGGGGAAGCAGAAGGCGGCACCCCCCACCCCCATAGCTCACCCTCGTTTCTTCCCTCGTTCGCCTTCCTCATCTCTTTTCCCCCACCTAACTCGGCTTGTAGTCGGAGAGCCGAGCGAGCCGCCCTCTTTGACGGTGCCGTGTGGATGCGCCTCTGCCCCCCCTTTCAGGCCCATCCTCCCCGGCTGCTTGAAGTGAAGCCGACCTTCCAGAAAGCGCTTCATGCCGCCTCAAAACCTCGGCTACTGCTACTAGCATGACTAGGAAGACCCTTGGCCTTGCACCCCCTTGGCAAGTTCCCCTGCCTTAAACAATTAAAAAAAATCCTACCGTATAGCGGCTCAGCAACGGCGGCCGGGAGCAGGCTTCAGGCGGCAGGGGGTTCGGCCAGCAGCGGCAGGAATGGTCAAAGAGGGCGGCTCGCTCAGCTCTCTGACTACAAGCCGACTACAACAAGGTGGCAGCGTGCAGCGAAATGGCGGCGGCGGTGGCGGGAGCACTTTTAATGCTCCCCGCCTGATGTGAAGCCGCCGCTGATTGGTCAGAACAGTAGAGTAGACTATCTGCTCTGACCAATCAGCGCCAGCTTCAAGGTGACCAGACGTCCCGCTGTTTATTTTAAAAAAAATTTTGTTGTCGGGCAAACTTTGAAAAAATCGGGACTTTTTAAGAGGGCGGGCGGGACGCGGGACAAATGATTAAAAAGCGGGTCTGTCCCGCCAAAATCGGGACGTCTGGTCACCTTAGTTTAACATGAACGTTATGAAGGTGATTTACATCAGGAAAATGGCTTCTATCACTACCATGGTTCAAATTAAAGGCATAGGCTCAGATTCTAAATAAGCTAATATACATTTTAAAAACCAGATTATTCCTGGATCTAAGCTTTATACAGTATATTCCTAGTAACAATATTTATTTATTTATTTATTAGTTGCATTTGTATGCCGCCTACTCCACAGAGACTCTGGGCGGCTCACAACAGTAAAAATTCACATGCAACAACAAATATACAAAGCATTAAAAACAATAGATATTAAAACATTAAAAAAATAAAAACCACAATTTAAAAACCCATACAATAAATCATTCATGGGGCCAAGAATGATCGGTGTTGTATTAAAATCATTGGCCCCAGGCCTGTCGACAAAGCCATGTTTTAACTGCTTTTCGGAAGGCTGGCAGGGTGGGAATAATGCGGATCTCGGGGGGTAGTGTATTCCAGAGAGCCGGTGCTGCCACAGAGAAGGCCCTCGTTCGTGGGCCCACCAGCCAACATTGTTTGGCTGACGGGACCACCAGCAGACCAACTCTAAAATATTAACTGGTGGCTAATGGGAGAAGAGCAAACATCAAAAGATGAGTATGGATTTTATCTCAATATTTTGTCTCTACACTGTGAAGGGATGTGTTTAATTATTTAATTAAATAACTGAAAGTTTTAATGTATGTGTCCACAAATGAGATTCCCTTCAACACTTCAAGTGGTGCTTTCAATTCTACAAATACAGATTCCAAGTTCTTCATTCTTTGCTCTACATAGACTAGATCTGAAAGAGAATAGTGCTGATATTCAGCCTGGTTGAAGCTGTCATTCATTCACTTCTGGACTTTTGGAGGCGGATAAATGATAGAGGAGTACAGGTAAGGAGGGCAGAAAAGTCCTTAGTGTAGCCTACTCTCTCCTTTCACTTTCTTCATAAGCAAAGGAACAAAAATGAGCATTTTATTAGTAAGTGGCTTTATGGTATTATTGATGAAAAACACACAATCAATTTAGTGTTACTTTTACATTTTGTGAAACAGATATGTGTGAAAGAAAAGACTATGTATAGTGACAGCCATGCCGTGTGATAATTAATACCATGGTGGTGCAATGGTTAAAATGTAATATTCCAAGCTAATTCTTCCAACTGCCAAAAGTTCGATTCTCACCAGCTCAAAGTTGACTTAGCCTTCCATCTTTTTGAGATGGAAAAATGAGGACCCAGATTGTTGGGGGCAATGTGCTGACTCTGTAAACCTCTTAGAGAGGGCTATAAAGCACTGTGAAATCTAAGTGTTATTGCTAATGTTCTGAACTTGTACTAGGAAGACTCATCTTCTCTCAGCTGCAAAAGCTCACTGGATGAATTGTCTTTGCCCAATTTCATAGAATTGCAATTGCAGGGAAAATAGGAGGAGTACCAGGTATGCCATTGGTTTTCTTATTTATATGAATCTTGCTACATTGTATTGTTTCGCTATAGAGACCTTATGTAATATTATAAGTACCGGTAACATATGCTGACTTGAGCTCCTGAGCAAAAAGTGTGGTATAAATTTAACAAATAAATAAAGAACATAGTCTTACTATGGAATGGATTCTGATATGAGTCCCTCGGGAGTTGGGCAGCATAGAAATCCATTTAAATAAATAAATAAATAAATATCTACTTTAACTGGATATTTTAATATTTTATAGACTGTTTAGTACTTTCCAGAAGACTCAAGAATTGAAAGAAAGAATTATTTCTTTAATTTTTAAATTAAAGTAACAAAGCAAGGAAATAACTTTTGAATTTGGCTGGGAAAACAGAGAATCCTTTAGTTCTGCCATTTATGAATAGATACTTAATACTTGTTTTCTGCCCACCTTTTTATTTGGGATTAAAATTTTTGGAGAGTTGCAAATTTAGCTCATTTTCTATGTAGGCAGTGTTCAGTTTTAAACAGCCCTTCCCTCTTGTGGACTTCTTTTCTAAAAGTTAGAGTTTTAATACAGTTGTATATTAAAATACTCCTACTCCAAAGTCTGTCCCAAGCCTAGAAAACTTTATCCAACCATTTGGCTTTTTCAAGAATCTTCTACCGTCCTGTATCCTGATTTAACGTCTTTCAATCAACAAGATATATATAAATATTCTTCTAATTATCTGGTCTGTCCTAACTGTATGGTTTGATTGAAAATTTTACTTCTGGTTTTCCTTGCCTTTTTCCCATTCCAAATAAATTTTAAGATTGATTTGTCTAATTCTATGTAAAAAATTTCCCAATTTTTATTGGAGCTGTTTGAAATAAGTAAAGAATTTTTGATAATACGTTCATTTTTATCATGGCTATTCTCCCAATTAAAGAAATTTGTAGTTTTGACCAGTTTTCCAAATCTTTTTGAATTTTTTATAACAATTTTGTATAATTATCTTCTTTTATTGTTGAGCATTTGGCTGTCATCCAAATCCCAAGGTATTTGACTTTTTTTGTTTCCTGGATTCCCAATATATTTTCCAATTCCTTATCCTGTTTCTGTGTGCGAATTTTTGTTATTATTTTTGTTTTGTCCTTATTAATCTTTAAGCCAGCCACTTCACCAAATTCTTCTATCTCCTGCAGTAATTTGGGTCCTGAATTTTGGGGATCTTCGATAATAGATACCATGTCATCGGCAAATGCTTGTGTCTTGTACTCTTCTTTTTCAATTTTGAGTCCTTTTATTTCCTGATTCCCTCTTATCTGGTTCAGTAAGATTTCTAATGATAAAATAAACAATAGGGGGGATAGCGAACATCCTTGTCTGACACCTTTCATAACATTTATTGTCTCTGTCATGTCACCATTAATCATAATTTTTGCTGTTTGTAAAGAGTGTATTGCTTCAATCATTTTAGTAAACTTGTCACCAAATTGCATATATTTTAATTGTGTTATGAAGAATTTCCAATCCAAATTGTCAAATGCCTTTTACGCATCTACAAATACTAATGCCAATTGTTTGTCTGAATGAACCTCGTAATATGCTAATACATTCATGATCATTCTTGTGTTGTTACGAATTTGTTGTTTTGGGAGAAAGGCGTTTTGGTCCGAATGAATAATTTGATTTAATATCATTTTTAATCTTTCTGCCATAATTGTCGTAAATATTTTGTAGTCTGAATTCAGCAATGAAATTGGCCCGTAGTTTTTAATTGAGCAATTATCAGTGTCATCCTTAGGTATCAGAGTTATGATTCCACCCATGATTTTGGCATTTTGGCTTGTTCTAGTACTTTGTTATATAATTCTATATAACAAAACTGAGCTGAGGTGGCGCAGCAGTTAGAGTTCAGTACTGCAGGCCACTTTAGCTGACTGTGATCAGCAGTTCAGCTGTTCAAATCTCACCGGCTCAAGGTTGACTCAGCCTTCCATCCTTCCTAGGTAGGTAAAATGAGGACCCAATTGTTGTGGGGGCAATATAAATATACATTGCTTAATGGTGTAAACCGCTTAGAGAGTGCTTGCACTTTGAAGTGGTATATAAGTCTCACTAATAAATAAATAAATAAATAAATTCTAACATTTTCTCTTCCATAATATCCTGAATTTTTTTATATATCGCTGCAGGAAGCCCATCTGGCGCAGGCGTTTTTTTGTTTGTTTGTTTTTTAATGGCCTCTTTTAATTCCCTTAATGGGATTTCCTTATTAAGCATTGTTTGCTTCTCCTCTGGCAAGATTGGCAAATTTGGGTTATCTAAATAGGTCTTGATGTTCTCTTCTTTAATTTCCTCCCGTCTATATAGTGTCTTGAAGAAGTTTTGGATGATTGTCTTCTTTTCTTCTATTCCACGTTGCATTTCTCCTTCTTCATCTTTGAGTTGTTGAATTGTTCTGTTTGTTTTTTCTTTCCTTAATTTATGGGCCAACCATCTCCTAGGTTTATTTGCGTGCTCAAAATAGTTTTGTTTCATCATTTTAATGTTACAACTTATTTCTTCCTGGGTAGCCAAATTAATCTTATGTTTAATTAAATCTCTTACCTCTTTATGTTTATTGTTTAATGGTTCTCTCTGCATTAACAATTCTTGCTCTTTAAGTTTTGTGTTCAAGATTTACAGTTTTTTCTTTTTTTATTTATTTTTCATTGCTGTGTAGGCAATTGTCAACCCTCTTAAGTAGGCTTTCAGTGTGTCCCACACATTTTGGGTTGATGTTTATTCTTTAGTATTTTCTTTGGGGGGGGGAACCTAATTCTTTTTCTATCTTTTGTATGTATTCTTTTTCTTTTAAGATATTTTGATTAAATGACCATCTAATCGTTTTCCTCCTTCTTCCTTTCCATTTTATTTTGACTGGGTTATGGTTGGCCCATTTATTAGGTAAGATGTCTATTGTTTCTGTATCTATTATCAGCTCTGGATTCATCCAGGCCATATCTATTCAAGACCAGGATCTGTGAGGATTTGAGTAAAACATGTACTGCTTTTTTTGTGGATTTAGTTTTCTCCATGCATTCTGTATGTCCAATTCTTTAACCATGTTTAAATAAGTATTTGGTAACTGTCTTCTAATTTTTTTTCCTGTTTATACATTTATAATCCATTTTATTATCTACTATCACGTTAAAGTCACCTACAATACGTAGATTATCCCATTTTGTTTCTGTTATTATTTTATGTAATTTAGAATTTAAAAAATCTGTTTTTTGTTTGGTGCATGTAGCCCTACTAATAACATTCGTCCTGTTATTATTTCAACAATTAGAATTCTATCCTCTTTATCCGTATATATTAAGTTTGAATTTAGCCATTTTTAATATAAATTAAAAGAGCCGAGGTGGCGCAGCGGTTAGAGGCAGTACTGCAGGCCACTTTAGCTGACTGTGATCTGCAGGTCAGCGGTTCAAATCTCACCGGCTCAGGGTTGACTCAGCCTTCCATCCTTCCGAGGTAGGTAAAATGAGGACCCAGATTGTTGGGGGCAATGTAAATATACATTTATTTATTTATTTTATTTATTTTGTTATTCTTATATGCCGCCCAACTCCCGAAGGACTCAGGGCGGCGTACAACATAAGAGATACAAGAATGAACAAAATTTCAACAATGTAAAAACGGTACAAAATTTAAAAAGGCAGTATAAAAGCAACAACAACATCCATCCATTCAACCACATACATACTTGGGGGGTAAGCTCAAATGGTTAAGCTGTCCCCCCCACCTGCAGGAAGAGCCATGTCTTAACGGCCTTTCGGAAGGCCAGCAGAGTGGGGATGGTTCGGGTCTCTGGGGGGAGTTGGTTCCAGAGCACGGGGCCAGCCACAGAGAAGGCCCTCCCCCTGGGGCCCGCCAGCCGGCATTGCTTGGCCGACGGGACCCGGAGGAGGCCAACTCTGTGGGCCCTAACCGGTCAGAGGGAAGTATGCGGCAGAATGCGGTCCCGGAGATATCCTGGTCCTAAGCCATGAAGGGCTTTAAAGATGGTGATCAACACCTTGAATTGGACCCGGAGACCGATGGGCAACCAATGCAGCTGGCGGAAAATCGGTGTCACGTGGGTGTACCTCGGCACACCCACCACAGCACGCGCAGCCGCATTTTGCACCAACTGAAGTCTCCGGATACTCTTCAAGGGTAGCCCCATGTAGAGCGCATTGCAGTAGTCCAAACGCGATGTGACAAGGGCATGAGTGACCGTGAGTAAAGTCTCCTTCTCCAGATATGGCCGCAGCTGGTGCACCAGGCGAACCTGTGCAAAGGCCCCCCTAGCCACAGCAGAAAGGTGATGATCTAATTTTAGCTGTGGATCTAGGAGGACCCCCAAGTTGCGGACCTGGTCTGAGGGAGTCAGTTTCGCACCCTCGAAGACCAAGGAGGGACAGTTATCATGGTCCTTAGGAGGCATTATCCACAGCCACTCGGTCTTGTCGGGATTAAGTCTGAGTCTGTTCCTCCCCATCCAGATCTTAACGTCGTCCAGGCATCGGCACATTACATCAACTGCCTCCCTGAAGTCAGACGGGGTGATAATGTACAGCTGGGTGTCGTCAGCGTACTGATGGAAACACACCCCATGCCTGCGGATGATCTCACCCAACGGTTTCATGTAGATGTTAAACAGGATGGGCGAGAGAACCGACCCCTGGGGCACCCCACATAGTAGGGGCCTGGGGGACGATCTCTGCCCTCCTGCCAACACCGACTGCATCCGATCGGCGAGATAAGAGGAGAACCACCGCAAAACGGTGCCTCCCACTCCCAACTCGCCGAGCCGATGCAGAAGGATACCATGGTCGATGGTATCGAAAGCCGCTGAGAGGTCAAGTAGCACCAGGATGGAGGAGTTCCCCCCATCCCGGGCCCGCCAGAGATCATCCATCAGAGCGACCAAGGCAGTTTCTGTACTGTAGCCGCGCCTGAAACCCGACTGATAAGGATCTAGATGATCTGTTTCATCCAGGAGCTGCAGAAGCTGGGTCACCACCACCTTCTCTACAACTTTACCTAGAAAAGGTAAGTTGGAGACTGGACGGTAGTTTTTCAAATCGGCTGGATCCAGGGAAGGCTTCTTCAGGAGGGGTCGCACCACCGCAGCTTTTAATGACTGCGGTACGGATCCCTCTCGCAAAGAAGCGATGATCACCGCCTGGATCCAGCCGCGTGCCACCTCCCTGCTGGCCGAAACCAGCCAGGAGGGGCACGGGTCCAATAAACAGGTGGAGGTACCCATCGCTCCCATAGCCCTGTCCACATCCTCGGGAGAAACAGGCCCAAACTCTTCCCATAATGGTGGACTAAGACTCGTCCCCGTCAACTCTATGGACTCTGCCATGCCGGAGTCCAAATTTGACCGAATCTGAGCAACTTTATCCGACAAAAACTCATTGCTTACTGGTGTAAACCGCTTAGAGAGTGCTTGCACTGTGAGGCGGTATATAAATCTCACAAACAAACAAACAAACAAACAAACAAATAAATAAATAAATAAATAAATTGCAATTCCTCTTTTTTTTGTGTGTGTAAGTACACAATATAATTTTCCTAATTTTGGATATTCTAATAGTTTTTCAAATTTCTCTTTTATATGCACCTCTTGTAGGCAAACTATGGCCATTTCTTGTTTTTGTAGGTCCAACAGTACACATTTCCTCTTAATAGGTGAGTTTAGTCCATTAATGTTAATTGACAGTAAGTTAATTTCTCGTTCTTCTATTTTATTGTTTGGTGTTTGTTTTTTATCTTCCTTTTGAACATACCTCTATTTGTGCCCTTATTCTTTCTCCTTCCCTTTCATATTCTACTATATCCTTCCTATCTCCAGTTTCTTGTTCCTCAGGTTGATTTCCAGACACTAGATCTTCTTGGCTCTTACTAGTAGTCTCATCTCTACTGTCTTGCTCTTCATCCCCATTTAAGAAATGTTCGTGGAATTCCTGTGCCATTTCTTTCTTTCTTTCTTTCTTTCTTTCTTTCTTTCTTTCTTTCTTTCTTTCTTTCTTTCTTTCTTTCTTTCTTTCTTTCTTTCTTTCTTTCTTTCTTTCTTTCTTTCTTTCTTTTTATTGTTTTTCAATTTTAAACATCATGGTATTATAACACAGATCTACACCCATTTACATACGTTATTTTTTGCTAGTGAAAATTTATACAGTATTTCCCTATATTTTACAGTCTTATATCTTCTTCTTCATCCAACATTATTTCATAGTCTCTCCTTTGTCTTTCCTAGTCCGTTTGTACCATTTTATCCATATTTCATAATAATCCGAGTTATTTTGACATTTAAGTTCGATGGTTAACATGTCCATTTCCGCGCATTTATATATTTTATCCATTAATATTTTCTCCGGTGGTGTTTGATTCTCCTTCCAGTATTGTGCATATGCAATTCTTGCCGCTGTTATGATGTGTAATATTAAATATTGAATATTCTTAGGATGTTGTTTCTTTATTATTCCAAGTAAAAAGAATTCCAGAGTATATTCTATGGCTCTTCCTGTAATATTTTTTAACCTCTTATATACTTTGTTCCAATAACCTCTCGCTTCGGGACACATCCACCACATATGAAAGAAGGTACCTACGTCTTTTTTACATTTCCAACAAACCAAATTTGCATTTGGGTATATCTTAGCCAATCTTGCTGGGGCCAAATGCCACCTATAAAACATTTTATAATAATTTTCTTTGTAGGTTACTGATTTTGTTATTTTGCAATTTATATTCCAGTCAGCCAAGTGTATATTATGATCTATGTTTCTCGCCCATGCTATCATCGAATTTTTGACTATATCTTCAAATTTGTCAAATTCCAATAAATAACTATATAATTTTGATATCAATTTTTCTTCTGGACCCGTCAAAATTTGATCCAATTTTTGTGTTTCTATGTCTATATTAGCTCCTTCAATATCCTTTTTATATCTTGAGTTCAGTTGTAAATAGAGCCACCAGTCAATTTCTATATTTTGTTCTGCCAATTGTTCTCTACTTTTTAGTTTTCCAAATGAATCCAGAATATCTTTGTATTTAATTGTTTTAGTCATGTTCATTAAATTTGGGTAGGTCATAGCCTCCATGGTGGAAAGCCAATTAGGAATTTTTAAATAGTGATTCTTTTTTATTTCAGACTATGTTTTCAAAAGAGAGTTTATAATTAGATGATTGTTAAAGCTTTGTTGTGGTTTAGTTCCATCGTTCCATAAGTAAGCATGCCATCCCATCTGCAGGTCGTGTCCTTCTAATAACAGTGTTCGTTTGTTTGTTAAATTAATCCATTCTTTTATCCAAGTTAGGGATGCTGCTTTATAATAAAGTTTCCAATCAGGTAGTCCAAGGCTGCCTCTGCTTTTATTGTCTTGTAGGTTTGTTAGTTTGATCCTTGGTTTTTTATTTTGCCAGATGAATTTAGAGGTAATTTTATTTAATTCAGTAAAAATTTTCATCTCTAATTTAATGGGGGCTGTTTGGAATAAATATAGAAATTTTGGTAAGGTGCTCATTTTAATTGCCGCTATATGTCCCAATAAAGATAATTGTACTTTCCCCCATTTTTAAAATTCCAATTCTGTGCCATTTCTATTGTATCAACCTTAAATTTTTTATCCCTCCATCTTATCAACATCCCTTCTGGGATAAGCCATTTAAACATAATTTTGTGTCTAATCAGTTGGGTTGATTAAAAAATATATAATTCCTTCTTTTTTCTCTTATCCTCCTTGGAATCTGTCTTAGTATTAAAATTTATCTTCCTTTATACATCAGAGGCTCACCTCTTGTATAACTAAAAATCTCATCCCTCATTGTTCAGCTCAATAATCTAATATGTATTTCTCTGGGGTGTCTATGTCTTCTAGCATAATTGATGTTTATTCTATATGCCTCATTGAATTCCCTTAAAATTTCTTCCTTGTTTCTGTCAAGTATTTGTCTTAATATTTCTTCCATCAGTTCAGGTAGGTTTTTGTCCTTAGTTTCGGAAACATTCTGAAATCTTAGGTAAAACATTGATTTTTCCATCTCGAGATGAGAGATGGCCTCTTCAAAATGTTTATTCATTTCTTCTAATTTATTGTCAGTCATATCTAGTCTTTTTTCTGTCAGATCTGTTCTTTCTGCCACTTCTTTTATTTGCTGCTCATTTTTTACTAGAGCTGCTTGAATCATCCCCACCTTATCATCTATTTTACTCATATTATTCTTAACCTCACTCATTTCATTTTTCACATCTTCTAAACCTTTTGTAATTGTTTCCTGCA
Organism: Diadophis punctatus similis; assembly: GCA_023053685.1. NCBI lineage: Eukaryota > Metazoa > Chordata > Lepidosauria > Squamata > Dipsadidae > Diadophis > Diadophis punctatus. The sequence goes on from JALIGW010000008.1 coordinate 23,294,654, forward strand.
TCTTCAATACCATTTCCTGCAACAAGTTTAAATATGATTGCAACCCTTGTAGGTTCACACTTGAACCTGTCTTGTCTCCACGTAACATGCTCTCCATCAATCTCTGTCCCACTGGGGAAGTTATAGAGGTTCAAACAAGATATAAAAAGGATTTAACACAATTTGGATTAAAAAAAATACCAAGAATTAGATAAGATTTTATTGGGAACTGAAGAAAAAATGATAACAAAATCATATAATTGTTTACTAAATATTAAAATGGAGGAGGAGATAGTAAAAGAAGTGATGGTGATTTGGGCGCAAAATTTTGGTTACACAATTGAATTAGAACATTGGGAAAAACTATGGGATCAAAATTATAAATTAACTATGGCATCATCTTACAAAGAAAATATCTACAAGATATTCTATAGATGGCACCTACCTCCTGCAAGATTGGCGAAAATGTAATTTATCAGCAAAATGCTGGAAATGTAAGCAAGATCTGGGGACGTACTACCACATGTGGTGGATGTGCCCAGAGGTAAAAAAAAAATATTGGAAGAAGGTCCAGAAATGGATAGAAGAAATCACAAAACAAAAAATAGATATAAAACTGGAATTGTTTCTGTTAGGAATTATAAAAGGGAAGATAAATAAAAACAATCTATACCTTATATTGCATATTATAACTGCAGCTAGAATCACTTATGCTCAACACTGGAAAGCAGAAACAGTCTCTTCAAGTTCAATGATAATAACAAAAATACTAGAGTGTGTGGAAATGAATAAATTAACCATGGAAATACATGTCAAAGAGGAAACAGAATTTTATAAACTATGGAATAATTGGTATAATTGGCTGGAACACAAAAGCAAATTTAAATAGTCAGTTATGTATATAGGATATAAGGTGATAGGTAGATAGATTTAGACAGGATGTTAAACGATAAAGAAAACTGTAATAGGTTGGAGTTAAGAAATGTGTGAGTATAAGTAAGTTAATGAACAAGCGATATAGAAACACAGAAGATATATCGATACACAACGCTGCTAAATGAATACCAATATTAATTGTTTATGTTATGTTATGTTATGTTATGTTATGTTATGTTATGTTATGTTATGTTATGTTATGTTATGTTATGCTATGCTATGCTATGCTATGCTATGCTATGCTATGCTATGCTATGCTATGCTATGCTATGTTATGTTATGTTATGTTATGTTATGTGGTGTCTTCTGAATGATTGATTTGTATATATGTATATTTGTATTTAAATGTTGTTTTTAAAACTGTTCAATAAAAAAATTTAATTTTTTTACCTCTGGTTTAATAAGCCAGAATTAATTTTTCTATGACAGTTTTAGATAATTTCTTTCTTCATAGTTGGTTATATCCAACATTTTAAAAATCATATCGCAAAAAGGATAGCACATGTAATAAGCCTGTCTTTATTTATTTAATAAGCTAGCCATTTTTAAGGACAGTATATATGCAATCCTATAAATATTGTCTGGATATGAAGTGAAAATCAACTACATACAAGTTTTAAATGCATTTTACATCCAGGAGGCCTGTCAAGATGAAATAGCATTAGTAATTTTTTTAAATTATTAAAATAATGATAGTTCAAAATCTAACAGTAAAACTGTTTCATACAATCTGAACACAGAAGCAGCAAGCAATTTTGGATAAGATATTATGTAAATCTGAATATTCTTCAAGTGCAAATGTGACCTGCCACTCTATATTAACAAGTCCTACTGAAAAAGCAACATAATAAAATATGTAGAGGTATCAGTATACTATAAAGATTAATAAAAATTACACTGTTCTACAAATTTACAATTTTTGTTAGTTTCAGAAATGAAATGTGCCATTTCTTAATGAATTTCACATGCTGAATTCAAATATAATAATGAAATTTGTTAGTTGGCTCTAGTTTTCATGCAACGGACATTTTACATTTTCCAATTACAGGTAATAGGCAAATAATGCACCAAAATTTAATACGTATATATAAATCCGTATATTTTTAATAAAATTAAGTGAATTATATTCGCAACAGTGAATACATGAAATAATTTATTGTATATGTTTATCAAGAAAAACTAAATTGGTAAACAAGTTTAAAATGTTCAAAAGTTTAAATTTCTCATTAATCTTGCCTTCAGTTTATGTCCCTTTTGCTTCTCTTGACTTTTCTTTTGTATTCAAGGAAAGGATTGTCTCTTACAATTGTCCAACAGTAGTCTGCAAGCATTGATGGGCTCCATTTACCTTGATATCTTTTTTCCATAGCTGCAACTTGATGGAAGCGCTCCCCATGCTCGTCACTCACTGCTCCACAATTTGATGGAAAGAAATTCAGATGAGAGTGTAGAAAATGAATTTTTTTATTTAAAAAGTTTTATAAGTACAAAGTACAAACATTTTTCATTTTTCTCCCCCCCTTCCCCCCTAACCCCAACCCACCCCCTTCCCTTCCCCCCTCCCCCCCGGACTTCCCAGAGAAAGTATAGGGCATGATATTCAATAAAATAAATTTAAATTAAATCAAAGCAAATTCTTGATTTCCACTTTTTTTAAAAAAAATCTTTAACTCCAATTTTTTAAAAAATTATTAAAAAAATAATCAAAAGGATAAAAATAATAATAAAAAACAAAGAAAATAAAAAATTAAAAGGAAAGATTAACAAATATAAAAGACAAAAAACATTATATTAATACATCATACCTCATCTCAAACTATACTTTACATATCTAAACCTCCATCTTTTATATAATCTACCTATAAACTAATAATAATAAAAAAGAAAGAAAAAAATAAAAAATAAGAAATAAAAATAAAAGAGGAACAAAAGTAAACCTTTCCTCCCCCATTCAGTCAACACAACATTTCTTCGAAACAAAACAAAACTTAAGTAAATATTACATAAACATTAACTAAACATTAAATGTTTATACCTAGTCACAATACCTCAGTATTTAAAATATTCTATCAAATTATTTATTCCCATATTTTAAAAAAAGATAACCCCTTATACCTCTAAAACTCTAGACTTAGTCATAAAATCATAAAATCAAACACAATATTGATAACAATATTACTATATATTAAAGTATCAACTTCAAAATATATACTATTTATAATAATAATAATAATAATAATAATAATAATAATAATAATAATAATAATAATAATAATAATAATAATAATAATCAAAATATAATATATATATAGTAATAGTAATAAAAAAGAGTAAAAACCAACCCCTTATACCTCAAAAACCTTAAACTTAATCCCAAAATCCCTCAAAATATTAATAACATAGTATTATACTATATCAAATTTATAACTTCAAAATGTATGATATATATATAAAATAATCTAAAAAGGAACTACCATCAAAAAGAAATATTATAGTAATAATAAGAAAAGAAATGATTACAGTCTTGTTAATCTTTCCAACCATCCTATAGATTTCAACACCATCTGTCACTTGACAATTTCGAATCTATCGATTCACCTCCTCTCTGACCTCAATCCTCCATCTCCTTTTCCACGTCGCAAACATCTATCTGGCTCTGCCAATCACTTTGAATCTTTGGAATTATTTCCTCTTGACCACATATGTCTAGATTTTTCTTCTCCTCCTCTATTATTTCCATGCTTCTTTCCACTGGAATTTTAGAAATATCAGCCTTTAAAACGTTGATGTAGAATTCTGTAGCTTTCTTTATTGTATTAAGCCCATATCTTTTCCCCAAAAATTTCACAATCACTCCTGTTGGTGCATTCAATTTGTATTGTAGATTTCGTTTTTTTAGTTCCTCGACCAAGAAGATATATTCTTTTTTAGCTTTAAGCATCTTGGAAGGAATTTCTTTCCATATCCTTATTTCCTGACCATTTACCTGAAGATTATTCTTTTTTAAAAAAATTTTTATTGAATAATTAAAACATTGAATACAAAACATACATATACATTAACGTTCTTCATTCCTGAGGCATCGGTTTAACGTCAGTCTATGTACATATTTTTCTATATAGTTCTATATATAATATTTACTATATTTTTATTATAATTTATAATTTATTATAATTTATACCATAAATTATTACTATAATTTCAGCTCATTTTTCATGACTTTCAAAGTATTAAATAAACTCTCAGGTGTTAAAGACTTGAATGATGTTAAAATAGGCGTAAATTGCATCTTTAAAATATGATCAAAAGAGTACTCAGTTCTTTTATTCACTACAGTCTTTCCAGGTTTAGAAGCCATTTCAGTATTTTCAAAAAAGAAAGACAAAGAAGAGAGAAAAAAAAGCCCAGAACTATACTTAAAAATTCTTTCCAAGACCAAAGCCAGTTAATCTTTTATCTTTTATAAAACTGTAAGTTAATTCAGGAGACAAAAGAAGAAGAAATCATTTCTCCAGATCAAAAGGTTTCCATCGGAAAAAGCTGGTAACAAGCAAAAATAACTTTCTCTTCCACGCCCAAATCTCCAATCGCCATATTGTTACTTCTTCCTTATTAAGATACTTTGTTGCTTCTGAAGTAAAATCCAGCAGTGGAGTTAAAGTCAAAACTAATGCCCTTCTAGACTCCTGCCTTTCTCTGGCTGCTCTCTTTAAGTTTAAAATAGTTATACTTTCCTTTGTAACAGCAGCGGTGGTCGCGGCATCTTGCTCCGCTTTGAGCAGAGGCTTCCGACTTCCTGGAGCAACAGACAGGCTACCTGGGGAACCCTCACCCTTCGCGCCCTAAGTTGGCTTCTAGGGCACTAGGAGGGCTCTACCCCACCTGTCTCACTCTCATCTCTCCTCTTCACCCAGGGAGAGATTTTCAAGCCGCCAGACAGCTGTTCTGGCAGCTTTTACGGGGAATCGGAAGGACGCCCTGCGAGGAGCGCTAGCGACGCCGTCGGAGCCAAAACCGGAAGTCTAGAAAATGAATTTTTAAGGAGATGTTACAACCAAGATTTTTGTAGGCCTGGATGAGTTTTTCAATCACTTCCTTGTAGTTTGCTGCTTTATTGTTTCCAAGACAATTTGATGTCACTGATATGAATGCTATCCACGCAGTCTTTTCCTTGCCATGCAACAGAGAAAGAAACTCATCATCGTTAATAAGTTCACGGATCTGTACGAACATCACTTGCCAGGAGATTCCACTGCTTTAGTCTTGAACCTAAAACCTCTGCCTTGTTCTTTGGAAGATCCAGATCTTTTATTAGGTCATTCAATTCCATTTGTGTTATGAAGTGCAGTTCAGCGGATGTGGATGGCAGATAATCCGGGTCATGTAAGGCTGTTGGTTCATCACTACAAGCTTCCTGAGGTTCTTCCTCACTGGACTCAACTATGAAAGATTCAGGCGCTTTTGGAATCGGTAGTCCTTCTCCATGAGGTACTGGACGTATTGCTGATGGAATGTTTGGATACTGCACAAACAACTTTTTTTCTTAGTAAGACCTTTCTCAATTGGAGGCACCATAGAAAAATAACAATTACTGACATGATCTGTTGGTTCTCTCCAAATCATTGGCACTGCGAAAGACATAGAAGGCTTATTCCCATTCAACCATTGGACAAGTCTCGATCCACATGAATTACAGCATATGTGTGGTACCCAGTTTTTGTCATGGTCTCCTATTTTGCAACCAAAATACAAGTTGTAGGCTTTCTTAATCACGGTTGTGATCTTTCGTTTTTGGGATGCAAAAGTAACTTCACCACAAATATAGCAGAAATTATCTGCTTTATTTAAACAGATTTGAGGCATAACTAAATTTACTACCGTGTTTCCCCGAAAATAAGACAGGGGCTTATATTTTTTGACCCTCCCAAAAAATGCCCCTGGCCTTATTTTTGTGGGGTGGCTTATTATTTTCGGGGTGCAGGCGGGGCGGGGTGCGAGACGCACCACTTACTGGAGTTTTGCAGCTCCATGGTCTCTCGGCTAGTCTGTTTAGGGAAAAAAACCTTGCAAACAGAAAAGCCGAGAGACCACACACACACACACACTTGATGAAAACGGCAGAGGGCAGGCAACCAGGTAAGGAGACTGACCCTTCCCTGCCTCAAGCTCGTTGCCTGCTCAGGGTGGGGCCGAAGGAGTTTGGGGGTTTCGGGCAGGGGATGCTGCATTTTGCCTGCGATGAAGGGACCGATGCTTGCTTCCTGTTCTTTGCAGGCAGAATCACGTTTTAAAATGCTGCCGAAGGCAACCCAGAGCAGGCGAGCCAGTCCAGCAAGTGAGGGAGGCGGCGGCAAGAGGCGGAGCCAAAAGGGACGGCGACAAGGAAGTTTGCTTCTCAAGCCCTGCGCTCATCTGGGCGTTTCAAATTGACGTAGGCAGAGGCTCACTGCCTACTGGCTCGCCTGCTCTGAGCTGCCTTCAGCAGCATTTTAAAACGCACTTCTGCCTGCAAAGAACAGGAGCCAAGCATCGGTCCCTTCATCGCAGGCAAAACACATCCCTTCAAAATGCTGCCGAAGGAGTTTGGAGGTTTCAGGTGGGGGATGGGCGGGGCGTCCCTGTCACCACTGCCTTCCTCACTCGTGCCCCGCCCCGCCCCATCTCCCACCCAAAACCCCCAAACTCCTTCAGCAGCGTTTTAAAGGGATGCGTTTTGCCTGCGATGAAGGGACCAGAATCCTCTCCCACAACAGCCAAAGTTTTGGGGAAAGAAAGAAGGACTTCTTCTGCTGCTTCTGCTTTTGGCTGCATGGAGGGAAAGCAGCAGAAGTCTTTCTTTCCCCAGAACTTCAGCTCTTCGGCTTCCAAATCCAGAAGCGGCGGGGAGGAGGATACGCGCCCCGCCCTGCCCTGCCCTGCCCCGCCCTCTGCCAAGCTCCAGCACAAGACACATGTCCTACCTGACACTTGTCCCAGTACCTCCCCATCGTGTTCCTCGGTATTGTGTGCAGGGCAGCCCATTCTAAAAAAGAACATCTCGCGAGTTCAACCTTCTCGAACTCGCGAGACGTTCTCTTTTAGAATGGGCTGCCCTGGACACAATACCGAAGAACGCAATGGGGAGGTACCGGGAGAAGTGTCAGGTAGGATGTGCCCCCCGCCCCGCCTGCCCTGCCAAGGCCCAAATTGAGCCCCAGCATGAGACGCACCACTTACTGGAGTTAATATCCATATCTAATCTTTGCAATTTTGTAGATACCTGCTTTTTGATTGGTGAATTTAACCCATTTATATTTATTGAGACCATTTTTATTTCTTCCTCCATTTCCTTATTTACTTATTAGTCGTTCTTAATCTCCTAGTACAGTGGTTCCCAACCTTTCTAATGCAGCGACCCCTTAATATAGTTCCTCATGTTGTGGTGACCCCCAACCATAAAATTATTTTCGTTGCTACTTCAAAACTGTAATTTTGCTACTGTTATGAATCATAATGTAAATATCTAATATGCAGGATGTATTTTCATTGTTACAAATTGAACATAATTAAAGCATAGCGATTAATCACAAAAACTATGTAATTATGCCAGATCAGAAATTCTCGGGCCAGTCTTTGCAAGAGCACAAGGAATATCATCTTCCACAAGTCTACTTCTGTATTCAGACTTGATAACCAACAAGTGTACAGCAATATTTCTCAATCTCAGCAACTTTTAAGGTGCCTGGACTTCAACTCCCAGAATTCAAAGCAAAGCTGGCTAGGGAATTTTGGGAGTTGAAGTCCAGGTATATTCAAGTTGTTGAGGTTGAGAAATTGTGGCCTGCAGTGTCGAAAAACTAGAAATCAGATAAGCTTCCAGCAAAGTAATCCCTGTTTAGTAGCTTTCTCACAGGACTCCACAGTTTCAGGAGGCAAACAGGGGGCAAAAAAACCATGATTGGTCCAAAAACATTGCCAGGGTCCCCAAAGCCAATTTCCTCTTTTAAGCTATTTCTTCTTAAAACAGCCCCACATTCCTTCCTCCCCCATGGGGCCTGCTCACCCACCCTTCCCAAAACCTCTGCAAAGACAACAATTTTAATTTGCAAGGCTCTTCTTTCAACAGTTTCTTTCTTTCTTACTTTCTTTCTTTTCCTCTCTCACTTTTTTCTCTTCCTTCCTTCCTTCCTTCCTCCCAACCTTCCTCTTCTTTCTTTTTTTTCTTTTTCTTTCCTTCTCTCGCTTTTTTCTCTTCCTTCCTTCCTTCCTCCCAACCTTCCTCTTCTTTCGTTCTTTCTTTCTTTCTTTCTTTCCTTTCTTTTTCTTTCCCTCTCACTTTTTTCTCTTCCTTGCTTCCTTCCTCCCACCCTCCCACCTAACATTCTTCTCCTTCCTCTTCTTCCTCTCCTTCCCTTCCTTCCTCTCCTCTCCTTCCCTTCCTTCCTTCCTTCCTTCCTTCCTTCCTTCCTTCCTTCCATCTCTGGTCTTCCTTCCATCCTTCTCTTTTCTCTTCTTTCCTCTCCTAGCCCTCAGCACCGCAAGATCCATGCATGCCAAATTCTCTGGCAACCCGGACAAATAAGCGCATTGTGGTTATTCAGTCACTCCAGGAAAGTGGAGCGAGCAGGGAGGGGATCCTGCCCGCCCTGCCTACACTTGTAGCAAAGCCAGCCTGACCCACAGAGCCGACCTTGTCCGGGGAACCAGCCAGCCAGCCAGCCCACCCCACCCTCGCTTTGTCCAAAAGGCACCCTCTGCTTGGGGGCAACCCTTTGGAGAAAGCTCCCTGTGCAAAAAAAAGGCTGGCCCCAAGAGACCTGGACACGCCCCAGAGAGAGCAGCCCTGGAAACCCGGCCATAATTTCCTGCTTCTCCCCCACCCCTCTGCACCCCTTCCTCAGTCCAATCCATACCCCACCCGGGAGATAGGGGGCTGCAAATCCCCACCACCGCGCAGCAATCCCGTCCACGACTCCTTGCTCCCCATTGCGCGTCTCCAAAAGCGCGCTTTGGAGAAGTTGCCCAACAGGAGGAGGATAGAGTTGGAAGAAAAAGGGGGGGCTGCCAGTCATAGGGACCCCCGATTAGAAACCCCCTCCCCCTGCTCTCTCGTGATGCAGCGTTGCTGGCCGTCCTTATCTGCTAGCCTGATCATACGGAGCAGGGCGGCAGCGATGGACCATGCTCCGGCACCACCTCCTTCTCCAGTTCCCTCCGGCTTAGCTCCTCCTGCCCCTGGCGGTGGCGCCCTTAGCACCGAGGCTGTATGATCAGGCTAGCCCTGCGCTAATATCTCTCAGTCTCTCTCTTCCCTCCCTCCCTGTTTGCCTCTTTGTTCGCTGGGTCTCCACGCCAGCCGAGGGCGAGAGGGCAGACAGACGATTCCGACCCAGGTGTTCTCCTTCCTGCCATCATGCGCTGTGAAACTTAAGTGGTCGTTGGCTGGCCATTCCCTCCCGTGACTCCCTTTCCCTTCGACACCAGCGGGAAGAAACTGCCACTGCGAGCAGGAGACAGGGGCGGCAACAGATGTCTTAAGCACCGCCTTGTACTCTCCAGCGTGCAATCTTGCGACGCCCCACCCCTTAGCTGATGCCGTCAAAGCTCGGCCGCTAGGCGTCACAAACGCCTCTCACTGATGGCACCTCTCCCGACCAATCGGAGGGCTCAGGCGAGTTAAGCCGATATGGCCAGGCTTGTGGCAGTGGTGGTGGGGAGCTGAGGATGCCGGGGCGACCCCCTGGAAATGGTTGTTCAACCCCCAAAGGGGTCCCGACCCCCAGGTTGGGAACCACTGTCCTAGTATATCTTGTTTCTCTTTTTACTTTTCCTCTTGTTCCTTCTCTTACTATTTGTTCTTTTTCCTGTTCTTTCTTCTTGTTCCCCCTCTTTCTCTTCTTCTTGGCACTCCTCCTGACTCCTATTTTCAGATTCTTCCCTACACTCTTGCTCTTCAATTCCAAAGTGGTGTTCAAAAAACTCTTTGCTTTGTCTAGTGTGTCTATTCTAATTTTTTTCTCTTGCCAGGTGATTAGAATACCTTCTAGTATTAACCATCAGAACTGCACATTTTTCTTGTTTAGCTGAGAGATTAGGAATTAATAATTCTTTCTTTGGTCTCTCACCTGTCTCAGGATTTGTTTTAATGTTATTATTTCCCTTCCTTTGTATGATATCGTCTCCTCTTTTATTTTTTAATATATTTCATCTCTTATCCCTTTTTTTAGTAAAACGTACATGTATTTCCCTTGGTAATTTATGCCTACATGCATAATTCATGTGTACTCTATATACTTTGTCAATATCCTTTCGTATATCCTGTTTTGGAACTTTAGAAAAAAGGACTGTTTTTCCATCTCCAGAAACACAATTGATTGTTCTAACTCTCTGTTAATTGTCATATATTTTTGTTCCATTGGTTCCATTTTTTTATTTACTTGCTCTATTTTTGTCTCCACTGTTTTGATTTTCTGCTTATTTTTAAGAATGTTTTGCTGTATATTTCCTATTTTGTCATCCATATTTTTAAACCTCCTTTCATTTCACTCATATCATTTTTTAGCTCTTCATGGGTTTTTTTGTCTCCTCATGGTTATTAGCTATGGCCTCTTGTGTTTTAGTCATTGTCTCCTGTATCATTAATAGTGTGGCCTGAATACTCTGTATGTTAGATGCTGAACCCATTTTCTCCGTTCCAACATGCTTTTTATAGAGCGTTGTGCTGGTGAGGATGGTTTTGATGCGGAGTTTTGAGCAGTCTTCTTACCTAACTTAGTTATTGTTGTAGTGCTTGTCATTTTTTCTTTTCTAAGTATATTATTCCAAAATGTCATACAGTATCTTAACTATTAATTTTATATCTACTGTATAACAGTTTTGTTAAGATAAGTATAAATATACATATAAATACATCTATTAGTTTACTAATCTTAAAACATGTATATTTTATTGCAGCTCTATATTTCTTATTTTATTAGATTTTAGATTTATTATTAGAGTTGGAAGGGACCTTGTAGGTCATCTAGTCCAACCCCCTGCTCAAGCAGGAGTTCCTACACCATTTGAGACAGATGGCAGTCCAGTCTCTCCTTGAAGGTCACAAGTGTTGGGGCTCTCACAATCTCCGCTGGCAAGCTGTTCCACTGGTTGATCTCTCTCACTGTCAGAAAGTTTCTCCTCACTTCCATGTTGAATCTCTCTTTGGTCAGCTTCCATCCATTATTCCTTGTTTGGCTTTCTGGTGCCATAGAGGACAGCCTGACCCCCTCCCATCTGTGGTATCCCCTCAAGTATTGGAACACTGCTATCATGTCACCCTGGTCCCTCTCTTCGCCAGACTGGCCAAGCTCAGTTCCTGCAACCGCTCTTTGTATGTTTTATTTTCTAGACCCTTTATCATCCTGGTTGCTGTCTTCTGCACTTTCTCTAGAGTTTCAATGTCTTTTTTGTAGTGTGGTGACCAAAATTGGATGCAGTACTCTAGGTGTGGTCTGACCAAGGCTTTATAGAGTGGTACTAGTACTTCTCTGGTCCTTGATTGTATCCCTCTATTTATGCAACTCAGGACTGCATTGGCCTTTTTGGCTGCTGCTGCACACTGCTGGCTCATATTTAGTTGGCTGTCTACCAAGACTCCAAGATCCCTCTCACAATCGCTGCTATTGAGTGTGGTTTCACCCAGTTTGTATGTGTATTTTTTATTCTTCTTACCTAGGTGCAGAATTTTGCTTTTCTTCAGGTTAAATTTCATTTTATTAGTTTGGGCCCAGTGTTTGAGTCTGTCGAGGTCCCTCTGGATTTTGAGTCTGTCCTCTGGGGTGTTTGCTACTCCCGCCAGCTTGGTGTCATCTGCAAATTTGGTTAGTTCCCCTTTTATTCCCTCATCTAGGTCGTTTATGAAAATATTAAAGAGTATTGGGCCTAGGGTGGAACCTTGTGTTACCCCACTGCTTACTTCTCTCCATGTGGACTTAGAGCCATTGAGGACTACTTGCTGGGTACAGTTGGTCAGCCAATTGTTAATCCATCTGGTTGTGTAGCTGTCTATCCCACTTTTTTCTAGCTTATGAAGGAGTAGGTTGTGGTTTACTTTGTCAAATGCTTTGCTGAAGTCCAAGTACTGTATATTATGTCCACTGTATTTCGCTGGTCTATTAATTTGGTCACAGTGTTGAAGAATGAAATGAGGTTGGTTTGGCATGATTTGTTCTTAACAAACCTGTGTTGGCTGCTGGTTAATACTTTGTTTGTTTCTAAGTGGTGGCAGATCTGTTTTTTAATTATTTTTTCCAGTATTTTCCCAGGTATTGATGTTAAGCTGATTGGTCTGTAGTTACCTGGGTCTGTTCCCCCCCCCTTTTTGTAGATGGGGACCACGTCAGCTCTTTTCCAGTCCTCAGGTAGTTCCCCTGTGTTCTAGGGTTTTTGGAAGATGTGTTTCAGTGGTTCTGAAATGACATCTGCAAGCATGTCAATAAATATATGTCAATATATCTATATCTATATCAATCTATCAATAGGTTGATATATATATATATATATATATATATATATATATATATATATAATGTTGATATATATATATATATATCAACCTATTAAGTTTTCAATCAAAGATAATCAACTATATCATTATAATTTCATACATATATAAATTATATCTATTTCTTAATATAAATATCCAGTTCTTCTATCTTAAATATTGTAAATATTATAAATTTCAAAATTATTTTAGCTTTCACAAACACCCCTTTCTCTTAATTTTCTTATATTCTTATATACTATTTATTGTCCACTATCACTTAGAAGAGTTGTTTATCTTTCATCGCTCTATGCAATCTTCCTTCAGTCTTGCATCATCTTTATAACACCACTGTTCTTTTACATTTCCAATTTCTAGAATTATAAAGTTATTGAATAGTAACAATCCTTTAGTTCTCTCCAATTTCTTTTTTTATTTTTTATTTTTTAGATATACACAAAAAACATTACATGACATACAAACATACAATGGTGGGAATCCTTGGTCCCATTTTGATTACAGCTCAAGATCAGTTCACATAATTTTGCATACTTATAATATAAATATTTTCAAATATATTTGTAATTTATGTTTTATACTTAATTCTTCTATGTATATCTATTTTCTGGTCAATTTTTTGTATATGTCATATATCTCTTTTATGAATTTCTTTAATACATATTGCCTTTTCCATTTCTATATATAGTCCTCTCTATATACATCTAACAAATTAATAGTTACATTTTTTTGTATATGTCATATATCTCTTTTATGGATTTCTTTAATACATATTCCCTTTTCCATTTCTATATACATTCCTCTCTATATACTTCTAACACAGTGGTTCCCAAACTTTTTCAGTCCACTGCCCCCTTGGTGCTACAAACTCATCCTCAGTGCCCCCACCCTTACCCCTTCAGGTGGGCGTGGATTGGTGGTCAGGTGACCGGGTGGGCATGGCCAACTTGTAAAATGTGGTGAAACTCACTTAACAATGCTCTTGCTTAGCAACCAAAATTTTGGGCTCAATTGTGGTCAAATATGAAACCGCACATACAGACGGGATGTTGAACAACTAGCCTCGTGGTGTGACCGGAACAATCTGGAACTGAACACACTCAAAACCGTAGAAATGATGGTAGACTTTAGGAGAAACTCTCCCATCCTACCACCTCTTACAATACTAGACAACACAGTATCAACAGTAGAGATCTTCAAATTTCTAGGTTCCATCATATCTCAAGAGCTAAAATGGTCATCTAACATCAAAAACATCATCAAATAAGCACAACAAAGAATGTTCTTTCTGCGCCAACTCAGGAAGCTCAAACTTCCCAAGGAACTGCTGATACAGTTCTACAGAGGAATCATTGAGTCTGTCATCTGCACATTTATAACTGTCTGGTTTGGTTCTGCAACCCAACAAGACAGACACAGACTTCAGAGGATAATCAGAACTGCAGAAAAAACAATTGCTGCCAACCTGCCTTCCATTGAGGACCTGTATACTGCACAAGTCAAAAAGAAGGCCGTGAAAATATTTACTGACCCCTCGCATCCTGGACATAAATTGCTTCAACTCCTACCCTCAAAACGTAGCTATAGAGCACTGCACACCAAAACAACTAGACACAAGAACAGTTTTTTCCCAAACGCCATCACTCTGCTAAACAAATAATTCCCTCACCACTGTCAAACTATTCACTAGGCTGTATTACTATTACTATTAGTTTTTTTCATTGTTCCTATCACCCATCTCCTCCCACTTATGACTGTATGACTGTAACTTGTTGCTTGTATCCTTACGATTTATATTAATATTGATTGTTTCCTGATTGCTTACTTGAACCCTATGACAACCATTCTTGACAAATGTATCTTTTCTTTTATGTACACTGAGAGCATATGCACCCTGCCAAAGCTATGGTCACTAGCCACGGTCATCCCCATCTTCAAAAAGGGAGATCCCAGTCTAGTAGAAAACTACAGACCAATCTCTCTATGCTGCATCACATGCAAAGTCATGGAATCAATCATAAATCAATCCATTACCCACCACCTAGAAACTAACAACCTACTCTCAAACAAGCAATTCGGTTTCAGAAAAAAATTATCCTGCAATCTACAACTACTACACTGCAAAAACATATGGACCTCAAAACTTGACCAGGGCAAAACAATAGATGCAATTTACATAGACTTCTGTAAAGCCTTCGACTCAGTGGTTCACGACAAACTACTTATGAAACTGAAACTACGGCATCTCTGGACCCCTTCATGACTGGATAACTGTGTTCCTGTCAAACAGACAACAAGTGGTCAAAATAGGGAGTGCCCTATCAAATCCCGTACCTGTTAACAGCAGTGTTCCCCAAGGCAGCATACTAGGACCAACACTCTTTATACTTTATATAAATGACCTTTGCGATCACATTACAAGCGACTGCGTTCTCTTCGCCGATGATGTAAAACTCTTCAACACCACCGACAACACTGCTATCTTCCAAAAAGACCTAGACTTTGTATCAGAATGGTCAAACATCTGGCAACTCCAAATCTCAACCAACAAATGCTCTGCCTACACATTGGCAAAAAAAATCAGAACACCAAATACAAGCTGAACAGACAAGACCTTGCAGACGACCCTCACCCTGTCAAAGACCTTGGAATACTCATCTCAAATGACCTAAGTGCCAAAGCCCACTGCAACAACATCGCCAAAAAGGCTTCAAGAACTGTTAACCTAATCTTACATAGCTTCTTCTCCGGTAATATCACACTACTAACCAGAGCATACAAGACATTTGCTAGACCAATCCTTGAATACAGCTCATCTGTCTGGAACCCACACTGCATATCAGACATAAATACATTAGAAAGTGTCCAGAGATACTTTACAAGAAGAGTCCGCCACTCCTCTACTCGCAACAGAATACCTTACGCAACCAGACTTGAAATCCTAGGCTTGGAAAGCTTAGAACTACGTCGCCTTCGGCACGACCTAAACATAGCTCATAAAATTATCTGCTACAACGTCCTTCCTGTCAACGACTACTTCAGCTTCAACCACAACAATACATGAGCACACAACAGATACAAACTCAAAGTGAACCGCTCCAAACTTGACTGTAGAAAATACGACTTTAGCAACAGAGTAGTAAATGCCTGGAACTCACTACCTGACATTGTGGTTTCATCACCAAACCCCCAAAACTTTACCCTTAGACTGTCCACTGTTGACCTCACCCGATTCCTAAGAGGTCAGTAAGGGGCGTGCATAAGTGCACCAGTGTGCCTACCGTCCCTGTCCTAATGTTCCCTCTTATCAGTACTCATCTTATGTATATAAACAATGTTATATCTATGTATATTACCAACACGTTCTTGACTAAAATAAATAAAAATAAAAAATAAAAATAAAGACAAATTAAATTCCTTGTGTGTCCAATCACACGGCCAATAAAGAATTCTATTCTATTCTATTCTATTCTATTCTATTCTATTCTATTCTATTCTATTCTATTCTATTCTATTCTATTCTATTCTATTCTATTCTACTCAGTCTTTTTTCTTTCTTTCTTTCCTCCCTTCCCTCCCTCCTTTCTTTTTCTGTCTGTCTGTCTTCCTTCCTTCCTACCATCTTTCTTTCCTTTCTTTCTGTCTGTCTTCCTTCCTTCCTACCATCTATCTATCTATCCATCTTTCTTTCTTTCTTTCTTTCTTTTTTCTTTCTTTCTTTCTTTTTCTTTTTCTTTTTCTTCTTTTTCTTCTTTTTCTTTTTCTTTTTTCCTTCCTTCCTTCCTTCCTTCCTTCCTTCCTCCTTTCTTTTTCTGTCTGTCTTCCTTCCTTCCTTCCTACCATCTTTCTTTCTTTCTTTCTTTCCTTTCTGTCTGTCTTTCTTCCTTCCTACCATATTTCTTTCTATCTGTCTTCCTTCCTACCTACCATCTTTCTTTCCTTTCTTTCTGTCTTCCTTCCTTCCTTCCTTCCTTCCTATCATCTATCTATCTATCTATCTATCTATCTATCTATCTATCTATCTATCTATCTATCTATCTATCTATCTATCTATCTATCTTTTTTCTTTTTCTTTTTCTTTTTCTTTTTCTTTTTCTTTTTCTTTTTCTTTTTCTTTTTCTTTTTCTTTTTCTTTTTTCTTTTTTTTCTTATTTTTCTTATTTTTCTTTTTCTTTCTTTCTTTCTTTCTTTCTTTCTTTCTTTCTTTTTCTTTTTCTTTTTCTTCTTTTTCTTCTTTTTCTTTTTCTTTTTTCCTTCCTTCCTTCCTTCCTTCCTCCTTTCTTTTTCTGTCTGTCTTCCTTCCTTCCTTCCTACCATCTTTCTTTCTTTCTTTCTTTCCTTTCTGTCTGTCTTTCTTCCTTCCTACCATATTTCTTTCTATCTGTCTTCCTTCCTACCTACCATCTTTCTTTCCTTTCTTTCTGTCTTCCTTCCTTCCTTCCTTCCTTCCTATCATCTATCTATCTATCTATCTATCTATCTATCTATCTATCTATCTTTTTTCTTTTTCTTTTTCTTTTTCTTTTTCTTTTTCTTTTTCTTTTTCTTTTTCTTTTTCTTTTTCTTTTTCTTTTTCTTTTTCTTTTTCTTTTTCTTTTTCTTTTTTTTCTTATTTTTCTTTTTCTTTTTCTTTCTTTCTTTCTTTCTTTCTTTCTTTCTTTCTTTCTTTCTTTCTTTCTTTCTTTCTTTCTTTCTTTCTTTCTTTCTTTCTTTCTTTCTTTCTTTCTTTCTTTCTTTCTTTCTTTCTTTCTTTCTTCCTTCCTTCCTTCCTTCCTTCCTAACATATTTCTTTCTTTCCTTCCTTCCTTTCTGTCTTCCTTCCTTCCTTCCTTCCTACCATCTTTCTTTCCTTCCTTCCTTTCTTTCTGTCTTCCTTTCTTCCTACCTACTATTTTTCTTTCTTTCTTTCTTTCTTTCTTTCTTTCTTTCTTTCTTTCTTTCTTTCTTTCTCTTTCTTTCTTTCTTTCTCTTTCTTTTTTTCTTTCTTTCTTTCTGTCTTCCTTCCTTCCTACCACCTTTCTTTCCTTTCTTTCTGTCTGTCTTCCTTCCTACCATCTTTCTTTCTTCCCTTCCTTCCTTTCTTTCTGTCTGTCTTCCTTCCTTCCCACCATATATCTTTCTTTCTTTCTTCCTTTTTCTTTCTGTCTTCCTTCCTTCCTTCCTTCCTACCATATTTGTTTCTTTCTTTCCTTTCTTTCTGTCTATCTTTCTTCCTTCCTACCATCTTTCTTTCTTTCTTTCTTTTTTCTTCCTTCCTTCCTTCCTACCATCTTTCTTTCTTTCTTTCTTTCTTTCTTTCTTTCTTTCTTTCTTTCTTTCTTTCTTTCTTTCTTTCTTTCTTTCTTTCTTTCTTTCTTTCTTTCTTTCTTTCTTTCTTTCTTTCCTTTCTTTCTTTCTGTCTTCCTTCCTTCTACCATCTTCCTTCCTTTCTTTCCTTTCTTTCGTTCTGTCTGTCTTCCTTCCTTCCTCCCATCTTTCTTTCTTTCTTTCTTTCTTTCTTTCTTTCTTTCTTTCTTTCTTTCTTTCTTTCTTTCTTTCTTTCTTTCTTTCTTTCTTTCTTTCTTTCTTTCTTTCTTTCTTTCTTTCTTTCTTCCTACCATCTATCTATAAAGTGTTTATCTATAAAGTTCATTCCAAGATGGCGACCAAGGCAGATGCCTAATCACATCACGGGAGAACAGAATTAGGGAAAACACCAAAAATCCTAAAGCTAGAGATAAGATAAGAAGCAAACAAACTAAGAAAACAGAATCAGATTAGGTCCCAAGTATTAATATAATAATAATTAGGGTCTAGGACCAGCAGAAACATATTAAAAAAATGAAAACCAAAAAACCACGTGGAAGCCGAAACCAGCAGAGGAAAAGGCCAGAGGAAAACCAAGACTACCTTGCCACAATCCTCCAAGCACCAGAGGCCAGATACTCTGCCAACGGAGAGAGGCCAGAGTGCTAGACTCCACATGGAAGTTGAAGCCAGCCGAGAAAAGGACAGTGGAAGTCTGAAACTACCTTGCCACCAACCTCCAAGTGCCAGAGGCCAGAAACTCTGTCACAATGGAGAGAGACCAGAGTGCTTCCCATGAGTAACCCCCTGAAAGGGATCCCACAGCAGAGCCCCATGGTGCCTGGCGAATGACCCCCTAGCCAACACCCAACTGCGATTTGCCCCAATGCTAGAATCTCCCCCGGAGCCCAGCGCATGAGCAACCGAAGCCCAGCTGAGACCTGCCCAGCAAGTGAGCCTCCGATGCCCAGCTGAGGTCTACCCCAGAGCCAGATTCACCCCCAGAGCCCAGCGCGTGAAGAACCGAAGCACAGCTGAGACCTGCCCAACAAGAGAGCCTCTGATGCCAAGCCGAGGTCTACCCCAGAGCCAGATTCCTCCCGGAGCCCAGCGCACGAGCAACCAAAGCCTAGCTGAGACCTGCACAGCAAGTGAGCCTCAGACGCCCAGCTGAGGTCTACCCCAGAGCCAGATTCACCCCCAGAGCCCAGCGCGCAAAGAACCGAAGCGCAGCTGAGACCTGCCCAACAAGAGAGCCTCCGATGCCAAGCCAAGGTCTACCCCAGAGCCAGATTCCTCCTGGAGCCCAGCGCACAAGCAACCGAAGCCTAGCTGAGATCTGCACAGCAAGTGAGCCTCCGATGCCCAGCTGAGGTCTGCCACACAGCTAGAATCTCCCTCGGAGCCCAGCATGCAAACGCCCAAAGCCCAGTGGAGTCCTGCCTAGCAAGTGACTCTCCTCTGAGCCCAGCGAGTGCCCACAAACCTAACAACTTTCAACGGAGACTGCTACGGTGAGGCTTGATCCCCTACACCAGCAGATCAACCGGTGGCCGCCATTAAAGTAACACAAACCTCATGACTCAAGGAGGGGGGAAAATCATTGATGTTTAAATTACAGATCAAGGGTAATCATTGATGTTTACTTGAATGATAGACTGTCCAGCTGATCAATTTAATTGATGATAGATTGTTTAGTTAAATAACTTATCTGATTCATAGATTGATTGATTAATTGATGATAGATTGTTTAATTAACTAACATCTGATTGATAGATTGGGGCCATTGATTGTAGTAGAATAAGTTAGCTAGCAGTAAGTAGAATAAGTTTGTAAGTAGTAAGTAGAATAAGTAGAATAAGTTAGCAAGTAGTAAGTAGAATAAGTTAATAGAATAAGTGACTTGACAGCTTAACTGACAAAGGGAAACCTTCTAGAAACTCTACACCCCCACACTCTACACTCCCACTCCCACTCCTAACCCTCCCCAAAACCATTGATGTTTAAATTACAGATCAAGGCTAATCATTGATGTTTACTTGAATGATAGACTGTTCAGCTGATCAATTTAATTGATGATAGATTGTTTAGTTAAATAACTTATCTGATTGGTAGATTGATTAATTGATAGATTGTTTAACTAAGTAACATCTGATTGATAGATTGGGACCATTGATTGTAGTAGAACAAGTTAGTAAGTAGTAAGTAGAATAAGTTAGTAAGTAGTAAGTAGAATAAATAGAATAAGTTAGCAAGTAGCAAGTAGAATAAATTAGTAGAATAAGTGACTTGATAGCTTAACTGACAAAGGGAAACCTTCTAGAAACTCTACATTCCCACACTCTACACTCCCACTCCCAACCCCCCCCCCAAAAAAACAACAACAACCCACGAACATGGATGAAGGAACAGACTCCATTGTGATATGCAGAACATGCTCCATGTACACGCTTATGCCCATAGAATACCAAAACTACACATGCACCAAATGCAAATTAATCAAACTACTAGAGGAAAAAGTAGAAGACCTAGAGAAAAACCTAAACACCCTGAAACTCAACCAACAAAATGAGAAACCCAAACCTCACAAAAAGAACATGCACAAAAAGAACATAAAAAAACCAAGCAACTACTACTATAGCTAACCCCTCGGAGGAAGAAAACAGATGGGCATATGTCACCCACAGAAAAAAACACAAACCAAACACAAAACCACTGCCCAAACCAACCCACCCAGATCCAACCCCACTAGCTCTAAGCAACCAATACCACTGACTCCCAATATAAAAAATATACAGACACATAAAAATGAAGCACCAGAAAGAATCCTCAACAAAGCAGCACCACCAAATGCCACTGTGATAAAGAAAAAATATCCCCAAACATCCCCAGGCAAAAAAAGATGAGTACTGGTGATAGGAGACCCAATCCTCAAAGGAACTGAACCTGCCATCTGTAGACCAGACAATCAATCCAGGGAGGTATACTGTCTCCCTGGGGCTAAAATCCAAGATGTAGCCAAGAAACTAACCGAAATAATAAAACCCACAGACTACTACCCCCTTCTACTACTACATGTAGGAACCAATGACACAAACAAGGACCTGAAAACAATACTGAGAGACTACAAACAGTTAGGCAAGAAAGTCAAGGACTTACTGTAGGTGCACAAGTAGTTTTCTCATCCACACTACCAACGAGAGGACAACATCCAGCAAGAGAACAAAGAATTCTTGAAGTGAACCACTGGCTAAAGGGCTGGTGTCACCAAAAAATCTTCGGATACGTTGACCATAGAATGTACTACCTCCAAGATAGGCTATTGGCAAGAGATGGGTTACATTTCACAAAGACTGGGAAAAATGTCTTCGGAAAATGGCTGGCTCATCTTATCAGAAGGGCTTTAAACTAAAACTGAATGTGGAGGGTGACCAATCTACAAGATCCACAAGACCTAACTACAAGCACGGGCCCTTAGTAAGCAAGGCAAATAACGAATTAAAGAGGGATGGGAAGGAAGACAAACTCAAACACCAAACAGGAGATGCAGACAGCACACCCAGAATCAGGCACAAAGATCTCAAATGCCTTTACACAAATGCACAAAGCCTGGGGAATAAACAGGGAGAACTGGAAATATTAATGCACAAAGGTAGACATGACATAATTGGAATAACAGAAACTTGGTGGGATGAAACACACGATTGGAACACACAAATAAAAGGATACAAACTCTTCAAAAAAAACAGATCACACAAAAAAGGAGGTGGAGATGCACTGTACATAAAGACCACTATGTTGCTACAGAGCTTACATGTAACCAAAGAAGAAAAGCCCTTAGAATGCATATGGGTCAACATAAAAGAAAGAAAGAATGACATAACAATAGGAGTATACTATAGGCCACCAAATCAAACAGAAACAATGGACAACCTTTTCACCAACCATATGTAGGAAACACAACAAAGTAATAATAGGAGACTTCAACTACCCAGATATCAACTGGAAAACTAACTGTCAGAGTCCAGACTCTGTCATTCAGAAGGAGAAGGGTTTTTTTGGCTCTGTTTGATCAAAAGGTTATACATATCCGGATCCCAGACACCTGAGAGCTTCTTCATCTTAAGATAAGGTTTTATGGGGGGTATCCGGATCCCAAACACCGGGGAGCCTCTTCATCTTAAGATAAGATTTTATGGGGGGTAATTGAACGGAAGAGTAAGACTGGGAAACGGATCCATCTGTCAAACATTTGTGGATTCATTATGCTGAATGGGGTGGGGTGTTAAGCTTAAAAGACTTGTCTTGCCCGAAGGCAATTTAGACCTTGCTTTGAATTGAATGGTTGTATACAGATGCAAAATAAAGGAATCCTTTTGAAAACCTTGGCTGGCCTCAAAAGTTCGTCCCTTGCTTGTGGCTGGAAGACAATCCTTACAGAAAGCAAGGTCTGCAAAATCGGTCAACCCAGAGAGTAACTTCACTCTACTGAGGGGACCGGGCAATCATGACTGAAAAAAACCGGGAGCAGGAAGAAATTGAAGGCTGGGGGGAGACACCAATCACCCCCCGGGCGGAAGCCTGTCTCGCACTCCCCAGCAAAGAGGCTGAGGGAGATTTCGAGGCCTCTGGAAAGCCCCGCTGGTCTATCGGCATTGGAAAAAAAGACAGCTGGGATGGCAGAACCAGAGGAGTCACCCTTAATTGGGGGGATCGGAAGCCCCGTTGGGAATTAGAGCTAGAAGCTGCCATGTAGCAGGAAGAGCCCACCGAAGCGCCTCTAAGGGAGGGGCGGTTGAAGAGATACCTGTCCCAGCTGGTGATGGAAACATTAGAAAATCTCAACATCCGAGGGACCCCAGAACGACGGACAACGAGCGCTGGGAGCACAGCAACCGCTGAGGAGACTGGGGGGGCAACAACCTCTGGGGAGCAGGCGTGCAGATGGAGGATGCAGCAGGAGACCCAACAAACCCCCCCAGGGCAGCCCACGCAGCGGCACCCCTTCCTAACCAACTCCAAACTCCACAACTAGAAAGGAAAACTACCCCCCTGGGAGTGAAATTTGATGGAGACCCACAACAATTGGGATTTTTCGTTGCACATGTGCTCACCTATATGCAAGAATATGGACGTGAGTTCCAAACCCAGGGATCCCGGGTGCGAGCAGTTACCTTAGCCCTGGAAGGAGCCGCAGCCAGATGGATGGTAACCCTACATAATGACGATGCACCCGAACTGCGCAACTTCAACCAATTCATGACGGCCCTATGACGACGGTTCGAGGACCCGCTGGCAGACCGCAAAGCACGCGATCGTATTAAGGTGGTGAAACAGGGACGATGACCAGTGGCGGAGTACACTGAAGAATTCCGGGACCTCGCATGTTGGCTAAACTGGCCAGAAGACATCCTGGTAAGCTGTTTTAAGGATGGACTGAGTGACGATCTGTATAATGCCTGCGTGGCTAGGGGTGCACCGAATCATCTGCATGAGTGGTACCTCACCGCTGAAGAAGCGGAGATTGATATGGCTAGGAATCAATACCGTACGGGTAGAGCATGGAAGAAATCCCCACCCCAATGGAGGAAAGAACCCTTCAGAAGGCAACAGGGCTTTTCCCCTAAACCCCCAATCTGTTACAAATGCGGGAAGGAGGGACACCGAGCACCCGAATGCTGGCCCCAAACACCCACCCGGAAACCCGAACGCCAAACGGGGGAGAGACCAACGAGACCCATCCAGCGGGGGAGGGAAACAGCCCTGAGGAGCAGTGAGATGGTGGGACCACCACCCCCTCCTCCTGCAGGAAACAACACCCCGGCATTTCGAAGGGAAGATCCAGCCGCGTTCGAGAGCGATTCGGAGGATGAACCACTGGTAAGCAAACCAATTGAACCGCTCACCCTCCCGCTCAGACTATTTATCCCTAACCAAGAGGAGGGAAAAAATATCTCCGCTTTAGTAGACTCAGGATGCACCCGTTGCTTAATCAGCCCAACCCTAATCAGGGAGCTGGGAATCACAGTGAGAAAGCTGAGAAATCCCATCGTGTTTTGCCAATTGGATGGGTCTATAGCAGGGGGGGAGCCGGCTGCTTTCACCACAGAACCCCTGAAAATAGGCATTGATAACCATGAAGAGAAACTTACGTTTATAGTATCACCTGGCATGGAATGGCCACTAGTCTTGGGACTCGCATGGCTAAAAAAGTGGAATCCAAAAATAAATTGGGAGCAAGGCACCATAAAATTCCAAATGCACGTAACTACTGCGGAGGACCCACAGATAGAAACTGAAGGGGCTGAACGCAGGGAAACAGCCATGCCTGCTCATAGCGTGGAAACAGACGGCATACCCAAGGAATACAAAGACCTGGCAGAAGTCTTTAGCGAGGCAGCGTCGGATGAACTTCCCCCGCATCACGCATCCGACTGCGCAATAGAAATCTTACCCGGGGCTAAACTACCTAAAACAAAAATGTATAGCATGTCACCGGGGGAGTTAGAGGAGCTGAGTGCTTTCATTGAGAAAAACCTAGCAAGGGGTTTCATTGAACCAGCCAGACCAAAGATAGCAGCCCCGGAGTTATTTAGAGAGAAGAAAGATGGCACAAAACGCTTATGTGTCGACTTCAGAAACCTAAACTCGATAAGTGTTGAAAACATGTATCCCCTCCCCCTGATGAAAGACATGCTGGCCCACCTCAAAAAAGGGAAAATTTTCTCCAAACTAGACATCAGGGAGGCATACTACCGAATCAGAATTAAGGAGGGGGATGAATGGAAAACGGCATTCAACACCCCCCTGGGATGCTACCAATTCAAAGTGCTCCCTTTTGGGCTACAAGGGGCACCTGCAGTATTTATGCAATTAATTAACGATGTGTTACGTGAACACTTATACAAAGGGATTCTCGTTTATTTAGATGATATTCTATTATACTCAGAGACCGAGGCTGAACATGTTAAATTGGTGAGGGCAGTGCTGAGCAAACTCCGCGAGGCAAAACTTTATGCCAAACTCTCAAAATGTGAATTCCACCGAGAAAAAATTGATTACTTGGGGTACTGTATTTCACACCAGGGCATAGAAATGGATCCTCAAAAAGTACAGGCAGTACTCGATTGGGAAACGCCTCGCACACGCAAACAGCTGCAAAGCTTCCTGGGGTTTGCAAATTTCTATCGCCAATTTATCCCCGCGTTTGCTCAAATTGCCCTGCCCATCACAAAACTGCTAAGAACAAAGGGGGAGGGAGATCCTAAACTGAGACAGCCCGTGATTTGGACAATGGAATGCCAGGCAGCGTTTGAAAAACTAAAACGGCTGTTCTCAACAGAACCAATCTTGAAGCACCCAGACCCAGAAAAACCCTTCATAATACAAGCTGATTCTAGCGATGTGGCAATAGGGGCAATCCTACTCCAGAGCAATGAGCAAGGACAGCTACAGCCATGTGCATATACATCCAGGAAACTAAGTGAAACTGAACAAAGGTGGGCGATCTGGGAAAAAGAAGCTTATGCGGTGCGATGGGCACTTTTAACTTGGAGACAATTCTTAGAAGGGAGTAAGATCCCTTTTGAAGTCTGGACGGACCACAAAAACTTAGAAGCCTTAAAGACATCAAGGAAACTATCTCCCAAACAGGTTCGTTGGGCGCAATACTTCAAACGGTTCGAGTTTACTCTTAAATTTATCCCTGGGGGAAAAAACTTTGTGGCAGATGCACTGTCCAGAAAGCCACAATACAATTGTGTGAAATCAGAGGTATTTAAACCTATAGTACAAACAAATCAATTAGCAGCCAAAGTAATCACCAGGTCCGAAGGAGGAAAAGATGCATTGAGGGACGCAGACATCACTCACGCATTTAAACAAGCATTAGTCAATGATGAATGGGTTTTGAACCACAAATCCAGTTGCGTGATGAAAGATGACTTAGCGTGGATAGGTGACAAACTTTATGTACCCGCTAGCCAAAGATTACGTTTAATGGGAAGGTGCCACGACTCTAGGTTGGCTGGACATTTTGGCTTTGTAAAAACTTTACACTTAATAAAGAGACAATTTTGGTGGCCTTCGTTGAAAAAGGACATAGAAAGCTATGTAGCAAGTTGCCCCATTTGTCCTGCAGCAAAAAGACGCCAGGGGAAAACTCCAGGACTTCTACAAAAAGTAGCTGAGCCGTCAGCCCCATGGCAAGAAATTGCTATGGATTTTATTGTAGAGCTACCGGAAAGTGCGGGTAACATGGTCATTTGGGTTGTGACAGACTTGTTTTCAAAACAAGCACATTTTATTCCTTGCCAAAAGATTCCAACAGCCAAAGGCTTGGCTAGACTAATACACATTTATCGTCTTCATGGAGCTCCTAAAAGGATAATCTTGGACAGGGGAGTCCAATTTACCTCCAATTTTTGGAAGGCGTTTTTGGGCCTACTTGGCACCGCCCAAGGGTTAAGCTCCTCCCATCACCCCCAGACAAATGGTAATTGCGAGAATTTGAACGGCGTTCTTGAACAGTATCTAAGATGTTTTATTAATTTTCAACAGGACAATTGGACTGAACTTCTACCATTTGCAGAGGTTGCATTTAATAACTCTGTACATTCAAGTACAGGTTTTACACCTTTTAGAGTAGCCACGGGGCAAGACTTCAGCCCAATACCGGAACTACCCACAGGAAAAACCACTATCCCCTCACTTAAGGAGTGGATAGAAAATTTGCAAAAAACATGGCCAGTAGTCAGGTTGGCCTTACAGGAGGCTAGAGAGGCTTTCAAAATTCAAGACGACAAGAAAAGAGTAGAGCCTAAACCTTTCCATGTTGGGGATAGAGTGTATTTATCTACAAAATTCTTGATATCGTTACAACCATCAAAAAAATTAGGACCTAACTTTATTGGGCCTTTCACTATTAGCAGGATCATTAACCCAGTAGTGGTTGAATTGATTCTTCCAAAAACACTTAGACAAGTCCACCCAGTATTTCACATTAGTCTACTCAAGAGAGAGGTAACCTCGTCACTTAGACCGGTGGCAGATACACCACCTGCCCCAATCATGATAGAGGGGGAACAACATTTTGAAATCAAGGAAATTCTTGACTCCAGAATCCACAGAGGGAAGACCCAGTATCTGGTAGCCTGGAAACATTTGCCTTCGTCACAGAACGAGTGGGTCGCTAAACAACATGTGAAAGCCCCCACCTTATTGAGAAGATTCCACTCCAAATACCCTAGCAAACCTTGCTAACATATCATAATTGATTCTGCTTATGTCTTACAGGTGGACCTTCCTTTTTTTTGAGAGGCAGGATGTCAGAGTCCAGACTCTGTCATTCAGAAGGAGAAGGGGGTTTTTGGCTCTGTTTGATCAAAAGGTTATACATATCCAGATCCCAGACACCTGAGAGCTTCTTCATCTTAAGATAAGGTTTTATGGGGGGTATCCGGATCCCAAACACCGGGGAGCCTCTTCATCTTAAGATAAGATTTTATGGGGGGTAATTGAACGGAAGAGTAAGACTGAGAAACGGATCCATCTGTCAAACATTTGTGGATTCATTATGCTGAATGGGGTGGGGTGTTAAGCTTAAAAGACTTGTCTTGCCCGAAGGCAATTTAGACCTTGCTTTGAATTGAATGGTTGTATACAGATGCAAAATAAAGGAATCCTTTTGAAAACCTTGGCTGGTCTCAAAAGTTCATCCCTTGCTTGTGGCTGGAAGACAATCCTTACACTAACTCTGCACCAAGTGTGAAATCAAACAGATTCCTAACCAGCCTTGCAGACAATTTCGTTGTCCAAAAAGTGGACGAGGAAACTAGAGGAACAGCTATACTGGATTTAATACTCACAAACAGAGAAGAAGCAATAGAAGGAGTCAAAATTGCAGGAACGTTGGGTGAGAGTGACCACGACATACACTAAAATTCACCATAGCGCAAACACAAACAATTGAACACAACCACACCAAAATCCTAGATTTTAGAAAAGCTGATTTCAATAAACTCAGAGAAAACCTGGGAAAGATCCCTTGGATGAAAGTCCTTAAGGGTAAAACAACTCAAGAAGTTTGGGAGACACTGTAAAACATGATCAAAAAAGCCCAGAACATCACAATCCCGATGAGAAAGAAAAATAAGAAATCCAAAAAAACCCCAGCATGGCTACACAAAGACCACACTCACAAACTGAATGGGAAAAAAAGACAAATACAAAAAATGGAAAGAGGGACACATAACTAAGGCAGAGTACCAACAGACAGCCAGAATCTGCAAAGAAATAATCAGGACAGCAAAGGCCCAGAATGAACAAAGACTCGCAACAAAAGTCAAAGATAATAAAAAAAGTTTCTTCCAACACATAAACAAGAAAAAAATCAAGGAATAATTGTGATAAGTATGTTAATTGATTAGAATCTTGATATATATAATTAATATAACTATCTGATTAGAAGTTCAAAGATTTCTTTTTTCTTCCTTTTGTTCTTTTTATAAAGGTTAATATTGTTGTATTTGGAATAATGTGGATAAAACAATGACAATTAATATGAGAAATATGAATAATAAATATGATTATTAGAATCTAAGGGAAATTACCTAAATGTTAAAACCAAAAAGGGCATATTATGAATGTTTATTACTTTTAAAATTTATGAAGCTGAGATTTGGAAAGTTAATAATTTGGATCTTTTCCTTTTCTTTTTATATCTTCTTTTTTATTATTTTTTGTCTTTTCCTTTCTAATTTTTGATCTGTTTAAATATAAGAGATGGATAAATTGATAATGGTTAGATTAAATTTTTTAATTTGATTTAATTAAATACCCATATTGAGGCAGGAAATAAAGAATTAGAAATAACGGAAATGAATTTAAATGTCAAAAAAGAGGGTATATTATGATTGTGTACTATTTCTAGACATGAGATTTGTTTAAATGTAAAATTTTTAAAAATTTATTTCAAGAGTTGAATATTTAATGGAGTGGATATAACTAGAAAGAATTTTGATGATTAATATGAGAAATGAAAAGTATAATTGGGCACTTAGTTTTTTGATAGAACAAAGGATAAAAAACAGAAACGATTAATAAAGAGACTAAAGAATTGGAGGAAGCAATATGGCTTAAAATTAAGAAGTAGGAGAAACAGTAACTATCTTGGGAAGTTAAGCTAATAGCGGTTAATTTGGAAGGAAATTTGAAATTAATTGGTGAATATCCTAGATGACAAAATTAGAAAATTAGATTTTTTTCTTTTCTTTTTTTGGGGAGGTAAGATGGAAATAGCAGCATATACCTAGAAGAAAGTATTTGTCAGATTCCAGACTCTGCCATTCAAAAGGAGAAGGGGGGTCTTGGTTTTGCTTGATCAAACGGTTATAAAAGATATCCGGATCTTAGACACCTGGGAACCTTCTCATCTTAAGATAGGGTTTTATGAGGGGCAATGCAAGTCAGTTGAACGGAAGGGTCTGTGGGAAAGTATAGCCATCTGTAATCCCAGGAAAGAACTTTCACACTTTGTGGATTGCCTTACTCTTGCATCCTGCCTAATGGGGAGGGGCACTAAGGTTTAAATATGCTTGCCTTGCCTGGAGGCATTTAGATCTTGCTTTGAATGAATGGATTGTCATACAACTGCTAATAAAGGAATCCTTTTGAAACACTGACTCAGAAGTTCATACTTTGAATGTGGTTGGGAAGGCAATCCTTACAGAAAGCAAGATCTGCAAAATTGGTCAACCCAGAGAAGCAACTTCGCTCTACTGAGGGGACCGTGCAAACCATGTCTGAACAAAACCAGGAACAGGAGGAAACTGAATGCTGGGGGGAGACACCAATCACCACCCAGTCGGATGCCTGTTCTGCACTCCCCATCAAAGAGGTTGAGGGAGGTTTTGAGACCTCTGAGAAACCCTGCTGGTCCATCGGCATAGGGAAAAAGGACAGCTGGGATGGGAGAACCAGAGGAGTCACCCTTAATCGAAGGAATCAGAAACCTCATTGGGAATTGGAGCTAGAAGCCCTCGCTGACCATGAGGAACTCACTGAAGCACCGCTGAGGGAGGGGCGTCTGAAGAGATACCTAGCCCAGCTGGTGATGGAAACGTTGGAAAATCTCAACATCCGAGGGACCCCAGAACGGTGACTAAGGAGCACCAGGAGCACAGCAACCGCTGAAGAGGCCGGGGGAGCCAACAATCTCCGAGAAGCCGGCATGCAAATGGAGGACACAGCAGGGGACCCAACAAATCCTCCCAGGGCAGCACACGCAGTGGCACCCCTTCCTAACCAACTCCAAGCCCCACAACTAGAATGGAAAACTTCCCCCCTGGGAGTGAAATTTGATGGGGACCCGCAACAATTGGGATTCTTCGTAGCACACGTACTCACCTATATGCAAGAATATGGACGTGAGTTCCAAACACAGGAATCCCAGGTGCGAGCAGTTACTTTAGCTCTAGAAGGAGCCGCTGCCAGATGGATGGTGACCCTACATAACGACGACGCACCCGAACTGCGCAACTTCAACCCATTCATGACAGCCCTACGACGACGGTTCGAGGACCTGCTGGCAGACCGCAAAGCATGCAATCGTATTAAGGTGGTGAAACAGGGACGATGGCCAGTGGCGGAGTACACTGAAGAATTCCGGGACCTCGCATGTTGGCTAAACTGGCCAGAAGACATCCTGGTAAGCTGTTTTAAGGATGAACTGAGTGACGATCTATATAATGCCTGCGTGGCTAGGGGTGCACCGAATCATCTGCATGAGTGGTACCTCACCGCTGAAGAAGCGGAGGTTGATATGGCCAGGAACCAGTACCATACGGGGCGAGCATGGAAGAAATCCCCACCCCAATGGAAGAAAGAGCCCTTCGAAAGGCAACAGGGGTTTTCTCCTAAACCTCCAATCTGTTTCAAGTGCGGGAAGGAGGGGCACCAAGCACCTGAATGCTGGCCCCAAACACCCACCCGGAAACCTGAACGCCAAACGGGGGAGAAACCAGCGAGACCCACCCAGCGTGGGAGGGAAACAGCCCTGAGGAGCAGCGAGATGGTAGGACCACCATCCCCTCCCCCCGCTGGAGACAACATCCCGGCATTTTGAAGGGAAGATCCAGCATCATTTGAAAGTGACCCAGAGGATGAACCACTGGTAAGCAAACCAATTGAACTGCTTACCCTCCCTCTCAGACTATTTATCCCTAACCAAGATGAGAAAAAAAATATCTCCGCATTGATAGACTCAGGGTGTACCCATTGCTTGATCAGCCCAACCCTAATCAGGGAGTTGGGAATCACAGTGAGAAAGCTGAGAAACCCCATCGCGTTTTGCCAACTGGATGGGTCAATAGCAGGGGGGAGCCAGCTGCTTTTGCCACGGAATCCCTGAAAATAGGCATTGAGAGCCACGAAGAAAGACTTACATTTATAGTAGCACCTGGCATGGAATGGCCACTAGTCTTGAGACTCGCATGGTTGAAAAAGTGGAATCCAAGAATAAATTGGGAGCAAGGCACCATAAAATTCCAGATGCACGTGACTGTTGTGGAGGACCCACAGATAGGAACTGAGGAGGGTGAACGCAGGGAAACAGCCATGCCAGGTTATAGCATGCCAACAGAAGGCATACCCAAGGAATACAAAGACTTGGCAGAAGTTTTTAGCGAAGCAGCGTCGGATGAACTTCCCCCGCATCGCTCCTCTGACTGTGCAATAGAAATCTTACCTGGGGCTAAACTGCTTAAACCAAAAATGTATAGCATGTCACCGAGGGAGTTAGAAGAGCTGAGAGCTTTCATTGAGAAAAACCTAGCAAGGGGTTTCATTGAACCAGCCTGACCAAAGATAGCAGCTCCAGTGTTATTTAGGGAGAAAAAAGATGGCACAAAATGCTTATGTGTTGATTTCAGAAACCTAAACACCATCAGTGTTGAAAACATGTATCCCCTCTCCCTGATGAAAGATATGCTGGCCCACCTCACAAAAGGAATTTTTTTTTCCAAACTAGACATCAGGGAGGCATACTACCAAATCAGGATTAAGGAGGGGGATGAATGGAAAATGGCATTCAACACGCCCCTGGGATGCTACCAATTCAAGGTGCTCCCTTTTGGGCTACAAGGGGCACCTGCAGTGTTCATGCAATTAATCAACGATGTTTTGCGTGAACATTTATACAAAGGGGTTCTTGTTTATTTAGATGATATTCTCTTATACTCAGACACCAAAGCTGAGCACGTTAAATTGGTGAGGGCAGTGCTAAGCAAACTCCGCAAGGCAAAACTTTATGCCAAACTCTCAAAATGTGAATTCCATCAAGAAAAAATTGATTACTTGGGTATCGTATTCTCCATAGTGGCTGGAGCTAGCCGCCAAGAATTGGGTTGGCACAGTCTTCTAGCCAATCAGGACTGAGTCTGGAAAAAGTATAAATAGTGGCTCTAGGGCCGTGGTGGCGAACCTATGGCACGCGTGCCACAGGTGGCACGCGGAGCCATAGCGGCCGGCACGCAAGGGTTCCCACCGGCAAACTGGAAGTGCGGAAAAATGCACTTCCGGTTTGCCGGTGAGCTTTTTTTTGCACTCCGGAGGGTTCAGGGAAGCTCCCTGAAGCTCCGGAATGCAAAAAACTACAAAATTGGCAAACCGGAAGTGCACTTTTCCGCACTTCCGGTTTGTCCGTTTTGTAGTTTTTTGCATTCCGGAGCTTCAGGGAGCTTCCCTGAACCCTCCGGAGTGCAAAAAACAGCTCACCGGCAAACCGGAAGTGCGTTTTTCCGCACTTCCGGTTTGCCGGTTTCGTCGTCCCAGGCTCCGGTAAGGCCTTTGCGGGGGGGTGGGTGTGTGTGCGCATGCGCAGGGGACAGCATGGGGGGTGTTGTGCGCATGCGTGGGGGGGAGGGAATGGGTGTGGGTATGCGAGCGCGCGAGAGCGCGCCCCCCCTTTTTGGCACGCGAGCCTAAAAAGGTTCGCCACCACTGCTCTAGGGCCTAGTTCCCCCTCTTTTGACTCAGTCTGAGCCAATGACTAGTGCCTCTCATCTATTCAAATATCAACTGATATCTATAATAACATCTGCAATCAATTCCAATAACATCTGCTATCACTCGTGAGTGTCCCTGACAGAGCCCCCCAAGTGCCATACCATCTGCATTGGGAGAAGGCAGACAGGCCTCTGGCCTGCTGCCGCTCTCCCCTCCAGCCGAAGGCCCAATTCCATTCTAAATCTGGCTACTAATTCCGGCTGTTGAGGGAGTGGGACCTGTCCCTAACCATCAAAGGGACGGACGGTGCCTTGGTACCGTCCCCATTGGGCTCTGACAGAAGCTGGCAAGAAATTTGCCGGGTTTTTTTGGCTCTAATATTGCTGTGGCTGCGTGAGGAAGGCAAACCTCACTGTCTTCTGTCAGATTGCAGGCCCTGGGTGAGGCTAATAAACAATTGCCATCATCTTCTGTCCTCAGCCCTCTTGACCGGACCTACTAGTATACTGAGCCTGTCCCCAGCGCACAACAGCTGATGGGCCAGTTCGGACTGCGCGGGCCGGTGGCAGTCCGAGGGCCTCGAAAACTCAAAATTGCAGCCGGAGCGTGCCTGCAGCCTGCGTTAAAATAGCGCTTATTGAGCCTCCCAGCCTATCAGAGCTGCACGCTATTTCTGAATGCAGAACGCCTGGCTTATCTAATAGCCAATCGTAACGTGCTTATTGAGACCGGGCCAAAATACATTGCAATCTGAGAGCTGCAGGGCGAGCTTGCTAATCTTTTTTTTTTAATTGAAAAGTTTTACAGGTACAAAGTACATACAGTTTTTATCTTTTCTACCCCCCCATACACCCTCCACCCTTCTCCCCCCCTCACCCCCCCCATCCACCCTCCCGGATTTCCCAGAGAAAAACACAAGGTATAAATTCAAGAAAAAAAATATGAAATTACCTAATACTAAAACAGATTGTTAGTTCAAAAATATTTTTCCTTTCTTAACTCTTTGTTATCCATAAGCTTGAAAGTATAATCTATTATTTCTTCAAACAGCAAACAAAATATACTATTTAAATTATATTAATCTGAAACTTTTTCTGAATATATTCCGTCCACTTACTCCATTCCAACACATATTTTTCATTTGAATAGTCCTTAAGGTAAGATGAAACCTTAGCCATTTCGGCCAGATGTGTCACTTTCAATGTCCATTCTTCAATTGTAGGTATATCTTCCTTCTTCCAATATTGTGCCACCAGCAGTCTGGCAGCCGTTATAAAATTCAAAATCAGCTTAGTCTCTATAGGTGTACAATCCGTTATTATTCCCAGTAGAAAAAACTGTGGTGTAAATTTAATTTTTTTCTTTAAAATATTTTGTATAATCCACCAGATTTTTATCCAGAAAGCCTTAATTTTTTTACAAGTCCACCATACATGAAAATATGTAGCGTCATCACATTCACATCTCCAGCATTTAGGCTGTAAGTTGGGATACATACATGCCAATTTTTTTGGGTCTAAGTGCCATCTGTAAAACATTTTACAAAAATTTTCCCTCAAATTTTGAGCCTGCGTAAATTTAACATTTGTAACCCATATCTTTTCCCATGTGTCCATCATTATAGGTTCTTCAAAGTTTTGAGCCCATTTTATCATACAATCTTTAACCAATTCTGATTCTGAATCCAATTCCAATAAAATATTATACAGTCTTTTTATATGCATTGGACCATTGGAGCTTGCTAATCTTAAAGGGGGCCATTCCCTCTCCTTGCTGAATTGCCCATTGCCTGACAAGCAATGTCGAGCCAAGCTGAGTCGAAAGCAATATTTTTGCTGTTTTTTGCTCCCTGTCTTGTGCCTGCTCGCAGAGGAAGCTGGCAATCTGGGTGCTACTTCCTGAGGGCTTGCTCCCTCTTTTTGCTTGAAACTTCAGAAATCAGTCAGTCTGCTCCAGGAGACCCAAAAACTGACAGTTAGTGGCTAGGCCTTAGCAGACTCCTTTCTCCTCAGGAGACAGTCAGCTGTTTTAGGAGTGCCTCGTGGGTGGCCACCATTTTGAATTGCACAGGACCGCCCACTTCAAAAAAATTCCTTTTTCTTTTGAGGCCTCCTTTATTTAACTTGCCTTCTGTGCAATGGCTGACATGAGCCAGCAATCTGGCAAGGCTCCTTTGATCCAAGGCCCTGTCTGTACCTGTCTCTAGTGCCTGGTCCATCTGCCTCCATTTGAGCTTCTCTGCATTGCTCTGTTTGTCTTCAGCCTGGTAAGTGAGGCAGCCTTTGAGAGTGCTGATGGCCACCTTGAAGCCTCCCACAGGGTGGCAGCCATTTTGATTGCCCTCAGAATTGAAGGCACTAAGGGTGTGGCCATTTTGTTTCAAATACCAAAAGTGGGCAGAGACCATTTTGAAGCCACATCAAGGGCGGTGGCCATTTTGGATGCTCTTTCTTGCCAGTGGCTATTTTTAAGGCCTAATAAGGGCAGTGGCCATGTTGAAACACCAACTAAGGGCAACTGCCATCTTGTTGGCCTCATTTAAGGGCGGTGGCCATTTTAAGTGACTGTTTGGACCTACTAATTTACCCAGGCCTTCCGAGGCCTACCTCGTTGGCAGAGGACTTAAATAAATATGGATACTGTTATTCGAATTGAGCTGACAAAAAATCAGACTAGCTGTCTGTAGGTCTGCCTCAGGAGTACCTGTTAAAGCATGTTCAGGTATTCATATATGACAATAACAAGCTAAACATATCAACTTAGTATGAAGATTCTATCTAGATTTTAAAAATGGCTTGAACAAGGGCTTTCAGCAGAATTTAGAAGTAGTAAGTTACAGGTCTCACATAAAAGGAACAAATGAGCCTAGTGAGCACTCACTCCAGTAACAGTTTAAAACCAAGCTTTTTTCTGGAGTCTATGAGCCCAGCATAACTGGAACTATATACAAACTATCAATTTTTTTCCCAGTATTTGAAAATATCAGTATCTCATGAACTGAACTTTAAGACAAAGACAACAGGATTTGTAAATTGGAGTTAATTTTTAAAATGATGCCTTTTACAAAGGAAATTATCGTATCCAGAGTACTCTACAATACTCATTCCTACCTAGCATCCCCCAGGGAGGGGGACCTAGGGGACGGAAGTTCCCTGGATGCAGGGAATTCTCATTAGCTCACTCTGGCATTTGGAACCAGACAGCTCCATCCACAAGCCAAAATCTGCCCCTTGTCATCAAATTCTGCAAAATGGGTCCTCATGAATCAGGCCATCCAGCACCTCCTGGATATTCGAGCCATCCACCAGGTGCCTGAGGACCAACAGGGGCAGGGCTTCTACTCCATTTTGTTTGTAGTGCCCAAATCCTCGGGAGGGTGGAGAGCCATCTTGGACCTCAAGCACCTCAACAGGTATGTCGTCCATAAAAAATTCAAAATGCACATCCTGCAATCAATTCTGGCAAGTATTAGGAAGGGAGATCTACTCTCATCCATAGATCTCTCGGAGGCTTACCTCCACATCCCAATTCTGCCATCTCACCAATACTTACGGTTTTTGCTATGCAGGGGTGCATTATGAATACGGGGCCCTTCCATTCAGCCTTTCCTCAGCCCCAAGGGTCTTTACCAAGGTCCTGGCTGCCCTGACCGCCCTCCTTCGGGTCCAGCGCTACCTGGATGACATCCTCATCTCCTCTGCCTCTCCTTTTCAGGCTGAGAGAGATGCCCAGGTAGTGCTTCACACCCTCACCCACCATGGCTTCTTGGTCAACCGATCCAAGAGCCAACTCACCCCTTCCACCAGAATAGTTCATCTGGGGGCCATTATTGTTTCCCTGGAGTGTAAGGGTTCCTGTCCCAGGAACTGAGAGACAGCCTATTGGAATTAGCGCAGCTAGTTCTGCAACAAACTTTGGTTCCACTGAACCCCATGGGCTCACTTACCCTCCAGGGACCTTCAATGGTCTTCTCCTCCCCTTTCAGCATCTAGGACGCGCCACCTCCCCAGTCAAGGTGAGGCTCCCGCGTCCGGTGAGAGAGTCCATGCGATGGTGGACAACGGGAGCGGTGCACAGGGCACTTGCTTTCAGCCTCCACGACAGCTCACCATCACCACAGACACCAGTTTGCTTGGTTGGGGGGCCATGCAGGGTCTAAGGTAGCACAGGGCACCTGGTCTCAGACAGAGGCGACTCTAAGCATAAATTTCTTTGAATTACGAGCTGTCTTTCTTGCCCTACAGCACTTCAGGCCTCAGCTGGTGAACAACCATGTATTGGTCCTCACGGACAATGTGGCCACCAAGGCCCACATAAGCAGACAAGGGGGGACCATGTCCGGACAACTGATGACAGAGGCTATGCAGTTGGGACTGTGGGCGGAACGGAACCTGATGTCACTCTCTGCAGAGCACATCTCTGGGGTGAGCAATACCAGGGCAGACTGGCTCAGCTGGTACCAGATCAACCCGGCAGAGTGGAGTCTCCACCCAGACCTATTTCAGCAACTCATAGGTCACTTCGGTCTGCCAGTTATGGACCTCTTCGCCACCCTGGGGAATGCTCAACTGCCCAGGTTTCTATCCAGGTACCAGACTCAAGGGGCAGAGGGCACGGACGCCTTCCGTTGTGCCTGGCCTCAGGGCTTGCTTTACACATTCCCATCCATTCCCATCATCCCTCAGGTCATTCAGAAGCTGCTGCAGGAGAGAGCCAAAGTGGTCCTCCTAGCCCCTCACTGGCCCAGGAGAGCCTGGTATGCCGACCTGGTTTCTCTGTTGGTTTCCCCCCCATGGAGGATCCCTCCAACAGAGTGGTCACTTGTCCAGGGGTCAGTGCAGCATCCAGAGCCTCACTGGTTGCAACTGACTGCCTGGCACTTGAGTGGCTCACTCTGAGGAGCCATCAGGTCCCTGAGGACATCATGGAGGTCTTGCTAGACTCTCATAGACCGTCCACACAGCGCATCTATGCAGCCTCCTGGAAGGTTTTCTGCTCCTGGTGTGCCAGGGAGGGGTATTCCCCAGTAGACGTGTCTATCATCAATGTGCTCCAATTCCTCTGCCAGGGGCTAGCCAAGGGTCTCTCTCCAAGTACCCTCCGTCGCCAAGTAGCAGCCCTATCCACTGTCCTGTCTTGCCCGTCCTTGGGACAGCTCTCTGCTCACCCTCTGATCTCCAGGTTCCTTGAGGGTGCAGTCAATTGCTGCCCACCTGTGGTGCACAGATACCCCACCTGGGACTTGTCCAAGGTACTTCTGGCACTCACGGGGGCTCCCTTTGAGCCATTGCATTCTGTCTCCCTTGCACACCTCACTTACAAGGTGGTATTCCTGGTGGCCGTCATATCTGCCCACCGCATCTCCGATCTGGCAGCCCTGTCGGTGAGGGGTGATCTCTGTGTTTTCCACAAGGACAGAGTAGTATTAAGATTAGATCCCACCTTTTTGCCAAAGGTAAACTCTTACTTTCACCGGGCTGAGGAGGTGGTGCTACCTACCTTTTACCCCCTCCCTCCTCAGACATTGAGAGACAGTGGCACCTCCTGGACGTGAGGCGAGCCCTGGACTGTTACATACAGAGAACCTCTGCATTTCGTAGAACTGAGGCATTGTTTGTCTCCTTTCACACCAATTCCATGGGACGGAAAGCATCCTCTCCCACCGTGGGTCGATGGATTCGTACTGTCATCGCCCTTTCCTATGAACAGCTGTCCTTGCCACGACCCACCAAGATCACTGCCCATTCCACTCGCAGCACGGCCACCACTGCAGCGTGGAACACCAGGGCTTCCATTGAAGAGGTCTGCCGCGCGGCCACTTGGTCATCCCCCACACCATTTGTTCGGCACTATAGACTGGACGCTTTCGCCTCTCAGGAGGCTGACTTTGGGTGCAGAGACTTTGGGTGCAGATGACTTTGGGCAGTGGGGGTCCCAGCCAGGATCAGGAGACCCATCCTAGGGACTGAACTACTTTCGTATGTCCCAATTCTTGGCGGCTAGCTCCACCCACTATGGAGAATGAGACGTTGTACTTACCTGAGACGTCCATTCTCGTAGGGTGGAGCTAGCCGCCAAGTCCCTCCCATTACCTGGCTGGGCAGTATTGTTTATGCGTGATTAGGTATGTAGGTATTAGTTCCATAGGCTTATCTCTGTACATAGGTAGTTAGATCTATAGGTATTTAGCATTATTTCTACTGTCGTTCTTCAATAAACTTGGTTGAATTTTTAATTGGCACATCGAGTCTGGCATTCGTCCCTCATCAAAAGAGGTGGAACTAGGCCCTAGAGCCACTATTTATACTTTTTCCAGACTCAGTCCTGATTGGCTAGAAGGCTGTGCCAACCCAATTCTTGGTGGCTAGCTCCACCCTACGAGAATGGACGTCTCAGTTGCCCCATTTGTGCTGTGGCAAAAAGACGACAAGGAAAAACCCCAGGACTTCT
Organism: Diadophis punctatus similis; assembly: GCA_023053685.1. Lineage (NCBI taxonomy): Eukaryota > Metazoa > Chordata > Lepidosauria > Squamata > Dipsadidae > Diadophis > Diadophis punctatus. The sequence continues at coordinate 23,333,826 of JALIGW010000008.1, forward strand.
ACAGAAAGTAGCCGAGCCATCAGCGCCATGGGAAGAAATTGCTATGGATTTTATTGTAGAATTACCAGAAAGTGGGGGAAACACTATCATTTGGGTTGTGACAGACTTGATTTCAAAGCAAGCACATTTTATACCTTGCCAGAAAATCCCAACTGCCAAAGGCTTGGCTAGATTGTTTCTAATACACATTTATCGTCTTCATGGAGCTCCTAAAAGAATAATCTCGGATAGGGGAGTCCAATTCACCTCCAAATTTTGGAAGGCATTTTTGGACTTACTTGGTACCGCCCAAGGATTAAGCTCCTCCCATCACCCTCAATGTAACGGAAATTGTGAACGTTCGAATTCCATTTTGGAACAGTACCTAAGATATTTTATTAATTTTCAACAGGACAATTGGACTGAACTTTTACCGTTTGCAGAGGTTGCATTTAATAACTCTGTACATTCGAGTACTGGTTTTACACCTTTTAGAGTAGCTACTGGGCAAGATTTCAGCCCAATGCCGGAACTACCCACAGAAAAACCCACTATCCCCTCACTTAAGGAGTGGATAGAAAATTTGCAAAACACATGGCCAGTAGTCAGATTGGCTTTAAAGGAAGCTAGAGAGGCTTTCAAAATTCAAGCCGACAAGAAAAGAGTAGAGCCTAAACCTCTCCAGGTTGGGGATAGAGTATATTTATCTACAAAATTCTTGATATCGTTACAACCATCAAAAAAATTAGGGCCTAATTTCATTGGGCCTTTCACTATTAGCAGGATCATTAACCCAGTAGTGGTTGAATTGGCTCTTCCAAAAACACTTAGACAAGTCCACCCAGTATTTCACATTAGTTTACTCAAGAGAGAGGTAACCTCATCACTTAGACCGGTGGTATCTGCACCACCTGCCCCAATCATGATAGAAGGGGAACAACACTTTGAAATCAAGGAAATTCTTGACTCTAGGATCCACAGAGGGAAGATCCAGTATCTGGTAGCCTGGAAACATTTGCCTTCGTCACAGAACGAGTGGGTCGCTAAACAACATGTGAAAGCCCCCACCTTATTGAGAAGATTCCACTCCAAATACCCTAGCAAACCTTGCTAACATATCATAATTGATTCTGCTTATGTCTTACAGGTGGACCTTCTTTTTTTTTGAGAGGCAGGATGTCAGAGTCCAGACTCTGTCATTCAGAAGGAGAAGGGGGGTTTTGGCTCTGTTTGATCAAAAGGTTATACATATCCGGTAGCTTGGAAACATTTGTCTCCCTCACAGAACAAGTGGGTAGTCCGTATTTTGAATGTGGTTGGGAAGGCAATCCTTACAGTATTATATAAAAAGAAATAATATAATTATAATGGTTAAAAAATTTTTTAGAAGAGATATGACTAGTTTAAAATTGAGACTATCATCAGTCTGTCAAATATAAAAAAATTAGTATAAAGAGTACTCAAGGAAAGGTAAAGAAGGTGAAAGAGTTAGTAGAAGGGGAGGAAGAGAAGGTTTAGAGAACGTAGAGGAGGAGTGAAGGAGTAAGAAAGTAGGAGGAGAAGTTGGAGATAGAGAGAAGGGAGTGTAATGGAATAAAGTAGAACAGACTGATGACTGATGAGGCAAGTGTTGAATAAGATATTGATTTTTGAATGATTGACTATATTGAAAAAACATGTATTTTTAATGTAATATCTCAAGGTATATGTGTATTGAAATTGTATATGAAGTGATGGAGAAAATAAAAAAATGCACAAAAAGAAAAGAAAAAAAATCAAGGAAACAGTTGGTCCACTAAGGAGAGAAGACGGCAAAGAAGTAACAGACAACAAAGACAAAGCAGAGCTACTTAACACATTCTTTGCATCAGTCTTCACACAAAAAGAAACTGCAGCTCAACTAACCAGTAACACAACTGCAAAAAACAGATTAGGAACAAACTTCAATATAAGCAAAAATACAGTAAGAGACCACCTGTCTGAACTTAACGAATACAAATTACCAGGACCAGACGGACTACACCCCAGAGTCCAAAAAGAACTTGCAGATGTCATTTCAGAACCACTGAAACACATCTTCCAAAAACCCTGGAACACAGGGGAACTACCTGAAGACTGGAAACAAGCTGACGTGGTCCCCATCTACAAAAAAAAGGGGGGGGGGAACAGACCCAGGTAACTACAGACCAATCAGCTTAACATCAATACCTGGGAAAATACTGGAAAAAATAATTAAAAAACAGATCTGCCACCACTTAGAAACAAACAAAGTAATAACCAGCAGCCAACACAGGTTTGTTAAGAACAAATCATGCCAAACCAACCTCATTTCATTCTTCAACACTGTGACCAAATTAATAGACCAGCGAAATACAGTGGACATAATATACAGTACTTGGACTTCAGCAAAGCATTTGACAAAGTAAACCACAACCTACTCCTTCATAAGCTAGAAAAAAGTGGGATAGACAGCTACACAACCAGATGGATTAACAACTGGCTGACTAACCACACCCAACGAGTAGTCCTTAATGGGTCTAAGTCCACATGGAAAGAAATAAGCAGTGGGGTACCACAAGGCTCCATCCTAGGCCCAATACTCTTTAATATTTTCATAAACGACCTAGATGAGGGAATAGAAGGGGAACTAACCAAATTCGCAGATGATACAAGCTGGCGGGAGTAGCTAATACCCCAGAGGACAGACTCAGGATCCAGATCGACCTAAACATACTTGAAAACTGGGCCCATTCAAACAAAATAAAATTCAATGCAGAGAAAAGTAAAACCCTACATCTAGGTAAGAAAAACCAAAGATACACATATAAACTGGGTGAAACCACACTCAATAGCAGTGACTGCGAGAGAGATCTTGGAGTCTTGGTCGACAACCAACTAAATATGAGCCAGCAATGTGCAGCGGCAGCCAAAAAAGCCTTGCAATCCTAAATTGCATCAACAGAGGGATACAATCTAGGACTAGGGAGGTACTAATACCACTCTATAAAGCCTTAGTTAGACCACAACTGGAGTACTGCATCCAGTTTTGATCATCCTGGTTGCTCTCTTCTGCACTTTCTCTGGAGTTTCAATGCCTTTTTTGTAGTGACAAAAAAAACTAAAACATACGAAGAGCAGTTGCAGGAACTGAGCATGGCCAGTCTGGTGAAGAGAAGGACCAGGGGTGACATGATAACAGTGTTCCAGTACCTGAGGGACTGCCACAGAGAGCAGGGGATCTGGCTGATTTCCCAAGCACCAGAAGGCCAGACAAGGAATAATGGATGGAAGCTGACCAAAGAGAGATTCAACCTGGAAATGAGGAGGAACTTTCTGACAGTGAGAGCAATCAACCAGTGGAACAGCTTGGCTGTGGAGGTTGTGAGAGCTCCAACACTTGAAACTTTCAAAGGGAGATTGGACTGCCATTTATCCGAAATGGTGTAGGGACTCCTGCTCGAATGGGGGTTGGACTAGATGACCTACAAGATCCCTTCCAACTCTAAATAAACTAAACTATCTTTCTTTCTTTCTTTCTTTCTTTCTTTCTTTCTTTCTTTCTTTCTTTCTTTCTTTCTTTCTTTCTTTCCTTCTTCCTTCCTTCCTTTCTTTTTTCTTTCTTCCTTCCTTCCTACCATCTTTCTTTCTTTCTTTCTTTCTTTCTTTCTTTCTTTCTTTCTTTCTGTCTGTCTGTCTGTCTGTCTTCCTTCCTACCATCTTTCTTTCTTTCTGTCTGTCTGCCTGTCTTCCTTCCTTCCTTCCTACCTACCTATCATCTTTCTTTCTTTCTTTCTTTCTTTCTTTCTTTCTTTCTTTCTTTCTGTCTGTCTGTCTGTCTGTCTCTCTTCCTTCCTTCCTACCATCTTTCTTTCTTTCTTTCTTTCTTTCTTTCTTTCTTTCTTTCTTTCTTTCTTTCTTTCTTTCTTTCTTTCTTTCTTTCTTTCTTCCTTCCTTCCTTCCTTCCTTCCATCTTTCTTTCTTTTCTTTCTTTCTTTCTTTCTTTCTTTCTTTCTTTCTTTCTTTCTTTCTTTCTTTCTTTCTTTCTTTCTTTCTTTCTTTCTTTCTGTCTGTCTTTCTTTCTTTCTTTCTTTCTTCCTTCCTAACATCTTTCTTCCTTTCTTTCCTTTCTTTCTGTTTGTCTTTCTTCCTTCCTAACATCTTTCTTTCTTTTACGGTGAGAGAAGGAAGAAAGTGCTCTGGCCAGCGTTTGCTTACCTTCCTGGCGAGGCTTGGAGACCACCCGGCATGCCCATCCACTGGCTCTCCACTTTCTGCCTGCCCTGCCAAGGCCCCTGCCAGCCCGGAGCCCAGCGGACACTGAGGCTGGCAGAGCTCCATAGGTGCGCGCCCCGATGCTTCCTGGCCTGCAAAGGTCCTGAAGCCGAAGCCAGGAAAGTGAGAGGGGCAGCGGTGGAGGCAACTGCGCTCCGGCAGCGTCGCGTCCCCTGTTATGTGCCATCCGGGAGCTTGGTCTCCGGGGTGGCGGGGGCCTTGGTGGGGCAGGCAGAAAGTGGAGAGCTGGCAGATGCACGTGCCGGGCGGTCTCCGAGCCTAACCAGGAAAGTAAGCTGAGCACCGGCTGGGCCCACACACTCCCGCCCGCCCCTCGCTCCGGTTGTCTCCTGGGAAGTTTGTGGGAAGTGGCGGCAAGGGGAGCTGGGCAGGGCAGAGCTGCCGGTGGAGCAGCACCCAGCGAGGAAGGCTGGGCAGGGAGGCATGGCCGATTGTCTCGTTGTCCCATGGGATGGATGGGCTGGAAGAAGCACGGTTGAGCAGGGCCGGGGCAGCGCATCCTATTGTGCCTTCTCTTGCCCAACTCTCCATCCCAGAGGGCTATGCATCCCCCCATCAATCCTCCATAAAACCACCCACCTCATTTCTGCAAAGGCAGAGCCCTGCAGGGCGATCTAAAGAGGGGAGGGGGATGCTGTAGAAAAGGCTGCCTTCCATCCATGCCAGCTCTGTGGGACTTGGTGCTCTGAAGCAGCCCACTGTCTTCCAACCCAGCGCTGCAGTCTGAGTTCCCAGAGTGGCGCCGGCAGTCGGCTGGGCTGATCCACAAAGAGAGCAGGCATGTGGCCAGTTGAGAAGCCAGTGGGCTGCTTTGCAGCCACAAGCGCCACATAGCTGGTACGGGTGGAAGGCAGCCCTTTCTGCAGCATCCTACTTCCCTTTTTGGATCGTGCTGCAAAAGGGGGGGTTCTGCCTTTGCAGAAATGGGGCGGGCGCATGTGCAGCAGCCCCTCTCACCGTCTGCATTTCCAAGGCCGCCTGCCCACCCACTTGCCGGGCTGGGCTGGACGCCGATCTCGAAAGGCAAGCAGGTGTGGGAGACCGCCGGGAAGGCCGTGTGGAAGGCCGCTAAGCATTGCAAGGCCATGGGGAATGAAGTAGGAAAGGCAGGCTAGGACGGTGGGGTGTTGCAGGGGCAGCTAGGTAGGCCGCGACTTCCCAGGTTTACCTGGCAGGCAGATCAGGGGTGCAGCACTTCAGGCAGGCAAGCTGCAGAGCATAGACTGGGCGGGGCAGGGTGAGCGAGCAGCGACTGGGGTGTTGGCAAGGCGTAGGCAAGGTGAGGTGTCGGCAAAGCGAGTGCCCGTGTGCAAAGGGGAAAAACTTATATAGGCTGGGGTGTGGTGGGTGGGCCAGAAGCGCCTCGTGGTGGGAAAAGCGGCGAGCGGGCGACTGGGACATGGGCAGCAGGGGTGCGTGGACAGGACCGGTTTGGGGGCATGGCCAGCCAGCTGTCGCTACCGGTATGGCAAACCACCTGCTGCCCCCTTGCCCCTCTTAGTGCCCCCTGCCACCCCCATTGCCTCTTAGTGCCCCCCTAAGTCATCCCACCGCCCCCAGGGGGCGGTACCATCCACTTTGGGAACCACTGCTCTAACAAATTAATAGTTACACTTTTCGTAAATTATATTCTAATACAAGTTCAGAAAACGGTTTGGGTAATATGTTTTCTTAATTTTTTCCTTTTTGTTATCTACTATTACATTAAAATCTCCAGTTACATGAAATTCTTTGTATTGTAATTTTATTATTATTTTTATGTATTACATCTCTATCAGGTTTATTTTAGTTTTATGAAAATTCTGCTTCTATTTTTTGGTGCCTTAAATCTATTAATATTAATGGAAATTAGTTTAATTTCTTCTCCCTTTTCTATTTGTATTGTTTTCTTGTAGCTCTAGTTTCTCTTACTACCCTACTTGTTATTCCTTCTTGTTCTATCGTCTCTATTCCCTGCTTTCTTTTATCTCTTCTATCTTTCTCCCTTTCCTCTGTAACTTCTTCCCTACTTATACTATCCAATTCTTCTTTACTTTCCTCTTTATTTTCTTCTTTGCCTTCCATCATGAAATTTCTTTCAATTGGGCCTTTTCAATTGAATCTAATTTCACTTTTTTCCCTTGCCAGGTTACTAAAATACCTTCTGGCAGCAGCCATCTAAATGGCTCTTTATGCTTTATATATAACAATTATAATGATATTTGGCAAGATATATAATATATTTAAAACAGTATGTAGAAAAAGTGAAAAGAGAAAATCTAAAAAAACAAAAACTTATCAATCTTTTCTGTCAGATAGTGTCAATCAGAGTCCTATTACTTGCAACAAAAATTCCATTACTTGTAATGGCAGATTTGGTTAGTCATTTATAAACATTACTGTCTCTTCCAATTATGTATATCCCTTGATTTGGAGTATCCTCTTTCTGATCAAATATTCAGTTTGTTGTTTAATGTCCTCTTTTACAATGTCAATTATTCTTTAAATCTTTAAATCCAAAGAAAGTCAGATATCAAACTGTCCAAGAGTCCAGTTCTATACATTTCTTTTTTTCTCTTTAAGTTGTTTGCAGCCCAATAATTATTCTATTTGTAAACCACCTTAATTCTATAACAGTATTTGGAAAGTTATATAATATGTTTAAAGCAGTATATAAATAAAGAGGAAGGGAGAAATCTAACAAAAAAATCTAACTTATCCATCTTTTTTTGCCAGTTAATATCAATCAGAGTCCTATTACTTGTAACAAAATTTTTGTTTAGTCAGATATAAGCATTACCATCACTTCCATTTTGTATAACTGTTAAGTTTGATTGTCCTCCTTCTAGTCAAATATTCCTTTAGCTGTTTATTATCCTCTTTTACAATATAAGTTATCTTTTAAGACATTAGGTCCAAAAATAGGTCAAATATCAATTTTATCCCCAAGTTCAGTTCTGTAGGTTTCTTTTCTTTCTCTCTGAGTTATTTGCAATCCACTTTCTTTAATGGCTTCTCTTCCGGAAATGTAACTCTCACTTTCACTTCTTAGTTCCTCCACCTTTAACAATTATAATGTTTCAGGTTTAAATCCACAGATCTTCCAATTTCCCAGTGAAAGAATGTATAGCAAGTTTAGAACAAAAAGAAATCCAAAATAATTCCTCTCACCACTTTTACTCTGACTTCTTCATTACCAATTCTCTTCTTTTGCATTTGTGTGCTGTCAGTTCTTATTCAAATTCAGCTTCATCATCATCAAACACCACTTAAACACTTTTAGAGCCTCACTCTTAATGCACGATTCAATTCTTTATTGTCATTCTCACCAGAGATCCAAAGATTTTAACAATTTAGTTTGTTCTGATCTTCGCTATAAAAAAATCCCTCTTCTGCTTCCTGCTGTGTGGCTGTCTTCGCTCTGGACCTGTCAAATGAGGCAGGTTTTCTTCAAACGGTTTTGGGGAAGTTCTCCTGAGTGAACGGGTGTCTGCTTCACACCTGCTCACTCTCCAGAGTTTCCCCCACAAATTCGTAGATCTCTACAGGATCTGCGATGCCCCGAATGGGAATTCGACTGCAGAAGTTCATGCTGTGGGTCTGGAGCTCGTTCCCACAGCACGTATCGCTAGGACAATTACCACCGGAAGCCTCTAGTTCTCTCCAATTTCAAAAGTTTATTTCTTCTACTAAAAGATCTAAGTTATATAGTTATAATGTATCAAGTAACAACTTCTATTGTTTTCCATCTCTGTCTGTATGATCAGCCTGTAAATCTGCTGCACCGCCAAATCGCCATTCAGTCAAAACGCTTATTCACTCCAACAGTTCAGCTCTTAAATTCCTCTAAAGAAAAACTTTGGAAGATTTTATAGATATCATTGAGGAAATAAATAAAGATTATAATCACCAATCCTCCTAGTCACCAAACATATCCGATTGGAGTTTCTTTTCTCTTCTTATTTGCTACTTTGTTTCCTTGCGCTGTTACTTCTTAGCTATTTTTTCCGCTCCTTTCTCCTCCCGATCGCCAGGCCTGAAGCCCTGTCTGGCAATCTCTCTGCTTTGGATTTTAGAGTCAAACAAATTCAGCTCCACCATTCAATCCAATATTTGTACCTCCTTTTTTGGGGTCTCTTCTCGCACCAATGCTTTATGTTGATTAAGTTTGGGGAGATACCTGAATCTCTTGTCCACAATCCATCTGAGTCCCTAGTGGTTGCTTGGAATAGGGCGGCATCTGGGGCACTGGACCAGATTGTGCCTTTGCGACCTCTCCGCAGCAGTGGATCCAGGAAAGCTCCCTGGTTTACCGAGGAGCTCCGGGAGATGAAACACCAAAAGAGACGTCTAGAGTGACCCAGTAATTCTGAATCTGACCGAACACTCCTAAGAGCCTTTATTAGGACTTACTTGGTGGTGATACAGGTGGCAAAATGTTCGCATTTTTCTGCACTTATTGCATCCACTGATTTGCGCCCAGCCGCCCTTTTTAGGATGACTCGTTCCCTCCTCAATGTAGAGAGAAAGGAGGAACCCTTGCAGGGTAGAGCTGAGGAATTTGTACAGTTTCTGTCGGATAAAGTCACTCAGATTCAGATGAACCTGGACTCTGATTGGGCAATTCAGACTGAGATGACAGGGGCAGATCTTAGTCCTATTGTGTGGGATGAATTTGAGCCCGCAACGCCTGAGGAAGTGGACAAGGCTATTGGAGTGATGAGTTCCTCCACTTGTCTGTTGGACCCGTGCCCCTCCTGGCTGGTTTCGTCTAGCAGGGAGGTGACACGAGGCTGGCTCCAGGTCCTGGTCAATGCCTCCTTGAGGGAGGGATCCGTCCCACAACCATTAAAGGTGCCGGTGGTGAGGCCCCTCCTCAAGAAGCCCTCCCTGGATCCAGCAGAACTAAAGAACTTCCGTCCAGTCTCCAACCTACCCTTTGTGGGAAAGGTTGTAGAGAAAGTGGTGGTGCTCCAACTCCAATGGCTGTTAGATGAAATGGATTATCTAGACCCCTTTCAATTGGGCTTCAGGCCTGGCTACAGCACAGAAACTGCTTTGGTCACTCTGATGGATGATCTCTGGTGAGCCCGAGATGGGAGTCATTCCTCTATCTTGGTGCTACTTGACCTCTCAGCTGCTTTCGATACCATTCACCATGGTATCCTTCTGCGCCAACTAAGGGAGTTGGGAGTGGGAGGCACCATATTATGGTGGTTCTCCTCCTATCTCTCTGGTTGGTCACAGTCAGTGTTGGCTGGAGGTCAGAGGTCGACCCCTAGACCCCTCATTTGCAGGGTGCCTCAGGGCTCGGTCCTCTCTCCCCTCCTATTTAACATCTACATGAAACCACTGGGTGAGATCATCCATTGACATGGGGTGAGGTTTCAGCAATATGCTGATGACACCCAGCTATACATCTCCATCCCGTGTCAGTTCAGTGTAGCAGTAGACATGATGTGCTGGTGCCTGGATGATGTGAGGGTTTGAATGGGAATCAACAGGCTCAAACCTAACCCTGCCAAGACCGAGTGGCTGTGGATACTGCCTCCGATAGACTATACCAACTGTCCTTCCTTGGTTTTGGGGGGAGAGAAACTAACCCCCTCAGAACGGGTTCGCAATTTGGGTGTCCTCCTAGACTCACAGTTGAGATTAGACCAACATCTGACAGCTGTAGCTAGGGGGACCTTTGCACAGGTTCTCCTGGTGCACCAATTGCGACACTACTCTCCTCACGGTCACTCATGCCCTTATCACCTCACGGCTTGATTATTGCAATGCGCTCTACATGGGGCTACTCCTGAAGAGTGTTCGCAGATTACAGTTGGTCCAGAATGCAGCTGTGCGAGCTGTTGTGGGTGCACCCAGATACACCCACACTACATCAATCCTTTGTGAGCTGCACTGGCTTCCTATTGGTCTTCGGACAAAATTCAAGGTGTTGGTTATTACCTTTAAAGCACTACATGGCTCAAGGCCAGATTATCTTCAAGACTGCCTTCTACACATACCTCCCAGTGACCGGTAAGATCCCACAGGGTCGGTCTTCTCTGGATCCCATCAGCTAAACAGTGTCGGCTGGCGGGCCCGTGGGGAAGAGCCTTCTCTGTGGCTGCCCCGGCTCTCTGGAATCAGCTACCTCCCGAGATCCTCACTACCCCCACCTTATTGGCCTTCCGGAAAGCCATAAAGACTTGGCTTTTCCGATAGGCCTGGGGCCATTGACCTTTGGCAACAACTAGCATGGTCGGCCCATGAATGTATGAATGACTGAAATTATTTTAAATTGAAAATGTGTTTTAATCTGTTTTTTAATCTTTTATATGGATATATTGATTATGTTTCTTCTTGTTGTGAGCCGCCCAGAGTCCTTTGGGAGTTGGGCGGCATAGAAATATAAACAAACAAACAAACAAACAAACAAACAAACAAACAAACAATCTATGCTTCCTGCTCCTCAGCTGTCAGCGCTTTGAACCTGGCAAAACGGTTGGTTTCTTCCCGGCTGGAATCAAGAGGTTTCTCCTGAACCTTCAGGGGGATTGCCTTTCTCCTTGAGGTCCTTGGAGTTTCCCCTTTTTTCTATCTGCCTCTCCAGGGCTGATAGTGCCTTTTTAAGGCTTCCAGGCTAGGAAAAGGGAACTTCGGAAACGGAGCCCCATTTCTTTGTTCCAGTTGGCACTGATGTCACCGCCGGAAGTCCAGATTTTCTGGTATCATTCAAGGGTACCTAAATGAAGGTACTGGATTAAAATTGAAACATGAATGAATGTACAGTATGTTATTCAAGACCAGGAAGTACTTGACAGGACATATGTTTAATAGCCCAGAGATTCTAATCCTCGTTGTTATCATGGGACATAATTAAAGGAATATAAGTATCTCCTCTCATCTTCTCACACAGACTGAAAACCAAAGAGGCAACAGTGATTCAGAGTAATTTACACAATTAGCAATCACATTATTATCTAGTCACATCCATAGTTAATGCTTGGCATGTTATCAAGTTATTGTTTGGCACTAACACTAATTTACCCAAACATGTAAGCTGCAGAAGTGGAGTTTGGGGGAGAGAAAGAAAGAAAGACTTCTGCTGCTTCTGCTTTTGGGTGCATGAAAGGAAAGCAGCAGAAGCAGCAGAAGTCTTTCTTTCTCTCCCTCAAACTCCGGCTCTGTGGCTTCCATACCCCAACCAGGGCAGCGGCTGCTCTGCGAGTGTGCTTCTTGCTCTAGGGTGATGGTCATTGGAGACCTCCCCTTCCCCCCTGCTCCTCTCCACTCTGATCTCCCCATGGTCCCCCCACCCGAGCGCTGACTGACTGGAGCGCCCACCAGCATGCCCGGGAAGCCCCTCCACCTTGGGAGTCACCAGATGGGACGGCAGCTGAGCCAGACTCTTCCTGGGGAGGGGAGCATCACAGGACCCTTGCCTGCACTCCCTTCCTCCGCAGGCCCCGCTTACTCTTCCCAGGTGCCCAGCAGTGAGACACCGGGCAGCTACGCTGAGGGCAGCCCTGACAGACACAGCTCAGCTGGCCCAACCAAGGCCAGTGCTCCCTGCCCGCAGCTGAGCTTGGCCTGCAGGGGGCCGTCTGGGGCCTCCATAGGTGGTGGTGGCGAAGGCAGCAGAAACACCTGCAGTACCTCAGCCATCCCCGCTGAGCAGAAGCAGCCACCAAGCAAACCTTTTGGGTGGGGGTGGGGAGAGTGCATGTAAGACACAGCACCAGGACAACGAACCTTTTGGCTGCATGCTGCAAGCAAGAAATCTTTCTCTCCTCCAAACTCTGCCAGAAATGAGTCTTTGTGACTCATCATGCCTGCGCAACTTCTTGGAGTGAAAGGAGAGAAAGATTTCTTGCATGCAGAGTGCAGCCAAAAGGTTCGTTGTCATGGTGCTGTGTCTTACGTGCACTCCCCCCACCACCAAAAGGTTTGCTCGCTGGCTGCTTCTGCTGCTGTACCTGGCTAGAAGTTTGGCTGTCAGTTTGGCTTCCTCAGGCAGCCCGTGAGAGTTTCCTCCCCCTCCCGCTTCACTCGAGAGCTGGAGGCAGGGGTGGGAGCAGAGAAGCTGCTGCTAGATGCTTTGTTTCCTCGCAGTTTCTGAACAGCCAGTGAGTCCAGGCAGACCACAACACCACCGCTTGAACCTCCACCGCAGCATGCTCCAAGTCATCATGCCCTCCTCCTTGTCTTTGTCACCTGCCTCTGGCTCCGCCACTCCCAGCACCATTGGCACTCTCGCCTCTGCCTCTGCCCCTCTCCCTGCCCCTACCCAGGACCGGGTCACCACCCCCGCCACTACTGGCTCTGCCCTCTGCTGTTTTTATCAAGTGTGTGTGTGTGTGTGTGTGTGTGTGTGTGTGTGTGTGTGTGTGTGACAGAGAGAGAGGGGGGAGAGAGGGAGAGAGGGAGAGAGGGAGAGAGGGAAAGAGGGAGAGAGAGAGAGAGAGAGAGAGAGAGAGAGAGAGGGAGAGAGGGAGAGAGGGAGAGAGAGAGAGAAACGGTGGAGAGGAAACTCTTTCAAACAATGTTGCCTGCAATTCTTGTTATTCCCCTCCATCATTTCTCTCTCTCTCTCTCTCTCTCTCTCTCTCTCTCTCTCTCTCTCACACACACACACACACACACACACACACACACACACACACACACACACACACACACACTTGTTCACTTGAAAGGGATGGCTGTGCTTTGCTTCTATTGTAAGCACGCACTTCCCACAATTGGGGCGGTGGCGATTCCTACGAGCTGCATGGCTTTCTGCCTCATTGTAGCAGGAACCTAAGCAAAACCCATAGAGTGCAAGTGCTCACCACAAGGTGAGCTGCGGAACAGAGGGGTCCTTGGCTGCAAGATGGCCTAGCACAGTGGGCAGAGCTGGGGCTAGCAAGAGTGTGCTGGAACTGTCTCCAGGCACCTGGAGAGACAGAATTCCCAGCCCTCGCTCGATCAGCTGATCAGCGGGCCATGGTTAAGAGGCCCAGCAGCCTTGAGGTGACCGGGGAAGGGAAGGGCTGCCTCCTGTGTTGGCCACACCCACCCCTTCACTAGCCATTTACAGGGGAGGGTGTATATTTATGCCCACCCCAAAAATCAGGCTTGGCCTTATTTTCAGGACATGTCCTATTTTTGGGGAAACACGGTAGTATACTAACCTGGGGATGGATATGTTCAATTAATATGTACAGCAAGCATTTCATTGACCATGGATTATTTAGTCTAATAAATTCTGTGCACAGTACTGCTAGTCACTATCTCTATATCTCCCAGTAAGAAAATAGGATCTATGTAACTACACAAAGATATCTGAAGATTTAAAAAGATGCTTTTTGGGATTTGGAGCTGAAAAAGAAAAGGGAAAAGAATTGGATCAACAGCGACAAAAGGAAAAAGGATATTGAAAATGAAGGACAGACTGATGACTATGTTGGAATTTATGATGATTACACTGGGATTTACAGTGACAAAAGGAGTGTAGGGAGAGAATATTGGTATTGGATAAAACAATTTAAAAAAGAAGGGGGAAACAAGGAGAAGAGATTAAGAAGAATTGAAGGTAGACCTATACAAATAATATACTTAAAGGGGAGAAAAGGAGTTTGGAGGAAAAGAAGTTGGGGGTACAAAAGTAAAAGGAAGAAAAAGAAGAAGTTAAGAAAATGGGAGTGGAAATTAAAAGAAAATGGATGATTGATGATGGGAAGGAATAGAACTTTATTTTAGTACTATTATATCATATTTGATTGTGATAACTATTATTAATAGTGAATAAGATTTGATTAAATATTTAATATAAACATTTATTAACTAGGTTTTTTTTCTTTTCTGTGAATTTATAATTCTGTTGTAGATTGGTATAAGATTGATTGTAAAAAATTAAATTTAAAATTGATGGAATTAAATATTTGTACCAACAGAGGGAAAAGATAAAAACATAAGAAAGAATGAAAATAGGTCAATTGTTGGAAGTATATATAATTTGAATAATTATTATTTCCTTGTATAGGATAAGATTTGTATAATTCACAAATTTGATGTAATATAGAAAAAACTCTGATGATTATCGGTGTTATTGGAGTAATATAAGAAGTTGAAATGAATAACTAATATGACTATAAGATTTTAATATAAATTAAATAATTAAAATGTTGATTTCTATGGGGCATTTAGAAATGATAGAAATAGGGGGGAATGAAAAAAAGAATGATGAGTAAGGAAATTAATGAAGGGGAGGAAACAATACGGCTTAAAATTAAGAGGCAGGAGAGATAATAACTATCTTGGGAAGTTAAGCAATAGCAGTTAATTTGGATTAAAAATGGGAAATTAATTGGTGGTGGACCCAGAAGACAAAATTAGATTGGGAGGTAGCATTAGTTTAGCAACATATACCTAGATTAAAGAGTTATAGATACAGAAATGATATAAGAATAAAAATCTTAGAAGAGGCACCGCTAGTTTAAAAATTTGGAATATACTATCAGTCTGTTAAATATGAGATGAGTTAGGATAAAGAGCAGTCAGGGAAAGGTAAAGAGGGAGAAAGAGGAAGTAGAAGGTGAAGGGAGAGGAGGAGTGGAGAGGAGTAGAGGGGGAGTGAAGGAGTAAGAAGGTAGAAGGAGGAGATGGAGATAGAGGGAGGGGAGTGTAACGGAAAGAAGAAGAACAGACTGACGAACAGTGGTTGAAAATAGGTACAAAATAAGATATTGATTTTTGAATGATTGAATTAAAATATATAACTATGTATATTATTGACATATTTTAAGGTATGTGTGTATTGATATATAAATGGAGTTGTGGAGAAAAAATAAAAAACTTTTTGCTTTTTTATACATAGTTCAGTCTATTTCTTGAAGACACTTTACTTCAGGAATACACATGCACACACATCGAAAGCTGTATCTTAAATGGGAATAGTTAAAAAACAGCTTTTTAAAGCTTCTTGTGAGGAAAAGTATTTGGCAGACAGCTGCATCACTGGGACTATTAATTAAGTGATACAGGAAATAAACTGCTGTTAGTTTGCACTCTGAGATATTATAGTAATAATATTATTATACTATAGTATAGTATTATACTATATATTATACTATAGTATAGTACTATAGTAAACTCTGATCCAGACCAGACCTATCCTTCCTACAAAGAATCCGCTCCCGTGAACTCTGCCATGAACTAAAAATGTGACAAGACAATGGTGAAACTGACCTGTATATAGACTACCGTGCAGATTGCATCAAAACTAAATCTCCCATCCTACATCCCAACATTCAACCTCCCACCATTCAAAACTAGGAACGCACGCCCCAAACTACCTCTCTACCTGCAACTTCTACAACCACTAATGACTTTATCTACCTCGCTACTACCACTGACCAAACTTCCTCACCACCTACCAATACTAACAACTCTACTATAGACCTCAATTACCCTAACCTTAACTACCTTAACCTCAACTACCTCACTTCTACTACTAACTTAACTACCCAACTACCTACCACTCCCTCTACCTCTCCAACTAATAATGACCTTAAATGCAAGCTACTTAATGCAAGAAGTCTTGCAAATAAAATACCTGAATTCCTCCTCCTATTAAATACGACCAATTTCGACATCATATTTGTCTGCGAAACATGGCTAAACTCATCCCTCCCTGACTCAATTATTATAGAAAGAAACTATCATGTTTTTTGATCTGATTGTGAACTCTATAGAGGAGGCGGTGTTGCCATCTTTTACAAAAAGTCCTTAAATCTCAAAAACATCCAAGTAACACACGATCTTGCTCTTCCCGAGATGATCTTCTGTGAACTATCTTTAAACACCACATTACAATTTCTACTATGCTACAGAGCCCCAGACTATGACATTGAACATGCAAATAAGTTAACTTCACTCCTTACGTGGGCAGCCTCCAGCCCACACCCTCTCATCTTTCTTGGCGACCTAAATCTACCTCTTATCAAATGGTCCCTCAACGAATGTTCCACAGAACCTATACACTCAACCCTGTACAATGCTGTAACCAATCTGGGGCTGGATCAACTAGTATCCAACAACACTCCTTCAACAACCTACTCCTTCATAAGCTAGAAAAAAGTGGGATAGACAGCTACACAACCAGATGGATTAACAATTGGCTGACCAACCGTACCCAGCGAGTAGTCCTCAATGGCTCTAAGTCCACATGGAGAGAAGTAAGCAGTGGGGTACCACAAGGTTCCGTCCTAGGCCCAGTACTCTTCAATATCTTTATAAATGACCTAGATGAGGGAATAGCAGGAGAACTAACCAAATTTGCAGATGACACCAAGCTGGCGGGAGTAGCAAACACCCCAGAGGACAGACTCAAAATCCAGAGGGACCTCGACAGACTCGAACACTGGGCCCAAACCAATAAAATGAAATTTAACACAGAGAAAAGTAAAATTCTACACCTAGGCAAGAAGAATCAAAAATACACATACAAACTGGGCGAAACCACACTCAATAGCAGCGATTGCGAGAGGGATCTCGGAGTCCTGGTAGACAGCCAACTAAATATGAGCCAGCAGTGTGCAGCAGCAGCCAAAAAGGCCAACACAGTCCTGAGCTGCATAAATAGAGGGATACAATCAAGGACCAGAGAGGTACTAGTACCACTCTATAAAGCCTTGGTCAGACCACACCTAGAGTACTGCATCCAGTTTTGGTCACCACACTACAAAAAAGACATTGAAACTCTAGAGAAAGTGCAGAAGAGAGCAACCAGGATGATAAAGGGTCTGGAAAATAAAACATACAAAGAGCGGTTGCAGGAACTGAGCTTGGCCAGTCTAGCGAAGAGAAGGACCAGGGGTGACATGATAGCAGTGTTTCAATACTTGAGGGGATGCCACAGAGAGGAGGGGGTCAGGCTGTTCTCTATCGCACCAGAAAGCCAAACAAGGAATAACGGATGGAAGCTGGCCAAGGAGAGATTCAACCTGGAAGTGAGGAGAAACTTTCTGACGGTGAGAGCGATCAACCAGTGGAACAGCTTGCCAGCAGAGGTTGTGAGAGCCCCAACACTTGCAACCTTCAAGGAGAGACTGGATTGCCATCTGTCTCAAATGGTGTAGGAACTCCTGCTTGAGCAGGGGGTTGGACTAGATGACCTACAAGGTCCCTTCCAACTCTAATAATAAATCTAAAAAACACTAGACTCAATAACTGCCCTGATTTCATCTTCTGCAACAGTTCAAACTCAATATATGGATTACTAACAAAAGAACCCTTCTCCAACAGTGATCACAGTATGATTGACTTCAATCTCAATATACATCCTTACAAAAATCAACAATATGACAAGATCCCCAGTTACAATTTCAAAAAAGCAAACTTTGATCTCATAAACACTGACCTCTCTTCTCTTGATTGGCAAACCCTATTCATGGACTGCAACACTGCTGATGACCACTACAACATTTTCCTATGTCAAGTCCAAAGAGTCATAAAACTATACGTACCACTATTCATTCCCAATAACAGGAAGAACAAACTACCCACAACAATAAGGAAGCTCCAATCAAAAAAAAAATCTCTCTGGCGTAAAAACAAAACGGGCCACATAACCAACTATAAAACCCTATACAAAAACTTATGCAAACAAATAAAGATTGAATGCACTAATTATGATATCAATCAAGAGGAAAACCTCCTGCGCACAAATTCCAACTGACCATCTACAAGTTCGTAAACAACAAACTCAAAGTGACGAGAACTATCCCACCCCTTAAAGGCCCCAACAATAAAGACTGTAATGATGAATCCGACAAAGCCAACCTCTTCAACACATTCTTCGTCTCAGTCTTTATAAACAGCAACAACTCATGTCCTATATTCCCTAGTCAAACCTCAAACAATGACAATGATCTAATACAAACCGACTTTACAGAAGACAAGGTTAGAAAGGCTCTACACAACCTAAAACCATCCCTATCCATAGGACCAGATGGACTTTGTGCTTACTTCTTAAAAAAACTTTCCACCGTCCTATCAGAACCTCTAAGCATTATTTTTGACATATCTCTCAGAACCAGCACCCTACCCAACCTATGGTCACTAGCCACGGTTATCCCTGTCTTCAAAAAGGGAGACCCCAACCTAGTTGAAAATTATAGACCAATCTCCTTATGATTCCATAACCTGCAGAGTCATGGAATCAATCATCAACCAATCCATTACCCTCCACTTAGAGACAAATAACCTACTCTCTCACAAACAATTTGGTTTCAGAAAAATGTTATCCTGCAACCTACAACTTCTACATTGTAAAAACATATGGACTACAAAACTCGACCAGGGCAAAGCAATAGCAATCTACATAGACTTTTGTAAAGCCTTTGACTCCGTAGTACACGACAAACTACTCCTAAAACTAAAATCTTATGGCATCTCTGGCCCCCTACACAAATGGATAACTGCATTCCTGTCAAACAGACAACAAGTGGTTAAAATAGGATCATCTCTATCAAACCCTGTACCTGTTAACAGCGGTGTTCCCCAAGGAAGCGTTTTAGGACATACTCTCTTCATTCTTTACATAAATGACATTTATGATATTATACAAAGCAACTGCGTCCTCTTCGCAGATGACGTAAAACTATTCAACACCACAGATAATACTACAACCCTTCAAAAAGACCTTGACTATATATCTGAATGGTCAAACAAGTAGCAACTACCAATCTCTATCAACAAATGCTCAGTTTTACACATTGGCAAAAATAATCAAAACACAAAATACAAACTTGATGATCATGACCTTGATGATGATTCTCACTCAGTAAAGGACCTCGGAGTACTCATCTCTAACGATCTAAGTGCCAGAGCCCACTGCATCTACATAGCAAAGAAGGCATTAAGAGTGGTTAACCTAATCTTGCGCAGCTTCTTCTCTGGTAACATTGTACTCTTAAACAGAGCATACAAAACATTTGCTAGACCGATTCTTGAATACAGCTCATCAGTCTGGAACCCACACCACATATCAGACATTAACACAATTGAGAATGTCCAGCGATACTTCACAAGAAGAGTATTACATTCCTCTGTTCACAACAGAATTCCTTATGAAACAGACTTGAAATTTTGGGACTTCAAAATTTAGAACTCCGCCGCCTTCGATCTGACCTAAGTGTAGCTCACAAAATTATCCGCCTCAATGTCCTACCCGTTAACGACTATTTCAGCTTCAACCGTAATAATACACGAGCTCACAATAGTTACAAACTTAATGTAAACCGCTCCAGACTTGATTGCAAAAAATTCGACTTCAACAGAGTTGTCAACGCCTGGAACACTTTACCTGACTCAGTAGTTTCTTCCCCAAACCCCAAAAACTTCAACCTCTTATTATCTACCATTGACCTCACCCCATTCCTAAGAGGTCAGTAAGGGGCGTGCATAAGCGCACAATCGTGCCTACCGTTCCTGTCCTAATGTACCCATATAATCATACCTCTTTTACATATATATTCAATCATGTTTTACTGTTTGTACTTTGCTTATAATCATATGCTTGACAAATAAACAAATACAAATACAAATACAAATTATCTCTTCCTATAATTTTGGTGACTGCTTCAGAGAAAGAAAATAAGAAACATACACTGAGCTATAGTAAAAAAATAAAAACTAAGAAGAGTTATTAAATGTAGCCATTTGGCAGTTTGATGTAGTGCTAAAGTGCTGGTCTAGAAAGCAGGAGTTTGAGGCCTGCCTCAGGCATGAAACTTGACTAGTCAATCTCTCCGAGCCCAAGAGCTTTTCAGAGAGTTGTGGTGGGGAAAATAGGAGGTAGGAGTATTGGATATTTCATCACCTTGAGTTATATATAAAAAGCTGAATAATAATGTAATCATTATTCTAATAATTCCATATGAAAGCCAGATTGAAAATAAATAACAAAGATTCATTACTGGAAAAAATATTTTGATTTTTATTTGTGACAACAGCTATGTGAAGGATATTTTGGTGGAGGAAAATAATATAATCATAGTACACTTTGTCATTCACTTGTTCATACCTACTGTTGCCATATATGAAGATTACCTAAATATTACCAAGTGTAAATGGTGTTCTAGTGCTCAACTACACTATATTTGATAACTCATAGTGCAATGCTACAATGTTACAGTTTTGTAATGGTAGCTGAACATGTAAATACTTTGTGTTGTGCTGTGATTATAGCCATCTCAAAGCCAGCGCAAGTACCATCATTCTTCTATCATTCTTGAATGGTCTTCAAACATTTCAAAGCACTCAGAAGTTTAATCAATGAATCACTCAACTTTATTCAATATCCCACCAATAGATGCAAAATAGAATTTGTTCTATATGGCAATGATGAACATATTGTCACTAAGATCCATAAAATGTTATTGAAATTGAATTTGGAAAATGAACATGTAAAACATTATATGATTCAGTGGGCAAGGAATTTTGGATATAATGTGATGCTTGAACTGTCAGAATATTCATGACTGGGAAGACATAGTAACAAGGTCAGCCAATGAATAGCCATAGCAACAGATCAGCCAATGAGGGTTGTTTTTGGAAACAAAATCTTAAGGAAAGAGTCTGGGTGTGGCTTAAACTCTGTGCTCAGCTCTAAAATGAAACAAGTCTGGACTTGTCTGCTCTGAACTGAAATTAATCTTTTCTCTCTACCACATTGAAGAATCAGCAACTGGTATTGTAAATTTACTTCATGTATTATTGTGTGTATAAAGAAGTTAATGAATCCTGCTGCATCAGTTACCTGTGTGTGGTTTCTGGATTTAATTTTGCAACAAATTCTGAAAGATTATGGGCCCAGAGCACACAGAAGACTGAATTGTAATTAAGCTGAAGGACTGCCTGTGTTTAAAGGAGAAACAAGGCAGAGAAAGATTGCAGGATGGCTGCTGTGAATTTAAGGAGAGCTCTCTGCCTCGTTTGGGACAGAAGAACTACCATATTGTTCGGAGTATAAGACGCACTGGAGTATAAGACGCACCTTAGTTTTGGGGGAGGAAAACAAGGAAAAAAGGTCTGTGCCTCCAAGCAATTTGCCAAACAGCAAACAGCAAACAGCACAGATGATATACACTGTTTGCTGTGTATTTCTGTGAATGTGTGCCTGACCCATAGAAATAGCAAAGAATTGGAGAAATGTACATTATGCCAGAAAGTTTTCTTAAATGTAGTCACACTAACTCCTCCCAATTATTTAAATAGATCTACTCCAAGGTAAGTCAGGATTTAACTCTAATACTAAACAGGACACTGTTACATTTCAGACTATACTTGTACAGAGCTGTTAAAATTAATTAAAATTTCTGGAAGTATACATTATTCTCTATTATTTAAAAGAAGATACAATAGCACTCTTCAGAGCAAGCATTTATTTTAAAAAGCTTCTTTATTTTGTTAAGTTGTCTAGATTTACAGGGGTCTCCAACCTTGGCAACTTTAAGACTAGTGGACTTCAACTCCCAGAATTCCACAGCCAGCAAAGCTAACAAAGCTGGCTGTGGAATTCCGGGAGTTGAAGTCCACAAGTCTTAAAATTGCCAAGGTTGGAGACCCCTGGCTCTAGAACAATAATAAAGCAGTCTTTAAAAAATAAGTCTAATAATTTGAACATTCTACGGACATTTATAGTTATTCACTTACCCCCTTGCATCCAGTTCAGCAGAAAATAAAAATCTGCGTGTCTCTCCCAGCTATTTGCCTCTTTGCAGTTTCAGTTTCAGTTTCATTTTAGCATGTGGCCAATCAGCTGGGGATTGGGAAGATGCTAGGGACTTGCTTGTCTTAACAGGCTCTTCCCTGTTTGCTGCAAACAGGTAAATTGCTGGAAGACAGAGGCCAAAGGGTGGAGGTGGCTGGGTGGGGCTATATTCGGTGTATAAGACACACCCAAGTTTTCACCCTGTTTTTTGGGGTAAAACGGTGCGTCTTATACTCTGAAAAATATGGTATATAATTTGGACTGCAAAGATGGAGTGTTTCCAGAAGGCTAAAGAGCTCTGGGATATTGTTGTTAATCCACCCCAGGACCCCTTAACAGCTGCAGAGCAGATGCAGTATGATAAAGCAATGACTTATATCATCTTAAGTTTAGAAGATGAACAATTTATCAATGTGGCTACTTTAAAGACTGCAAAGGAGGTCTGGCTGAAATTAATAAGTGTGCATGTGAGCGTGTCAGCATGCAATATTATACAATTATCAAGAAAATTATACACAGCCTGTTTGCAACCAGGAGACTCTGTGGAACAGCATTTTGTATAAATGCAAACTATTTGTGGAGTTAGAACAGCGTGGAATGAATATTCCTGAATCTCAGAGGGTGCTGTTGGTGTTAAACAGTCTTGATGAAACATGGGACATTGTTTCTGCAGTATTTGAGTGCAAACCAGAGCAGGAGTTGCGTTTGCAGGCCTTAAAGGCTTGTTTGATTGCTGAGGAGTAAAGGCACCATTTTAGAAAAAGCCACAAGGAGAAATTCCTGAGGTGGGGGCTCAAGGAGCAGAGAGATAAGAGCAACAGAAAATTCCACAGACTGGCTGTCTGCAATGAGAAATGTAGCAGCAGAAGATATCAGATTACAGCACAGCAACAACTGTGGTGCTTCATTTGTGGTGAAAATACACATTTAAAGAAGGACTATTTGCAAAGGAAAAACTATTTGTAAGGAACAAATTATTTGCAAGACAAAAATTATTTGCAAGGAAGAAACTCAGCTGATGGACAAGTTGCTGTGGCAAAAGTCAGCTATTGCAATAGCAGAGACAAATGGTTGACAGACAGTGGGGCAAGTCAAGCAATTGTTAATAATTCTAAATTGTTTTACAGAATGGATCCTGTTAAACCGGAAGTTAGCTTGCTGGAAGGAAGATGCAGGAAGGCAGCTTGTATAAAATTGCTGTTTATTCACACAATGCAGTTCGACAGAAAAACACACAGAATAGAGCTGACAGCTTCCTCTGTATAAGGAGGCTGCCAGGGAGGGACCAATGAGAGCCAACCAATCAGCCAATCAGCCAATCAGCCGGCATGATTTCAAGCCAAGGATTCAACACCCCTCCCCCCTTAAATCGCACAAACATAGTCCTTCAAATAGGCAGGGCTCCACCGGCTCCGCCCAGACCTTCTCAGAACCAGTCCTGGAGTTAAAGGAAGGAGGGACCGCTGAGCACCGCTCTCGCCCTCTGCCGAGTCGACAGGAGCCGTTATCCCCAAAGGAGAGATCAGTGCTGACGAAGCCATCCCTAGAGGCGAGACCGGTGCTGGAGAAGCCATCCCAGCAGATGATGGTGCTGGTGAAACCGTGGTGAGCGAGGGCGCGATCGGAAGGCTGCCTGGAGTCGGTGCAGGTGACATACTAGAAGGTTGGGTGGTATCAGGTACGCGGCGGCGAAGCTGGTTTATGTGCCGCCGCCAAGTTCGTCCATCCTCTAACAGAACCTTGTAAGAACAAGGTCCTGTTACTTGAGAGATATGTCCGGAGACCCACTTAGGCCCAATCCCTAGGTTCAATGCGAAAACAGGATCCCCCAGTTGTAACGATCTAGGAGTGGTCTGCCTGCAGGGTTGTTGTAAGTCCACATACCCGGGATGGAGACGATCGAGTATGGTTCTTAAGCGTCGTCCAATTAAGAGTTCAGCGGGGCTTAGGCCTGTAGTCTGACATGGGGTTGTGTGCTGGGCAAATAGGTATGTAGTTAAACTAGCCTGCCAGTTGGAGGTGCCCAAACGGCTTAGGGCCTCTTTGGCAGACCTCACGGCCCTTTCTGCCAATCCATTAGCAGCAGGGTGAGCGGGGGCAGTTTTAGCGTGGCGCACCCCCATCTGAGCCAGGTAAGCCTCAAACCCCGAGGAAGTAAACTGTGGTCCATTATCCGTAACTATCATTATCAGGAAGGCCATGTGAGGCAAAAATAGGGTCCAGGATTGAAATAATGGACTCAGAAGTGGTGGAGGGCATTCGAGCCAACTCCACCCATTTGGAATAAGAATCTACCAGTACTAGAAAGGTTTGGCCATGAAAAGGGCCTGCCAGGTCCATATGCAGACGAGACCAAGGGGCTCTAGCAGATTCCCATTCTAAGACAGGAGCAGCAGGAGGGCTTGGCCTAGACAACTGGCATGGCCTACATTTATTAACCCAGACTTCTATTTGTTCATCCATCCTAGGCCACCAGGCATAACTGTGTGCAAGCGCTTTCATCCGGATTATGCCTGGATGAGCCCTATGGAGACATTGGAGGATGTTGGTTCTAAGACTGGGAGGTACCACCACCCTTTGCCCCCAAAGCAAACATTCTTTCATCACTGTTAGTTCATGCCTTCTATTAAAGAAAGGCTGGAACATGGGAGAAGGGGAAACTAATGGCCATCCCCTACGTACCCAGTCTAAAACCTGCAAAAGGACAGGGTCCTTCGCAGATTTGGACGCGATATGAGAAGCAGTGACAAGCACAGACAACTCATCCACAAGCAAAATAGAGACCGTCGGTGCTGGATCCTGAACGGGCCTGGGCAATGGGCATCTGCTTAAAGCATCTGCATTTCCCATTTGCCGGCCCGGGCGGTAGTGGAGAGTGTATGAATAAGAGGCCATAAACTCCAACCAGCGAGACATCCTAAGGGATAAGACGTTAGGGCTCTGCCTATTATTTGCAAGGATTCCTAGGAGGGGCTTATGATCAGTCAGAAGATGAAAGTGCCGCCCGTAAAGATAACCGTGAAACTTTCTTACGCCAGCGACACATGTGAGAGCCTCGTGGTCAAGCTGGCTATAGTTCCTCTCTGTCTGAGACATTGTGCAAGAATAAAAGGCCAATGGTGCCTCTGAGCCATTTGGGAGGATGTGACTTAGTACCGCTCCCACCCTGTATGGGGAGGCATCACAGGCTAGCAGCAGTGGGAGGCTGTCACTGTATTGAACAAGGACAGTTAAAAGCTGCTTAATTGCTCTGAAAGCAGTCTCTTCTGCTGAACCCCAATGCCATACCGTACTGTTGTCTAAAAGTCTGTGAAGAGGTTCAGCCAGGGTGGCCTTGTGAGGTAAAAATACCGAATAGAAATTGAGGAGGCCTAAGAAAGCCTGCAACTCTGACCTGGAAGAGGGAGTAGGAGCTAATTGAATAGCCTCAATTTTGGAAGGGGTGGGACGAATGCCATGGCCATCAATAAGAAACCCGAGGAATTCCACCTGGGGGACCCCAAAATAGCATTTATCAGGATGCAAATGCAGGCCTACTTCTCTAAACTTGAGGAGAATGGCTCTAACCCTTGAGAGTAGTTCTGAGGGGGTGGAGGCAGAAATAAGCACATCATCAAAATAAGGCACCACCCCCTGCAACCCATGTAGGAGCCTTTCCATGAGGCTCTGAAAAATGCCGGGGGCAATGCTAATGCCAAACTGGAGCCTAGTACATTTAAAAGCTCCCCGGTGGGTAACAACAGTTTGAGCTAAGGCAGTCGGCTCGTCCACTAGGAGCTGCTGGTAAGCTTGTGCCAGGTCCAGCTTGGCGAAAACAGACCCCCGGCCCAACGAGTGCAGGAGGTGTTGCACTACTGGAATAGGATACGGATTGGACTGAAGGGCCTTGTTCAATGTAGCTTTATAATCAGCGCAAATTCTCACTGTCCCGTCAGGTTTAAGGGAAATTACGATGGGAGTTTCCCACCTTGCATGATCAATGGGCTGTAATACCCCTTGAGAAATTAGTTTATCCAATTCACGGTCTACTTTAGGCCCTAGAGCTAATGGGACCCTTCAAGGCTTCAACCGGATGGGGGCCACCTGAGGATCCAAATTAAAAGAAATTGGGGTGCCATTATATTTACCAAGCCCTGGGGCGAAAACATCAGGAAACTCCTTCTGTAACAATGCCATATGGCCCTTGGAGGTGATGGTAGAGTCTGGTAAAGCAGTGGTAGTATGTATTCCAGAGACAGCCAGACCAAGCGCATGGAACCAATTAAGGCCAAGCAGGGCAGGCAAGTGTCCATTGACAACAATGAGAGGAAGGTAATCTTTAAAACCTGCATAAGAAATAAGAAAGGACCCACACCCCACAAGGGGAATTCGATTCCCTTGATAATCTTTGAGAGCAATGGGGCATGGTTCTAAACGTCCTTTATCAAAATTAAGAAATAACTGGATCAAGGTAGCCCAGGAGAGTAGAGTTTTGGATGACCCCGTATCCACCTCCATCCGACATTTTTGACCCTCAATATGAATAGTAACAAACAACTTTTGTGAGGGGTCAACCAAAGAAGCATGGTTCACATGGTAAGAAACTGGAGAAGGGTCTCTGGAGGTGGAATAACATGACTCTTGAAGAGTAGAAGATCTTGGTCTAAATCCTGGAGGTGGTCTTGAAGTAGGAACAGAAGGAAACTTTTGGGGATATACCCCAGTAGGTATTCTTGCTGATGCCAACAAAGAAGATCTGCAAACTCTAGCTAAGTGTCCTTGCTTTCCGCAACGGTGGCAGGTGACATTTCTAAAATGACAGTCAGTTCTATTATGCCCGCCCCCACAACTGAAACAAGTTTGCTGGGATGATTGCTCAATTTTGGAGGGTTTTCTCCTTGCTGTTTGGAGTTTGCAAATGTCATGTTCGTCATCTGAGAAGATGTCAGGGTCTGAATCCTCATGGTGAATAGATTGAGGTCTAGTTTGAATAGATACAGGTCTGGCTTTCTGCATTTCTGAGGCAGACTTCTCAGAAAGCTCAGAAGCCCTTGCCTCATCCAATGCAGTAATAAGATTAAGGTCTTTCTTTGCCAGTAAACATCTCTGAAGTTGCAAATCTTGGACCCCACAAATCAATTGATCAAGAAGGAGGTCCTCCAAATCTGTGAATTCACAGTTCACAGCTGCAGTACGCAGGGCAGCAATGTAATCATTTATCAACTCACCCTCCTTCTGAAAACACTGTCTAAAAGCATGTCTCCTCACCACTCTAGGGGGTGCAGGAGAATAATGATTCCGAAGCCTATCTATGAGAGTGTCCCAGGAAACAAGGTACACCTCCTGGGGGGCAGTGAGGGCTCTAGCAGTGGCAAAAATGTCCCTACCACAGGAGCTTAAAAAATAACCCAACTTGCGAGAGCTGGATAATTCAGTCAAGTCAGCAGCCCTAAGCACACACTCAAAACGGGTCAGGTAATCGTCCCAGGTCTCAGTGGCTGGTTCAAACAATGGAAACGAGGGCAGGGCCATCATCTTAAAAGAACAAAAAATAACAATTGCTGTGATAAACGACGTCCAGTTTTGTTGCATATATCTTCCCCCACCTTTTTGGGGTTGGACTAGATGACCTGCAAGGTCCCTTCCAACTCTGTTAATTCCTCTAGAGAATAGAAGTGCATATGCAGAGTCTTAAGGACTTGTAACATATGCATGGAAACTTGTAAGAGGAAATGGTTAACCACATAGGCTTATGCTAGAAGCTTGCTAACTCGTAAACAGCAAAGAAGAAACTTAAGTAGGTCAAACACAATGCCACAGCAACATGCCTAGATGCACAGGATATAGGAGGAGGATGGGCAAAGAGCTTCATACGCAGTTAGAAATTCATTGTATGGCTTATATGTAATCACATGTATCTTTACGTATCGCCTTCTGATATTACGTATGTGTGTCAATAAATAGGGACCCCGGACTTCGGTTCGGGGCAGATCCCATCCCGTGGAAACCTCTGTGTCCAGGAGCGTTTTTCCTAGATTTGGCCTTCATGAGATTCTGTCCACCAGAGTAAACCAGGAAACCACCCTCCGGGAGAGGACGTGGTTTTCCCAGTCAAAGCCACCCTCCGGGAGAGGAATAGGAAGTGGCTTTCCCATACCTGGTGACCCCGACGTGATCGTCGCAACGCGCTTCACCGAAGGCGTTCCTGACTCCTCCATTTCACCCCGC
The DNA here is from genome assembly GCA_023053685.1 of Diadophis punctatus similis. Lineage (NCBI taxonomy): Eukaryota > Metazoa > Chordata > Lepidosauria > Squamata > Dipsadidae > Diadophis > Diadophis punctatus. The sequence continues at coordinate 23,362,033 of JALIGW010000008.1, forward strand.
GCGCGCTCAGGAAGACCCGTCCGGTCAACCTTCTTCGTGAGTATGGAGGCGGATTTCTCTAAGCACCTCCGCGAACTTAGAGAAATAGTCAGAGATACCAAAATTTCAGGGGAGAAACCCCCTACAAAAAAGGATTTGGTCACCCTTTTGACATATATTTGGCAACAATGTCCCTCATATCCCGAAAAGGGATCCATCAAATTGTCAGTATGGACTGAATTGGGAACTTATTTCCATGCTGCACCATGTGCCCCAATTTCCATCATTATGACTTGGAAGTTCATTCTCAAATACTTGCAACGTGCCTACATCAGTGCTGTTTTTGCAACGTTTTGTAAAAAATGGGGAATAGTACAGAAGTTTGGCCAGGGTCAATCGATTTCTGAACGTGCCAACCAGACCCTAAAACAAAGGCTTAAACGATTTGAGCGGAAAAAACATCCCCCTGGCCTCCCATTGAAGCAAGACATCCTTAACAGAGCTTTAACTGGAACTCCACCATCATCTGCAGCAGAACGACATTTCTCCACCTCGGTCGGACCACCGGTAAGACCACCCGTTTACTATCGAGAACTTCCGGATCCCACTTGGAAGGGCCCGGCCGGCCTCATCACGTGGGGAAGAGGTTACGCTGCCATCGAGCTCCCTGATTGCGTTCTTTGGGTCCCGGGATGACAAGTAAGACCTTTTCTTCCCAAAACAGCACCCTTGCCAAAGGTCTCGGACGAACATGCCTCAGGAGAACCAGGACTTGGAGATTGCCAACCATCCCGACCCGTTGCCCAGCCTGGAGCAACCCCCTCTCTTCAACCACCCACCGCTCGAGCTTCCCCCGCCCTACCAGGAAAACGGTCGGGGACACCTCGAGGAAGATGATGACATCCCACCTCCCTATGAGCCACCATCTCGATGTCCCTTTATTTGCTGCACCTTTCATAACCAGCCTTTTTCCTTTTCCAAAATGTTTATGGTACCTATGTCTTGCAAACATCTTCTGTATCACCTTGTTATATTGTTTTTGCTTTTAACATGTATGTTTTTGGCAATGTGGGTGGGATTTGCAGAATACAATCACCCTCCACAGGTCCCTCATGCCACCTTGCCCCCCTTTGCCAGTCCAGAGGGACGCCAAGCCCCTTTGCACAGGCGCAAGCGGGCTGTTTCTGCTGAAACGGTAAAGGATTGCTCAGGATGCATAACTCAGGTGCAACTAGGGACCACCATCATCAGTACCTTACTTTTTGCCAATATCCCCCCGGCAACTTGCAAGGGTCAAGCCACCTGCATCCATAATGGGACTCAATACACAACTTGCACCCAGGGCATTTCAACCACCTGCCATAGTCCCACCATCCCCACCCGGTACAACATCACCCTTTGGGCGGGGGTGGGAATAGTAACTTTTAAAGTATGTGGGAAATTCAATCTAACCAACTGTTGCTTAGAAATTGATGAAACAGGAAAAGTGGTTGCTGATCTTACTGCTGACCTTCGAAAACTGGTCCATGTCCCTGTTCAAACATGGACAGGTGTATTGGACGATAATGGTTTCTTGGGAGGCATTTTCAGAAATTGGAAACAAGCAGCATTTATGTTGGGATTGGTACTGTTAGGATTGTTTTTGTTACCTTGCATAATTCCCCTCCTCCGAAATCTCATTCAGTCTACTGTGGAAGGGATGGCACAAAACAAAGCCATCCATTTCACAAAATATGCTGAAATTCCACTCTCAGACAAAGACCCTTTTTCAATGACCACTGACGAAGAAGATTCGGCATAATTAAAGAAAAACAGGGGAGATGTTGCATATATCTTCCCCCACCTTTTTGGGGTTGGACTAGATGACCTGCAAGGTCCCTTCCAACTCTGTTAATTCCTCTAGAGAATAGAAGTGCATATGCAGAGTCTTAAGGACTTGTAACATATGCATGGAAACTTGTAAGAGGAAATGGTTAACCACATAGGCTTATGCTAGAAGCTTGCTAACTCGTAAACAGCAAAGAAGAAACTTAAGTAGGTCAAACACAATGCCACAGCAACATGCCTAGATGCACAGGATATAGGAGGAGGATGGGCAAAGAGCTTCATACGCAGTTAGAAATTCATTGTATGGCTTATATGTAATCACATGTATCTTTACGTATCGCCTTCTGGTATTACGTATGTGTGTCAATAAATAGGGACCCCGGACTTCGGTTCGGGGCAGATCCCATCCCGTGGAAACCTCTGTGTCCAGGAGCGTTTTTCCTAGATTCGGCCTTCATGAGATTCTGTCCACCAGAGTAAACCAGGAAACCACCCTCCGGGAGAGGACGTGGTTTTCCCAGTCAAAGCCACCCTCCGGGAGAGGAATAGGAAGTGGCTTTCCCATACAGTTTGACCCTAGAAAAAGCTGGAGCAATAAATTAACTCAGGCTTGAGCAGCTCAGAAAACAACAGCAGTCCGGCAGAAGAGAAAGAAGAAGAAAAAAATGCATAAATAAAAAAACCTCACAGGGGCAACAGTCAGCAAAGGCTCAGCTTTCACCCTCGTCGCCAGATGTTAAACCGGAAGTTAGCTTGCTGGAAGGAAGATGCAGGAAGGCAGCTTGTATAAAATTGCTGTTTATTCACACAATGCAGTTCGACAGAAAAACACACAGAATAGAGCTGACAGCTTCTTCTTTATAAGGAGGCTGCCAGGGAGGGACCAATGAGAGCCAACCAACCAGTCAATCAGCCAATCAGCCGGCATGATTTCAAGCCAAGGATTCAACAGATCCAGCTGCTGGAGTAGCCAGAAAGCTAAAGTCATTGGAAGAGGCAGTGTGCAAATTCCATATCTGGAAATGAGGTTTAATGATATATTATGTGTGCCTGAAATGGAGCATAATTTGATGAATGTCTCTAGTTTAGACAAGCAAGGATTTGAGACCACATTTGCAAATGGGAGGTGTGGTGCCCACATACAGGTACTGAATGTAAAATAGTAAGTTGTATAAAGTTAAAATGTGGTTAAAAGGAACTGTTTAAACAAGTAAGTATAGAGCCAAACAGCTTTTAAAATGTATGGTAAGTAGAAAGGGGGAGGTGTTTATCCCAGTGCTCCAGAAGGGAGGGGGGATAGATGGCATCATAAGAGACAGTCAATCGGATCATAGATAGCAGGGCCAGGAACTATAAAAGGCCTGGTTGAGAGATATGTGGAGCTCTCTGTTATGTGGTAACTTCCAGAAGGGAAGGTTTAGTGAGAAGAGTGGGGAAGAGAGCTGTCAGACTCCAGACTCTGCCATTCAAAAGGAGAAGGGGTGTGTGTCTTGGCTCTGTTTGATCAAAAGGTTATAACATATCCGGATCCTAGACACCTGGGAGCCTTCTCATCTTAAGATAGGGTTTTATGAGGGGTAATGCAAGTCAGTTGAATGGAAGGGGGGCTGGGAACGTATGGCCATCTGGGTTCTCAGGAATGAGGGTCACACACTTGTGGATTGATTATGCTTGCAAAAGGGGGTGGGGCATTAAGGTTAAATATGCTTGCCTTGCCTGAAGGCATTTAGACTTTGCTTTGAATGAATGGATTGTTATACAAATGCAAATTAAAGGAATCCTTTTGAGAACACTGACTCAGAAGTTCGTACTTTAATTGTGGTTGGGGAGACAGTCCTTACAAGAGCTCTCTGTTATGTGGTAACTTCCAGGAGGGAAGGTTTAGTGAGAAGAGCTGTGAAGAAAGCTCTCTGTTATGTGGTAACTTCCAGGAGGGAAGGTTTAGTGAGAAGAGCTGTGAAGAAAGCTCTCTGTTATGTGGTAACTTCCAGGAGGGAAGGTTTAGTGCAGTGGTTCCCAAAGTGGGCGGTACCGCCCCCCGGGGGGCAGTGGGAACCCTTAGGGGGGCGGTGAGAGGCAAGGGGGGTGACAGGGGCAGTGAGAGGGGCCAGGGGGGTGGTTGGTGGTTCGCCGTGCTTTTGCACTTGAAGCTCCCTCGCGTTCCTCGCTCTTGTGTGCAGGGCAGCCCATTCTGAAAGAAAACGTGAGATGTTTTCTTTCAGAATGGGCTGCCCTTCACACAAGAGTGTGGAATGTGACAGAGTTACAAATGCTTGGTATGATGCCCGTCTCACGGTCCGCCCAGCCCCCGCCCAGGCTCCACTCCTCTCTGCCCTGCCCCGCACGACTGGTCACCCCAAACTGCATCCTACCTAGCACTTGAAGCTTCCTCACGTTCCTCGTTCTTGTGTGCAGGGCAGCCCATTCTGAAAGAAAACGCGAGATGTTTTCTTTCAGAATGGGCTGCCCTGCACATAAGAGTGTGGAATGCGATGGAGTTACAAGTGCTAGGTATGATGCCCATCTCATGGCCCAGCTAGCCTCTGCCCAGCCCCTGCCCAGCCCCCACTCAGCTCCGCTCCACCCTGCAAGACTGGTCACTCCAAACTGCATCCCATTGCGCAACGGGCATCCTACCTAGCACTTGAAGCTCCCTCGCGTTCCTCGCTCTTGTGTGCAGGGCAGCCCATTCTGAAAGAAAACGTGAGATGTTTTCTTTCAGAATGGGCTGCCCTGCACCCAAGAGCATGGAATGCGATGGAGTTACAAGTGTTGGTACTGAGCACGGCACAGCGATGAGGGAAGCTGATTGCTCCCAAAGCTGCTCAGGCGAGCACTCGCAGACCCGCAGGAAGGCCCTGCTGCAGAACCTGCGCATGCGCGGACTTTCCCACCCAGCGTCCCTGTTGCCTAGCAACCTGGCACGCACAATTCAGCGGGCTTCCCTTCGGCATGGAGCACCCATGGATCTCAGCCCAGCTGCCCCCCAACATCGACCCCACCAAGGTGCCTGTGGCCTTCAGCCGCCGAGGCCTTCCCAAACTCAATGAAGAGCTGCAGCACCCCGAGCTGCTGACGTGGCAGTTGGCCTTGATGGCGCTCTGCGACCTGGTGTACGACCTGGAGAACACTTACCAAGTCATCGGCCTGGGTGAGCGGCGGCGGCCTGGCCACGACTGGTGGGAGGGAAGGAAAGGGAGGGAAGAAGGAAAGAAAAAGGAAAGAAAGAAAGAGAGAGGAAGGAAGGAAGACAGAAAGAAAGAAAGAATGATGGTAGAAAGGAAGGAAGACAGACAGAAAAAGAAAGGAGGGAGGGAAGAAGGAAAGAAAGAAAGAAAGAAAGAAAGAAAGAAAGAAAGAAAGAAAGAAAGAAAGAAAGAAAGAAAGAAAGAAAGAAAGAAAGAAAGAAATAGGGAGGGAGGAAGACAGAAAGAAAGATGGTAGGAAGGAAGACAGAAATAAAAAGAAAGGAGGGAGGAAAGGGAGGGAAGAAGGAAAGAAAAAGGAAAGAAAGAGGGAGGGAGGGAGGGAGGGAGGAAGACAGAAAGAAAGAAAAAGATGGTAGGTAGGAAGGAAGACAGACAGACAGACAGAAAGAAGAGATGGTAGGAAGGAAGGAAGACAGACAGAAAAAAAGAAAGGAAAGAAAGAAAAAGAAAGATGGTAGGAAGAAAGACAGAAAGAAAAAGAAAGAAAGAAGGGGGAAGGTAGAGAAGAAAGAAAGAACGAAAGAAAGAAAGACTTATGATCACAACTGAGCCTAACATTTTGGTTGCTAAGCAAGAGCGTTGTTAAGTGAGTTTCACCACACTTTACAAGTTGGCCACGCCTACCCGGTCACCTGACCACTAAGCCACGCCCACCTGAGGGGGAGCAGTGGTGGGTGGTGAGGATGAGTTTGTAGCACCAAGGGGGTGGTGGACTGAAAAAGTTTGGGAACCACTGGTTTAGTGAGAAGAGCTGTGAAGAAAGCTCTCTGTCAGTGTGTGTAACTTCCATGAGGGAAGGATTTAGTGAGAAGAGCTGAGAAGAGCTCTAATTTGTGTAACTTCCATGAGGGAAGGTATATAGTGAATCTCTGCCTGAGTTTAACTGTCTAAGAGGGAAGTTGACAGAAGAGAAAAGACAGGCCCTAGGTAGTTCTGTGGGAAGCAGGAGCCAGGGTGAAGGAACAAGATTGATTGATATATATTGAGTAATTTGTAGATAGAGATAAATGGTGAAACGTGCTCTTATCTATAGGCTTAGAAACAAAGAAGAATTGGATTTGCTTAGATTTAGTCAGGAAAGCAAAGAGAGTCTCTGAGGGGAAGAAAAGAAAAAGAAAGAATTAAATGGCTGCTTGTGGCTGTAACAAATTCACTTGACAATTACTGAGAAGTTGTATTTAAATAAACTGTTTACTAGTTTGTTCAAGAAACGTGTCAACATCTGTCTATTCCTCACATAAAGCAAATCTTAAACAATCCTGCAGAGCTTAGAGATATTGAAAAAGTAAAAGCAAGCCTCTAAAGAGAGAGAGAGAAGTGAAACAGAGGGTGCGACCCTTGGTCAGGGAGATATAAGAAAAAGAAGATTAAACACAAATTGCTACCAAGACATATAAAACTATAAACCTGACTGGAAGGGGATGGGTGGCATCCTCGCAGGAGGTGACTCATAAAGAGAAATGGGAATGTTGCAGGGACAAAAGGTTCAATGTGCACAAACATTTCGAAATGTGCCACGGCACGATTCATATGTTCATCTCTTGCACAGAAAGCTTGGCCATGCCAGCTTTAGAGTTTTGCAAAAGATGCAACAGTTTGGAGAAGGGTTAAATTTAAAGGGATGTAAGGCATATTTGGATTTGCAGTATGCAAAGTATCAAAGTCCAAGGCATTCCCAGTAAGCAAAAGTAGAACAAGGCAGACAACAAGAGCTCTAGAGCTGGTTCATGCAGATTTGGTTGGGCCAATGCAAGCCAGTGTGGGAGGAGCAAAGTATGCACAGGTCATTGTAGATAACTACAGCAGGTTTGGGTTCAGCTATTTACTAAACAGTAAAATAGAGGTGCTACAGAAATTTAAGCAATGGGTAAGTTTCATAGAAAGGTGATATAAACAACAGGTATGTCAGCTGCAGACTGACCGAGGTTCAGAATTCATGTCAACAAGTTTTCAACAGTGGTTGGGACAGTTAGGTATAAAACACAGATGCACTAATCCATATACAGCAGCGGAGAGTGGTGTAGCTGAGAGACGGAATGGAATCTTACAAACCATGAAGGACTCACTGCTGGAGGATTCTGGTCTGAGCAGGTCATATTGGGGTGAAGCCATGTTGACTGCTAATTATTTAATAAATAGGCTATGGAGTTCATCAATTAATGAGTACTATATGAGAGGAAGCCATCTCTGGCATATTTAAGGATGTTTGGAAGCAATGCATGGGTGCATATTCCAAAAGCAATTAGAAGAAAGGGACAACCAAAGGCTAGAAAGCTCAGGTTTATGGGTTATGAGCCAGGCTCAAAAAGTTATCGCTTTAGCGATGGGAGCAAAAAAATAGTGATTTCCAGGTCTGCTTGTTTTGCAGAGTAAAATTGGAACAGAATTGATGCAAATTTATGGAATGATCCACTTAGTGACAGTGATTCACTTAGTGATGGTAATTCACTTAGTGACAGTAACTCATTTAGTGATGGTGCCAGCATTCAGAGAGGAGAAGCCAAAAAAGATATGTAGCAAGAAAGGATTGACACACAGGAGCAGTCAATACCACGCAAGTCAGAGCAATGGAACAAAGGGATTCCACCTGACAGGTATTCTGCTAGTAAAGTTCAAGTGTGTAATGTATGGTATGAGCCAAGGAACTGTAAGGAAGTATTGGCATTACCTAAAATTGAACAAGTAATGTGGAAAGAAGCCATGGATAAGGAAATGAAATCCATGGGTGAGCATAAAGTGTTCACATCTATGACTTTGCCACAGGGTACCAAAGCTGTAGGATGCAAGTGGGTATACAAAAAGAAAGTACTGCCCAATATAAAATGCCCAAGGTACAATATAAAGCAAGGTTAGTGGCACAAGGTTTTTCACAGATGAAAAATGTGCACTATGATGAGATATTCACGCCAACTGTAAAGATGAGAGTATCAGGCTACCACTAGCATTGGCAGCAGCACATGACCATAAAAGTTGGCATTTTGACATAACCACTGCATTCCTCAATGCAGAATTAGAGGAAGAAATTTACATGGTTCAAGCATCAGGGTATGAGTAAAAAGCCTAACACGGTGTATAAATTGAACAAGGCCATTTATGGGCTGAAGCAGTCAGCCAGGAATTGGAATATCTGTTTAGATACTGCATTGAAAGGTCTTGGGTTCAATAGTTGCAAGGCTGGTGGTTGCATATACACTAGAAAGTTACAAGGTGGGGATTGTCAACTATTAGCATTTGTGGATGATCTTTGTTTCATTACAAAGGATGTATCACAGGTAAAAGAATTTGCTAATAAGTTGGAGAAGAAATTTGAACTAAAGAATTTGGGAGAAATACAAAATTATCTTGGTGTAGAGATATAAAAAACTGAGAAAGGTGGTTATGTTCTCAGTCAAAGAAGAAAAATTGAACAGTTATTGGAGAGATATAACATGAAAGATTGTAATACTGCTCCAACAGCTATGAACACAGATTTTCATAACAGTTTGGGTGAGGATGAAAATGAAGCCTGTGATCAAGAGATATATTAGTCAACAATAGGGAGCCTGTTATATCTGTCACAGTAGTCCAGACCAGACATAGCTTGTGCAGTACGTATTTTGAGTCACTTTACTGCTGCACCAACCCAATTGCATTGGATGGGTATAAAAAGGATTCTCAGGTTGAAGGGAACTGTGAATTTGGGTCTTCAAATACAGGTCTCTAAAGAATTAAAATTGAAATGCTATGTTGATAGTGATTATGCAAATGATGTAAAAACCAGAAAGTCTAATTCTGGGATTATGGTATTGTTTGGAGGGGCTTTAATTGGTTGGAAGTCCAGGAAGCAAACAACTGTCGTCATTTCTACTGTGGAGGCACAATTTATTGCTTTGTCTGAACTTTTTTTCAGAGATAATTTGGTATGTACAGCTGTTACAGGATTTAAATGTAAAGGTAAATGAAGCTGTAATGGTGTATGAGGATAATGCTGCCTGCATTAAAATGGCAACAGGTGACAGAGTAAAGAATAGAAGCAAGCATGTGGACATTAAATATTGTAATGTCAGGGAAGCCATCAAATGTAAATTGATTAGCTTGCTTCACTGTTCTTCAGAGGACAATTTGGCAGACATAATGACCAAGCCATTGGGTGGAGTGCACCATGGGAAGAATATTAAGTTAATTGGATTTATGTCTATTCCAGTCATGAAGGGAGGAGTGTTAGAATATACATGACTGGGAAGACATAGTAACAAGGTCAGCCAATGAATAGGCATGGCAACAGATCAGCCAATGAGGGTTGTTTTTGGAAACAGAAATTTAAGGAAGGAGTCTGGGCGTGGCTTAATCTCTGTGCTCAGCTCTAAAACAAAAGTCTGGACTTGTCTGCTCTGAACTCGGAACTGAAACTAATCTCTCCTCTCTACCATGTTGAAGAATTAGCTATTGGTATTGTAAATTTACTTCATGTATTATTGTGTATATAAAGAAGTTAATGAATCCTGCTGCATCAGTTACCTGTGTGTGCTTTCTGGATTTAATTTTGCAACAAACTCTAATATGAACAATGGGAAAATATGTGGATGAAGGGTTTAAAATTTACATTAAATTGTAATCTAAAAGAAAATTTCTATAAGATGATGTATTGTTGGTATTTAATACCAGATAAGTTATCTAAGTTGTATAAAGGTACGTCAAATGAATGTTGGAAGTGTAAAAGCAAAGAGGGATATATATTTTATCATCTATGGTGGACATGTGATAAAGCAAAAAAAATGGAGTATGATTCATATTTTCATATAGAAAATTTTGAAAATGGAGATAAAAATGAAACCAGAACTTTCCCTTTTTAGTTTAAAGCCCTCCTGATAAGTTGAACCAGTCGTTTTCCGAAAACATTCTTCCCAGTCTTTGTGAGGTGTAACCCATCCCTTTGCAAAAGCCCATCTTGGAGGTATTGCAGTCCATGGTCCAGGAATCCAAAGTTTTTTTTTGACGACACCAACTCTTTAGCCAGTGGTTCACTTCTAGAATTCTTTGTTCTCTTTCTGGATGTTGTCCTTTTGTTGGCAGTATAGATGGGAAAACTACTTGTGCACCTAAGTCCTTGACTTTCTTACTCGTAGTCACTCAATATTGTTTTCAAGTCATTTTTTGTGTCGTTCGTCCCTACATGTAGTACTAGAAGGGGGTAGTAGTCTGTGGGTTTTATTATTTTGGTTAGTTTCTCAGCCACATCTTTGATTTTAGCTCCAGAGAGACAACATACCTCTCTGGATTGACTGTCTGGTCTACAGATGGCAGGTTCAGTTCCCTTGGGAATTGAATCTCCTATCACCAACACTTGCCTTTTTTTCCCCTGGGGATGTTTGTAGTGTTTTTTTAATCTATCACAGTAGCATTTGATGGTGTTACCTTATTAGGGACATTTGATGGTGCTTCTTTTCTATGTGTCTGCTTGTTTTCTTCTATTGGGAGTCCATGATATCAATTGCTTAGCACCAGTGGGCCTGCATCAGAGTGGGTTGGTTTGGGCAGTGGTTTTTACTAGGTTTGTGTTTTTTTCTATGAGTGGCATGTTTTCATCTGTTTTCTTCCTCTAAGGCAGTGGTTCTCAAACTTCCTAATGCTGCGACCCTTTAATACAGTTCCTCATGTTGTGGTGACCCCCAACCATAAAATAATAAAATTATTAGGAAACTCAGGGATGGGTTCTAACTTACCTCGCTGCCGGTTCGCTTCCTCCTGTGCTGCGTGGCCGCGCCTCGTGGGCGCGCGTGTGCTTTGCGGGCGCATGCATGCGCAGTGCTGAATTTTTTTTAATTGCAAAAAAAAGTCAAAAACAAGATGGCGACGCATGTGCAGTTTTGGAAATTCGGCTTCTACGCATGCTCAGAAGTTTCCATGGTATAGATTTTTTTTTTGCAGTAGTCTATTTGCATGTGGGTGGACCAGCCTGGAGACGGATAGAGGAGCGGTGTCTCGGTTCCTAAGACCATCGGAAATATGTGTTTTCCAATGGTCTTAGGCGACTCTTGTGAAAGGGTCATTCGACCCCCAAAGGGGTTGCGACACACAGGTTGAGAACCGCTGCTCTAAGGGGTCAATTCTTTTAGAAGTTGCTTGGTCATTTTTATGTTCAATTTGTGTATATTCTTTTTGCAAGGTTTGGGGTTTCTCATTTTGTTGGTTGAGTTTCAGAGTGGTTAGAGTTTCCTTTGGACCCTTTACTTTTTCTTCTAGTAATTTGATTAATTTACATTTGGTACATGTGTAGTTTGGGTATTCTATGGGCATAAGTGTGAACATGGAACATGTTCTGCAGATCACAATAATATCTGTTCCTTCTTCCATGTGTGGTTTAAAAAAGAAAAAAGAAAAAAAATTAAGAGCGAAAGTGTAGGGAGAAAGCATGCCTAGGGAGTGTGCTTTCTGAATTCAGCTCAGCTCACTTGCTATTTTAAATTCGGCTCAGCTTGTCTTTGTTTGAAAAGGCTCAGGAGTGGGCTTTTTAAAATTTAGCTAAGCTTGCTTGCTTTTTTAAAATTCAGCTCAGCTTGTTTTTGTATGAAAAGCTTTGGAAGCGGGCTTTTTGAATTCAGCTCAGCTTACTTGCGTTTATAAATTCGGCTCAGCTTGTGTGAAAAGCCTTGGGAGTGGGCTTTTTGAATTCAGCTCAGCTCATTCGTTTTTTTTTAATCAGCTCTCGATCCACTCATTCTGGTCCAAAACCACCCGTCCCGGTCAGAGATAAAGTGATCCTGGGGTGGGGGGTATCTTATGGCTAACCTGGAAGTCCGGAATTATAGAGCTGTTGTGAGCATTGTCAGACAAAGGCGGCTCTTCGGTGGTGGATTTTTTATAAAAATGAAATATATATTCCTCTCTGGAAGTCCGGAATGGTAGCGCAGCTGTGTGCAGTGTGAGAAAAGGGTAAAGGGGTCAAAAAGATGTGCTAGATCTCCATGAAGGGTTTAAAAATCTTGCTGTGTGTTGCCATCTTGGTCTTCCCCTATTTGACTCCCTGAAACTTTCAAACTCAAGCTCTCTGCTCATAGCTTGGAATCTCTGACTCACAGCTTGGAATCTCCACCAGCTGGTCCATTCAGGATCGTCGCTTCGCTCACTGCTCTCCTCGGCGTTAGCCTCTGGTTGAGTTTGCTGGTTGGAAGATGGCTCTTTGAGTCGAAAAGATGGCGGTGGCCAGAGACGATCTTCTTGAGTAGAATGTCATCATTGCAGCCTCGGGCAACTTCTCCCTCACATTTAGAGGTGTCCAGAGAAGTTCCACTATTTGGCATGTGCCCGTAGCCACCGTTTAGAAGCATCCACAGATGCTTTCTTTAGCATTGGGAGCTACCGAGCAGGAGAAGCTCAGTGAGTAGCTTCTTCCCTCAGTGAGCAGCTTCCTCCCTTCCTTGATCTTGATCAAGAAAAGAGTTTCTACTTATGATTACTCATTTGTAGTTTCAAATAAAAATATCGTCACTTTACTTTTCCCCCTCTTTGGTACATCCTTTGAAAATTTTGAAAAGAAAGCATGAAAATGCCAACTCCAAAAGAAAGAAAATAACTACAACTGCTTTCTAAGTCAGTGATCACTCTGAGAGCACAAATTTGTCATAACTACTGATGATGATGAATGAATGGGTTAGAAACACTCGGAGTCCTTGGGCATACAACTTGCAAGCCAGCCCTTGATGAGTGTGTGTGTGTGTGTGTGTGTGTGTGTGTGTGTGTGTGTGTGTATGTGTATGTGTATGTGTACGTGTACGTGTACATGTACGTGTAGGTATACGTGTATGTGTACGTATACGTATACGCAGTGGAGGGTTCCCAAATTTTTTACTACCACTCTGTGGGCGTGGCTTATTTTGTGGGTGTGGCTTGATGGTCATGTGACTGGGTGGGAGTGGCTTGTCAACCATGTGACTGGGTAGGAGTGGCTTGACAGTCATGTGACCGGATGGGTGTGGCCAATTCAATGTCACTCACGTCAAGGGGTGCCTTGCCTGGCCCCTCCCCTCCCAGCAATTCCTTGTCACACCCAGTCTCAAGGTATCTATAGATCTGTAAAAATGTTGTTCACCTTTTAATAACTTTATTATCTACATATTATAGATGTACTTTCATAGACCACTGAAAGGAGGAAATCGCTCACACGCTTTTCCCAAGAGTATGATAGACCAGGGGTCTCCAACCTTTTGGACCTCAGGGACCACCAAATTCATAACTTTAAATCCCGTGGACCACTGGTGTGGGGGAGCTCAGCCGCCTTTCAGGCCTACTTGTCTGCTTCTGCGAGACCTCTGGGTGGGAGGCCCGAGAGAAAGTGCCTGCTCCAGGCACACAGCCTTGAAACCTCTTTTGTGTTCCTTCTCTCAGGAAGCTTGGTCAATCTGAGTGAAGGAAAACGAAGATGGGCAGACTGACAGTGGCTTGCTGATGTTGGTGGGAAAGTCAGTCCCATATTCCAGAGCTGTAGCTGTAGTCCCTCCCCTCCCCCTTTCCTTCTTTTCTTTCCTTTATTTTCCCCTGTTCCATTCCTTTCCTTTCCTCCCTCCCTCCTTCCCTTCCCTTCCCTTTCCCATTCCATTCCTTGTTCTTTCCTTTCCTTCTTTCCTTTCATCTCCTCCCCTCCTTTCCTCCTCCTTCTTTCCTTTCCTTCCTTCCTTCTTTCTTGTCTCTTTCTTTCTTTCTCTTTTTTCTTGTCTCTGTCTCCCTCCCTCCCTCCCTCTCTCTCTCTCTCCCTTTCCAAGAGGAACCATTCCATTCCATTCTCTACATTATTCTATTCTATTCTATTCTATTCTATTCTATTCTATTCTATTCTATTCTATTCTATTCTATTCTATTCTATTCTATTCTATTCTATTCTATTCTATTCAACTGAAATTGTCTTAGAACCTCAATTTCAAAGCTTCTTAATTCCTTCCATATTTGATTGGTTGTCTACATATCAAGAAACAAGCACAAATGTAATTTAAATGCAATTTCAGTGAATCAGCATCAGCAAAAGGAGAAAGAAGCTCCTTTCTGGAAACAAAAACTGAAATCAACTTTTGCCTTCCCTAGTCAAAATCATGGTCCCAAAACTTATTATTCTCCCTCAAAGCGAAGCCAAGCTCAAAGTGCCTGCGATATTTACTAGAACTGTCAGAGGGAAGAGTTCTAATCTACATCAAAGGACCCCCGAATGGAATTGAAGAGGGGGTGTGAAAAGACAAAAAACAAAACTCGGAGGTGTTAATCGCAACAGCACTCCCCTCCCCCAAGAGGCTGCCTTCTTGGGATACGTTGTTTCTTCCTCTAAAAACAATTAAGCTCTTGCCTAGCTGCGCGAGGAGCCTCACGGAGGGAGGGACACTTTTTTCCAAGTATTTTCTTGTTTTGTCGTCCTGTTGCATCCATGGATTGTTGATCCAGGGGCTGCTTTAAGAACGGGCGCTTCCCCCTGTCTCCCCCCAAAAATCCTGGGACTGGGCTTTTGACGGCTACCCTCCACTCTGGTGCTTGGCGTCAGAAAGAAGTGCAGGGTACCACGGGAAACAGAGCTCCAGCAGCAACACAATTGGACTACAACTTCCAGCCTCCTCTTTCCCATGGAAGGCAGCGCTTTTCGGACAAATGTGGAGATGAATAGGACTGGTGCCAGAGCCTTCTCTGATCATTTTGCAGAACGAGAGCCGAGTTAGTTTGTGCTGGCAAACCAAAGGGGAGACTGGTAGCATTGCAAATTGCATTAAAAGACATAAGCTTTCATGCCACCAGGCTCCTATTTGTGTGTGTGTGTGTGTGTGTGTGTGTGTTTCCAGTTATTTTAAGTTCTCTGAACAGAACGCAGGACTGCAACATCAAGCAATCTTGGGGGCGATTAAATTTAGGATTATTTTTTTTGTAGCTCCGCGAATTAACACACCCCACTAAAATACTTCTTTCTGCTTCAGTTTTATTGTTGTATGCTTTACAGAAGGAGCAGCATGCTAAGATATCCTTCAACTTTGGAGTCCTAAGAAATGCGTGAAAAGGGGCGCGGGCGAAGGTTGGGTGGGGGTTGCAACTGACGGGAGGCTCCCCACAGTTCCCCCTCTCTCCCTTCCTCCCTCCCTCCCTCTCTCTCTCCCTCTCGCACCAGAGCAGCTGTAGAAGGAAGAAAGCAGGTTTTTCCTCCTTGCTTCGCCTGCCCTTTCGAGGCTGAGTCAGCGCAGCCCCCCAAGACGTTTCCCTTCTCCTGGCGGGATCCCCATCTGGTTGGTGGCCGACCTTCTCCCTCTTCCCCCCTCCTGCCTTTCTCAAAGCCCGGCTCTCCTCTGCGCTTCCGCAAGCAAGGAAGAGCATAGCAGATTAGCTATCCCTTCAGCCTGGGCAGCATCGGGAGCGCGAAGGAATGGGAAAGATAAGAAAGACAGGAATTTCGACTTGGCCCTTCTTCTGTGGAAGGACCTTTGTGGAAAGCGCCCACCTTCCAACTGAAGGGCTTGCTGTGGAGCCTCAAAGGGGAAAAGAGGGAGCGGAGTCACGGAGGCAAGGAGGCGAGCCTCGCTGCAGAAGGAGAGGGGAAACACCGTGACGCCAGCCGCTCTCTCCTGGAGCAGCGCCAGGGTTCCCCCTTTCGCCACGCGACTCCGCGTCCCTGAGCACCTGCGTGGGGACACCTTCCAAAAAGCCCGCGTCCTCCTCCTCATGCAATGCGACCTGGCTTGCCGACTGCTCCTGCTGCTGCTGCTGCAGCTGCCAAGAAGGGCAGTGGCCAGGCCAGTCACCACGCTTTTTGCCCTCTTTTCAGGCGAAAAGCTACTGGACACTTTGGAGACAGGAATCGCTGCCTAGCGCTCTCCCTCCTGGCGCAACTTGCTGAGCGGATTCTTCCCTGCCCCTTTCCGTCTCCACCAAGGGCTGCCCACTTCTGAAGTTTCCCCCCCCAGCCACCTCGGCAGTTGCGCTCTCCCCCTTTTCGCACCCGAACTTCCAAATAATGTTCACGGCTTCCGAGCTTTGGGTGGCTCCCTCCACGGAGCCCCTGGGCAGCTAAATTTCAGGTTGGGGCATGGATGGATTGGAAAGGGGCGGGGAAGGATCCGATCCGCTCGGCAAGTTGTGCCAAGAGAGAGCGCGCTCGGCAGCGATCCTTCTCCCCAGTGATCCTCCCTGGGGGGGGGCTCAGGAGGCCGGACCTCGCAGGCTCCCTGACGGCTTTGCAATGCCGGCAGCTTTGGGGCTCCTTCCCTCAGTGGTTCGTTTTCTTACCTCTAGGTGGCTGCCTCCCGAAAACACTTTCCTTCCCTTCTCCAAACGACCCAGGCAGAGGGCAGACGGCTTCTGCTCCTGACCCGGAAGACGTTTTTGCACAGTGCAAAAACCGCCGTAAAAATTTAAAAAAAAAAACCCCGCCAAATACAAAATGGAGAAGCATGCGCAGTGCCAGAAACCCGGCTTCTGCGCATGCTCAGAAGAAGAAGAAAATAAAGAAATCCCCCCCAAAATCTAAAAATATTCAAAAAAAATTCAGGAAAAAAATGGCGGTGCCCAGGGCCTGACAGCACCGGCCCGTGATGTCACCAGCAGGCCGCTACTGGTGCGCCCGTACCGGACCGCACCGGGAGGAACCCACTACTGCGTATACGTATATGTATACGTATATGTATATGTATACGTATACATATATGTGTGTGTGTACACACACACACACACACACACAGTCTCTCTCTCTCTCTCTCTCTCTCTCTCTCTCTCTCTCTCTCTCTCTCTCTCTCTCTCTCTCTCCTCCCCCCCTCTCATCATCTTCTAATTCTTCTTCCTAGTGTATTCCTGAAAGTGCAGGGTTCACTTTTCAAATCATTGAACATCACTTTGCATGGTCATCTGCATCTCCAGGGCACAGGCCCGTGACTTGCATATCTTTGTTGATGGTGTCTTGCCATCTCTGTTTTGGGTGTCCGCGAGGTCACCGGCCATTGACTTCTAGTTGGTAGGCAGTCTTGGCAATGGTGGAAAGTGCTGCTCTCTAAAGACATGTCCATGTCAGTAGAGATGGCCTTGTCTCATCTTCTCTATAATTGGTGCCACACTAAAATGTTGTCGAATGGTATCATTTGTGATGTGGTCAAGAGAAGGGAGATGCCCGATATCCAATGCAGCATTCACATTTCCATTGCATGGAGATAGCTTTTGGTCCCTGTTGTTGCTGCCCAGCATTCAGTGCCATAAAGTGCAGCAGGGCAGATGGTTGTCTTGTAAATCTTAGATTTAAGATGGGTTGGCATTCGTCTATCACATAACATACCAGTGAGTTCTCTCCAATGCATCCAGGCTGCATTCACCCTTGCTCGCACCTCACCATTGATGTCGCCATTGCCTTGGAGGTGGGATCCCAGATACCAAAAAATGTCTACCTTCTTTAGGTTTTCTCCATTGATTTGAAGTGTTCCAGGGGTGGTGACAGTCTCTAAGTACTCAGGTTTTTTTTATTTTAAGGCAGAGTCCTAAATGGTTGAGATGATCATTCCATGTTTGAACTTGCTGCTGTAGTTCGTCTCTGGTGGTGGAAGCAAGCATAACATCATCAGCATAGAACATAGCCCAGGGTGCATTCTGCTGCAGGTCATGCATGATGGTATCCATGGCCAGTATAAACAAAAGTGGTGACAGTGCACAGCCTTGGTGTACCCCAATTGTCATTAGGAATCTGTTGGAGAGGCCATCTGGGCATCACACTTGGCTACTAGTGTTCTCGTATAGCATTTTGACCCTGTCAATGAGTGGTTCAGGTACTCTGTGATCCCGGAGGGCATACCAGATCAGTTGGTATGGCACAGGTCAAACGCCTTCTCCAGGTCTAGAAATGCCATGTGTAGTGTTTGTCTCTTCTCATGGTGTCAGGGTAATGATTTAAGAGCTGACCAGCTGCTATGATGATGTAATGCTAGGAATGAGTCAGCAAGGGTTTTGGGCTGATATCACTTTAAGAGCCTGTAATAAGAAGAGGCCCTGTTGGGGCATATCTCTCTGTGTGTATGTGTGCTTCCATGCTGTAATTGCTGATTGCTGTTTGTTTGAGGTCTGACTAAAGTAAGTGTATGTATATATTCTTCATAGATAAAACCACTATTTAAATACAAACCTCTGTTTACTGTATTTGCTCCTAGGTTGTCTCACATAGTCACACTGTGCACACTCTGACAGGTTATGGGCCCAGTCCAGAGAGAAGGCCAGAGTGACTAAAGAAACCAGAGAGAAGAGAAACTCAGTGAGAGCTTGCACCAGAGTCAGAGGGGTTGTGCATCATGGTTTGTTAGTGATTATTGCTTGTAACAGAAACAAGCATCATGGATTCCATCAGCAGAGTGGGAGGAGGTTTCGTGGTGTCTCAGCTGAATGAGACAAACTACCTCTCCTGGTGTGTAGAGATGGAAATGTACCTGCAAAGGCTGGAGTTGTGGATGATAGTTACTAATCCACCAGCAGTCCTGGATGATGGGGGCCAGAGAAGAAATGAAAAGTCATTAGCCAACATAATTCTGGCTTTAGAGGACAGTCAGCTGATACACGTGAGGGGCAGTGGTAAAATCCAATTTTTTTACTACTGGTTCTATGGGCTTGGCTTGGTGGGCATGGTATGGCTTGGTGGGTGTGGCTTGGTGGGCATGGCAGGGGAAGGATAGTGCAAAATCTCCATTCCCACCCCACTCTAGGGGAAGGATAGTGCAAAATCTCCATTCCCACCCCACTTCAGGGGAAGGATACTGCAAAATCCCCATTCCCTCCCCACTCCTATGGGAAGGATATTGCAAAATCTCCATTCCCACCCCACTCTGGGGCCAGAGGTGGTATTTGTCAGTTCTCCAAACTACTCAAAATTTCCACTACCGGTTCTCCGAACTACTCAAAATTTCCACTACCAGTTCTCCAGAACCTGTCAGAACCTGCTGGATTTCACCCCTGGTGAGGGATCTCCAGTCTGTGAAAGAGTGCTGGAAGGTGTTGCGCAGTATGTATGTTAGAGAGACTGCGGGCAGTACAATAGCACTTAGACATATATACCACTTTACAGCACTCTACAGCACTCTCTAAGTGGTTTACAGAGTCAGCATATTGTCCCCAACAATTTGGGTCCTCATAAAGTGTTGCTGACAAGGACATTGTATAAAGCACAACTGAAGCCAGGGGAGAGCATGTCCATACATCTGCAGGTTATGAGAAAGACATTCCTGGAGTTAGAGGAAAGAGGAATGATGTTTACTGGGGCACACAAGGTATATGTGGTGCTCAGTTCGTTAGACACTTCATGGGACATTCTTGTGACTAGCCTAGAGTCTATGCAAGAGAGAAACTTAACCATGGTGAACAGAAATGGCTTGAAAGGCAACTACACAAGGAAGGAGATAATTCTCAGCACAGGCCAACATCTGCAACATCTCAAGATGCAAACAGAGCACCTACTTGGGGATGCAGTACTTGCAGTACTTGGGGAGAGACCCTTGGCTAGCCCCTGGCGGAGGAATTGGAGCACATTGATGATAGACAGGTCCACCAGGGAATACCCCTCCCTGGCACACCAGGAGCAGAAAACCTTCCAGGAGGCTGCATAGATGCGCTGCGTGGATGGTCTACGAGAGTCTAGCAAGACCTCCATGACATCCTCAGGGACCTGACGGCTCCTCAGAGTGAGCCGCTCAAGTGCCAGGCGGTCAGTTGCAACCAGTGAGGCTCTAGATGCTGCACTGACCCCTGGACAAGTGACCACTCTGTTGGAGGGATCCTCCATGGGGGGGAAACCGACAGAGAAACCAGGTTGGCATACCAGGCTCTCCTGGGCCAGTGAGGGGCTAGGAGGACCACTTCGGCTCTCTCCTGCAGCAGCTTCTGAATGACCTGAGGGATGATGGGAATGGATGGGAATGCGTAAAGCAAGCCCTGAGGCCAGGCACAGCAGAGGGCATCCGTGCCCTCTGCCCCTTGAGTCTGGTACCTGGATAGAAACCTGGGCAGTTGAGCATTCCCCAGGGTGGCGAAGAGGTCCATAAGTGGCAGACCGAAGTGACCTATGAGTTGCTGAAATAGGTCTGGGTGGAGACTCCACTCTGCCGGGTCGATCTGGTACCAGCTGAGCCAGTCTGCCCTGGTATTGCTCATCCCAGAAATGTGTTCTGCAGAGAGCGACAGCAGGTTCCGTTCAGCCCACAGTCCCAACTGCATGGCCTCCATCATAAGTTGTCCGAACATGGTCCCCCCTTGTCTGTTTATGTGGGCCTTGGTGGCCACATTGTCCGTGAGGACCAATACATGGGCGTTCTCCAGAAGAGGCCTGAAGTGCTTCAGGGCAAGAAAGACAGCTCATAATTCTAATATATTTATGCTGAGGGTCGCCTCTGTCTGGGACCAAGTGCCCTGTGCTACCTGAGACCCTGCATGGGCCCCCCAGCCCGACAGACAGGAGTCAGTGATGACTGCGATCTGCCTCGGGGGCAGAAAACAGGTGCCCTTGTGAACTGCTGCCATTGTCCACCATCGGAGTGACTCACTCACGTGAGGTGGGAGCTTCACCTTGGTTGGGGAGGTGGTGCGCCCAAGGCACTGAAACGGCAGCAGAAACCATTGAAGGTCTCTGGAGTGTAAGTGAGCCCATGGGATAATATGAATTGCCGAAATCATCTTGCCCAGGAGGGAGGACAACAGGTTCAGTGGAGCCGAAGTTTGTTGCAGAACTAGCTGCGCTAATTCCAATAGACTGTCTCTCTGTTCCTGGGACAGGAACCCTTACACTCCAGGGAAACAATAATGGCCCCCAGATGAACTATTCTGGTGGAAGGGGTGAGTTGGCTCTTGGATCGGTTGACCAAGAAGCCATGGTGGGTGAGGGCGTGAAGCACTACCTGGGCATCTCTCTCAGCCTGAAAAGGAGAGGCAGAGGAGATGAGGATGTCATCCAGGTAGCGCTGGATGTTGCTCCAATTTTAGCTGTGGGTCTAGGAGAACACCCAAATTGCGAACCCGTTCTGAGGGAGTCAATTTTTCTCCCCCAAGAACCAAGGAGGGGAAGTCAACATAATCCCTGGGGGGCAATATCCACAGCAATTCAGTCT
This sequence comes from Diadophis punctatus similis, assembly GCA_023053685.1. Classification (NCBI taxonomy): domain Eukaryota; kingdom Metazoa; phylum Chordata; class Lepidosauria; order Squamata; family Dipsadidae; genus Diadophis; species Diadophis punctatus. The sequence continues at coordinate 23,383,109 of JALIGW010000008.1, forward strand.
TGTCAGGGTTGAGTTTGAGCCTATTCATTCCCATCCAGACCCTAACATCATCCAGGCAGCGGCACATTACATCAACTGCTTCCCTGAACTGACACGGGGTGGAGATGTACAACTGGGTGTCATCAGCATACTGCTGATACCTCACCCCGTGTCGTTGGATGATCTCACCCAGCGATTTCATGTAAATGTTAAATAGGATGGGCAAGAGGACCGAGCCCTGGGCACCCCGCAAATCAGGGCCCTAGGGGCCGACCTCTGTCCTCCTGTCAACACCGACTGCGTCCTATCAGAGAGGTAGGAGGAGAACCATCGTAAAACGGTGCCTCCCACTCCCACCTCACCGAATCGGCACAGAAGGATACCATGGTTAATGGTATCAAAAGCCGCTGAGAGGTCAAGTAACACCAAGATGGAGGAATAATCTCCAACCCGGGCTCGCCAGAGATCATCCATCAGGGTGACCAAAGCAGTTTCCGTACTGTAGCCGCGCCTGAAACCCAATTGAAAGGGATCTAGATAATCAGTGTCCTCCAATAACTGCAGGAGTTGGAGCGACACCACTTTCTCAACAACTTTACCCACAAAGGGTAAGTTGGAGACTGGACAGAAGTTCTTTAAATCCGCTGGGTCCAGGGAAGGCTTCTTGAGGAGGGGCCTCACCATCGCAGCTTTTAAGGGCTGTGGGATGGACCCCTCTCTCAAAGATGTGATCACAACTGCCTGGAGCCAGCCGTGTGTCACCTCCCTGCTGGCAGAGACCAGCCAGGAGGGGCACGGGTCCAATAAACAAGTGGAGGCACTCATCGCTCCTATGGCCTTGCCCACATCATCAGGAGTGATAGGCTCAAATTCATCCCACATAACAGGACTAAGACTCGTCCCTGTCATCTCAGCTTGCCCTGTCCAAATGGAGTCCAGGTCCATCCGAATCTGAGTGACTTTATCCGCCAGAAACTGAGCAAATTCCTCAGCTCTGCTCTGTAAGGGTTCTTCAACTCCCTCCTTAGCCAGGGAGCGCGTCACCCTAAACAGGGCGGCTGGGCGAGAATCGGCAGATGCAATAAGGGCAGAAAAATGCAAACATTTTGCCACCCGTATCGCCACTAAGACTTAATAAAAGTTCTTAATAGTGTCCGGTCAGATTCGGCTTTACTGGCTCTCTATCATCGCTCTAGGCGTCTCTTTTGGTGTTTCATCTCCCGGAGCTCCTCAGTAAACCAAGGAGCCCTCCTGGATCTGCTGCCATGGAGAGGCCGCAAAGGCGCAATTCAATCTAAAGTCCCCGCTGCCGCCCAGTTCCAGGCAGCCACAAGAGACTCAGATGAATTGTGTACCAGGGAGTCAGGTATTTCCCCAAGTTCCCTCTGGAATCCTTTGGATTCCATTAGGCGCCTGGGGTGGAACCACTAATCGGTCCCACCTCCTTGCGGTGGAGGAGTGGTGCCATGAAATCCAACCTCAGAAGGAAATGATCTGACCACGACAAGAGTACTGTGACTAAACCCCTCAGCCTCAGATCATCTCTCCACTGCCCCGATAGAAACACAAGATAAAGCATGTGACCTCCCTCATGAGTCGGACCCTGAACTACTTGGGACAGGTCCATGGTTGTCATGGAAGCCATGAACTCCTGGACTGCCTCCGAGGTTTCACCAGGCGATGGCAGGTTGAAGTCCCCCAGCACCATCAACCTGGGGAACTCAATCGCCAGCCCTGCAACCACCTCGAGCAGAACAGGCAGGGCCTTTGCAATGCAGCCAGGAGGCAAGTACGTTAGCAAAAGGCCCACCTGAACCCCTAAGTCCAACTTCAGAAGGAGCGTCTCACACCCAACAATCTCCAGGGCAGGGCTCCTTCGAGGACACAGATTCTGGCGAGCTATAATAGCCACTCCTCCACCCCTTCCCTGGGGTCGCAGCTGATGCTGAACCGAGAACCCGTCTGGGCATATCTCCGAAAGGGGCACCCCCCCTCCTGGCCCAGCCAGGTCTCAGTAATGCATGCCAGGTCCACCCCCTCTTCCAGGATTAGATCCCGTACAAGGGGGGCCTTGTTAGTAATTGACCTGGCATTCAATAGCAGCAGCTTGAGCCCAGGGTCCTGACATCCCTGGTTACAGGTACTCGGGCTGAGCTAGATGGAACCAAACCAGAGGGGCCAGAACAAGGAATCGCTTGGAGACAGCAAGTTCTCGTTCCCTGAGAGCGGCCTACCCCTCTGCTCCCGCCATACCTACCCCTCCCTGTTATGACCATAATGCTCCCACTCCCCATCCCGCCAGAGATCCCCTCCCCTCCCCCACTGGTCCCTCACTCTCCCAACAGGCCATGCACTCCATTCATACTGAGCCTGGGGTTGGACTCAAACCCCCCTCCGCTTCTGTTTCCACACTCAGCACAGGGGGGCAGAGTCCGAGCACCTGGCTTCCTCATTTACTCATACATTCAATCTGTCCATCCACAAGCATGCTCACAGGCACTCCCTCCACCCACCCCCCGAGGTAGAGAGTAAATACAGTGCAGTAAAAAAAGCAATAGGTGTCAAAGTAGATAAATATACATAGCAAACTTAGTCTCCGAATCACTAGAATAGTCTCTTTTTTGTTTCAATTCTTGGTTACATCCCCCTCTCCAAATAAACATTCTCATTGGGTGGTGCCCATTGATCTTATACTGGATTTCACAGTCAATTGGCTCATGGCCTTGTCTTAATATCAGATCTTCCAGAGCCAGAGAAGAGCCTCGGGGGAACCAATGAAGTAGAGACCCCTGGTGCCTTCCCCTGTCAAAATAATCTTGAGACAGCAGAGGCCCCCTCCCTGAGGGTACATCAATTTTCCCTTGATAAACAGTCAGCCAGATGAAATAACAACAGTCCCAGGTTTTTGCACCCGTGTCCTGATTTTGTCTGCTGCTAATAATCGTCCTTTTAACATTAGTACAGATAATGAAAATAATAAGGATGTTAAGGGTCGACAGAATAAATGTCGCATTAAAAAGTAAGACCAAGTCCAGTGAAGTGGGTCTCACTATGGCGTCTGTCACATTCCTCACGGCACAGATAGTGAACGCTGTAATGGAGACGCCCCCCACAACAGTAGTAGCAATATTTGTATCCAATTTCAAGACTGTAAAAGATCCCCAAGCCAGAAAGAAAGAAAGAAAGAAAGAAAGAAAGAAAGAAAGAAAGAAAGAAAGAAAGAAAGAAAGAAAGAAAGAAAGAAAGAAAGAAAGAAAGAAAGAAAGAAAGATGTTAGGAAGGAAGGAAGACAGAAAGAAAAAAAAGAGAAAAATGGTAGCAAGGAAGGAAGACAGAAAGAAAGAAAAAGAAAGAAAGAATGGGGGAAGGGAGGGAAGAAAGATAGAAAGAAAGATAGTAGGAAGGAAGATAGAAAGAAAGAAAGAAAGAAAGGAAAGAAAGAAAGAAAGATGGTAGGTAGGAAGGAAGGAAGACATACAAAGAAAGGAAAGAAAGATGGAAGGAAGGAAGGAAGGAAGGAAGGAAGGAAGGAAGGAAGGAAGGAAGGAAGGAAGGAAGAAGAAAGAAGAAAGAGAAAGAAAGATGGTAGGAAGGAAGGAAGACAGAAAGAAAGGAAAGAAAGAAAGATGGTAGGAAGGAAGGAAGACAGATAGAAAAAGGAGGAAGGGAAGAAAGAAAGAAAGAAAGAAAGAAAGAAAGAAAGAAAGAAAGAAAGAAAGAAAGAAAGAAAGAAAGAAAGAAAGAAAGAGAAAGAAAGAAAGAAAGAAAGAAAGAAAGAAAGATCAGCAGATGATGCTGTCAATATGGCTCTGCACTACATCCTACAACATCTTGAATCTCCAAAGACCTATGCAAGGATCCTTTTTGTAGACTTCAGCCAGTGAAGCCATCGTCATTCAATACAAACATTCCAGATATTCTTCTAGCTAAACTAAATCAGTTAGTTGTGCCTGACCACACTTGAAAGTGGATCATAAGCTTTCTGAGACAGGAAGCAGCAAGTGAAGCTAGGCAGAATCACATCAGATACTTGTACAATTAGCACAGTAGCCCCCCAGGACTTTGTGCTCTCTCCACTTCTGTCCCCTCTATACACCAATGACTGCATCTCAAAAGATCCCTCTGTTAAAGTACTGAAGTTTGCAGATGATACAACAGTGATTGATCTCATTCGAGAGAACGATGAATCTGCATACAGACAGGAGGTTGAACAACTAGCCTTGTGGTGCAACCAGAACAATCTTGAACTAAATACATGTAGAAATGGTGGTAGATTTTAGGAGAAACCCTCCTATACTATCACCTCTTACAATACTAGACCATACAGTAGCAATAGTAGATACCTTCAAGTTTCTAGGTTCTATTATATCTCAAAACTTAAAATGGACACCTAACATCAAATACACCATAAAAAAAACACAACAAAGAATGTTCTTCATGTGCCAACTCAGAAAGCTCAAGCTGTCCAAGGAGCTGCTGATACAGTTCTACAGAGGAATTAATGAGTCTGTCATCTGCACCTCTATAACTGTCTGGTTTGGCTTTGCAACCAATCAAGACAAATACAGACTTCAATGGATAATTATCTGCAGAACTGCAGAAAAAACAATTGCTACCAATTTGCCTTCTGTTGAGGACCAGTATACTGCATGAGCCAGAAAGAGGGTTATGAAAATATCTACAGATCCCTCACATCCTGGACATAAACTGTTTTAACTTCTACCCTCAAAATTATGCTATAGGGCAGTGGTCCCCAACCTTTTTATTGCCGCGGACCGGTCAACGTTTGATAATTTTTCCACGGCCCACTGGGGGGGGGGGTTGCGGCGTCGCGTTGATTATTAAATCAAAACAATTTCAAATATAAACAATTTTAATTTAATTGTATTTAAACATGGCATCAAAATAAAATACAGTTACAACAAAATTAATATAACTTAATTTAACATTTTAACTCTCTGGATTCTAGTGACTAGAACGCTAAATCAATGAGAACCCTGAGCTTGTTTCTCTGCAACGAGACGGTTCCATCTGGGGATAATAATCCCCTTTACCTGCTGCACCTCAGACAGGCCCTCCAGTACACGTTACTTTCAATACTGATGAGCCGCGCACAGAAGCCCCGCCCCCACGCTGATCAGCTGGCCCGGGGCATGTCGGCAGATGCAGGAGTCCCGTCCCTGCGCTTATTATCGGGACTCGCAGGACTCGCAAAAGTTGCAGGACTCGCCGCCGCCGCTGCACAGAAGACGCAGTAGCAGGGCGGCCCGGTACCATTTGTTCTGCGGACCGGTACCGGGCCGCGGACTGGGGGTTGGGTACCACTGCTATAGGGCACGGCACATCAGAACAACTAAACGCAAGGATAGTTTTTTCCTCCATGCCATCACTCTGCTAAACAATTAATTCCTACAACACTGTCAAACTATCTAAAAAGGCAGTATTACCATCATTATTGTCATATTCCCATTAGCTATCTTGTTATCTTCTTATGACTAACTTTGTTGCTTATCACTATTGTTGTATGTACACACTGGAAACAAATTCCTTGTGTGTCTAATCATACTTGGCCAATAAAGAATTCTATTCCATTCCATTCCATTCCAATCTAAAGTAGAGCTACCATATTTGGATTGCAAAAATCTGAGAGAATCATATGGAAAGAGATACAGAAAACTCTGCATAAATTTGTGGGCATCTAGCAGTTGCCTGAATTTTGCAGTCTAAATATAGAAGCTGAAAATTGAAATGCAAAGTAATCCCAGAGGCTTGGAAGGATCAAGAGAGAAGTATGATAAGAAGTTAGTATACTGTTTGGAAAAACAGATACTTAACATACACAATACCACAACAACCTATTATAGCAACACCCCCCCACTACAGCATCCAACATATCTACAATGTTAACATGCACTCTGCCTTCTATGTCTGCATTCTCTGTCTTCCCAGAGACTGCACATGATCTAGAAGCCTATTTTATTAAGATGTTCAGCTAAGCAAAGGATAATGTTCATTTTCACTTTAATACAATAATATGTAACTGAAGCAGGCAGTCCCATTCCTGTACTAATGGCTGCTAAATCCTCTTTAGAAAAGTATTTGAACAAGGCTTATGTCAAAAATGACTGGATGGCACATAATAAATAAAATTGACAAACAATATATTACATACAATACGTTAAAGTTGGGGAACCACATGTAAAAGATATGCTGTTATTAAGTTGAAATTCCATGCAGGTATCAATGGCAATAATCAGCAATGCTAATCTGCTATTGGTGGAGGATAATTTATTGCTGGTGTGTCTTTTCTCTTTGGTTTTCTCTGTTCCAGATCATTTTTCTGAGAGATTTGATGAGTCTTCCCTTTTGTTGGTATCCTCTTGAGTTCACAACTTTTGAGCAGCTGCTCAGAAAGATCATCTGTGGGTTGTTGGAATTTTTTTAAAAGAATAGATAGCCACAATCAAAACAGTCACATTAACGTCAAATTTGGTTATCATGAACTTAATTGTTGGGTTAGCAAGGTCTTGAAAATACTTTTAAAAAGTTCAATATAGCCATAGCCAAGGATTCCTTAGAAAGTGGAGTTGGAAAGAAAGAAAGAAAGAAAGAAAGAAAGAAAGAAAGAAAGAAAGAAAGAAAGAAAGAAAGAAAGAAAGAAAGAAAGAAAGAAAGAAAGAAAGAAAGAAAGAAAGAAAGAAAGAAAGAAAGAAAGAAAGAGCTCTATCCATTGCCTCTCCATCTGGCATCTGATGTGTCACTAGAAGGTTCAGTCTATCAAGTTTCATGAGAAACAGTTGTTCTAAAGGGAGAAAGTGGGGATGGATTACACTAAAGGGAAAGTGTGTGTCAATGGGCCAGACTTCATAATGCAAAGACCTTTTCTCTAAAAGCCACAGACAATGACATCACCTCCCTAAAACTGACCCAAATGGTTACAGCAAGTCTCTTGCCCATCCAATCTGTCTTCAGACTTATCATGTGATGTCTGTACATATTCAGTTGACATCATTGAAGAAGGTTTTCTGCAAGAAATGCAGAAACAAGGTCAGACATAATGTGCAGATGGTTAAACAACATATATCCCATGTCCACACTGTTCTTCTGATCCAGTTTTAAAAACTGGATCATCTCATGTCTTCCCATCATTATCCCTACATACATGCATATGTGCATACATACATAAAATACATTTTAACTCAACTACAAAGAAGTATTTTGTAAATCCCCAACCAGTAGAAATCTGTCAATACAAAAAATAATTATATTGCAAAATGTGTTTCAGTAATATGTGGAATGCTTTGGCAAAGGTAGAATGCTTGAGGAGCCCATAACATTTTAGGGAATTTTAAAATCTTCCCTTGGTTTATGGGCTGTTTATGGGCTCCATAAATTCAATGTTGCCGACCAATCATAATTTAAGCCATCCGGTTTCTTGACAAGTTGCCTCATATACATCCCATCATGGGCTGCAAGAACAAAAATGAACAAACAAAGATGAATCCAGTTGCTATCCAAAGCTGGCAGATTGTATTTGGTTTCATGGATTACTGATTATGTAGATTCATCCTAATTCTTCAATCTCATTCTCCCTCCTGTCTCTCTACTTTGCATGCAGGCATACACATACATAGATACATACATACATAATCCAATCACTAAATATGAGCATCTTTTCATGCCAACATTCCATCACTTATAATGGAAACTAAGAAATACTTCTGAAAATTGCCCCGCTCTTTCTAACATAATGGCGAAGCTTAATCTTACATTTATCTTTATATTTTCCACATTTCCAGGAAGTATTTTTGTTTCTAAAAGGAAAGAGATTTTAGAAATTGGGAGAAATGTCTTAAAGCTTTTTGATGCATAAAGACAGCAATAAATAACCCCCTCTCCATACATACCCAAGTTATTTTTTCATCAGAGGCCAAAAGTAACAGAGGCACCTCTTCACTTCCTTTTTAACTAAAATACAACAATAATAAATATAATAATTAACAACCTGCAACCATTTCATGACTCCCATAGTTTGAAGCACTCTCTAGGCTTAGACAGATTAACTCTGCAATTATGTCCATACTCTCCCAAATTCGGTATTTCACAGAAATACTTACCTGATCTTGGATGATCTCCAAAACCTGCTTGGAACTGGAATTGGAGATCAACCAGGGAATCCAAAGGATATAATTGACATGTGAAAAAGAGCAAAAATGACAGAAGAAGACAACAGTAAACCAAGAAAATGACATGAATGTATCCATGAAATCACCAGGAACCAAACTTAATTTGAAATTTATTTTACTTACAGTTGAGCATAGAATTTGAATCATAGGCTGCTTATTTGCTTTATGTAAGTACAATCCATCTTCTCCAAACTTTTATTTATTTATTTAATTTATTTGTTTGTCAAACATGTACAAGATAGCAGGTATAGGTATAAACATAAGCAAAGTAAGTACAGATAAATGAGGACAAAAGGACAGTAAGACAGGGACGATAGGCACAATGGTGCACTTATGCATGCCCCTTACAGACCCCTTAGGAATGGGGTGAGGTTGACTGTAGACAGTCTAAGGTAAGGTGACCAGACGTCCCGCTTTTGGCGGGACAGACCCGATTTTAAACAAATTGTCCCGCGGCATTTCAAAAAAGTCCCGCTTTTTGAATTTGCGCAAAGCGCCTCGCTTCCCTTGAGCGGATCTTGAGGGAAATAGCTCCGGGCCGGGCAGGGAAAACCCCTCACTGCGCTCCGACGTGCCTGAGGGCCCAGTTCAGCGCCTCGCACGCTCAGCCCCGCTTGACGGCAACAGCCAGAAATGGGCTTCCGGAGGTGTAGAGGGAGCAGCAGCTTTGGCAGGTCTGGCTGTGTCCTTTCCTGGGTCTGCCACATGGGGGGAAGGAGCGGAGGCATGGGGCACTCGCCGGACGCCGCCTCGGAGAGAAGACCAGGCCTGACTGGCAAGGGCCAGGAAGGATTTTTCCAGCGCCGCCAGCCAGCTTGTCCTCCGGGCCAGACGCAGCAGAGGCTGCAGCTTTGTGCACCCCCCAAACACCCCCCCTTCATCGCAGCCCTTACCGCTGCCATGGCCGGGGCTTGCCTCTGCTGCGTCTGGCCCAGAGGACAAGCTGGCTGGCGGTACGGGAAAAATCCTTCCTGGCCCTTGCCAGCCGGGCCTGGTCTTCTCTCCGGGGCGGTGTCCGGCAGGTGCCCCACACCTCCACTCCTTCCCCCCTGTGTGGCAGACCCGGAAAAGGACACGGCCAGACCTGCCAAAGCTGCTGCTCCCTCTATGCCTCCGGAAGCCCATTTCTGGCTGTTGCTGTCAAGCGGGGCTGAGCGTGCAAGGCCATGGCAGTGGTAAGGGTCTTTAAGTGTGGAGCGGAGCAGTGGGGCTGCTAAGTGAAGGAAGGGAGAAGAGCTTGAGGTTTCGGAGAGAAATCCGGGAAGTAATGGAAGTCCTTCCCGAAGTCTTTTGTCCTGGCGCGGAAAGGGGAGGCGTGGATCATCTCCCCCCCCGTCAATGGTGTCCCGCTTTACCAAAGTGAAAATCTGATCACCTTAGTCTAAGGTTAAAGTTTTGGGGGTTTGAGGAAGAAACCACAGAGTCAGGTAGTGCATTCCAGGCATTGATCACTCTGTTGCTGAAGTCGTATTTTCTGCAATCGAGTTTGGAGCGGTTTATATTAAGTTTGTATCTATTGTGTGCTCGTGTATTGTTGCGGTTGAAGCTGAAGTAGTCATTGACATTGACATTGTGGCAGATGATTTTATGAACTACATTTAGATCAGATCGAAGGCAACGTAGTTTTAAATTGTCTAAGTCCAAGATTTCAAGTCTGGTGGAATAAGGTATTCTGTTGTGAGCAGAGGAGTGGAGGACTCTTCTTGTGAAATATTTTTGGACTCTCTCAATTGTATTAATGTCCAATATGCAGTGCGGGTTCCAGACAGGTGAGCTGTATTCGAGAATTGGTCTAGTGACTGTTTTGCATGCTCTGGTTAGCAGTGTAATATTGCCAGAGAAGAAGCTATGCAAGATTAGATTAACAACTCTTAGTGCTTTTTTGGCAAGGTTGTTACAGTGGGCTCTGGCACTTAAGTCATTAGATATCGCTACCCCAGAAAGGGCGTTGTATCTTACCTGAACGCCCCTTCTCGTAGGGCAGAGCTAGCCTCCAAGATTGGGATGAGACAATCCATGAGCCAATCAGGACTGAGTCTGACTTTATAAAAACTGTTCTCCTGTTGTGCACCCCTCTTGAGATGAAGGACGAAGTCAGACCCATAGTGGAGCTCCCCAACCAAAACTTTATTCAACCGCAGGTTACCGAAACAACAAAACTGCAACAACTTAGGGCAGGACTTGGAGGCTAGCTCCGCCCTACGAGAAAGGGCATTCAGGTAAGATACAACGCCCTTTCTCCATAGTGGGCGGAGCTAGCCTCCAAGATTGGGACATGCCAAAGCAGTAATCCCATTGGGAGGGAGTCAAGGTATATCGCCTAACCCAGTTGCGGCCACCACCGTGTGCAACACATGACCCGCAACGGCCGCGTCTCTGGCAGCATAAGCGTCCACCTTGTAGTGCCTGACAAACGGCACAGGGGAAGACCATGTCGCAGCCCAACAGACTTCCTCAATGGAGGCGTTGGTCTCCCATGCTGCTGTTGTGGCCACACTCCGCGTGGAGTGCACGGTCAGCCTCGCTGGACACGGAAGGGCCTGCTGTTCGTAGGCATAGGCAATGACCGCGCGTATCCAGCGGCCGATCATGGCAGAGGATGCCTTCTTGCCCATTGAGGCCAGGTGGAAACCCACGAAAAGCGACTCGGACCGCCGAAAGGTGGTGGTACGTGTTGTGTACACCTCAAGGGCCCATCGCACGTCGAGAGACCTGCCCCGATGGTCCGAAGACTGGGTGTCCTCAAAAGCAGGAAGGATCAGCTCCTGCGCCCTGTGAAAATGTGTTTATTTTAGGAGAAAACACTGGATCAAGGCGAAGCACGATCCTATCCGGGTAAAAGATGCAAAGATCCAGGCGGACGGAGAGCGCGGCCAACTTGGAAATGCGCCGTGCAAATTTGATAGCCACAAGGAATGTGACCTTTAGGGTAAGGAGGCGTAAGGACACTGTGGCTAAGGGTTCATACGGCCCCGTGGTGATGGACTGAAGGAGAGTCTGCAAGTCCCAAGTCAGGTAGCGGTGGACCACCGGCGGGGAGATGTTGGATGCTGCCTTGAGGAAATGCCGCATGAGAGGATGCGCAGACAACTGTTCAGACTCCGGGCAAGAGAGCACCGTGGAGAGCGCCGTCATTTGCCAGAGTAAGGTATTGGGCGCTAGTCCCCTATCCAGACCAGCTTGCAGGAACCGCAAGATGTCTATGATGGAGAGGTCCACCGGGCAGACTGAGGTAAGTGAACACCAACCGCAGAAGGTCCTCCAAGTGGACACGTAAATGCGTGTTGTGGAAGCTCTGCGGGAGAACATTAGTGTTTGTATTATGTTCTCTGGGACCCCTCGGCACTGCAGAGTGTGCCGCTCAAGCGCCAGGCAGTCAGCTGGTACCACCGTGGGTCCGGATGCCGCACTGACCCCTGGGAGAGCAACGACTCTGTCGGCGGGATCCGCCAGGGCAGACTGATAGATAGTGACCGCGAACCAGGGTCGTCTAGGCCAGTGGGGCGCCTGTAGGACTAACTCTGCTGCCTCATCCAACATTTTGCGAATGACGCGAGGAATTAGCGGCAGGGGGGAATGGCATAGAGGAGGCCCTTGGGCCAGGGGCACCTTAGTGTGTCCACCCCTTCCGCTCCATAGGACTGGTAACGAGAAAGGTAGTGCGGGAGCTTCGCATTCTGCGGGGTGGCGAAAAGGTCGATGACTGGACGGCCGAATCATTCTGTTAGCTCCCGAAACAGGTCCTGGTGGAGACTCCACTCCGCGGGCTCTACCTCGTGGCGACTGAGCCAGTCTGCAGTTCAGTTTGACACCCCCGAAATGTGTTCCGCCCGGACAGAGAGGAGATGGCGTTCCACCCAGAGTCCCAAGGACTTGGCCTCTGACATCAGACGGTGGGAGACCGTGCCCCCCTGCCAGTTGACATGGGCCTTTGCCGTGATATTGTCGGTGAGCAGCAGAATATGCTGACCCGCTAATACGTGTTGAAAGTGCTGGAGAGCAAGAAAGGCCGCCTTCAGTTCCAGGTGATTGATGGTGAGAGAGGCTTCCACCTGCGACCAGGTGCCCTGGGTCACCTGTGACAGTGTGTGGGCCCCCCAGCCCTGGAGACTGGCATCGGTGGTCACGGTAACCCTGATGGGTTCTAGGAAGGGACCGCCCTTGGAGATCACCGGGGAATGCCACCAGTGGAGGGATTGCCTGACGGACGCCAGAAGACTGACCTTGATCGAGGAGGCGCTCTTGTGTGCGCACTGAAAAGGCAACATGAACCATTGTAGGTCTCTGGAGTGCAGCTGGGCCCAGGGAGTAATGTGAATTGCTGACACCATCTTTCCCAGGAGGGAGGACAGCAGGTTCAGGGGAACCCGATGTTGGCGTAGGACCTGCTGGACGAGGTCTAGCAGGTTGTCCTGACGCTCTTGGGAAATAGCAATAGCACTTAGACTTATATACCGCTTCATAGTGCTTTACAGCTCTCTCTAAGCGGTTTACAGAGTTTAGCATATTGCCCCCAACAATCTGGGTCCTCATTTTACCCACCTCGGAAGGATGGAAGGCTGAGTCAACCTTGAGCCTAGTGAGATTTGAACAGCTGAACTGCTGAACAAGCAATCAGCTGAAGGTCGCAATGCTGCTTTTAACCACTGCGCTATCTCAGCTCCTGAGTGCAGGTACACCCTGCACTCCAGAGAGTCAATGATCGCCCCTATATGCGTGATCCGTGTTGAGGGATTTAACTGGCTTTTCTCGAAGTTAACCAAGAAGCCGTGGTTGCTGAGGGCTGCCAAGGTAGCCTGAAGGTCAGCCGCTGCTTGCGACTGAGAGGAGGAGGATGTCATCCAAATAACATTGGACCCTAATTGGGCGAGACCGAAGGTCAGCGACGAGGGCAGCCAGGTGAAGACCCGTGGGGCGGACAATAGCCCAAAGGGAAGGGCATAATATTGATAGTGGTCATCACGGTAACAAAAGCATAAATACTGCCAATGGGTGGGCCGGATAGGAACGTGGAGGTAGGCCTCTGTAAGGTCGATAGATGACATGAGATCCCCCTCCCGTATTCCACCAAGAATGGACTGCAACGTGTGCATTTTGAATTTTTTGTACTTCAGGTGTTTATTAAGATGCTTAAGATTGAGGACGGCTCTCCACCCGCCTGAGGACTTCTCAACGAGGAACAAAATGGAATAGAAGCCCTGGCCCCGCTGGTCCTCCGGCACCCGCTGGATGGCATCAATGTCCAGAAGGTGCTGGATGGCGGTCAGCATGAGTGACCGTTTCTGGGGATTGGAGGACTGGGGGAACCTCAGAAAGAATCTGGGGGGGGGGTGGAGATGAAGTCCAGGGCGAGACCCGATGTTACAGTCTCGCGAACCCAAGCATCGGTGGTAGTGTCCTCCCACCGCCTGGCGAAGAAGCGCAGGCGGCCCCCAATGGGAGGACCGGGTTCATCTATTTGTAGCAGTGGTAGGGGCGACCACCTGCTCCCCGAAAAGGACATTTGTTGGTCTGGTTGCCCCTGCGCCTATCCTGCCCCTGGTTCTGCCTCCCACCATATTGGGATCTGCCTTGGTTATAGGGCTGAGCCTGGAAGGGTCGCCAGGGGAAGGATGGGGTAGAGGTGGATGCTTTATTCTGCCCCTTGCGTGTGCAGTTGGGCAGGATCTTTCTTTTATCTTTGGATTCTATCAAATATGGATCCAAGGCATCCCCGAAGAGTGACTGACCCTTGATGGGCATGATGGTGAGGCGCCACTTGTGGCGTGTGTCTGCCGGCCAGCTTCGCAGCCAGTGCATCCGGCGGGCTATGACGGTCGACCCCATGGACCTGGCCGCGAAGCAGACTGCCTGGAGGGTGGCGTCCGAAGTAAATTGGGAGGCCGCCATAAGCTTGTTAGTGTCCTGCCTGGCACGGACATCCGACAATGGTAGGTTGTCCTGGAGCAGGTTAAGCCAGCGGATGGACATGTGGCAGAAGAATGATGCTGTTGTAGAGGCCTTGATCACCCAGGCCGCCGCTTGGTGGGCGCGTTGGAGTGCCTGCTCCGTTCGGCGGTCCTCGGGATGCAGGAGTTCCTCCGAGTCGCCTGGCATTTGGGCAGTGGAGTACAATGCCTTGATAGGAGGGTCTACCGGTGGAACTGGCAGATGTTGTGTGAGACCCTGTGCGACATTGAAGTACCTCTTATCGAGGGTAGAAGGAAGGGCCCCTGATTGTGGGGCCTGCCACTGCTTTAAGACCGACTCTACAAACAATTTTGGAGCAGGTATCACTTCTGCCTGGGACGTAGTCTCCTCGAAGAGAGGGTCGGTGGACTCATCCTCCGTTTGTTTGGGCTCAGTGATTTTGGCAGCCGCCTTTGCTTTGTGTAGTAGGGATTTGAATAATCCTGGGTTGAAGAGCCCTGTAGTGATGGGGGCCTCTGGAGCAAGATCTTCGTCAGCCGACAATTCGAGATCTTGTTCGCGGTCCTCCCTGTCCAGGAGGGAGCCCAGGGACCCCAATGGTGACACCTCCCCCACTTCCAGGGGCTGGTAGTCTGCTGTGGACATGTCCAGCCTGGGTTGCTGAATTTGCCTAGTGGCACTTGAGCGGGACGGATCAGTGTTGGCCCTCTTTAGGCCGGTCACAATCCCAGGTTCGATTGCCACCTGTATCATGGCCTGCACCTCCGGGGAGTTGAACTGGGCTGCAGCCGATGGTGTAGGCGTGGCTGGAGCCGGGCCTCCCACTGGGCTGGGGTCCTCCCAGATATCCCTGTCCCCAAGGTGCAAGTTGGGGTTGTCCAGAGACAGCACCCCCGAAGATTGCCTGGACCTTGCTGGGGGGCCCCGAGTCCTTGGATGGATGAGACTCAGGTGCCGCTTGGGAGGCCAGGGAAGTCGGCTTTGGTGCCGGTTTGTCCGCCCCTTTTGCCCGGTTATGATCCTCCGACCCCCTGGATCTGGAGGAGCCCCTGGACTGCTCTGCAGATGACCTGCATGGAGAACGGTTTCTGCATTCCAGAGGAGGGTTAGATGAGGACTTGCCCCACCCCTCCACCTCCAGTGCCTCCCTATTGGACTTTGCCCTGCTTTTGCCGGATTTTGCCTACTTATCAGCCATCTGATGGGACTGGCGGCAGGCAAGGGAACTCAAACTGGCCACAGGGAGGTTGTTTATCCAACCGGCTCTTTGGCCGACCACGGGGCTTCAAGTGAAAGGCGTTTGAAACGCCGAACAGCAGGAGCGGTCAAAGTGCGATTGCGCGGCCGGCAGAGGCTGCGGGCTGAAAGGCGGTCCCTTTTTTTCTGTTGAACAACAGCTGAGCACTCAGTGCAGCTGCGCGGGCTGGCTGGGACTGCAAGGGCTTCCCCCGATGATGACGAAGGCTCGGGGGAGTTCCTCCAGCGAAGGTGGCAACAACAGGTGGGAGGCGGCAATGGCGCGCATGCACAGTTCAAAAGTGGCTGCGGCGGCAAGGAGTGAACAACGTGCTCCGGAGAATGACAGTTGGGCGAAAATGGCCACCGGCTTCCTCACCATGATAGCTTTGAAGTCGCCGATCTGCCGCCAATGCAGCCCCAGGCAAGGCACCGTGCGCGGTCTCCCTTTAGTCGCTCTAGCCAGTAATTAGGATGTCCCTTTTTCCTGGCTAAATTCAAGTAGAAAGTGCTGAGGCCGCTCAAGCGCTAGGCTTCTGCGGTTCAGAAACAGCTGGGCAAGCACTTTCTATGCGGATCGTGGCAAACACCAACCTGGTAGTAGGTCACGCAAGCGCTAGGCTTCTGTGACTTCTTGATAGTCAGAGCAGGGCCAGGCTGCAGGGGAACAGCGTGATAGCCAGCCACACAGGGTGGTTAATGGCTGTGGAGGGCAAGCCTACCCTCTATTGCCTCCCTCCTTCAATAGTAATCTAACCGATGTTGATAGAGGGCAATTTCACTCATGTAGATATTTATAGAAGAGTATTCAAAGATGAAGAAAACCTGCAAGGTTGGAGAGACACAATCCTTTTGACTAGGACTGAGTCGAAAGAGGGGTGCACAACAGGAGGACAGTTTTTATAAAGTCAGACTCAGTCCTGATTGGCTCATGGATTGTCTCATCCCAATCTTGGAGGCTAGCTCCACCCACTATGGAGAATTACAGGGTTCTATGTGTGTCATGACCATTTTGTGGGAAATGAGCCTTAAACATTTGAAAAATTGTACTGGCTACCCCATTGTACGTAGAAGGACAAATTTTGGTATGTGAACCTACCAACAAATAGTGCATGCAAGAAAAAAAATGATGCCGATGGTGACTTATCACCATACTGAAGGCTCTGAAAATCAGATAGAACCTTGTCACACTAAGTTACACCATAAAAATGAGAAAAATCTTCAACTGTCACTGATGGGCAGAATTACACTGATTAAGATGAATATATTATTTCGACTATTATTTTTGTTTTCAACAATTCCAATAAAATTAGAGAAAATATACTTTAAGGAGATAAACAAAATGATTTTGAAATTTGTTTGGCAAGGGAAAAAAGCAAGAATAAACTTAAAGATGCTACAAGATGCAAGGACTAGAGGTGGCTTTGGACTCCCGAATTGGGAGCTCTATTACCATGCAGCAGTATTGACGTGGATGAGAGAATGGATTTTACTAAGAAATCAGAGGCTTTTGTTATTAGAAGGACATGACTTGCAGATAGGTTGGCATGCGCTTATATGGTATGGAAGAATCAAAATACATAGCTATTTCCAAAGACATTATATTAGGAATTCTTTATATTTAGTATGGGAAAAAATAAAAAATAAAAATTATATGAGTATTCCGAATTGGATATCGATAATAGAGGCATTAATTCATCCAAGCAGAGTGAATTGACAAAATATATCATGGTATAAATATATTTTGACAGAAGATGGGAAGTTGAAATCAACCCAAGAATTAGAGAATCAAGGAATTAAAATGGACTGGTATATGAGACTACAAATTCAGACAAGATATGAAACAGAAAGTAAAACGGAGGAAATTATGTTACAGAACACAGAACTGGATGAACATCTAATCAAGAAAATTTATAACTATTTATTGTATGTTGATTTAGAATTTGAGCAAGTGAAAGAGACAATGATAAAATGGGCACAAAACTTTGGTTATACAATAGAACTAGAAAAATGGGAACAACTTTGGGGAAGAAACTATAAACTAACTATGGCAACAGCATATAAAGAGAACTTATATAAAATGTTTTACAGATGGCACATGTCACCAGAAAGAATTGCAAAAATGTTCAATAATAAGACTATGAAATGTTGGAAATGTCAACAAATACCAGGTTATTTTTACCATATGTGGTGAACATGTGCAGAGGCAAAAGATTATTGGACTCGAATTCAGACATGGACAGAAAAAAATGTTGAAACAAAAGATAGAGTTGAAACCAGAAATATTTTTGTTAGGAATTATACCAGAGAAATATAATAAAGAAGATACTTATTTAATTATACATGTGATAGCTGCAGCCAGAATTGCGTTTGCGCAAAAATGGAAAGGAACTAAGATTCCATCCGAAGAAGATACACTTAAAAAGAATTTGGAATGTGCCGAGATGAATAAATTGACAATGAAAATTAAAGACAAGGAAGATTCAGAACATTATAATGTTTGGATGAAATGTTATAATTGGATAGAAAGTGAATATAGTTAGAAATTAAGATAGAGAGATTGTTGTAATTACATAGTAAAGAATTGAAGAATAAAGGGGAGAACCCAGATGATAAAATTAGATTTTAAAAGTAATGCTGAAGTATATATTTAAAATAAAGAATAATGGTTATGGATAAGATATGAAAATATATAAAGGACAGAAAGGACACCGATAGACAATATACATAGTAATATATTATCAATCTGTTAATAATAAGATCAGAATTACAATCACTCAAGGAAAGGTTTTCAGAGGGAGGAGAGGAAGTAGTAGGGAAGAGGAGAAAGGGGTGGAAAGAGAGTTGTAAGGTAAGGGGAGAGAAGGGTAAGAAGGTTGTTGGAAGAGATGGAGTTGTGAGAGGGGAGTGGAAAGTTAAAACAGAAATTCAGACTGGTAAACAATTAGCAGGATATAGGTGCATATTAGGATATTAAGTTAAAATTGATTAGATAGAATTGTATAACCATATATGTTATTGATATTTTTGAGCTATATGTGTTGATATATGTATAAATAATGTGTAGAGAAAAATAAAAAACTTTTTTTTAAAAAAATGAGAATTACAAAGTTTAATAAAATTTATTTGAAAAAAGCACTGAATTCGACTCGAATTTGTTTTTGTGACCATAAAATGCTTGTAAATTACTATTTGAAGGTTCAGCATTAAATGTAAGAATGTAAATACATGTCTTAATACCAAGAATTACTATTTAACCCCAGTTTTGCATAACGGTTTCTTCAAAATGGTGCAGTAATAGTCATGATCGACTTTAGGCATCCATTTGAGCATACTTTCTATGTCATCTTGTTTTGCTTTGGATAGTGTGTGTACCTGTAACTCTGTCTTAGACACAGGCAATGTAACAGATGCGGCAGGTGGTGTTGGTGAAGCAGGTTTCCCGCGAACACTCCTCGTCTTCTTTTCAAATGCATGGATGGTGACCGTGTTCCAATTTTCCATAGCGAAGGTTGTCTTGAACCTTACTGTTGAATGGGTCTGGGTGAATTTTAGTTGTGAAACTTTAGCATACGGCACATTACTGTACTGAAACTGCTTTGAACACAAGGAGTAATTTTTAAAATGTGCGGGCTTCATCTGGATGATTTTGAATGGCTGGCGTCGCTTGGCTTTTTTCAGCAATCTTGGGAAAGAAACTGGTGAGAATACAGTAATTTTGCTGGTAGCATAGCACGTTCAATTATGCTATGCATATTATCCACTTCTTGAATGCAAGAGTGGCCTGGTACAGAAAACTTCATTTCAATGCTTTCAATGTTTGGGTGCTTCCGAAGAAAATCTGTTATTGCAAAAGACATGTGTGAGTTCCTATTTTGTGGAACGCAGCTGTCACTCCATAATGTTAGATGCACTGCATGTGGTTGATCTTGCACTACATTTTCCAAAATTTGTACCACGGCACTAGCTATATCGTTTCCAGCACGTCCTCCCATTAATTCTGTCCAAATGGCACAGTACCCTTGTCCTGATTGTGATGTGTGAACAGTCAAATTGTACAAGTTAAGTTTACGCTTGTAAAAAAACCTGCTTGTACCAGATTTTGGCAAAGTGATTACATTCTCCATGTCAAAACATATTACCAGCCTAGTTTTGTCTCCTCTTTCTTCCTGTCTGTGATCTCTCATTAAATTCTTCTGTTGGATATGCGAATCATATTTCTTTTGTAGCATCTCTTCTACCTGCCCAATTGAAGAGAGCAGTTTCTCACACAGTGTCCCTTTAAGGCCTAGACCTTAGAGGGGTTGGTTTTGGTTGAAGGTGGGTTGGATGTTGGGGTGGTTTTGGGTGATGGGGGGGTTGAATGTTGGGTGGTGGATTGTGGGACTTAGTTTTGATGCAGTCAGCACGGTAGTCAATGTATAGGTCAGTATATCCTTGGTCATGACGTCTTTTGAGTTCTGCTCGGAGTTTGCGGGAGTGGATTTGTTATAATATGGATAGGTCAGGCCATGAGCGAAGTTTTTTGGGATTGGAGTCATTTCTGGTAATAGAGTTTATAGTATAAATGAATTTTTGTTTGCTGATTTCATCCTTGAAAATGACTCTACAGAATCATGGCGCCACCGAACCGTCTCTATACTTGAACTCGGGGCCATCTCTGGAAACTTCTATGATTTCATCGGGGGAGATGGTTGGTGCAATAATTTTGCGAACCTTTGTGATATCAGGTTCATTGGTGACATCTAGCCCAAATAAAATAGCGTTATTACATTTTTGTTCACGCTCAAGGGTGTCTTTGATGAGTAAGGATATATTGTTTGGATGGTTGGTAGATGTTTGTGGTTGTGCATGTGGTTGAGTTAGTGGTTGTTGAGCTTGTGATTAAGGTAGTGGTTATTGTATTGGAATATGATTTTGAGCATTTGAATTTCCATTTATATGTGCTGTAATTTTTTTATCCAAATATGTGAAGCATGCTTCTAAACGTGCTTCCGTGGAGTCGATGTATGTTTGTTGTGTTTTTATGGTTGTTTCCAAGATTTGGAACCTATCAGACATGGTAATTAGGTTATCCAGTATTGGTAAACATGGTGGACAGAAATAAGGAAATGTGCATGTTTGCAAATGATAATCCTATTTAAGGATTTTCCTGGTAATAGTAAATTATCATTAATCTGCTAGGATACTGTGAAACAATATTTATTGCTCTTTGCATAGCTGCAGGGAATCGTTTCCTTCTGCTGTTGAGGCACCATAGCTTCATAAATGGTAGCCATGCATATTTTATAGAGTTCATGGCCTGTGGTACAAATGCACCAGCTTTTATCTGCATTCTAAGCCTAGAGATCTCCAAGATAAAAGGCAAGAGCAGGGTGTCCAATGAGCAAACTATGATTATTGGAGTTAAAAGTCTATTCCAATTTATGCCTGCTTTTAACACTAGTCATTTCTTCCTTTGAATTGGCAATTGTTTCTGTCAAAATCTACAAGATTCTTTAATTATACAATTGTCCATTTTAAAACCAAACACTGGGTGGCTTGCAAGTACTTCAAGATTGTTATTAAAAACCGCGGGGTTTTGGAAGATTCAGTAACTTTACAGGAAGTTATTTTCAGATATGCAAATAATGAGTAGCAGTTTGGGCTTTGGGGCCATAGACGTGTTTGGGGTCCGTAGGTGGGACACTTCACAGTCTGCGCAGAAATATGCTCACTCACTCACTTGCTCTATTTATTTGCATATACTTATCACATTTCTCAGTTCACACAGACAAAATCACCTTGTAGTATAAACCAAATACACATAATTATTGAGGGAGTGGGATTTTTAAAAAATCTTGTTCCTTTTTCCAGAGATCTTTCCCAAGATAGCTATTATTTTATATTTTTAGCAACTGGGAAAAAGGATTGATAAAGATTGCTAGAAAGAGAGGAAGGCTATAACAGCCTTGAGTAAGGGGAGAAACATAAATCCCTTTCTCCTCTCTAGTCTTTATCAAAGTTACTTTTTCCAACTTTCTATTAATAATAGAAAACAGCATCTTCTCTCTGATGCCTAGGTGTTGGATAATCAGGTGGGCCATAGGGAAAAATGGGCAGGGCTATTAGAAACTCCAAATTCTAACATGTGATTTATAAGCTGCACATTGCCTATATAGTTTGTTACTGATTTGCAGATTATGAAAGAAAATATATAGGTTTATGTGTATATATAAGTCTGTGTATATGTCTGTGTGGATTTGAGTGTATTTTGGCTCATGTGATCATGGGAATGGGAATACATTTCTATATATAATCTGATATATATGTAATAGGATTTGTATTTCTGGAAATGATATTTTTTTTAAAGGCACTATGAAGTGGGAAATATTCAATATCTACAAAAAGGCTTCTGGGTTACTAAATCAAACACATGGCTCACATAGTCCTTATCCTTATCCTTCCATGTGGCTTCTTACCACATTCATTTTTGTATGGTTTCTTATAAATGCCCTTCTGCTGAGTGTGGAAACAGAAGCAGAGGGGGGCTCAATTTCAACCCCTGGCTCAGTGTGAATGGTATGTATGGCCTGCAGGGAGAGAGGAGGACCAGCGGAGAGGGGGAGGGGATCTCTGGGGGAGTGAAGAATATTCCGGTCCTGATGGGAAGAGGTAGGTATAGTGGGAGCAGAGGGGTGGGCCGCTCTTGGGGAATGAGACCTCGCTGTGTTCAAGCGATCCCTTGTTCCGGCTCCTCCGATGTGGTTCCATCTTGCTCAACCTGAGGACCTGATGACTGGGGTTTTCAGGGCCCTGGGCTCAAGCTGATGCTGTTGAATGCCAGGTCAATTGTCAACAAAGCCCCCCTGATACGTGATTTAATCACAGGCGAGGGGGTGGACCTGGCATGCATAACTGAGACCTGGCTGGGCCAGGAGGGGGGAGTAGCCCTCTCTGAGATATGCCCAGACGGGTTCTTAGTGTTGCATCAGCCATAACCCCAGGGAAGGGGGGGAGAAGTGGCTATTATAACGCGCCGGAATCTGCATCCTCGTAGGAGCCCTGCCCCGGAGATTGTCGGGTGTGAGACACTCCTTCTGAAGTTGGACGTAGGGGTTCAGGTGGGCCTTTTGTTAACACACCTGCCTCCCAGCTGTGTTACCAAGGCCCTGCCTGAGCTGCTTGAGGCAGTAGCAAGCCTGGCGGTGGAGTTCCCCAGGCTTATGGTTCTGAGGGACTTTAACCTGCCCTCAGAAGGTGAAACCTCTGGTACAGCTCAGGAATTCATGGATTCCATGACAACCATGGACTTGACCCAAGTAATCCAGAGTCCGACTCATGAGGGAGGTCACATACTTGACCTAGTGTTTCTCTCGGAACAGTGGAGAGATGATCTGAAACTTGGGGATATAGTCACCACCCCATTGTCATGGTCAGATCATTTCCTACTGAGGTTGAATTTCACAGCCCCACTCATCTCCTGCAGGGAGGTGGGACCGACTAGGTGGTACTGCCCCAGGCGCCTAATGGAGCCGGAAGGATTCCAGAGGGAACTTGGGGAAATACCTGAAACCCTAGTCCACAATTCATCTGAGTCCCTGGTGGCTGCCTGGAACATCGCAGCAGCAGGGGCATTAGATCGGATTGCGCCTTTGCGACCTCTCCATGGCAGTGGATCCTGGAAAGCTCCTTGGTTTACTGAGGAGCTCCGGGAGATGAAACGCCATAAGAGACGTCTGGAGTGACGCTGGAGAGCCAGTAAATCCGAATCTGACCAAACACTTCTAAGAGCTTTTATTAAGTCTTATTTAGTGGCGATAAGGGCGGCAAAACGTGTCCATTTTTCCGCTCTTATTGCATCCGCAGATTCTCGCCAAGTCGCCTTGTTTAGGGTGACTCGCTCCCTCCTTGCTAAAGGGGGGAGCAAGGAACACTTGCAAGGTAGAGCTGAGGAATTCGCGCAGTTTCTGATGGATAAAGTCGCTCAGATTCGGTCGAACCTGGACTCCGGCTGGACAGAGCCCAGTGAGTTGACAGGGGCAAGTTTTAGTCGATCGTTGTGGGAAGAGTTTGAGCCAGCCACTCCTGATGACATAGACAAGGCCGTGGGTGCGATGAGCTCTTCCACCTGTTTATTGGACCCATGCCACTCCTGGCTGGTTTCGGCCAGCAGGGAGGTGGCACGCGGCTGGATCCAAGCGGTGATCAATGCTTCTTTTAGGGAGGGATCCGTACCACAGCCTTTAAAGGTTGCGGTGGTGAGACCCCTCCTTAAGAAGCCCTCCCTGGATCCGGCGGATTTGAAGAACTTTCGTCCGGTCTCCAACTTACATTTCATAGGGAAAGTTGTTGAGAAGGTGGTAACTTTTCAGCTTCTTTGGTTATTGGAGGAAACTGATTATCTAGATTCCTTTCAATTGGGTTTCAGGTGCGGCTACAGTACAGAAACTGCCTTGGTCGCCCTGATGGATGATCTCTGGTGAGCCTGGGATGGGGGTTATTCTTCCATCCTGGTGCTACTTGACCTCTCAGTGGCTTTCGATACCATCGACCATGGTATTCTTCTGCATCGTCTCGGCGAGGTGGGAGTGGGAGGCACCGTTTTATGGTGGTTCTCCTCTTACCTCGCGAATAGGAT
Organism: Diadophis punctatus similis; assembly: GCA_023053685.1. Lineage (NCBI taxonomy): Eukaryota > Metazoa > Chordata > Lepidosauria > Squamata > Dipsadidae > Diadophis > Diadophis punctatus. The sequence goes on from JALIGW010000008.1 coordinate 23,407,040, forward strand.
GCAGTCGGTGTTAACAGGAGGACAGAGGTCGTCTCCTAGGCCCCTGACTTGTGGGGTGCCGCAGGGTTCGGTCCTCTTGCCCATCTTGTTCAACATTTACATGAAACCGCTGGGGAAGATCACCCATCGACACGGGGTGAGTTTTCAACAGTATGCTGACAACACCCAGCTGTACATTTCCACCCCGTTTCAATTCAGGGAGGCAGTGGATGTAATGTGCCGATGCCTGGACGATGTCAGGATCTGGATGGGGAGGAACAGGCTCAAGCTTAACCCCGACAAGACTGAGTGGCTCTGGATATTGCCCCCTAAGGACTATTCCGACTGTCCCTCTTTGGTTCTTGGGGGAGAAAAACTAACTCCCTCGGAACGGGTCTGCAATTTGGGAGTTCTCCTAGATCCACAGCTAAAATTAGAACAACACCTTACAGCTGTGGCTAGGGGAGCCTTTGCACAGGTTCACCTGGTGCACCAATTGAGACCATACTTAGAGAAGGAGGCTCTACTCACGGTCACTCATACCCTTGTCACCTCTAGATTGGACTACTGTAATGCGCTGTACATGGGGCTACCCTTGAAGAGTATCCGGAGACTTCAACTGGTGCAAAATGCGGCTGCGCATGCTGTGGTAACAGCCATACTCCGCCAGCTGCATTGGTTGCCCATTGGTCTCCGGGTGCAATTCAAGGTGTTGATCATCATCTTTAATGGCTTTACATGGCTTAGGACCAGGTTACCTCCGGGACCGCATCCTACCTCATACTTCCCTTTGACCGGTTAGGTCCCACAGAGTGAGTCTCCTCCAGGTCCCATCAACCAAACAATGCTGACTGGCGGGGCCTAGGGGGAGGGCCTTCTCTGTAGGGCCCCCTGTTCTCTGGAACCAACTTCCCCCAGAGCTCTGAATCATCCCCACTTTACTGGCCTTCTGAAAAGTCATTAAGACATGACTCTTCCTGCAGGCAGGATGATTTTGAGACAACCTTACATCTGAGGTCTCCCCCATGTATGCACGGTGTTGTATGTTTCTTTTAACTTTTTAAAATTGTTTTTAATGATTTTATTGTTTGGTGTTCTTTAAAATGCTGTACGCTGCCCTGAGGGAGTAGGGCGGCATAGAAGAATTCCCAAATAAAAATAAATAACATAAAATAAATAATTGTAAAACCTCAATGCTACCTGTTAAAGGCAACTGGATTCTATAAAACCATTATAATTTTTCAAGATAATGTGTATTTCAGAATACTTTTTAACAATCGTGCAACAAACTAATCAGATGATCTATTATAATAAAATTTTATGTCTGAATCCCCATCATCCTTATAGCCAATAATTTACTCTCACTCATACAAATATTTAAGCAGATTATAGTATAGATGAGGTTAATAATAGAAAAGGTTGCTAAATAAGGCCCTAGAAAGAAGGTTTAGAGCTGACTGTTCTTAAGGATGTTGGGCAAAGGGGTCTATCTGCTAGGTATTCCTCGGGTTTATGAAGTAATAACTCTTAATAAGGCAGGAAAACACTATTCAATGGACAGTAGCATCATACAGTTGTTTACATACCCTGGCAGAATTTATGATTGCCTGACCATTTTTCAGAGAATATGAATGATAACACAAAAACATTTATGTCACTCATGGTTAGTGTTTGGCTGAAGCCATTTATTATCAATCAACTGTGTTTACTCTTTTTCAATCATAATGACAACAGAAACTACCCAAATGACCCTGATCAAAAGTTTACATACCCTGGTGATTTTGGCCTGATAACATGCACACAGGTTGACACAAGGGGTAAGGCTATTAAAGGTAACCATCCTCACCTGTGATCTGTTTGCATGTAATCAGTGTGTGTGTATAAAAGGCCAATGAGTTTCCTCTCACCCTAACCCTAACCCTTGCATCCTTCATCCAGTGCTGCACTGACATGTCTGGATTCTGAGTCATAGGGAAAGCAAAATAATTGTCAAAGGATCTGCGGGAAAAGGTAGCTGAACTGTATAAAACAGGAAAGGGATATAAAAAGATATCCAAGGAATTGAGAATGCCAATCAGCAGTGTTCAAACTCTAATCAAGAAGTGGAAAATGAGGGGTTCTGTTGAAACCAAACCATTGTCAGGTAGACCAACTAAACTTTCAGCCACAACTCCCAGGAAAATTGTTCGGGATGCAAAGAAAAATCCACAAATAACTTCAGGTGAAATACAGGACACTCTGAAAACATGTGGTGTGGCTGTTGCAAGATGCACAATAAGGAGGCACTTGAAGAAAGATGGGCTGCATGGTTGAATCACCAGAAGAAAGCCATTACTACGCCAATGCCACAAAGTATCCCGCCTACAATACGCCAAACAGCACAGAGACAAGCCTCAAACCTTCTGGCACAAAGTCATTTGGAGTGATGAGACCAAAATGAGATGTTGTACTCATCTGAGACGTCCATTCTCGTAGGGTGGAGCTAGCCGCCAAGATTGGGGATTTGGCACAGCCTCCTAGCCAATCGGACTGAGTCTTTAAAAAAGTATAAATAGTGGCTCTAAGGCCTAGTTCCCCCTCTTTTTGATGAGGGATGAATGCCAGACTCGACGTGCCTATGACTATTCAGAAATTTTATTGACAAAAAAAGGAACCAACAACCATCACTTAGAAAAAACGACAACACTGTAATGCAGTACTGCTAAATACCTAACACCTAAGTACCTATGTACAGAGTTCTCTAAACAACTAAGGCCTATATACCTAATGACACAGAGCGAAAAACAGACCGTCCAGCCAGAATCCTGAATAGAAGGGAGGGACTTGGCGGCTAGCTCCACCCTACGAGAATGGACGTCTCAGGTGAGTACAACGTCTCATTCTCCATAGTGGGTGGAGCTAGCCACCAAGATTGGGACATACCAAAGTAATTTAGTCCCCAGGGAGGGCCTCCTGGATCTGGCTGGGACCACCACCTTCCAATGTTACCTGTTCCAGCACCCTGCGCCCAAAGTCTGCCTCCTGAGAGGCGAAAGCGTCCAGTCTGTAGTGCCGGACAAACGGCATTGGGGATGCCCATGTGGCCGCACGGCAGATCTCCTCAATGGAAGCCCTCGTGTTCTACGCTGCAGTGGTGGCCGCACTGCGTGTGGAATGGGCTGTAATCCTGGTGGGTCGTGACAAAGACAGTTGGTCATAAGAAATGTTAATAACAGTACGAATCCACCGACCCACCACAGCAGGAGATGCCTTCCGCCCCATGGAATTGTGATGGAAGGAGACAAACAAGGCCTCGGTTTTGCGAAAGGCCGAGGTCCTTTGTATGTAGGTGTCCAGTGTGCACCTCACGTCCAGGAGGTGCCACTGTCTTTCAGTGTCTGTAGAAGGCGAGGGGTAAAAGGAAGGTAGCACCACCTCCTGAGCCCGGTGGAAATAAGAGTTTACCTTTGGTAGAAAGGTAGGGTCCAATCGCAAGACCACCCTGTCCTGGTGGAAAACACAAAGGTCACCCCTGATGGAGAGGGCAGCCAGTTCGGATATGCGACTGGCAGAAGTGATGGCCACCAAGAAGACCACCTTGTAGGTTAGGTGGTCCAGGGAAACAGAGTGCAAGGGCTCAAAGGCACCCCCCGTGAGCGCTAATAAAACCTTGGACAAGTCCCAGGTAGGATACCTGTGTACCACAGGTGGACATCTATTGACCGCCCCCTTAAGGAATCTAGAGATTAAGGGATGTCCAGAAAGTCTCCCCAGAGAGGGACAAGACAGTACCGTGGACAGGGCCGCTACCTGGCGCTTGAGGGTGTGTAGGAAGTTAATACCCACCCCCTCCTGGAAGGGTGAAATACCCTGGGAAATATTAAAAGGCTGAATATTATATACAGTAGAATATCACTGGAAACCTGCTTCTAAGCAGACAAAAGACTCATCTTATGCGCCAGCTCATTCCCCCCACCTAGCCTGAAACAGTATTTTTACATTACAAACAGGAAAGGAATCACAAAGCCTTTTCATTCACCACAGGGGACCTGGTAAAATTCCATCCCAACCACGCACCTGGGATTCAGGACAGCCCACAAGAGATGCCCCAGAATGCCCTGTGAATCTTGACAGCCAATAGGATAGATTTCTGTATAGGAAGAGGAAACAGTTGGGGAGGGACCCCAAGAGAGAGTATAAAGCAAGGAACTCCAAGCATCTTGCCCTTCCTTTTCTGGACCCAACACCTGGAAACATGTGATCCACCTTTTCTGTTCAGGAGCCATGTGCTCCTGTTCCTTTGTTCTCCATTAAAACCTTCTTTCCAAGCAACTTCCATGAATCCAGTGTTCTTTTTCCCCACTTGGAACTGAACCCAGAAGAATATTACTTCCGACAGGTGTTTGGAGAAAGACCCTTGGCTAACCCCTGCCGGAGGAATTGCAACACATTTATGATTGAGAGGTCCACGGGGGAATACTCCTCCCTAGCACACCAGGAACAGAAAGCCTTCCAAGAGGCAGAGTAAATACGGTGCGTGGACGGCCTGCGAGAGTCTAGCAATACCTCCATTACGTCCTCCGGAACATGGCGACTCCTCAGAGTGAGCCGCTCAAGCACCAGGCGGTCAGCTGCAACCAGTGAGGCTCTGGATGCTGCACTGACCCCTGGGCAAGCGACCACTCTGTCGGAGGGATCCTCCATGGGGGGGATATCGACAGGGAGACCAGGTCGGCATACCAGGCCCTCCGTGGCCAATGGGGGGCCAGAAGGATCAGTTCGGCCTTCTCCTCCAGCAGCTTGCGGATGACCAACAGAATGATGGGAATGGGGGGAAAGGCATAAAGCAGTCCCGGGGGCCAACTGCAGCGGAGGGCATCTGTTCCCTCTGCCCCTTGGGTTTGGTACCAGTACAGGAACCTGGGCACCTGGGTATTCCCCGGGGTTGCGAAAAGGTCCATCACTGGCAGGCCAAAGCGACCCACCAGTTGGTGAAACAGGTCTGGGTGGAGGCTCCACTCTGCTGGGTCGATCCGGTTTCGACTTAGCCAGTCTGCCCTGATGTTGTTCACCCCGGATATGTGCTCTGCAGAGAGCGACAGGAGGTACTTTTCTGTCCACAGCCCCAACTGCATGGCCTCTGTCATCAGTTGTCCGGACATGGTCCCCCCCTGTCTGTTTATGTGGGCCTTGGTGGCCACATTATCCGTAAGGACCAGTATATGGGAGTTCTCCAGAAGGGGCCGGAAGTGCTGTAGGGCAAGAAAGACAGCACGTAACTCAAGGATGTTAATGCTGAGGGTCGCCTCGGACTGTGACCAGGTGCCCTGTGCTACCTGAGACCCTGCGTGGGCCCCCCAACCTGACAAGCTGGCGTCAGTGGTAACGGTGGTTTGGTGTGGGGGAAGGAAGCAGGTGCCCTTGTGGACCGCAGATGTGGTCCACCATTTTAGTGACCCCCTGACCGTGAGAGGGAGCCCCACCCTGGCAGGGGAATTGGCTCGACCCTTACGCTGGTAGGGGAGAAGGAGCCATTGCAGGTCCCTGGAGTGTAAGTGAGCCCATGGGACAATATGAATAGCCGAAATCATCTTGCCCAGGAGGGAGGATAGCAGGTTCAGCGGAGCTGCATTTTGCCTCAGAACTTGCTGGGTTAATTCCAATAGGCTGTCTCTCCGTTCCTGGGACAGGTACACCTTACACTCCAGGGAGTCAATGATCACCCTCAGGTGGACAATTCTGGTGGTGGGGACCAACTGGCTCTTGGAGTGGTTAACCAAGAAGCCATGGTGGGTGAGTGTGGAGAGCACTACCTGGACATCTCTCTCGGCCTGAGAAGGAGAGACAGAGGAGATGAGAATGTCATCCAGATAGCACTGGACCCTGATGGGAATGGATTGAAGGTGAGCGGTCAAGGCCGCTAGGACCTTGGTGAAGACCCTTGGCACTGAGGACAGGCCGAAGGGGAGCGCCCCATATTCATAATGCACCCCTGCATAGCAAAACCGCAAGTATTGGCGATGAGATGGCCGAATTGGGATGTGGAGATAAGCCTCCGAGAGATCTATGGATGACAGTAGATCTCCCTTCCTAATACTTGTCAGGATTGACTGCAGGGTGTGCATTTTGAATTTTTTATGGACGATATACCTATTGAGGCGCTTAAGGTCCAAGATTGCTCTCCACCCTCCCGAGGATTTGGGCACTACAAACAATATGGAGTAGAAGCCCTGCCCTTGCTGGTCCTCAGGCACCTGCTGGATGGCTCGAATGTCCAACAGGTGCTGGATGGCCTGATTCATGAGGACCCTTTTTGTTGAATTTGGTGACATGGGGCATCTAAGAAAGAACCTCGGGGGGGGGGGTGGAGAGGAACTCGAGCATGAGTCCTGACTTCAGGGTTTTGCAAACCCATGCGTCATTGGTGATTTCCTCCCATCGACTGGCATAGAGTGCCAGGCGACCCCCTATGGGAGGATCGGCCAGAGAATTATCTGTTCCGGCGGAAGGGGCGACCACCGGCTCCTCTAAAGGGCCGTTTGGACTGGTTGCCCCGATAAGGTTGACCAGGGGAGGATCTTTGCCAAGGCCCATACTGGGACTGGCCTGGGCCCTGAGATTGTCCCTGGGATTGGGACTGGTATCTATTATAGGGCTGGAAGGTTGGCTTGGGAGACCTCCTAGAGAAGGAGGATGGCCGGAATGGACCCTTCTTGAAATTGGAAGGGAGAACCTTACGCTTATCCTTAGTCTCGATGAGGATAGCATTTAGGGCTTCACCGAACAGGTTCTGCTTGGCAACTGGGGCAGAGGCCAATTTCCACTTATACTTCACATCTGTGGACCAGTTGCGAAGCCAGGTCATGCGGCGTGCGACAACTGTGGATCCCATTGATCTGGCTGAGAATCGAGCCGCTTGCAGGGTTGCCTCTGATGTAAACTGGGCGGCCGCCAGGAGCTTATTCAGGTCCTGGTGCACCCGGACATCCAACGTTGGCAGGTGGGCCTTGAGTGCATGGAGCCACTTGAGGCTGGTCCTGCAAAAGAAGGAAGCGGTAGAGGCGGCTTGGACAGCCCAGGCCGCCGACTGGTGAGCTCGCAGCAATGAGGAGTCCGTGCGGCACTCCTCTGGCTTGAGGAGCTCCTCAGGGTCTCCCGGCATTGGTGAGTTAGAGTACAGGGCGAGGACCGGTGCATCCAGAGGAGGCATCGACAGATGTTGGTCCAGGGCACTGTCCAAGTTAAAAAATTTCTTGTCAAGTGTAGTGGGCACCTGACTGGTGGCAGGTGACTGCCATTGCTTTAGTATAGTCTCGATAAATAGTTTAGGTGCCGGGACCACGTCGGCTGTTAAGGCCGACGGCTCAAATAAGGGATCTCCGGCCGTGGTGTTGGTGACCTCGCTAGTCGATGGTTGGAGATTGGCCGTGACCCTGGCTTTATGCAGAAGTGACCTGAAGAGGGCTGGCTGGAACAGTCCTGTAGAAGGAGCTGGTTCAGGGGCCAAGTCCTCGTCATCTGACATGGCCAGGATTGGGAGTTCAGGTTGCAATTGTTCAACCTGAGATGGATCCTGGTCTGGTTGTTCTTGGTGATCCAATTCCTCCTCATCCTCATCCTCCTTATCCCACTCAGGATAGGCAATGCAGTCCTGGTCTTGCTGGGCTGGACAGTGGTCAGGTGACTTACTAGCGTAAGAAGAAGGATCTTGGTCAGCCATGGCTCTGACCGCTGCCTCCAACCCCCTCCTGATGGCCTCATTCATACGGTCCTGCACTGCCCTAGATTGCAGGGGGTCCCTGGAGGGGTTAGCCTGACTTTGCACTAGGGCTGGCCCTTCAGTAGCTGTTGGCAGACCCCAAACATCGGGATCATTCCTCCCAAGGTTGACATTCTCTAGAGACATTGAATCTGAAGGAGAGTGACTGGCTCTATGAGATTGAGGGGTTCCCTGAGTGCTACGATGGGTCCCTGAGTTTGACCTGGACTTGTGATGAGGCTTCCCTGATTTAGGAGGAGAGGTGGATTGGAGAGGTGAACGATCCCTTGCCTGAGAAGGGGAGGTGGCCCTGGGAGGGCTCCGTTCCTGTCTTGTAGGCCTAGGAGTCTTTGACTTGGCCTTGCCTGATTTTTGTGCCTTGTCTGCCATTTGCAGCAGGGCCTGACACAACTACAGTACTGGTAGGCGGAGCTAAGATGGCAAACAAAATGGCGGCCGCCCACGAGGTTGGACAAAATGGCGGCCGAGGACTTCCAGGGGCCTGCTCTGCTGCAGACAGTTAATTGCTGCTGGCTCTGTAGCCCCAGAAAGACCACCCCCTGGCTCCTTAACTGCAGATCAGCGTTCCGGAGGGCCTGCAGCAAAGCGAAGGGAGGAATGTTCTTGCTGCGGCTGGGGGGGGCGATTCCCGGCTTCTCCGAGCGTGGGCGGGCCACAGGTGTCGGCAAACGGCCTAACGAGGCCTCGCCGGCTGTCCGCTTCGAAATCAGCTGTCCTGCGCCGCTCCAATCTCCCTCAGCGCGCTCCGATCGGCTTTGGAGATAAGCCGAGCATCTCCGTCGCTCAGCAACAGTCGGGAGCCCTCAGAATGCTCGGAACGGCAGTCGGGTGAGCACAATTGCTCTGGCTGCAGGGGTGAAGCTATCGAGGCCCTTGGACTGCCGCCGGCCCACGCAGTCCAGACTGGCCCGTCAATTGATGTTTAGGGACGGGCACAGCCAAAGGAAGTCCAATTAGGTGGCTGAGGGCAGAGTTGCTTGGGCAATTTTATTAGTCAGCCACACCCAGGGCCTGTAATCTGACAGAGGCAGTGAGGATTGCCCGCCTCACGCAGCCACAGTAAATTAGAAATATTTCAGCAAATTTCTTGCCAGCCTCTGCCAGAGCCCAATGGGGACGGTACCAGGGCACCGTCCGTCCCTTTGATGGATAGGGACAGGTCCCACTCCCTCCACAGCCGGGATTAGTAACCGGATTTGAGGTAAGATTGGGCCTACGGCTGGAGGGGCGAGCAGCAGTCGGCCAGAGGCCTGACTGCCTTCTCCCAATGCAGATGTGGGGCACTTGGGGGGCTCGTTCAGGGACACTCACGCTTAATAGTAGAATAATTGAAAGAATTTGATTGTAGATGGTTGAGATTTTGAATAGCTGAGAGGCACTAGTCCTTGGCTCAGACTGAGTCAAAAAGAGGGGGAACTAGGCCTTAGAGCCACTATTTATACTTTTTTAAAGACTCAGTCCGATTGGCTAGGAGGCTGTGCCAAATCCCCAATCTTGGCGGCTAGCTCCACCCACTATGGAGAATTGAGCTTTTCGGCCACAACCATAAACAGTACATTTGGAGAGGAGTCAACAAGGCCTATGATGAAAAGTACTCCATTCCTACTGTGAAACACGGAGGTGGATTGCTGATGTTTTGGGGATGTGTGAGCTACAAAAGAACAGGACATTTGGTCAGAACTGATGGCACGATGAATGCAGTATGTTATCAAAAGATACTGGAGGACAATTTGCATTCATCAGCCCGGAAGCTGCGCATGGGATGTACTTGGACATTCCAACATGACAATGATCCTAAATACAAGGCCAAGTCGACCTGTCATTGGCTACAACAGAATAAAGTGAAGGTTCTGGAGTGGCCATCCCAGTCTCCTGACCTCAATATCATTGAGCCACTCTGGGGAGATCTCAAACATCCAGTTCATGCAAGACAGACCAAGAATTTACAGGAGGCTTTTTGCCAGGAAGAATGGGCAGCTTAACCATCTGAGAGGATAAAGAGCCTCATCCACACATACCACAAAAGACTTCAAGCTGTCATTAATTTTAAAGGGGGCAACACACCATATTATGAACTGGGGTATGTAAACTTGTGACCAGGGTCATTTGGGTAGTTTCTGTTGTCATTACGATTGAAAAAGAGTAAACACAGTCGATTGATAATAAATGGCTTCAGCCAAACACTAACCATGAGTGAAAGGAAGGTTGTTGTGTTATCATTCATATTCTCTGAAACATGGCCAGGAAATCATAAATTCTGCCAGGGTATGTAAACTTATGAGCACAACTGTATATGTACTACAAACAAATGAATCTTCCCATCAACAATGTCTAAACTTCACACTAATACTTTTTTACTGGAGAAAAAGAAAAACTTATTTTATTTTGGATCTAATTCTTTTAAGGATATCAAACCTTAAAATACTGTCATAATACCAGGTTCTTAAAGTTTGGTAACATCATGGTGGCATGCCTAACTTATCTCTAAGTATTTTTCTGAAACTGGTTATATGACCAAGATTTCACAAAGCAAATCTTAAGTAGTTTGACATTTGATATGGAAGATGCCAGATTCATTCCTCATTCCTCAAGTTGGGATAGAAAGATCGCCCTTATTGGTAGGCTCTGCCTCAGAATTAATTGAAAAGATGACAAACTTCTATATTCTAAGATGCTATTCCCTTTCTAAGATTACAATCATTATGACGTTAAGAGAAACACCTCCCTGACTTTTAGGAAAATCATTTCCTTGTCAAGAATTTAAAAATTAATGGCATATTTTTCAGAGTTAATGAGCATATGAAAAGTACAAAGACGTTAGATTCTTAAAGAAATTTGGGAGGAACTGAGACATCTAGTTTTCAATATAAATTAACATTTTTCTCAAATAAGCTTATTTCAATATTTCCCTTAAGGCAACATTAAACTCTATAAACTGTCATTAGAATAGGATGTATACTGTGGAAAGAGAACTGCACTGAGACAGTGTAGGTCACAAGAAAAGCAAGACCAAGAACCTCTAAAAGCAATGTCATCAGACTAAGCTAGACCAAAGCCATAGGAAAACTAGAAACTGCTAAAGAAATCAGGAATAGGAAAACTAGAAACTGCTAAAGAAATTAGAATAAGATATAGAAACATAAAAAACAGATATCCCTAATAAAAGAACCAAGCCAAAGTAATTAGAAAAGCCAGACACACTGGAAAAGAAAAAAATACCAAAATCATGGTAAAATGCAAACAATATACAGGACATGCAGGAAGAAATAATTAAATTACAAAAGAGGAAATTGAGACATGGCACCAGGAAAAGATTAGCTCTAAAACCTAACTTGAAAAAAGCGGACACCAAGTTTGGAATAATAAAAAACACAACACTTAAGGCTCATCCATACCTCCGCAGATTCAAACAGGCTAACATTTACCTCTTCCCCCTCCCACTGAGACCACTCCCGATATGGAGGAGAAAACAAATACAAACCAGGATGAGGACTATTAACTACCACACAAAAGCCATAAAAATTAGACCCAAGAGGAAAAAAAGTATAAAAATGTAAAGTTTGCAATAAGAAATTGCTTGCTTGCCAGGAACGCTTGAGCTGAACTAGTCACTCCTTGCCTTCCTTCAATAAACTGCTTTTGGTAGCTGGCTTTTTTGAAATTATTTCTAACATTTGCAGAGAGTTTTTTCCCAGCCGGGAACGAACCAGGAATATTCTTCCAACAATACAAAAAAATTTAAATTTTTAACAGGAATTTAAATAGCATGGACTACACAATATCATGAATTGAAGAAAATGAGTGAAATATTTTCTAAAAGCAAAACTTTTTCAAGAAATTGAAAGAAGAATTTTTTAAAAAAGCAGTCATCCTTATAAGCTTCACCTTGTAGTGTGTAGAATATAACACACCTAATGAACCAGTGTGATATACACACACAAATACAAATTTCACACAAAAGATTTCAAATACTAAATCCTTTTGGAATCTGACTTTCTGATTAAAGTGGAATTCTTACCATTCAACTGGCTTAACACCATATATTTAAAAGTTAAATAACACATTAATACTACAAAAATGGCATGGATTCTCTTGAATGTGATTAAGTTGAACTGAAATATATTCAGAATTAAATTGTATCATTCAAAATTACTCACCACCATGTGAATGGTGATCAGGCTAAAAATAACATTCAAATACCAACTCTCTGTGCATATGTGAGTGTGCCTGTATGTGTATGGGATCAGCTTCTGACCTTCTGTCTCAGTTCCCAGCTGTCTGCTCACAAGATCCAACTTTTACAAAGTAGATTCCTCTAACAGGGCATTTTAAAACTTCCTGACAGAGGAAGAGATCTGTGACTTTTATTACTATCACAGAGTTGGCAGGTAGTTGTTTAACTTCTTTAGGAAGACTGTATTAATCATTCCCCCCTCCATCTCACCCACTAAGAGAGCTGAAGAACTTACCAGCCAGGATGCTGGGGTAGGTGTGATAGGGATTCGGTGTTCACTGGAGCAGGAACTTTCTCCTCTGCTAGCACTGAGTACTCCTGCACGCCTTATCTAGGGAGCAGCAGTAGCTGTTGCTATGGCAATGCTTTGTTTCGAAAGTAACCCAGGAAGGCGAAGAATAGGTAACCTTTAGCCTGAGCACTAGTAGATTTTAATGAAAGGGGCCTGCCAATTTTCAAATCAATATCCTAAGAAGGAGCGGAAGTACAACAAGTTGTTTTTAAAGCATCGATGAGAAGAACAATTAGCTTTAGAAGTCTTCTAACTCAGAATCTGCCCAGGAAACAATTTTATATAGACAAAATTAACACAAATCTAATCTTTTATCAAGTGAAAGTGGTCAACTTGAAGAGCTAAACCTTCAGATCCAAACCAGAATCTTTGCCCAAACACTGCCCAAGCTAGGCAAATGCTGAACAAAACTCAGGGCAGTGAGGAGAGACAGAGAACTGGTTTGAAGGCAACATATAAACATTCAGAGCCAGATATACCATGTCTAGGAATGAAGCTGAGCTGATGACTGTGGTGGTTGCTAGTGTTTGTAGAATGGCTGGTTACACAAATCTGACACACTGATGCCATTTAGGGACCCAGGCAGGGAGTTGTTGGAAGTAATATTCTTCTGGGTTCAGTTCCAAGTGGGGAAAAAGAACACTGGATTCATGGAAGTTGCTTGGAAAGAAGGTTTTAATGGAGAACAAAGGAACAGGAGCACATGGCATGAGCTCCTGAACAGAAAAGGTGGATCACATGTTTCCAGGTGTTGGGTCCAGAAAAGGAAGGCGCAAGATGCTTGGAGCTCCTTGCTTTATACTCTCTCTTGGGGTCCCTCCCCAACTGTTTCCTCTTCCTATACAGAAATCTATCCTATTGGCTGTCAAGATTCACAGGGCATTCTGGGGCATCTCTTGTGGGCTGTCCTGAATCCCAGGGTGGTTGGGATGGAATCTTACCAGGTCCCATGTGGTGAAAGTGAATGAAAAGGCTTTGTGATTCCTTTCCTATAGGTGCTTGTCATGTAAAAATACTGTTTCAGGCTGGGTGGGGGGGAATGAGCTGGGCTAGGCCATTCCTTGATGGCCCATTGACAAGGGTGGGAGGAATGGGTGAGGTGGCACATGAGTCTTTTGTCTGCTTAGAAGCATGTTTCCAGGGATATTCTACTGTATATAATATTCTACCTTTTAATATTTCCCAGGGTATTTCACCCTTCCAGGAGGGGGTGGGTATTAACTTCCTACAATCCCTCATTTTTTTTCAAAACATGTGAGTGCCACACACATGTTTTGACACAAGCTTCAGATTGATCAGGTCAGGGAGACTTGATGGGTGCTTTAAATTTTCTCTGATACAAAGGGGAAGACTTGATAGAGGCAGCAGAAGGATTTCTTCAGTGGCTCCCAAAATGAGAGCTTTCAACCATGATGGTCAGTGCCAGGGCAAAAGTTCTGGAAGTAAATTTACAGTATCCAATTTTCCATGCCAATTATGTTCAGATGTTTGATAACACTTTCTGTGAGCTCCCAGACAGGTTTCAAGCAAGCACAGGCCCCACAATATTTCCACAGCCATGGTTTACCTTTAAATCATAGGCTGCCCATTTCCAAGGGATGGTTCTTGAATCTGCCCTAGCTCTTACTTTAGTGCATGTAGGATTTGTGAGTCCAAATTGTTTGTGAGTCCAAATTGAGGTTAGCCAATGTGCAATCCACCCCCCCCCCTTTTTTCTTTTTTTCCCCAAAATTACACACACTGAGCCCTTGGACTCCTACTCATGAGACCACCAGTGCAACATACCCTGCTTTACTGGGCAGCATTCAGGGCTTGAGTTTTGGGAGATTCTTCCTGCTAGCTCTTCAAGTGGGGAAATTGCCTGAGGGGACTTGTCCCCTCCCCCATGGGATTAGCAGGGAGATATGACTGCCTGGGCTTTAATGCCACAAAGCAGGAAAAAAAAGAAAAACAAACAAACAGTAATCTAGAGGCAGCTTTGGGTGGAGGTAGATGAAGGATAACCTCAGTCTAATTCTGAATGGGGTGTCTCTGTGTGTGCTTGTGTGTGCAGCTACTTTCTAAAATACAGGCAATTACAGACATTCTGCACAACTTTCCCTCCCACTAGATAGAAATCTAATGGGTACAGAACTTGCTGTGGCAACCACTCCCAAATACAATTCTTACATGAGTACATTAAACTGATTACAATATAGATGAGACAAGAAAGAAAAACTTTACAATGAATTTCTGTGAATGAAGCAAAGACAGAAAGAAAAACTTTACAATGAATTTCCCCCCTCCCCCCTAGTCTTTTCAGCTGTCTTCTGGGGATTGAAAATAGACTTTTGGTCTTTATTTGTCCATCTCAGGGTCCTTTCATTCATGTCTGCTGGGTGGCCTTAGGCTTGGTGGTAAGGCTGGTCAGTCAGGCTTGGGAAGATCTGCTCCACTCTGGTTGCTGTGATGACTAGAGGACTAGATTCAAACCCAATTCTGGCTCAAATGGATGGAAGATCTCTACTGGAGGCAATATCTGAGTCCATGTGCTATGCTTCCATAGGCTTCAGGATCATGTGTGCAGGGCTGAAAGACATAAGAACAGGGTCCCCTCCCCCTTTTGCTGGTAATTCTACCAGGAAAGGCATTGTAAAAGGATTAGAGATTTTTGGGGAGGTTGTAGATAGCTTGCAGGCAGGGTTTGAGGGAAACAAACAACACATCAGTATTGCAGTTAAATCAATTATAACAAAATGGAGACATCAAATGAGGAAGAAAAACTGGATTCACCTGCTTCAGGAAAAAGGACAGACATTTCCATCTCAGCAGAGAATTGGCATCCATTAAACATCACAAAAGAGCAATATTAAAAAATTGTTTGCATTTACATACAATAAATGTAAGAATGAAATTTTCCCATAAATTACCTTAAAACATTCCCTCTTAAACTTGGGCTTTTCTTAAAAACACACAAAAGAATAGGAAAATTGAACTCTGTTCGTCACCCAAGTCTAGGTTGGCCGGACCTAGCTAGGCAAAGACATTTACTTTTCTTTTCAGTGCTTTTAACTCTTTTCTAACAATTTAAAATTCATATCTCTAGGGAACAGAGACATTTTATAGTTGCAATTACCTCGAGTGCGCAAAGGACTTAAGACGTACACATACACAAAAACAGGGACACAAAAACAGGGACAAACACACAAGTCATTCCCACCATAAATCTCAGTTAAATTAGGGAAGGCACAAATCTTAACAAATAAACCACGTGGTTACATATAAGAGAGAGAGAGGAAAGGAGAGAGAGACAAACAAACAAAACCCCAACATTTTCCTTTTCTTTTAAGTACCTTTATTAAGCCAGATCGGTTTTCCTATGTCATCCCTCAGCAAAGCCCATTTTCTACATATTCTTCTACATCATACCAGCCAGGAAGGCATTTGCCTCTCGTCCTGAGCCACAAGCAAGGTTCCTAAAGGGGTTCTACCTCCCTCGAGCTGCACTTCCCATGTTTTTTCCATTCTGATGTGGGCCTTGACACTTTGATGCAGCCAGGATGGTACCACGTCAGTTTTCAGACAAAAAGGTCTGGAGAGGACTTCGGTTCCCTACACAAAGTATGCGTACCTCTCTATTAGGGAACTCTGCTTCCGGTTTTCGGATCCCTCTAAAAAACGGCAATCCGGGAGAACTGCTGCCCCCAACGCAGATCAGTACGAGCAACTCCTACAACTTCACTCCTTGCTTGTCTACTTGCAAATCCTGGGGTTTGCTTTTGGGCTGTTCACAGGATAAACAATTAACAAAATTTGGTTTCCCACCCTTCAATCACACATGCACACACATTCTTTCTCCTTACCTAACAGAAGCTCTGAAAAAGCTAAACAGAACTTACACAAATCAAAACAGAGAAAGAGAAGATATTGACACATAGGCTGGTAGATGAGAAAGAAACTCTATACTACCAAAATGAGGATAAACAAAAAAAATAATTCAAGATTATGAAAAGCTGTATGAGCAAGAAGTTTCAGAAAATAAAATTAAAGAATATTTGGAAAAAGCGGAATTGCCTAAAGTACCAGAAAAGGTAAAAAAACTAAATGAATGAATATCAATGATGGAATTATCAAAAGCAATCAAGAGACAAAAGAACAACCAAACACCAGGACCAGGTAGGCCAGTAGCAGAATTTTACAAAGGTTTTACATAATGAAGTATTGATTGATGCAAAGGTACCAAATTCGTGAATGGAAGCAAATATTACTTTGATTCCAAAAGAAGATTCAGATTTAATGCAGATAACTATAGGCCCATCTCTTTACTGAATGCTGACTATAAAATATATACTTCAATAATGGCAGTAAGACTAAAAGGTTGCTAAATGAATTTATACATTCAGATCTCAAGCTTTTTTCTGAGAGACAGATTAAAAACAACATGAGAATGATTTTAAATTCATATTTGACACTGGAATTGCTAAATATAAATATTAGGGCAGACACAGAAATTAAAGGCATGGAAACTGGAAAACTAATTTTTTTCCAAAAGGTAGAGGAGAGAACTAGAGGGACATTATGGCAAACCCCTTTTTTTCCATGGCTGTTAAGCAAATCACTGCAGTTGTTAAATGAATCACACGGTCATTAAGCGAATCCAACTTTGCTTATTGACTTTACCTCTTGGGAACTGGATCACATGATCCTGCATTGGCACAACCATCCTAAATACATGCGAGTTGCCAAGCACATGACCATAAGGTCGTAAGGGTGAGGACATCCCTAACTCATTTTTTTTCCCAATGCCATTGTAACTTGGAATGGTCGTTAAATGAGGGCTACCTGCCCTGAATGGATCATCAACTCAGCTGTTAGCAGGCTGAGAAAAAATCTGTATCCAATCTGTATCCAAATCAGCTCTAGTTAATACTTACAAACAAAGAAGAAGTTGTAGAAGGATTTGAAACTGCAGGAACGTTGGATGAGAGTGACCGCAGTCATACTAGAATGCAACATAATGCAAACAAAAACAATTGAACACAAGGACACCAAAGTCTTAGATTTTTTTTTGAAAGAACTGATTTTAATAAACTCAGAGAAAACTTGAGAAAGATTCCTTGGATGAAAGTCCTAAAGGGAAAAGCAACTCAAAAGCTGAAAAAAACATGATTATAAAAGCCAAGCACAGCACAATATCAATGAGAAAGAAAAATCAGAAATCCAAGAAACCAGCATGGCTGCACAAAGACCTCACTGACAAATTGAATGAATTAAGGACAAATAAAAAAATGAAAAGAGGTTGGGCACATAACTAAGGCAGAATATCAGCAGATAGTCAGAATCTGTGAAGAAAAATCAGGAAAGCAAAGGCCCAGAATGAACAAAGACTTGCAACTGAAGTCAAATATAATAAAAGTTTCTTCCAACACATAAATAACAAAAGAAATCAAGAAACAGTTGGCCCACTAAAGTGAAAGGCAACACAGAAAGCCATGAGTTGCTTAACTCATGCTTTGCATTGGTCTTCATGCAAAAACTACAGCCCAACTAACCAGAAATATAACTGAAAAAAAACAGACTGGAAACTAAAGTTAAAGTAAGAAAAAAAAAAAACCAGTAAGAGAACACCTGTCTGAACTTGATAAGTACAAATCACCAGAACCAGATGGATTACATCCCAGAGTCCTAAAGGAGTTGGTAGATGAAATCTCAGAACCACTGCACCACATCTTTCTAAAAAAAATGTTGGGACACAGGGGAACTACCTGAGGACTGGAAAAGAGCTGATATGGTTTCTATCTTCAAAAAAGAAAAAAAGAAAAAAAGAAAAACCAGACCCAGGAAACTACAGACCAATCAGCCGAACCTCAATACCAGGGAAAATACTGGAAAAGATGATTAAAAAAAACAGATCTGCCAACACTTAGAAACAAGTAAAGTAATAACCAACAGCCAACACAGGTTTGTTAAGAACAAATCATGCCAAACCAATCTCATTTCATTCTTCAACACAGTGGCTAAATTAGTAAACCAGCAAAATACTGTGGACATAATATACTTAGACTTCAGCAAAGCATTCAACAAAGTAGACCACAAGCTATTTCTTCCCAAGCTAGGAAAACAATGGGATAGACAGCTTCATCACCAGATGGATTTTGAATACTTGAACCCTGGGCCCTATCTATTAAAATGAAATTTAATACAGAGAAAAGTAAAATCCTACACTTAGGTAAGAAAACCAGAAACATACATAATTTTATAAATCGGTGCAACAAATTAAAACAGCTTTGGAGAAGTGGAAAAATCTATAACTATCATTGATGGGAAGAGTAGCCACATTAAAATGAATATCCTGCAATGGCTAGCAGACAAAAAGGGAGTCAGGAGAAAGAAGATATATGAAATTATTTATGATATAAGGAAAAGCAATTAATTTGGTTAAACAAATAGCATGATTATTATTTCCTAAAATGATTTGTACCAGAGAACACACTGTTCAATTGAAATTGAAATTGGAATTTCATATGCTATAAAATAAAATAAAATAAAACTTATTACCCATACACAAAAAGAAGGTCCTCTGCTCTGGCCTGACCTATACTTTCCAGGCTTTCTTTGCAGAACACACAGAAGCAAAAACCAGCTTTGATTGGGAGAAGGATCCCTTTAGACAAACAGAGACACACACACACACAGGCATACACACATTTCCCATGGTTTTCTATGGTTTAAATTAAAATTTAAAATTTAGAGGTACTCACCTTTCTTCCAAGCAACCTTTGAGTTCAAACTCAAAAACTCCTTTAAAACCTACTTCCCAATGGCCAAGGCCTAAGAAAAACTCACCCACAGACTTCAATTGGTCTGTTGCTAGCAAGGGAAGCCTTACTTAGGCCAGGTCCATCTGGAGAGGTTAGCTTGGAGTCCCATCTGTCTGGGGTGCCAATTGTTGGAAGTAATATTCTTCTGGGTTCAGTTCCAAGTGGGGAAAAACACTGGATTCATGGAAGTTGCTTGGAAAGAAGGTTTTAATGGAGAACAAAGGAACAGGAGCACATGGCATGAGCTCCTGAACAGAAAAGGTGGATCACATGTTTCCAGGTGTTGGGTCCAGAAAAGGAAGGCGCAAGATGCTTGGAGCTCCTTGCTTTATACTCTCTCTTGGGGTCCCTCCCCAACTGTTTCCTCTTCCTATACAGAAATCTATCCTATTGGCTGTCAAGATTCACAGGGCATTCTGGGGCATCTCTTGTGGGCTGTCCTGAATCCCAGGGTGGTTGGGATGGAATCTTACCAGGTCCCATGTGGTGAATGAAAAGGCTTTGTGATTCCTTTCCTATAGGTGCTTGTCATGTAAAAATACTGTTTCAGGCTGGGTGGGGGGGAATGAGCTGGGCTAGGCCATTCCTTGATGGCCCATTGACAAGGGTGGGAGGAATGGGTGAGGTGGCACATGAGTCTTTTGTCTGCTTAGAAGCATGTTTCCAGGGATATTCTACTGTATATAATATTCTGCCTTTTAATATTTCCCAGGGTATTTCACCCTTCCAGGAGGGGGTGGGTATTAACTTCCTACAGAGTCTTCTGTGGTTCTGGAGTTTGTGCCAATAATGACTAGAGCTGGTTATTTTAACTCACTGCTTTTGATAGAAATTTGTTTTGGAATATGAAAAAAACATGCTGGGTCTCTGGAATGTTGGGGAAACTTATGAATTGGAGGCCTTTAACTATTTGTCGGAAGTAATATTCTTCTGGGTTCAGTTCCAAGTGGGGAAAAAGAACACTGGATTCATGGAAGTTGCTTGGAAAGAAGGTTTTAATGGAGAACAAAGGAACAGGAGCACATGGCGTGAGCTCCTGAACAGAAAAGGTGGATCACATGTTTCCAGGTGTTGGGTCCAGAAAAGGAAGGAGCAAGATGCTTGGAGTTCCTTGCTTTATACTCTTTCTTGGGGTCCCTCCCCAACTGTTTCCTCTTCCTATACAGAAATCTATCCTATTGGCTGTCTAGATTCACAGGGCATTCTGGGGCATCTCTTGTGGGCTGTCCTGAATCCCAGGTGCGTGGTTGGGATGGAATTTTACCAGGTCCCATGTGGTGAATGAAAAGGCTTTGTGATTCCTTTCCTGTTTGTAATGTAAAAATACTGTTTCAGGCTAGGTGGGGGGAATGGTTGAGCTGGCACATAAGATGAGTCTTTTGTTTGCTTAGAAGTAGGTTTCCAGGGATATTCTACTGTATATAATATTCAGCCTTTTAATATTTCCCAGGGTATTTCACCCTTCCAGGAGGGGGTGGGTATTAACTTCCTACAATCCCTCATTTTTTTTTCAAAACATGTGAGTGCCACACACATGTTTTGACACAAGCTTCAGATTGATCAGGTCAGGGAGACTTGATGGGTGCTTTAAATTTTCTCTGATACAAAGGGGAAGACTTGATAGAGGCAGCAGAAGGATTTCTTCCGTGGCTCCCAAAATGAGAGCTTTCAACCATGATGGTCAGTGCCAGGGCAAAAGTTCTGGAAGTAAATTTACAGTATCCAATTTTCCATGCCAATTATGTTCAAATGTTTGATAACACTTTCTGTGAGCTCCCAGACAGGTTTCAAGCAAACACAGGCCCCACAATATTTCCACAGCCATGGTTTACCTTTAAATCATAGGCTGCCCATTTCCAAGGGATGGTTCTTGAATCTGCCCTAGCTCTTACTTTAGTTCATGTAGGATTTGTGAGTCCAAATTGTTTGTGAGTCCAAATTGAGGTTAGCCAATGTGCAATCCACCCCCCCTTTTTTTCTTTTTTTTCCCAAAATTACACACACTGAGCCCTTGGACTCCTACTCATGAGACCACCAGTGCAACATACCCTGCTTTACTGGGCAGCATTCAGGGCTTGAGTTTTGGGAGATTCTTCCTGCTAGCTCTTCAAGTGGGGAAATTGCCTGAGGGGACTTGTCCCCTCCCCCATGGGATTAGCAGGGAGATATGACTGCCTGGGCTTTAATGCCACAAAGCAGGAAAAAAAAAAGAAAAACAAACAAACAGTAATCTAGAGGCAGCTTTGGGTGGAGGTAGATGAAGGATAACCTCAGTCTAATTCTGAATGGGGTGTCTCTGTGTGTGCTTGTGTGTGCAGCTACTTTCTAAAATACAGGCAATTACAGACATTCTGCACAACTTTCCCTCCCACTAGATAGAAATCTAATGGGTACAGAACTTGCTGTGGCAACCACTCCCAAATACAATTCTTACATGAGTACATTAAACTGATTACAATATAGATGAGACAAGAAAGAAAAACTTTACAATGAATTTCTGTGAATGAAGCAAAGAGAGAGAGGAAAAAAAACCTCACAATGAATTTCCCCCCTCCCCCCTAGTCTTGTCAGCTGTCTTCTGGGGATTAAAAATAGACTTTTGGTCTTTATTTGTCCATCTCAGGGTCCTTTCATTCATGTCTGCTGGGTGGCCTTAGGCTTGGTGGTAAGGCTGGTCAGTCAAGCTTGGGAAGATCTGCTCCACTCTGGTTGCTGTGATGACTAGAGGACTAGTTTCAAACCCAATTCTGGCTCAAATGGATGGAAGATCTCTACTGGAGGCAATATCTGAGTCCATGTGCTCTGCTTCCATAAGCTTCAGGATCATGTGTGCAGGGCTGAAAGACATAAGAGCAGGGTCCCCTCCCCTTTTTGCTGGTAATTCTACCAGGAAAGGCATTGTAAAAGGATTAGAGATTTGGGGGGGGGGGTTGTAGATAGCTTGCAGGCAGGGTTTGAGGAAACAAACAACACATCAGTATTGCAGTTAAATCAATTATAACAAAATGGAGACATCAAATGAGGAAGAAAAACTGGATTCACCTGCTTCAGGAAAAAGGACAGACATTTCCATCTCAGCAGAGAATTGGCATCCATTAAACATCACAAAAGAGCAATATTAAAAAAATTGTTTGCATTTACATACAATAAATGTAAGAATGAAATTTTCCCGTAAATTAACTTAAAACATTCCCTCTTAAACTTGGGCTTTTCTTAAAAACACACAAAAGAATAGGAAAATTGAATTCTGTTCGTCACCCAAGTCTAGGTTGGCCGGACCTAGCTGGGCAAAGACATTTTCTTTTCTTTTCAGTGCTTTTAACTCTTTTCTAACAATTTAAAATTCATATCTCTAGGGAACAGAGACATTTTACAGTTGCAATTACCTCGAGTGCGCACAAGGACTTAAGACGTACACATACACAAAAACAGGGACACAAAAACAGGGACAAACACACAAGTCATTCCCACCATAAATCTCAGTTAAATTAGGGAAGGCACAAATCTTAACAAATGAACCACGTGGTTACATATAAGAGAGAGAGAGAGAGGAAAGGAGAGAGAGACAAACAAACAAAACCCCAACATTTTTCTTTTCTTTTAAGTACCTTTATTAAGCCAGATCGGTTTTCCTATGTCATCCCTCAGCAAAGCCCATTTTCTACATATTCTTCTACATCATACCAGCCAGGAAGGCATTTGCCTCTCGTCCTGAGCCACAAGCAAGGTTCCTAAAGGGGTTCTACCTCCCTCGAGCTGCACTTCCCATGTTTTTTCCATTCTGATGTGGGCCTTGACACTTTGATGCAGCTGGGATGGTACCACGTCAGTTTTCAGACAAAAAGGTCTGGAGAGGACTTTGGTTCCCTACACAAAGTATGCGTACCTCTCTATTAGGGAACTCTGCTTCCGGTTTTCGGATCCCTCTAAAAAATGGCAATCCGGGAGAACTGCTGCCCCCAACGCAGATCAGTACGAGCAACTCCTACAACTTCACTCCTTGCTTGTCTACTTGCAAATCCTGGGGTTTGCTTTTGGGCTGTTCACAGGATAAACAACTAACAAAATTTGCTTTCCCACCCTTCAATCACACATGCACACACATTCTTTCTCCTTACCTAACAGAAGCTCTGAAAAAGCTAAACAGAACTTACACAAATCAAAACAGAGAAAGAGAAGATATTGACATATAGGCTGGTAGGCTGGTAGATGAGAAAGAAACTCTATACTATCAAAATGAGGATAAACCAAAAAAAATTCAATATTATGAAAAGCTGTATGAGCAAGAAGTTTCAGAAAATAAAATTAAAGAATATTTGGAAAAAGCGGAATTGCCTAAAGTACCAGAAAAGGTAAAAAACTAAATGAATGAATATCAATGATGGTATTATCAAAAGCAATCAAGAGACAAAAGAACAACCAAACACCAGGACCAGGTAGGCCAGTGGCAGAATTTTACAAAGGTTTTACATAATGAAGTATTGATTGATGGAAAGGTACCAAATTCGTGAATGGAAGCAAATATTACTTTGATTCCAAAAGAAGATTCGGATTTAATGCAGATAAACTATAGGCCCATTTCTTTACTGAATGCTGATTATAAAATATATACTTCAATAATGGCAGTAAGACTAAAAGGTTGCTAAATGAATTTATACATTCAGATCTCTTTAAGCTTTTTTCTTAAAAGACAGATCAAAAACAAAATCAGAATGATTTTAAATACATAAAAAGGCACAAGAAAAGGATGTCCACTATCTCCCCTGCTATTCACATTGACACTGGAAGGGCTAAATATAAATATTAGGGCAGACACAGAAATTAAAGGCATGGAAACTGGAAAACTAATTTTTTTCCAAAAGGTAGAGGAGAGAACTAGGGGGACATTATGGCAAACCCTTTTTTTTTCATGGCTGTTAAGCAAATCACTGCAGTTGTTAAATGAATCACATGGTCATTAAGCGAATCCAACTTTGCTTATTGACTTTACCTCTTGGGAACTGGATCACATGATCCTGCATTGGCACAACCATCCTAAATACATGCGAGTTGCCAAGCACATGACCATAAGGTCGTAAGGGTGAGGACATCCCTAACTCATTTTTTTCCCAATGCCATTGTAACTTGGAATGGTCGTTAAATGAGGGCTACCTGCCCTGAATGGATCATCAACTCAGCTGTTAGCAGGCTGAAAAAAAATGTAGGGTCTCCTGCTTGGGCGGTGGGTTAGACCAGACGACCTGCAAGGTCCCCTCCAACTCTATTAATCTGTATCTGTATCCAATCTGTATCCAAATCAGCTCTAGTTAATACTTACAAACAAAGAAGAAGTTGTAGAAGGATTTGAAACTGCAGGAACGTTGGATGAGAGTGACCGCAGTCATACTAGAATGCAACATAATGCAAACAAAAACAATTGAACACAAGGACACCAAAGTCTTAGATTTTTTGAAAGAATCAATTTTAATAAATTCAGAGAAAACTTGAGAAAGATTCCTTGGATGAAAGTCCTAAAGGGAAAAGCAACTCAAAAGCTGAAAAAAAACATGATTATAAAAGCCAAGAACATCAATGAGGAAAAAAAATCAGAAATCCAAGAAACCAGCATGGCTGTACAAAGACCTCACTGACAAATTGAATGAATTAAGGACAAATAAAAAATGAAAAGAGGTTGGGCACATAACTAAGGCAGAATATCAACAGATAGCCAGAATCTGTGAAGAAAAAATCAGGAAAGGAAAGGCCCAGAATGAACAAAGACTTGCAACTGAAGTCAAATATAATAAAAGTTTCTTCCAACACATAAATTACAAAAAAATCAAGAAACAGTTGGCCCACTAAAGTGAGAAGGCAACACAGAGAAAGCCATGAGTTGCTTAACTCATTCTTTGCATTGGTCTTCATGCAAAAACTACAGCCCAACTAACCAGAAATATAACTGAAAAAAAAAACAGACTGGAAACTAAAGTTAAAGTAAGCAAAAAAAAAAAAACAGTAAGAGAACACCTGTCTGAACTTGATGAATACAAATCACTAGGACCAAATGGATTACATCCCAGAGTCCTAAAGGAGCTGGTAGATGAAATCTCAGAACCACTGCACCACATCTTTCTAAAAAAAATGTTGGGACACAGGGGAACTACCTGAGGACTGGAAAAGAGCTGATATGGTTTCTATCTTCAAAAAAGAAGAAAAAACCAGACCCATGAAACTACAGACCAATCAGCCGAACATCAATACCAGGGAAAATACTGGAAAAGATTATTATTTTTAAAAAAACCAGATCTGCCAACACTTAGAAACAAGTAAAGTAATAACCAACAGCCAACACAAGTTTGTTAAGAACAAATCATGCCATACCAATCTCATTTCATTCTTCAACACAGTGGCTAAATTTGTAAACCAGCAAAATACTGTGGACATAATATACTTAGACTTCAGCAAAGCATTCAACAAAGTAGACCACAAGCTATTTCTTCCCAAGCTAGGAAAACAATGGGATAGACAGCTTCATCACCAGATGGATTTTGAATACTTGAACCCTGGGCCCTATCTATTAAAATGAAATTTAATACAGAGAAAAGTAAAATCCTACACTTAGGTAAGAAAACCAGAAACATACATAATTTTATAAATTGGTGCAACAAATTAAAACAGCTTTGGAGAAGTGGAAAAATCTATAACTATCATTGATGGGAAGAGTAGCCACCTTAAAATGAATATCCTGCAATGGCTAGCAGACAAAAAGGGAGTCAGGAGAAAGAAGATATATGAAATTATTTATGATATAAGGAAAAGCAATTAATTTGGTTAAACAAATAGCATGATTATTATTTCCTAAAATGATTTGTACCAGAGAACACACTGTTCAATTGAAATTGGAATTTCATATGCTACAAAATAAAATAAAATTTATTACCCATACACAAAAAGAAGGTCCTCTGCTCTGGCCTGACCTATACTTTCCAGGCTTTCTTTGCAGAACACACAGAAGCAAAAACCAGCTTTGATTGGGAGAAGGATCCCTTTAGACAAACAGAGACACACACACACAGGCATACACACATTTCCCATGGTTTTCTATGGTTTAAATTAAAATTTAAAATTTAGAGGTACTCACCTTTCTTCCAAGCAACCTTTGAGTTCAAACTCAAAAACCCCTTTAAAACCTACTTCCCAATGGCCAAGGCCTAAGAAAAACTCACCCACAGACTTCAATTGGTCTGTTGCTAGCAAGGGAAGCCTTACTTAGGCCAGGTCCATCTGGAGAGGTTAGCTTGGAGTCCCATCTGGGGTGCCAATTGTCGGAAGTAATATTCTTCTGGGTTCAGTTCCAAGTGGGGAAAAAGAACACTGGATTCATGGAAGTTGCTTGGAAAGAAGGTTTTAATGGAGAACAAAGGAACAGGAGCACATGGCGTGAGCTCCTGAACAGAAAAGGTGGATCACATGTTTCCAGGTGTTGGGTCCAGAAAAGGAAGGCGCAAGATGCTTGGAGCTCCTTGCTTTATACTCTCTCTTGGGGTCCCTCCCCAACTGTTTCCTCTTCCTATACAGAAATCTATCCTATTGGCTGTCAAGATTCACAGGGCATTCTGGGGCATCTCTTGTGGGCTGTCCTGAATCCCAGGTGCGTGGTTGGGATGGAATTTTACCAGGTCCCATGTGGTGAATGAAAAGGCTTTGTGATTCCTTTCCTGTTTGTAATGTAAAAATACTGTTTCAGGCTAGGTGGGGGGAATGGGTGAGCTGGCACATAAGATGAGTCTTTTGTTTGCTTAGAAGTAGGTTTCCAGGGATATTCTACTGTATATAATATTCAGCCTTTTAATATTTCCCAGGGTATTTCACCCTTCCAGGAGGGGGTGGGTATTAACTTCCTACATATTCAAATGGATAAGACTTCAGCTGGGTCATTTCCTTTCAGATATTGCTACAAGTCATTGTTTCCCTTTCAGGTTTATGTTGGGGCAGTGAGAGAATTATCAGCCTCTGAGGACCATAGCAACAATGGCATATTGGCTGAAAGAGCAAAGTCAACATTAGAGAGCTAGTCTTGGAGTAGGTTTTTCAAAAGCAAAAATCAAAGTAGGTGTATGACCTTTTAGTAGAGCGTCTCACATCTATATAGAAGCTTGATTTAAACATTAGTCAGAAATGTCAGCACCAACTATGGATAGCATAAGTTTGGGTTATAAAAATGAGATAATACATGCAATCCTTTAAGCTTTACTGATCACTGCAGAAAAGAAAAAAGCAGTGAAGTTTGGTATGTGATCTGAACCTGTCATATATGCCCCAAATTCAGAAAAAAAGTGAAGTATACTGTGATATGAATTCTATGAGGGTAATTAAAGGACAAAACCTGTTAGGACTCTGTCCAAACGGTTGGGTTTGCTAATATATAAACAAGCCACAAATCAATGTTTATGTGAATATTGGTAATATTGCTTTAAATGCATTGTAAGCTTTCCAATTACTATAAAAGGGAGCTAGAGAACAGGCTCGCTCTTCCTGCTGACTCTCTCTGCTGATTGTCTCTGCTGATTCACTGCTGATTTATTGAGTAATTGACTTTGTGTCTGTGAAAGTACTGTGAAGAGCTGCTGTGTATAGCGAACTATCTGTGATAGTATAGATTTGTTTATTAGCTGTAATCTTTGTTTGCTAATTAAGACAAAGACAGGCTAGTAAGAAGATTCTTCCTACTAACTGACTTAACGTGTCTGACTTGGACTTCTTATTTGGACTTTGCTAATTCTTTGAGTAAACTATTTGTATATACTTTAAACGTATCTGTTTATTGACTGAATCATATCAACTCATATCAACTGCAACATCATGTTTCATGTGCTTAAGAGCACAAATTCCTTAACAAAACCCATTTTGTTATGGTGGTTAAGGCATCAGCTGCTCTGTACATTCTCTATATTTGATAAACAAATAAACAAAGAAATCAGGCTAGAAATTGGGAGACTATGAGTTCTGGTTCTATCTTGGACACAAAGCCAACTGATCATCTTGGGCCACATTTCCTAGGAAGGAGGCAATGGCAAACCACTTCTGAAAAACCTTGCTGAGAAAACTGCAGGACTTATCTAAGCAGTTTCCAAGAATCAGACATAACTGAATGGAATTTAAAAAAATAAAGGTCATATTAAACAATATTCCAGTACAAATTATAGCTTTTGAGAGACATTTTTATGGAGTAACAAGAAAGTATGAATGTGTTCAACATTCTGTCCCCTTCCATGTAGCCCTATTGATGCCCAGGTTTCCCTGCTGTTGATATTTATATTTTGCAATTAGCATGTTGTTAATGCAATTAATGGCCCTGTATCTACCACTATACTCTAGTATGAAATTTAGTTCTTTATATGTGTTAAAAAGAATTCCATGATTTAGTAAACCTCCTTGCATCAAGTTTTTTTAAATGTAGCTTTATATCATGTACATATCCTGCATATATCCTGCAGATAAAGTAGAATGCCAAGATTACAATCCCATTAAGAGTTTCATGGAAAATGGTCTCTGAAAGAACAGTCTCTAGGGAAAAGAAGGCTTTAAAAGTGACTTGGTGAATCCAGCATTAATGTTTTCCACTAAAGTGTGTCCAGATGTTCTTCCTCTAAAGTTCAGCTGTTGGTCAAAAATATAATAGTATTTCCCCATCCTCTGCAGAGTAATTACCAGCAGAGTAATTACTTGGAAGGTCAAAATGTGCCTTTGGGGCTTGGTTTCCATTTCCTAGCTTTGGGATCCCATTCTACATTGTGCTTCTATGAATTCTGACTTGAGTGTTCTGATTTATTAATTTAAACTAGAATTGCAATTTTAATCTGTTTAGAAAAACAATTTAGCCATAATTTGAAATTAAAGAAGGGAATGCTATCAAAAATGTCAAGTTCAAAATATTATATACTCTAACCATTTCCCAAATATATTCATGACATTTTATATAGTGTATGAAGGGAAGTCCTATGAATGTCATAGAAAAGATTACAGAATAGAAAGCAGAAAGCTTTTTGTATTGGAAGGATTGAATATTCCCCAAGGATTTGTAGTAGAGCTGATGCTTTCCAAATTGTGAACTGAAAGTTGACAAACTGTTCTGATAAAACAATTTAAGATAGTTAAAACGAGAATGGAAAGCTCCAAGAGGATCTTTCCTTACTTGAAAACTTGGCATTAAAATAGTAAATAAATGCAATTCAGTGTAAACTAGTGGAAAGGAGATATATTGGGAGAACATATAATTGCATACTATGCTGATGCATACTATGATGATGCAGTCTGATCCGGCAGTGAGAGAGCAGGACTTTGGGGCTACTGGGAAAAAAACAGATAAGAAATGCCATGCCCCAAAGCATTAAAAATAAAACTACCAAAATCTTAATGTCTTTATGCAACTCTTTAGTACTAGCACTTTGTAATTGTATCAGAGATGTCACCATTATCTAAAAAAAAAAAATCTAGTGAAGCAAATTTGTCCCTGCAAATCCAAATCACTACACAATATTATTACATATTATTTATTTATGAACAGAACAGAACAAAACAGAACAGAATGTCTCTAGTGCATAAGCTCTCAGTGTACAACAAGTGATAAATCATGATTATAATCATAAAATACATTCATCATAAATCATAAGATACAGCACTCAATGAAAGTCATAGGATACTAAATAAGCAATCAACATAAATCATACTAGGATACTAAATAAACAATTAACATAAATCATATTACAAGAAACAAAGTTATAGTCATAAGAAGATAAGGAACTGGTAATAGGAAAGATGAGAAGGTTCTTCTCTCGTGATTTTATAAATGGTGTCTCAGATTTGTTTCCTTGCAAATCTTATGTGCACTTCCCTGGGTAGGTGATGGCGTTTAGTGTAATTTGTTTGGACTCGATATACTTTGTCCAGTTCATTTATCACTTCTTGCCTGTCTTTCTGCAAGGTCTCCGCTATCATTTCCGTCATTATTGCCCCCCCCCCCCAGGTCTTTTTCCTTGGTTTCCGTCACATTTTGGAACTGCAGATAATAGGAAGATCAATCCATTTCCAGATGTATCAGGGAGTTTTCTAATTCTTTGTTTACTCTTGACATTTTTTGGTCCATCCGTTCTAACCTTTTCTCCATTTGTTCAGTCTTTGTTTTTACCAGTTTTATGTGTTGCTCATTTTTTTGAATTGCCCCTTGAATCAATTCCATCTTATTATCTATTTTCTGGATATCTGATTTTAATTCTACATGGTTCTGTGATATTGCTTCCTGTAATTTCACCATGGTTTCTTGCATCATTATAAGTGTAGAATTCATTGTCTGAATTACTGATGTATCATCTGTTTTTTCAACAGTCAACATCTCCTCTATTGAGCACTGGGTGGCAGGGGAAGCTGTCGCTACTGTAGGGTTAAATGATGCTTTTTTCCCTGCTCTTAATGATGTTGTAGTGATAGTAGTCATTTCCTTTATTATTTTATTTTGTTCCCCTAAGATTTTGTGTATTTCTTATTCCTCCTTCGATATTATAACTTCAGCTATCAACACAACTATTATTTTATCTACGGTTATTAATTTATAAATCCTCTACTATTAATATATGAGAAATATATCAGTATTAATATACTTAATCTCTAATAAATATTGACTATATTATAAATAAACCTTAATCAATATAATCTATACAATAGTCAACTATATTATCTATATAATAAATATCAGTTATAATACACTTAATCTCTAAAAATATTTATATTATAAATAAATATTAATTCATTCAATATATTTTATACAATGATAAACTATATTAATATGACTATTAATATATTTTTAAATAGGTAAAAAGTTTAGGTGAGAAGTTAATATTATGGATGTTATAATCTAACAAGATAAGTGAGTAGGAAGAAAGAAAGTGAAAGTATGGAAAGAAAAAAGGAAGAAAAGAGAGTAATTTCACAATAGTATGCAGTGATATCACATCAGTCTACATAGTAGTCAAGTAATTTTAACAGTTACTTAATCAAAAACTAACTTTGTACCACTTCTGCAACAATATAAGTTTCAAGTTTCAAAGTTATTCCAAGTTCATGATATTGCAGTCTCACTCTCAGCTCCGTCTCTGGCAGTTCTTTTGCTTAGTCATTCACCGCTACTCCTTTTCAGCTCTCTTCATTTCTATCCTCTCCTTCTGATATTATAACTTTCACTGGAATGTTCTTGTTCGTTCTGGATTTTCACCTTCTGTTAGTCCTGGACTTAAGTTTGTTTCTACTACACAAAATTCTCTCTTTTCATTCTCCTCTAGTTGTCTTCTCCCGTGACTCTAAGCTCCGTGGTCTTTTTTTGGGTTGAATCACCACCAACTTGTCTCCAACCGGATCACTAATTAACCAGCCACATGTTCCACTTTGTTTTCTTTCGAAGACGTTATTCAATGTCTCTCTCTTCTCGCACTGTCAATCTCTCATTCTGTTCAAGTTCTTCCTTATATTTAATCTCATTTTCAGCAATTTCTTTTCCAATTTCCTGCTCTTTTCTTGCAGTTGCCACTAAGTTCCATCTGGAGCTTCTTTCTTTGCCATAAGGATTTAGACCTCTCACTTGATGATTCTATCTGCAGCAAATATGGGATTCCACACTCTTTGAGTCAGGCCTAGACTGCTTGAATAATTCTGCTTCCAAGTCTCTTGAGGCTAGTTACGGCTTCAGGTCTGCCATGTTAAAATAACATGACAGGATGCTTTCACATCAGATTAAAGAGGGTGCCCTTTGCCTCAGTGGGCAGCTGCTCTCCACCATGCTGTTACTCGGGATGCCCTTCTGCTTCACCAAGTCCTCCAAACTTTCTGTGCCTCAAAAGTCTCCAAACGTGAAGTAAAGCAGATTCAAAGGACAGAGGTCATCCTTCTCCTTCTGCACTGCCCCAACGTCCCCACCAGAAGTCACCGGAATGATATATAGGGAGAAAGAAGTTATTACGCTAAAGCAGGTTCTGAGACGTGTCCGTGAACAAAGAAGAGATTACCGGTTCTTGGCATCCTCGTTAAATAAAAGGAATATACTATTCAGATGGATCATCCCAGAAGGGATGATAATCACTTGGGAGGGCAGGAAAATCAAAGTGGATAATTTAGAGAAAGCCCAAGAGGTGTATGATCAATTAATAGGGATGGAAAAAGAATCAAACAGTGGAGAGAGACTGGAGCTGGTAAGTCAAGAAGAGAGACAGGAATTGGAAGAAGAAGAAAGGAAAGAAAGAACTAAAGAAGCTAAAGAACCCCCAGAACAGGTAGAAGGAATTAGAACTAGGACATAAAGAGTTACAAAAACAAGCAAAAACTAAACACTCATAAGGAAACAGGAAAATGCAGAAAGAAACCAAATTAATATCAATAAATGTGAAAGGATTAAATGATGCAGGGAAAGAAAAAAATATTCATGAAATTAGTAAAACAAAAAGCAGATATTATATGTCTTCAAGAAACACATATCAAAGAACAAGACCAAAAATATTTAGAATATAAAAAATTGGGAGAACTCCACACATCACTAGCAGGGAAGAAAAAAAAAGAAATAAGAACTAATAAAATCTATGCAGATCCCAAAGGAAGATTATTAATGCTTGATATCAAGACAGGTAAAATTACAATGCTTTTGGTAAATATCTATGCTCCCAATAAAAACCAAAAAGAATTTTATAGGAAAACTTATGAAGAAATAATATGTATGTATGCATAGTGGGAGACTATAACGGAATAGTAGATATTAAAAAAGATTATATTAGCGATAAGAAAAAGCAAAGAAAAAGAACTACACTACCAAAACATTTTTTGAAATGGCTGAAGAACTTAATTTAATAGATGTGTGGAGAGCATTACACCCAAGAGAAAAACATTTTACTTTCTACTCTAACCCACATACGTCATATTCAAGAATAGATATGGTATGGGCAAATGGTGAATTGAGCAATGAAATAGAGAAAGTAGAGATTACCCTGAATATCTGGGCAGATCATAATCCTCTAATAATCATATATGGAGAGATCAAACAAGGAGAACTAAGAGATGGACATTAAATACACAAATCTTGCAAGATAACGAATATCCACAAATGATTGAAAAATAATTAACCCTATTTCTGGAAGAGAATAAAAAGCAACCCACCTCATTACAAAATCTATGGGATACAATGAAGGCCTATACCAGAGGGATCATGATAGCATATATCGCAAAGAAAAATAAAGAAAAATGGAAACAACAAAATAGGCTACTGGATGAAATAAAACAACTAGAAAAGAAACTTCAAAAGAAACCAGGAGATGAGCAAATAAATGAGACATTAACCCTATCAAAACACAAATTAAATATGATAGAACAAACAGAATATGCAAAAAACATTAGGTTCATGAAGCAGTCTTTTTTTGAAAATGCAAATAAACCAGGCAGGTGGTTGGCATGCAAACTTAAAAAAGAAAAGGAGAGTAGAATGATACACCAACTAGGTGTAGGAAACCTACAAAATAATGAAGAAAAACTAAAGAAGACTACTTCAGAATATTTCGAGAATTTGTACAAACAAGATAGAACAGAGATGGATAAAATAAATGAGTATCTAAGGGGGGAAGTATGATACCATTAGACAAGGAAGATAAAACAATGCTGAACAGAGAAATAACACTGATGGAATTAAAAGATGCAATTAAAAAGCAAAAGAATAACAAATCTCCTGGACCAGATGGCCTCCCAGGGGAATTTTACAAAAACACAGAAGAATTATTGGAACCAATATTATTGGAACTGTATAACGAGGTCCTATTAAAAGCAAAAATACCAGATTCGTGGAGGGAAGTATATATCACCATGATCGTGAAAGAAGGTGCCGACGCAAACTAAATTCATAACTATAGACCAATTTCATTGTTGAATGCCGACTACAAAATCTTTATGAATATTATGGCAGGAAGAACAAATAGGATATTAAACAAAATTATGCATTCTGATCAAAATGGTTTTCTTCCAACAAGACAGATTAGAACTAACACAAGAATTGTATTGAATATATTAGAATATTATGAAGCGCATCCAGAAAAACAAGCGGCGCTTGTTTTCCTGGATGCGCAAAAGGCATTCAACAATGTAAATTGGCAGTATATGATTCGGCAAATCAAAGAAATGAAATTCGGAGAAAATTTGAACAGATGATTGAAACAATATATTCTTTCCAGAAAGCCAATGTAGTAATAAATGGTGACATTGCAAGGCCATTCCAAATAATGAAAGGAGTTCGACAGGGATGCCCATTGACACCTCTACTTTTTATTTTTACTTTAGAAACATTATTAAATAAAATTAGATCAAATTTGGCCATTAAAGGAACTAAAATCAGAAAAGAAGAATATAAAATGCAAGCATTTGCTCATGACCTAGTATTCTTTTTGGAAGACCCACAGGAGACAGGACCAATTTTAATAAAGGAAATAGAAAAATATGGGGAGGTGGCGGGCCTCATAATTAATAAACAAGAAAGCAAATTATTAGTTAAAAACAAAACAATAAAACAGAAAAAAGATTTAGAAGAAGAATTGGGACTACAAATTACAAAAAAAATAAATATTTAGGGGTTAATTTAAACAGCTGGATGCTCCTCAATTAATGAAGACAATTATTTGAAACTAGTGCAACAAATAAAAATAGACTTGGAGAGGTGGGGGACATCTTTACTAGGTTGGATAGCAACCATAAAGATGAATATCCTGCCAAAATTACTTTATTTCTTTCAGACCACACCTATAAAATTGGATAAACATTTTTTACTGATCTGAACAAAACATTTTTGAAATTTATATGGCAAGGCAAAAAACCAAGAATAAAATTAGTAGACTTACAGGATGGTAGAGACAGAGGAGGCTTTGGGCTCCCAGATTGGAGACAGCTTTATTAGTATGGCTTAGAGCAGTGGTTCCCAAAGTGGGTGGTACTGCCCCCCGGGGGGCGGTGGGAACCCTTAGGGGGGTGGTGAGAGGCAAAGGTGGCAACAGGGGGGCGGTGAGAGGGGCCAGGGGGGTGGCAGGTGGTAGGTGGTTCGCCATGCTTTTGCACTTGAAGCTCTCTCGCGTTCCTTGCTCTTGTGTGCAGGGCAGCCCATTCTGAAAGAAAACGCGAGATGTTTTCTTTCAGAATGGGCTGCCCTGCACACAAGAGTGTGGAATGCGATGGAGTTAAAAGTGCTAGGCATGATGCCTGTCTCGCGGCCTGCCCAGCCCCCACCCAGCCCCTACCCAGGCTCCGCTCCGCCCTGCCCTGCCCCGCATGACTGGTCACCCCAAACTGCGTCCCACCATGCGACGGGCGTCCTACCTAGCACTTGAAGCTCTCTCACGTTCCTCGCTCTTGTGTGCAGGGCAGCCCATTCTGAAAGAAAACACGAGATGTTTTCTTTCAGAATGGGCTGCCCTGCACCCAAGAGCATGGAATGCGATGGAGTTACAAGTGCTAGGTACTGAGCGTGGCACAGCAATGAGGGAAGCCGACCGCTCCCAAAGCTGCTCGGGCGAGCGCTTGTAGACCCGCGGGAAGGCCCTGCTGCGGAACCTGCGCATGCGTGGACTTTCCCACCCGGCGTCCCAGGCATCTAGCAACCCGGCGCGTGCAATTTGGTGGGCTCCGCTTTGGCATGGCGCACCCACGGATCTCAGCCCAGCTGCCCCCTGACATCGATGCCACCAAGGCACCTGTGGCCTTTGGCCGCCGAGGCCTCCCCAAGCTCAATGAAGAGCTGCAGCACCCCGAGTTGCTGACGTGGCAGCTGGCCTTGATGGCGCTCTGCGACATGGTGCACGACCCAGAGAATGCTTACCAAGCCATTGGCCTGGGTGAGCAGCGGCGGCCTGGCCACAGCTGGCGGGAGAGAAGGGAAGGGAGGGAAGAAGGAAAGAAAAAGGAAAGAAAGAAAGAGAGAGGGAGGGAGGAAAGAAGGAAGACAGAAAGAAAGAAAGAGAAAGAATGATGATAGGAAGGAAGGAAGGAAGATAGACAGAAAAAGAAAGGAGGGAGGGAAGAAGGAAAAAGAGAAAGAAAGAAAGAGAAAGAAAGAAAGAAAGATGGTAGGAAGGAAGGAAGACAGAAAAAGAAAGGAGGGAGGGAAGGGAGGGAAGAAGGAAAGAAAGAAAGAGGGAGGGAGGGAGGGAGGAAGACAGAAAGAAAGAAAGATGGTAGGAAGGAAGGAAGGAAGACAGACAGAAAAAGAATGGAGAGAGGGAAAGGAAGAGAGGGAAGAAGGAAAGAAAAAGGAAAGAAAGAAAGAAAAAGCGAGGGAGGGAGGGAGGGAGGAAGGAAGACAGAAAGAAAGAGAAAGAAAGATGGTAGGAAGGAAGGAAGATAGAAAATGAAAGGAGGGAGGGAAGAAGGAAAGAAAAAGGAAAGAAAGAAAAAGAAAGGAAGAAAGGGAGGGAGGGAGGGAGGGAGGAAGGAAGACAGAAAGAAAGAAAGAAAGAAAGAAAGAAAGAAAGAAAGAAAGAAAGAAAGAAAGAAAGAAAGGTGGTAGGAAGGAAGGAAGACAGACAGAAAAAGAAAGGATGGAGGGAAGGGAAGGAAGGGAAGAAGGAAAGAAAAAGGAAAGAAAGAGGGAGGGAGGGAGGAAGAAAGAAAGAAAGATGGTAGGAAGGAAGACAGACAGACAGAAAGAAAGAAAGAAAAGAAAAGAAAGAAAGAAAGAAAGAAAAAGAAAGATGGTAGGAAGGAAGACAGACAGACAGAAAGAAAGAAAGAAAAGAAAAGAAAGAAAGAAAGAAAGAAAAAGAAAGATGGTAGGAAGGAAGGAAGATAGAAAAAGAAAGGAGGGAGGGAAAAAGGAAAGAAAAAGGAAAGAAAGAAAAAGAAAGGAAGAAAGAGGGAGGGAGGGAGGAAGAAAGACAGAAAGAAAGAAAGAAAGAAAGAAAGAAAGAAAGAAAGAAAGAAAGAAAGAAAGAAAGAAAGAAAGAAAGAAAGATGGTAGGAAGGAAGGAAGACAGACAGAAAAAGAAAGGAGGGAGGGAAGGGAAGGAAGGGAAGAAGGAAAGAAAAAGGAAAGAAAGAGGGAGGGAGGGAGGAAGAAAGAAAGAAAGATGGTAGGAAGGAAGACAGACAGACAGAAAGAAAGAAAAGACAGAAAGAAAAAAGAAAGAAAGAAGGGGGAAGGTAGAGAAGAAAGAAAGAACGAAAGAAAGACATGACCACAATTGAGCCTAACATTTTGGTTGCTAAGCAAGAGCATTGTTAAGTGAGTTTCACCACACTTTACAAGTTGGAAACGCCCACCTGGTCACCTGACCACTAAGCCACGCCCACCTGAGGGGGTGAGGTGGGGGGTGGTGAGGATGAGTTTGTAGCACCAAGGGGGCGGTGGACTGAAAAAGTTTGGGAACCACTGGCTTAGAGAATGGGTTAATTTGAGAGACAAAAGGATACTAACATTGGAAGGTCACGACTTACAAAAGGGATGGCATGTATTTCTATGGGACAAAGAAAATAAGCCACAAAAATATTTCCATAGACATATGATTAGAGATTCATTGATGCAAATATGGCAGGAGGTGAAGAAAAAACATTATTTGAAAATTCCTAATTGGCTGTCCACTATGGAGGTGATGATCTGTCCAAACACGATTGATGTGAGCAAAATGGTTAAGTATGAGGATATTTTAGACGGATTCGGGAAACTAAAAAGTAGAAAGGAGCTGGAAAAACAGGGCATAATTATAGACTGGTAGCCATACCTTCAACTCCAATCAAGATATAAGAAAGACATCGAAGAAATTGGAATTGAGGTGGAAACACAACAATTAGATAAACTTTTGACGGGTCCAGAAGAAAAAATGATTACAAAAATATATAACTATCTATTACAATTCAACAGAGCCGAAGATATAGCAAAAGGGATGATGATAGCATGGGCAAAAAATGTGGGACATAATATACATTTGGTTGACTGGGAACAAATTTGGAATAGAAATTATAAAATAACAAAATCGGTATCCTATAAAGAAAACCACTACAAAATGTTTTATCACTGGCATTCTGGCCCCCTCAAGACTAGCAAAGATATACCAAAATTCAAATTCATTTTGTTGGAAATGTAAAAAAGAACAAGGCACCTTCTTTCACACATGGTGGCTGTGTCTGGAAGCAAAGAAATACTGGAAAAGGATACAAAGTTGGCTACAAGAAGTAGTAGGGTTACCAGTAGAATTTACTCCAGAAATCTTTTTGTTAGAAATATTTAAAGGACAATATGACAAAAATATTAAGTACTTGATTTTACATATTACAACAGCAGCTAGGATCGCTTATGCGCAATGTTGGAGAAGCTTAAACAACGAGAGTTTGACAATTTAAAAAATATTTGAATGTGTGGAGATGGACAAATTAACAATAGAACTTAAAGGACAAAAAGATTCAGACTATTGTGTAATATGGGAAAAGTGGTATGATTAGATTGATGACAGAAGGATAAAGAGAAAGTGTACAAAGAAGATGTAGAATTAGAAAATATTGTAAGATAAAGTACAAACTGTATCAATATAAAAACAATGTATATAAAAGGCTGTCGATCTGCTTTAAAAAACTATTGTGATGTAAAAAGTGAAAAAATCTAATAAAGACATTTTAAAAAAAGGAAAGATGAGAAGGGTAATAGTAATACTGCCCTACTAGGTAGTTTGACAGTGTTGTGGGAATTAGTTGTTTAGGAGAGTGATGGGGAAAAACTGTCCTTGTGTCTAGTTGTTTTGGCATGCAATGCCCTATAGCAGGGGTGTCAAACTCAAGGCCCGCAAGCTGGTTCCGGCCCACGGGGTGCTTAAATCTGGCCCGTAGAGCCGGCCTGGAAATATCAAAGGACTGGCCCACGGTGCCTCTGCCGGCCAAAACAGGCTGTGGGGGTGCCGCATGCACCCCCATGGCCCATTTTCAATTTCCCCAGCCTCCAGCAGGCCATGCGGAGGCCCCATAAGGCCCCCCCGTGGCCCATTTTTTGCTTCCCCAGCCTCCAGCAGCACTCTTCCAGTCGAAAATGGGCTGTGCAGAGGCCTCCTGCAGCCCTCCATAGCCTGTTTTCAGCCAGCAGAGTGCTGCAGGAGGACTGGATTGGAATGGATTACAAATGCCCACTATGGCTATGCCCATCTGGGCCAAGCCCACCATGACCACACCCACCCCTAGCCACACACACACACACAGCCCACTGACGTCAAAAATGATGCGACCTTCAATGAAATTGAGTTTGACACCCTATAGCAGTGATGGCGAACCTTTTTTTCCTCAGGTGCCGAAAGTGCGTGCATGCGTGCTATTGCACATGCGCGAGTGCCCATACCTATAATTCAATGCCTGGGGAGGGTGAAAATGGCCTCCCCCACACCCCCAGAGGCTCTCTGAAGGCTGGAAATGGCCCGTTTCTCAACTTCTGGTGGGCCCGGTAGGCCCACTTTTCACCCCCCCCCCAGGCTCCAGATGCTTCCCTGGAGCCTGGGGAGGGCAAAAATGCCCTCCCCCACCCCCCCGGAGGCCCTCCAGAAACCAAAAACGCCCTCCCAGAGTCTCTGTGTGAGCCAAAAATCAGCTGGCCGGCACGCACATTCACGCTGGAGCTGAGCTAGGCAATGGCTCGCGTGCCGGCAGATATGGCTCCGCGTGCCACCTGTGGCATGCGTGCCATAGGTTCGCCATCACTGCCCTATAGCATCATCTTAAGGGAAGAAGTTGAAATAGTTTATGTGCAAGGTGTGAGGGGTCTGTAGATATTTTCACAGCTCTCTTTCTGGCTCATGCAGTAGACAGGTCCTCAATGGAAGGCAGGCTGATAGCAATTGTTTTTTCTGTAGTTCTAACAATCCGTTGAAGTCTGTGTCTGTGTCTGTGTCAGATCCCTAACGTGATACTGCCATTCAAATGGAGGGGAGGGGAGAGCATGGGGATAAGCTGTATTTTATAACCTTTTTCCTGGCACCTGAGCACCCTGCAGTATTCTCATCTTTCTTTAGAATGTAATAATGAGGGAGGGCCGTGTGGATTGTTTCAGATCGTCAAGAGCGGAAGAAGACCCTGGGTATGGCTCCTTATCTGTTCCTCAGGATGGCCATTACAAAAAACATCTTTCTTTTATTTCAAAAAGTTTGATTAGTACAAAGTACAAACATTTTTCTCTTTTTCTCCCCCCCTTCCCCCAACCCCCTCCCCTTCCCCCCATCCTCCCCCCCTCTCACCCCCCCCCGACTTCCCAGAAAAAGCACAGGGTATAATATTCAATAAAAATAAAATTAAAATATACTAACAAATTATTAATTTCAAATTTTCTCTAAATCTTTAACTCCTTGTTGCTCAGAACCTTTTAAGCATAGTCTAAAAATCAAGCATATTATTAATCAATTAACATTTCAATATATCAGACTGTTAATTTATTCCACTATGTATCTTTCATTTATATAGTCTTTCAGATATAATAATAAAAAGAAGAGAAAGAAGAAATCTTTCTTTCACCATTGCAATCAGATACACAACCATCAACGTCATTTCCTCAATGCTGAATAGATCTTCCTTCTTCCGACGCTATACCTCCTTGATAAACATAAAAATTAAAATATACTAACAAATTATTAATTCCAATATTTCTCTAATTCTTTAACCCCTTATTACTCAAAACCTTTTAAGCATAATCTAAAAATCAAACACATTGTTAATAATCTAACATTCCAATATATCCAATTATTAATTTCACAATTATTCTAAATCCTTAATTCCATATAACTCAAAACCTTTTAAAAGTAGTCAAAAAGAAATTTTTTTAAACCAATCCTCTATGTATCTTTCATTTATATAATCTTTAAAATATAGTAATAAAAAGAAGAGAAGAAAAAGACAAAAAGAAGAAAAAGAAAGAGGAAGAAGAGAAAAAAAGAAAAAAAGGTCTTTCACCATCTCGGCCAGATGCACAACCATCAGCGTCATTTCCTCAATAATAAATGGATCTTCTTACTGCAAAATACCGATTTTTATTCTTCTCTCCATCTGGCCTATGACTTCCCATGCTAAGACCAAGTTCTAATCATTCCTTCTTCTCACTCGAACTTTAGATCTGACTCTTGCAGCCACTTGTGGCTTGGTAATTTTTTGAATTGTCAGCTTAGGTTGTTGTTGTCTGGATACTTCGATACATGTAGCCGCTGCTCTAGTCTGACTCTGATCTTCTGTCTCTTCTTCCGCATTATGAACATCACTCTGGTTCTGTAAATCACCTTGACTCATCAAAACTCCTCCCATTTGAACAACTGTTGACAATTCTCCTCTCTCATCTTCCATTGCTTCCTTCACCCTCATCGGCGGGTCCACGGGGCACAAGGGGACAGCGAGATGCCAGGCGAACGCCTCATCGATGAAATTGGTGGTTGCCCCAGAGTCCACCAAGGTGTGTAAGAAAAATGACACAAATGATTAAAAGAATTACAAACATTTAAAAACAAAAACACACCAACATTCGTACATGGTGGGATTGATCTTATTCTCCCCCCACCTGCCAGAAGAGCCATGTTTTCACGGCTTTAGGGAAGGCCAGTAGGGTGAGGATAGTCCTGATCTCTGGGGGGGAGTTGGTTCCAGAGAGATGGGGCTCCCACAGAGAAGGCTCTCCCCCATGGTCCCGCCAATCGGCATTGCTTGGTTGATGGGACCTGGAGGAGACCAACTCTGTGGGACCTAACCGGTCATAGGGAGGTATGTGGTAGGATGCGGTACTGAAGGTAACCTGGCCCTGAGCCATGTAGGGCTTTAAAGGTTAAAACCAATACCTTAAATTGCGTCCGGAGACTAATGGGCAGCCAATGCAGCTGGCGGAGAAAGGGCGTTGTTACTTACCTGAACGCCCATTCTCGTAGGGTGGCGCTAGCCTCCAAGATTGGGATGACCTCATCCATCAGCCAATCAGGACTGAGTCTGACCTCATATAAAAGCTGTCACTGTGCCATAATCCCCCTCTTGAGACGAAGGAGTAGGTCAGACCCATAGTTTATTCCCCACGCACACCTTCAGTATGTACAACACCCAAAAGGGAGGGACTTGGAGGCTAGCGCCACCCTATGAGAATGGGCGTTCAGGTAAGTAACAACGCCCTTTCTCCATAGTGGGTGGCGCTAGCCTCCAAGATTGGGACATACCAAAGCCGTATCGTCCCCTAGGGAGGGTTGTCACCAGAATCGTAGACCCCTTCAGGAGCCACCATGGTCTGCAAGACCCTGCGCCCAAAGTCCGCCTCAGCCAAGGCAAAGGAGTCTACTTTATAATGTCTGATAAAGGGCAACGGAGAAGACCACGTCGCCGCTTGGCACAGTTCCTCCAAGGAGGCATTAGTTGTCCAAGCCACCGTGGTGGCAGCACTGCACGTCGAGTGTGCCGTCAGATGTGGCGGACGAGGTAGGTCCTGCTGTCGGTAAACATCCGCGATCACCGCGTGTATCCAGCAACCAACCATCGCCGCTGATGCCTTGTGGCCCATGGACGAGGCGTGGAACCCCACGAACAAGGACTCCGAGAGGCAGAATGGCACCGTGTGAACATTGTAGATTTTGATTGCCTGCCTCACATCGACAGTGTGCCACTTGCGCTCGGTCGGCGTTGCAGGCGGGGAGCAGAAGGAAGGAAGAACCACCTCCTGCGCCCTGTGGAAGTACGTATTGACCTTGGGCAGGAACGTGGGGTCAAGGCGGAGCACCACCCGGTCCGGATGAAAAATACAGAGATCATCCCAGACGGATAGGGCTGCTAGTTCGGATATTCTCCGGGCTGAAGTGATCACCACTAAAAAGGCAACCTTATGTGTAAGGTGCTGCAGTGAAACTGTCCGGAGGGGCTCGTAGGGGGCCTCAGTCAGTGCCAGAAGAACCTTCTGCAGGTCCCAGGTGGGGTACCTATGCACCACTGGAGGCGAGATATTGACTGCCGCCTTCAAGAAGCGAACGACCAAGGGATGCATTGACAAGGGCGCAGAAGAGTGGCAGGAAAGGACCGTTGAGAGCACTGCCACCTGTCGCCGCAAGGTGCTGGGCGAGAGACCCTTGTCGAGGCCCGCTTGCAGAAATTGGAGGACCTGTATGACCGAAAGGTCGACCGGGTTAAGGCCGGCGCCGACACACCATTCGTGAAACATTCTCCAGGTGGAGTTGTAGATGCGTATAGTGGAGGCCCGGCGTGAAGAGAGGAGAGTACAGATGATGCTCTCGGGGACGCCGCGTAGAGTCAGGGTGCGCCGCTCAAGCGCCAGGCGGTCAGTTGGAACCACTGCGGATCTGGGTGCTGCACTGACCCCTGGGAGAGCGACGATGCGGTCGGCGGGATCCTCCAGGATGGGCCGGTCGAGAGTGATTTGAGATCCGCAAACCAGGCCCCGCGCGGCCAATGGGGGGCCAATAGGATCAGCTCCGCCTGCTCGTCCAGCATCTTCCTGATAACTCGGGGAATGAGTGGAAGTGGTGGAAAAGCGTAGAGGAGGCCCCTCGGCCACGGGCAATGGAGGGCGTCCATGTCCATCGCGCCGGGCGTCCGGTACCGCGTGAAGAAGCGCGGGAGTTTGGCATTCAGCGGGGTTGCAAAGAGGTCGGCCACCGGAGTGCCAAACCTGGATGTTAGCTCCCGAAAGATGTCCGGGTGTAGAGCCCACTCTGCCGTGTCGACATCGTGGCGGCTGAGCCGGTCCGCTGTGCGGTTCGACACCCCTGAAATGTGCTCCGCCCTGAGCGAGAGGAGGTGTCGTTCCGCCCATAGGCCCAAGTCCTTGGCCTCGTGCAGAAGACGGCGTGAGACCGTCCCCCCTGCCTGTTGACGTGG
The DNA here is from genome assembly GCA_023053685.1 of Diadophis punctatus similis. Taxonomy (NCBI): domain Eukaryota; kingdom Metazoa; phylum Chordata; class Lepidosauria; order Squamata; family Dipsadidae; genus Diadophis; species Diadophis punctatus. The sequence goes on from JALIGW010000008.1 coordinate 23,450,962, forward strand.
GCTTTGGTGGTCACGTTGTCCGTCAGCAGGAGGACGTGTTGCCCGGCCAAGAGGTGCTGGAAGTGCCGGAGGGCCAGGGATGCCGCCCGTAGCTCCAGGAGGTTGATGCTGGCCGTTGACTCCGCCGCGGTCCAGGTGCCCTGTGCCACGTGTGACGATGTGTGGGCGCCCCACCCGTAGAGGCTGGCGTCCGATGTCACTTGAATCCGGTGAGGCTCGAGGAAGCTGGAAGCCTTGCCGATCGCCGGGGACCGCCACCAATGCAGAGACCGTCGGACCGCCGTCGGGAGCTGGACTTTGGCCGATGAGTTGGACTTGTTCACCCACTGAAACGGCAAAAGAAACCATTGGAGGTCTCTGGAGTGCAGTTGTGCCCAAGGTGTTATGTGGATCGCGGATATCATCTTTCCCAACAGGGAGGACAGGAGGCTCAATGGAACCCGCCCCTGTCCAAGAACCTGTTGGGTTAGAGAGGAAAGACTGAGCTGTCTTTCCAATGACAGATACACCCTGCACTCCAGAGAGTCCACGATGGCCCCCAAGTGAGTGATGCGAGTGGAGGGAAGCAAGTGGCTCTTCTCCAGGTTGAGAGAGAAGCCATGGTATTGCAGAACATCCATGGTGGTCTGCAGGTCCAGCTCCGCCCGGGCCAAGGAAGACGACTGAATTAAAATGTCATCGAGATAACACTGTATTCGAATCGGCACCGCCCTCAAGTGAGCTGCAAGGGCGGCCAGAATCTTGGTAAAGACCCTGGGTGCCGAGGAAAGGCCGAATGGCAGGGCTGAATACTGATAGTGTTCGTTGTCATATGAGAACCGCAGGAACTTTTGGTGGGAAGGCCGAATCGGGACATGTAAATATGCCTCAGTGAGGTCGATAGAGCACATAAAGTCACCCTTACGAATGCCATCCAATATGGACTGTAAAGTATGCATCTTAAATTTCTTGTACACCAAGAACTTATTGAGGCGCTTGAGGTCCAAGACCGCTCTCCACCCACCCGACGATTTCTCCACGAGGAACAAATTGGAATAGAATCCTTGCCCCCGCTGGTCCTCCGGGACCCGCTGGATGGCCTCAATCTCCAGCAGATGCTGGATGGCTTCAAGCATCTGGGCCTGCTTCCGCGGGTTGGAGGACTGGGAGCACCTCATGAAGGAATCGGGGGGGTGGAGAGGAGATCTAAAGCGAGTCCGAGTGACAGGGTCTCGCGGACCCAAGCGTCCGTAGTAATTTCCTCCCACCGCCTAGCGAAAAAATGCAGGCGACCCCCAATGGGAGAAGCTGGGTCCACTATTTGTAGCGGCAGAAGGGGTGACCACCTGCCTTCCGAAAAGGGCGCTTGGATTGCTGGTTAGAATTGGCCCTATCCTGGCCCTGAGTCTGGTGGGGCGAGGCCCGCGATCTGTTTTGATTATAGGAAGGCGCCCTGTATTGGCGCCTGGGGAACGTCGGGGCAGGGTTCTGAGGCTTGGCCTGTGCCTTCCTGGTGGAGTTTGGCAAGACCTTGCATTTGTCCTTAGTCTCGATTAGGTAGGGATCGAGGGCCTCACCGAAGAGCGACTTGTTTGCCACCGGAGCCCCAGCTAGCCGCCACTTGTGGCGACAGTCAGCGGGCCAGCTCCTCAGCCAGTGCATCCTGCGCGCCACCACAGATGTTCCCATGGCTCTGGCAGCAAATCGGGTGGCCTGGAGCGTTGCGTCCGAGGTGAACTGCGAGGCAGCAATGAGCTTGTTGATATCTTGCCTCGCTCGGACGTCAGAGGGAGGCAGGTGCTCCTGCAGAGCCTTTAGCCATTGAATGGATGTCCGACAAAAGAACGAAGCCGTCGCAGAAGCCTTGACGGCCCAAGCGGCCGCTTGGTGCATTTTCTGCAGAGCTTGTTCTGTGCGTCTGTCCTCTGGACGGAGTAACTCCTCAGAGTCTCCAGGCATCTGCGCGGGAGAGTACAGTGCCTTAATGGCCGGTTCCACTGGGGGGACTGGCAGGTGTTGAGCCAGAGCGGTGGAAACATTAAAGAACCGCTTGTCCGCTGCAGAGGGGGCGACGCCGGCAGTCGGGGATGCCCACTGCTTGAGCACTGACTCCACAAATAGTTTGGGAGCCGGTACCACTTCCAGCTGTGAGGTGGTTTCCTCGAAAAGAGGGTCCTCAGGTTCGTCCCTGGCGGGCGCCTGGTCCTTGGAGGAAAACTTGGCCGTGGCCCTGGCCTTGTGGAGCAGCGATTTAAATAGCACGGGATTAAACAATCCAGTGATCCCCGGGGCCTCAGGGGCGAGATCTTCGTCCTCTGAAAGCTCCAAGTCCTGTACCTGGTCGTCCTGTCCGTGGAGTGACAGGGGAGAGCCCGGGTCAGCGTCGGCTGCCGGAGGTGGTACGGTGGTGGTACGGTGGTGGTAGCAGGTGACGTGCGGGGCGGTGCCGGCTGCAGAGGTGGAGCTGGGGGTGGTGCTGCATTGGCCACGTGCTTCATGCCCGCCTCTATGCCCTGCGCGATGGCCGCCTGTATCAATGCCTGTACCTCAGGTGTATAAAATTGCTGCGTGGCAGTGGGCGGGCGAGACGTAGGTGAGCTGGACCCCGGCCTGGGGTCCTCCCAGATGTCGTCCTCCCCGAAACAAAGGTCCGGATTGTCCAGCGAAAGGGTGCCCGAGGAGCGCCTGTCCCTCTGAGAGGGCTCATGGTGCGCTGAGGGGGCTGGGACAGCAGGGGGCAGAGCGGAGCGCTCAGGTGCCTTGGGAGCCTTGTCCTTGCTGGGGTGGGACCCTTTGGAGGAGGCCTTGGTCTTATCTGGGCCTTTGGAGGAGGCCTTGGCCTTGTCTGAGCCCTGCCTAAGGGGGGAACGATCCCTGTGTCCAGATGGTGGAGAGGAGTGACCAGCCCCACCCTCCTTGTCGGTGGCCTGCCTGGGCTTATTCCTGCCCGTGGTGGCTCTCTCTGCCATTGTGGAGGCTGCGGGTTGTCCGCCTGGCAGCAGGGGGCGCTTTTACGGCCCCAGTGCTGCTCGCTGGCTCGGCGATGTGCGCGAAGATCAGATGCTCCTGAAGGCCCAGCTGCCGCAGCGATGAATCCGTAATTGGGAGAGCCCCACCGGTCCGAAGCTGCTGAATGCGGCCGCCGCTTTTAATTTTTGCCGAATAGGAGAGCCGCCGCTGCGTTCCGCTTGCTTGCGAGCCGACAGCCAGCTGGAGCCGATTCCGGCACCGGGGAATCCCTGTGACGTCCGGGATCGAGTGTGGCTGCGCAGAAACGCCGGGGAAGCCTCGCTTCGGCTGGAGACGTCAGGAGTCGGTTGGGGCGATCTGCGGCTGCACGCTCTTCAAAAGCCCGCCAAACAGCTGAGGGGCGGGAGCGCTGCTCCTCTGGGCGCCAAAGGTATCAATGAGGAGGCCGCGGCCTGCAGCCGATGTTGCTGCCGAGTAGGCCGCCGAGCCTCCGATAAGGCCCAAACCAGGCACAGACCCAGTTACGGGGGCAATTAGCCACGGAGGATACTCGCCGAACTGACAGGCCTCAGTGAGGAGGGGCGGTCGCGCAGGCCGATGAGCCGCCGACTGGACCACCAACGCTCGCCCTCACGAGGCCACGCTCCCCAAAAGGCAGGCAGAAACACTGGGGGCCGATTAGGGGGAGCGGAGAGGGAGAGAGAGGCCCTGACCGCTCAAGCGCCTGGCTTCTGCGGGGCAACCAAGGAAGGGTCTCTCTCCGCGGAAAGTGGCAAAAGGCCACCCTGGCTGCTGGTCACCCAAGCGCTAGGCTTCTGTGACAAGATGGAAACAGGAATGCCAGGCCGCACTGTGAGGATGGCAACCATCCACCAAAGGTGGAGGTAGGCCGTGGACTAGGCCGCAGCCTGTCCAGACAGTCCCCACACCCCCGATGGATAGGACAGGTGGGGACTCACTCACAGTCAGTAATAAAGTTGATAGATGGTCCAAAATCTGGATTCAGTTGAAGGTGATAGAAAAACTGCGAAGTTGGGGAGAAACAATCCTAGGCCTAGGACTGAGTCGAAAGAGGGGGATTATGGCACAGTGACAGCTTTTATATGAGGTCAGACTCAGTCCTGATTGGCTGATGGATGAGGTCATCCCAATCTTGGAGGCTAGCGCCACCCACTATGGAGAATAGATGTTACGTGGGTATATCTTGGAACACCCACTACAACTCGTGCAGCTGCATTTTGCACCAGTTGCAGTCTCCAGATATTCTTTAAGGGTAGCCCCATGGAGAACATATTACAGTAGTCCAGCCGTGAGGTGATGAGGGCGTGAGTGACCGTGAGTAAGGCCTCCCTCTCCAGGTAGGGTCGCAATTGGTGCACCAGGCGAACCTGTGCAAAGGTCCCCCTAGCCACAGCTGACAGATGTTGATCCAATTTTAGCTGTGGGTCTAGGAGAACACCCAAATTGCGAACCCATTCTGAGGGAGTTAATTTCTCTCCCCCAAGAACCAAGGAGGGGCAATCGACATAATCCCTAGGAGGCAATATCCATAGCCACTCGGTCTTGTCAGGGTTGAGTTTGAGCCTGTTCATTCCCATCCAGACCCTAACATCTTCCAGGCATTGGCACATTACATCCACTGCTTCCCTGAATTGAGACGGGGTGGAGATGTACAACTGGGTATCATCAGCGTACTGCTGGAACCTCACCCCATGTCATCGGATGATCTCACCCAGCGGTTTTATGTAGATGTTAAACAGGATGGGCGAGAGGACCAAGCCCTGCGGCACCCTGCAGATCAGGGGCCTAGGGCTCGACCTCTGCCCTCCTCTCAACACCGACTGCATCCTGTCAGAGAGGTAGGAGGAGAACCACCATCAAATGGTGCCTCCCACTCCCAACTCGCTGAGTCAGCACAGAAGGATACCATGGCCAATGGTATCAAAAGCCGCTGAGAGGTCAAGTAGCACCAGAATGGAAGAATGACCAACATCCTGGGCTCTCCAGAGATCTCCAGAGCCGAGGTGGCGCAGTGGTTAAAATGCAGCACTGCAGTTCAGCAGTTCAGCTGTTCAAATCTCACCGGCTCAAGGTTGACTCAGCCTTCCATCCTTCCGAGGTCGGTAAAATGAGGACCCAGATTGTTGGGGGCAATATGCTGAACCCTGTAAACTGCTTAGAGGGCTGTAAAGCACTATGAAGCGGTATATAAGTTTAAGTGCTATTGCTATCATCCATCAGGGTGACCAAAGCCGTTTCTGTGCTGTAGCCAAGCCTGAAACCCGATTGAAAGGGATCTAGATAATCAGTGTCATCCAATAACCGTAGGACCTGGAGCACCACCACTTTCTCTACAACCTTGCCCACAAAGGGAAGGTTGGAGACTGGACGGAAGTTATTTAAATCCGCTGCGTCCAGGGAAGGCTTCTTGAGGAGGGGCCACACCACCGCAACTTTTAAAGGTTATGGCATAGAACCCTCTCTCAAAGACGCATTCACAACCACCTGGAGCCAGCCACATGAAACCTCCCTGCTGGCCGAAACCAGCCAGGAGGGACACGGGTCCAACAAACAAGGGGAGGCGCTCATTGCTCCTATGGCCTTGTCTACATCCTCAGGAGTGACTGGCTCAAATTCATCCCATAGAACTGGACTAAGACCTGTCCCTGTCATGGCAATTCTACAATAAAGTCCATAGAGATCTCTCTCCAGGGTGCTGAACTGGTACTGTTTGCAAAAGTACCGGGATTTTCCCTTGCTGTCTTTTTGCTGCAGCGCAAATGAGGCAGCTAGCCACATAGTTTTCGATATCCCTTTTCAGTGATGGCCACCAGAATTGTCTTTTAATGAGGTGCAATGTTTTGACAAATCCAAAATGACCATTCAATTTAGAGTCATGGCAGCGTTTCGTAAGGGGCAATCTTTGGCTGGCTGATACATATAATTTTCCTCCTACACATGCTAAGTCATCTTCAATGAGACAGGTTTTTGTGGTTTAGGAACCACTCTTCAGTGTTTAAAGCTTGTTTAAATGCTTGGGCAGTTTCGTTATCAGCAGTTCTCTCTTTTTTTTCTTGCAATCTAGTGATTACTTTAGCTGCTACTTGGCTATCTTGGAGGAGCAGTCTGATCACTTCGGGTTTTGCGCTGTTGTATTGAGGCTTCCTTGATAGGGCATCTGCTAGGAATTCCCCCCCCCCAGGGAGATACTTAAGGGTATCCTTTTGAAATATTGAGCCCATATGACTTATTTTGGTGAGAATTTTCTCAGGGTTTTTAGGGCTTCCAAGTTTTTGTGATCAGTCCAGATTTTGAAAGGGATCTTACTTCCCTCTAAAAATTGTCTCCATGTAAGAAGTGCCCAACGGACTGCATAAGCTTCCTTTTTCCAGATGGCCCACCTTTGTTCAATATCTGTTAGTTTTTTGGATGTGTAGGCACAGGGTTGCAGCTGTCCCTGCTCATTTATTTGTAGTAGAATTGCCCCTATTGCCACGTCCTGGCATCCGCTTGTATTACAAATGGTCTTTCTGTATCTGGGTGCTTTAGAATTGGTTCAGCTGAAAAAAGCCGCTTGAGTTTTTCAAGTGCCACTTGACATTTTATTGACCAGTTCAATGGCTGTTTGGATTTTGGTTTCCACTCCCCTATTGTCTTTAGGAGATTGGTTATGGGAAGGGCGATTTGAGCAAAGGCGGGAATAAATTGGTGGTAAAAGTTAGCAAATCCTAGGAAGCTTTGCAGTTGCTTGTGTGTGCGAGGTGTTTCCAAGTCAATTACTGCTTGGACCTTTTGGGGATCCATTTCTATTCCTTGGTATGAAATATGATATCCCAGGTAGTCAATCTTCTCCTGGTGGAATTCACAATTAAAGAGCTTGGCATAGAGTTTTGCTGTGCGGAGTTTGTTTAGGACCACCCTTAGAAATTTTACATGTTCTTCTTTTGTATCCATATAAATTAAAATATCATCAAGGTAAACTAGGACCCCTTTATATAAATGCTCATGGACAGTGGTGGGATTCAACTGGTTCGCACCTATTCGCTAGAACCAGTTGTTAACTTTCTAAGCAGATTGGAGAACCAGTTGTTAGAAGAAATCTCATTTTGTTTTTTTTCCACTTTACAGGGCTAATCCTATAAGGAAGGCTGGAAACACAGCACAGCGAGGTTTCAGTTACAGGTCACTTTCGCAGATGCCCCAGACCAAAAGATGGAGATGGAGCTCCAAGAAGCAGCTATGCCCAGTTGGGCTGTACCAACGTGAAGCATCCCCAAAGAATATAGAGACTTGGCTGAAGTTTTTAGCGAAGAAGCCTGTGATGAACTCCCCGCCCCCACTGACTGTGTGATTGAAATCCTACCTGGTGCCAAACTCCCTAAGCAAAAAATGTACAGCATGTCACCCAGAGAGCTAACTGAACTGAGGGCATTCATCAACAAGGGGTTGATAAGGGGTTTTATCAAGCCAGCCCAACTAAAGATCACAGCCCCAGTACTATTTGTAGAAAAGAAAGATAGCTCACTGCATCTCTGTGTGAACTATTGGAACCTTAACACAGTTAGTGTGGCAAATGTGCCCCTCATGAAAGATATGTTAGCCCACCTCTTCAAGGGCAAAATCTTCTCAAAATTGGATTTGAGAGAGGTCAGGATAAGGGAAGGGGATGAGTGGAAAACCGCTTTTAATATGCCTCTAGGCTGCTACCAATTCAAGGTACTTCTGTTTGGATTACAGGGGGCCCCAGCCATTTTCATGCAATTGATAAATGAAGTTCTTCATGAACATTTATACAAAGGGGTCCTGGTATATTTGATGACATTTTAATATATATAGAAACAAAAGTGGAGCATGTAAAACTGGTCCGGTCTGTTCTAAACAAACTGCTCAGCTAATCTGTATGACCAAACTCTCCAAATGTGAATTCCACCAAGAAAAAATCAACTATTTGGGGTACCGCATCTCTAACCAGGGCATAGAAATGGACCCCCAGAAAGTGCAAGTGGTAATTGATTGGGTGCTGCCCCGCACACGCAAGCAGCTACAAAGTTTTCTGGGATTCACTAATTTTTACTGCCAATTCATTCCCACCTTCACACAGATAGCCCTCCCCATAACTAACCTTCTTAAAACAAAAGGGGAGGGAAACCCAAAACCAAAACAAAATTTGAACTGGACAATGGAATGCCAAGCAACATTCAAAATGCTTAAACAGCTATTCTCTGTGGAGCCAATGCTGAAGCACCCTGACACAGAGAAGCCATTTGTAATACAGGTGGATGCTAGCAATGTGGCAATAGGGGCGGTTCTACTCCAAAAAAATGAGCAAGACAACTGCAGCCTTGCACTTACACATCTAAAATATTAACTGAAACTGAGCAAAGGTGGGCAATATGGGAAGCCAAAGGGTTCCACTGGAGGGGATGGGTGGTTAGTGATGCTGTGTTAACCCCCTATGTTATTTTTTTTCTCTCTCTCTTCTTTAGGACATGGTCTTTTCCTGAGGGGAGGCCGCCTGTCAGGCTGAAGCCATTTTATTTGGGATCTTTGGCCTGCCACACTTTATACTATTCTACTATGCATTTTCTACTGTGGGAAAATGGGAGGGGGATGGTATGAGGTTGTTAGTATGTAGCCATAACAAATTCTTTCTAGAAAGCCAAGGTCATCCTTTGTCTTGGCACCTCGGCACCTGCACAGAAGGAGATGGGCATGGCATCTGCCCATCATTTGCATGGCAAATGAAGATTGGACAACGTGATGGATTTGTGGGTGTGGGGGCAAGGACTTGAACTTTCAACTGGGTGGTGAAACCCGGAGGACTTCAGATTCAGGTTTCACCCAGATGTACCAACATGTCTCTGTTAATAAATTGGAACTTTGAGGAATACTTTGCCTCTGACTCTAATTTAATTTTGGATGCTATTTGGAATCCTGACACTAATTTTGCAGAGTCTACTTTCTGTCAGGCCCTGCCTCTCCTCCTTTCCCAAGAAAGTATAGATTCTTGAAAATGTTTTTTTCAAAAGGAACCTGTCAGATCCCTAATGTGATACTGCCATTCAAATGGAGGGAGGGGGGAACATGGGGATAAAGGATATTTTATAACCTTTATCCTGGCACCTAGGCACCCTGGAATATTCTCAACTTTTGTGGAATGAGGGCCATGTGGATTGCTTCAGTTTGCTAGAAGCGGTAGAAGACCCTGGGAATGGCTCCTTATCTGTTTCTCAGGAAGGGCGTTACAATAACATCTTCAAACCTGTGGATTGGCTAGATCCACATCGAACTGGAGGGAGGGATTCTAAAGACCTATTTCTAACTGTATAGTATCGGAAGGAATTTGGAATCTGCTTTGCCTTTGTTCTGCTATCACTTCTTCTCAATAAAGGATTCCTTTTGAAATACCAAGTTTCAAGAGTCTACACTTTCTTGGGAAAGAAGGAGAGGCAGGACCTCCCCACCGCACTACCGACTGCACAATCAAAATCCTCCCAGGGGCCAAGCTCCCCAAACCAAAGAAGTATTGTATGTCCCCTAGAGTATTGACAGAATTAAGGGCTTTCATTGACAAAAACCTGAAGAGAGATTTCATTGAATCGGCACACCTAAAAATCGCAGCCCCAGTACTTTTCAGAGAAAAAAAAAAGCCGGCTCTATGAGATTATGTGTAGATTATATAAATTTGAATACAATCTGCATAGAAAACATGTACCCTCTTCCCCTTATGAAGGACATGTTAGCACACCTCTCCCAAGGAAAAATCTTCTCAAACTAGACCTGAGAGAGGCATACTATTGAATAAGAATAAGGGAGGGAGATGAGTGGAAAAAGGCTTTTAACACACCACTTGGCTGCTACCAATTTTTTTTTAAAATAATCTTTATTAAATTTTTACAATAAGAAAAAACACAAACAAAACACACAAACACAAACAAGTAGAAATATTTACAAACAACAACAAGAAATAATCCAATACTTTAACAGCATTGTCAAAGTGTTTGTTTCGTATCTATATCTATATGTACATTTTAAGTACATTCCATATCATAATTGTCAGTGAATATCATCCATAATTTATTTACAGCTTATAAAGAAAGGTTATGAGCATTTATGGATATATCTCAATTCATCTTCATCCTTATAACCAAATTTTTAATTTTGGGTTTTGTTTAATCCAATTGTATACCTTATTCCATTTTTCGTAAAAACCCGTGTCATCTTTTCCATGAATCTCCATTGTCAGTTTGCACATTTCTGTGCAATCGAGTATTTTTCTAAGCACCATCGAAGCAGTGGGCACGTGTTCTGATTTCCAGTTCTGGGCGTATAGTCTAGCTGCTGTGGTTATGTGTAAAATTAGGTATCTTTCTTCTTTTGAATATCTTGTATGCAATATCCCCAGTAAAAACAATTCAGGCTTTAAAACAATATCTTTCTGTAGTATTTCTCCCAACCAGGCTCTAATTTTATTCCAAAAATTTCTAGCTTTGGGACATGTCCACCATTGGTGGTAATATGTTCCTCTCTCCTTTTTGCATTTCCAGCATTTCGGAGAGGTTGTTGGGAACATTTTTGCCAAATGGGCAGGGGGGAGGTGCCAGCGGTAAAACATTTTATCTAAGTTTTCTTTGTATGAAACCGCTAATGTAAGTTTATAATTTAATTCCCAAACTTTGTCCCATTCTGAAAGTGTAATTGGATAGCCAAAGTTTTGTGCCCAGGCTATCATGTTTCTTTTCACCACTTCTTCGAAAAGTTTATATTCTATCAGAAAATTATAAAGCTGAGAAATTATTTTTCCATCTGGTCCTAATAAAATTTTATTTAGGGCATGTTCATTTTGAAAGCCGGATTGTATCGCATCCTTATTGTACCTCGTACTTATTTGTAGATAGTGCCACCAATCTAATTCAATTCCAAGTGTTCTGAGTTCCTGCCTTGATCGAATATTGTCATAATCATCTAGAATTTGTTTATAGGTGAATTTTTTTATATTATTTAGTAAATTAGGATAAATAATAGCTTCAGTGGTGGAAAGCCATTTAGGGATTTTAGGATAGTGCTCTTTCTTTATTTTAAGACAGACTTCAATTAGGGACCCTCTTATGTAATGCCTTTGAAAGTAGGCATGTGTCTTATGCTTTCCATCCCATAGGAACGCATGCCACCCAGCATGTAAGTCAAAACTTTCCAGGGTTAGGATTCTACTATTTCTTAATATTACCCACTCTTTCATCCAACTGAGTGCCGCTGCTATATAGTAACTCTCCCAATCCAGAAGTCCAAGACCGCCCCTCTGCCTTTTATCATATAGTGAGCTAGTTTTAATCCTAGCTTTCTTTTTGGCCCAAATGAATTTCCTAATTATATTGTTTAGTTCCAGAAAGTAATTTCTCCTTAGTCTAATTGGTGCTACTTGGAAGAGGAATAAAACTTTTGGGAGGACATTAATTTTAATAACAGCTATCTTCCCTAAAAATGATAATTGTAGTTTAGACCAATTTTCTAAATCTTACTAATTTTTTGTGTTAATTTTGTATAGTTGTCCTCTTTTATAGAGCTACACTTTGCTGTTAACCACATTCCTAAATATTTGATTTTTTTTTACCGTCTTAATTCCCAATCTTGTTTCTAGAGCTCTGTTTTGGTCCTCTGTAAGGTTTTTAGTTATTATTTTCATTTTATCCTTATTTATTTTTAATCCTGTTACATTTCCATACATTTCTATTTCTTCCAACAAAGCAATTCCTGATTCTAACAGGTCTTCCAGAATAAATGTCATGTCATCCGCAAATGCTTGGAACTTATATTCTTCCTTCTTGATTTTGAGCCCTTTTATTGTACAATTGTTTCTTACCAGTCTCAAGAGTACTTCTAATACTGTTATAAATAAAAGTGGAGCTAGAGGACAGCCCTGTCGGACTCCTTTCCCTATACTTATTTTTTCGGTCAAATTGTTATTTATTAAAATTTTTGCATGTTGATCCTTGTATATTGCCATTACTAAGTTCACAAATTTTTCTCCAAATTTCATTTTTACTAACTGTTTTATTAAAAATTGCCAATCTAGGTTGTCAAAGGCTTTTTGCAAATCTATAAATACTAACACCAATTGTTTCTCAATGTGAGTATCAAAATATTCCAAAGTATTCAAAATAATTCTAATATTTTTTCTAATTTGTCTATTGGGTAAAAACCCATTTTGATCTGAATGTATTATTTTATTTAAAATGTTTTTTAATCTTTCTGCCACAATAGAGGCAAGTATCTTATAATCGGAGTTTAAAAGGGATATTGGTCTATAGTTTTGGATCTTGGATTTGTCTGTTTCCTCTTTCGGTATTAAAGAGATATTCTTTCCATGAATTTGGTATCTTGACAATAGCCATTGCCTCATTATATACGTCTAATAATAACAGTTCTAATTTATTACAAAATTGTTTGTAAAACTCAGAGGGAATCCCATCTGGTCTAGGTGTTTTGTTATTCTTTTGTTTGTTGATAGCCTTTCTAATTTCTTCAATGGTTATTTCTTTGTTGAGTATGATCCTATCCTTTTCCGATATAACAGGTAAATCTATTTTTCCTAAATAATCTTCAATATCCTCCGGATTGAACTCCTCTTTCTTGTACAGATTGGAGTAAAACTTATGGACAATATCTTTTTTCTCCTCCTGCTTGAAAAATACCATCCTCGTTTCATCTTTTAACTGTTCAATCATTCTTTCAGCCCTATCTTTTCTTAACTTATGTGCTAGCCATCAGCCAGGTTTATTTGCCGATTCAAAAAATTTTTGCTTTGACATTTTAATTTTTCTGGCCAATGTTTCCTGCTCAATCAAATTAATCTTATGTTTAGTAAAAATTATTTCTTCTTTTATTATCTTTGGGATCTTCTTGCTGTTTATTTTCCAAATCAGCTTTTTTTAGTATATAAATGACTTCGATGTTCCCTTTTTTCCTTATTACGATTGGCTATATAAGCTATAGTCAGCCTTCTAATATACTGTACGCTTTAGTCATATCCTATAAATTCTGTGCTGAAGTCTGATCTTTAGTATTAACTTTAAAAAAGAGATCTAATTCTTTTTACATCATTGATTTATATTCTTTCTCATTCACAGCTCTTGTATCTAGAGTCCATCTCACCTTCCTCCTCTTAATCTGGCCTTTCCATTTTATCAGTAATGGATTATGATCTCCCCATGTGCTGGGGAGTATATCTATTTCACTAATGTCATTAATAAGTTCCAAATTTAGCCACACCATGTCTATTCTTGAGCATGTACGATGTATATGTGAGAAAAAAGTATACTTTCTACAGTCCGGGTTCAAATGATGCCAGCCATCTATCAATTTAAATTTCTGTTTCATGTTCTGAAATGGGACCGGCAATGTTCTCCTTATTGTTTTCCCTTTAGTACCTTTATAATCTATTTCTCCAGCTAATACTGCATTAAAATCCCCTACTAGGCAAATATTCTCCCATTGAAATTCTAAAAGGCGACTATATAGATTAGAGTAAAATGTTTTCTGTTTAGTTTTGGGTGCATATATAATTACCAATAATATTTTCTTCTTGCCAATCATTATTTCTATAAATAAAATTCTACCATCATCATCCCTGTAGATCATTTTAGGTTTGAGCTATTCTTTAATATATGCCTCCACTCCTCTTTTTTCTTCTTCTGCTAATGCAGAGTATAGAGTACCCAATTTAGGATATTTAAGAATTGAATGTTGGTCTCTTTTAATATGTGTTTCCTGAAGACACATAATATCATTATTCAGTTTTATTAATCTATGGAATATTCTTTTACGTTTAGTAGATGAATTGAATCCATTAATATTCATAGAAATAAGTTTTATTTCTCCATCGTGCTCAGTTTCATTTAGCATTTCCTTTTTGATCACCTCTTCTATTTTCGGATTGTGCTCTAGTCGTGACACCTTCTCTTTCATGTCTTTCTATTTTTTCTCTTTCTACTTTCTCCTTATCCAATAATATATCCTCAGAGCTTTGCTCATCCACACTAGATCTCTCTCCCATATCTTTAGACTCCAAATCTGCTTCTTCTTTGAAATATTTTTCATAAAAATCTTTTGCCTCCTCCACTGAGCTTATATGAAATTTTTTGTCAGACAACAATATTAACATGCCCTCAGGGATCAGCCACTTAAATATAATTTTTTGTCTTGTTAGCTGTGCTGAGAGAAAATTGTAAGCTCTCCTTTTTTCTCTCACCCTTCTAGGAAGTTGCCGAAGTGTTATAATCTCCTTTCCCTGAACCGTAAGAGTATTTTCTCTGGCCAAAGTATAAATCTCATCCCTGATATTTTTTTTGATGAATCTAATGTGGACTTCTCGGGGTAATCTATTTCTGTGAGCATAGCTGGTGTACATTCTGAAAACCTCATCCATTTCTCCAATGATTTCATTTTGTGTCTTGCATCCAAGGCTAGCAATTATCTCTGCCATTTTTAAGAGTAAGTTCTTATCCTTCTCTTCAGTAACATTCTGAAATCTTAGGTAGAAGGAGGAGCGTTCTAACTCTAACTGTATAATAGCCATCTCAAGGTCATTATTAATTGTCTCCAGCCTCTTCTCATGTCTTTCCATTTTCTGATCTATTGCATCAGCTCTCCCTTCCACCTTTTTCAATCTCTGATCATTATTAATAAGAACTTCTTGTATAGTTCCCATTTTTTCTTCCAGTGACCCCATTCTATCATCAACCTTCTTAATATTCTCTTTCACTTCTTCCATGTCCTCCCTGCCCCCCCCTGATGTTAATCCATAGTTTCCTATAATTTAATTATCATTTCTTGCAGTCCTGTTAGTGTGGACTGCATAGCTTGAGAGCTCATGGGGGTACTTGGCTTATCACTCATCATACTCTCAATAGAGCGTTGGTCAGGAGTAGAGACAACTGCTTTTTCCCCTGTTTTCGCAAGTGTGGTAATAGTGCTTGTCATCTTTAAAGATTCCCACACTTTGTTCCAAACTCTCATATATTATTTACAATTAGAAAAAAGCTTACCCACTATAATAGAGTAAAAATATAGTTAGCAAATGTGTCACAAGGTGATTTTTGATTGTCAGCTGTACTCATATGTCAGACTTTATGACCCAGGGGTTCTTAACAAAGTGAACCAGTCACATGAAGTGTGAACTGCACAGATGTTACATTCCATTCTCATTCTCCATTATTCTTTGCTGCTTGTCCTTCCTGGAAGAAGGACCTCTTAGATTGTAAAGATGTAGTTTTTAGGTTTTTATATTATTTTGTACTGAAATAAATATATTGTTATTTAGACTTTTACTCATGCATTATTTTATCAAGGATTGGTTTCCAAAGGAAAGAGTCATCTCCTCTAAGATTTATTTTCTAATTGTGTCATGGTAGCAGAGGATGGTTTGCAAAACCATAAAGTTCACAAAATTCTGGTTCTGGCTCATGCATTTCTTTAAAAAGTTCTTTTCTGTAGGTAACATGAGATGCCGCACCACTGTCTAAAGTCCACAAGAGGCGTCGGTCATACTGTTGACGTGGTTGTGGATTGTTGGTGATGGCAAGTGTGGCATATGGTGGCTGGTGGTCGCACCTTAGCCCTGGGCGACACTGCCTTCCTCTGCTGCCTCTGCCTCTGCTGCCTCTGGAAGCTGTTCTTCTGGGCTGGTAGTGGACAGGAACTGGGGTGCATTGAAAACAATCTCTAGCGGTGTGACCGACTTTGCCACAAAGTTGACAAGTTGGGATTCTTGGGATGTAATCTCTGCCTCTGAAAGGTCGTCTGGCTGGAACTCTGGTTGCTGCTGGTGGATCTCGCAGGTGTGGTGCAGCAAGTATGAGTGCTTCTTCTTCTGTTAAAATTCTGCAAACGTGGTCAACTGTTCTCTGAGCAGCAGGCACTTGATTAATTTCTGTAATAGCATCTTTCCATGTGTAATTCAATGAACTGATAATAATGCTGACCATTTGGAAGTTATCAATTATACTGCCTCTTTCGGCCAAGTCTTTTTGCATCCCTTTCATTTTTGTTAAGTGTCCCCCAGTACTTTCTCCAGGTTTAAGTCTGGAGCCATGAAGTTCTGACAGTAGTAAACATGTGGACTCCAGTGAAATTGGGCGAAAACACAGTTCTAACTGAGTCCAGATTTCTTGGGCAGTTGCATCAGGGACAAAAGTTTGCTGCAATTCTGTGTCCATTAACATCAATAACGTGGTATGGCCCTGGCATCTAGATCAATTATTACATCAGCCCATGGTTGTGGAGGTGGATAAAAAATCATGCCCAATGTGCCTTCCCGATGAAGCAAAATTCTGATTTCACTAACCCAAGCTTTATAATTTTCTCCTGATTGTTTTAACTTTGAATTGCCAGCCAATGGGATAATGGAGGCCTGTTGTGGTTGAGCTAATACTTGAGCATGTCGGGCTGGAATCTGAAATGGTTGGGCTTGAATTGGGGCCTGCACTGGTTGTGGTGTGGCCCTTGAAGCAACCTGAACTCGGGGCTGCTGTAGAGGAACTTGTGGGTGCTGCTGTGCACCTTGGGCAGCAATAGGAACAGGCTGAGGTGCCCCAGGAATAGGTTGAAATATAAAATATGAGTGATCCCTCATATTCGCTCAACTGACAAAGAAAGGTTGTCATGAGGTGATTTTGATTGTCAGCTGTACTCATATGTCAGACTTTATGACCCAGGGGTTCTTAACAAAGTGAACCAGTCACATGAAGTGTGAACTGCGCAGATGTTACATTCCATTCTCATTCTCCATTATTCTTTGCTGCTTGTCCTTCCTGGAAGAAGGACCTCTTAGATTGTAAAGATGTAGTTTTTAGGTTTTTATATTATTTTGTACTGAAATAAATATATTGTTATTTAGACTTTTACTCGCACTTTATTTTATCAAGGATTGGTTTCCAAAGGAAAGATTCATCTCCTCTAAGATTTATTTTCTAATTGTGTCAGAATGTATCATAAATATGAGTTAATAGTTGGATCAGTTAATTAATTCTAATATTGTCACAATCCCCTACCTTAAGTTTGTTTACAATCCCACATTAATACCAAAGTACTACTTTCTATATAACATCAGCTATTTGTCATGTACTAGTATCACAGAATTAATATATTTTCACTCTAGACTGTTTATAATACGATCATATTATTTCATATGTTGGGAATTATAGTCCAATAATTTCTTATCTGCTAGTATATTCCAGTTTCAAAATCACAAAATCGAATGTATTTACCAGTCTTCTATTTCACAGTCTCTGTATTTTTCTTCCCTCCTCTCCTCTTCTATCTGTTTCAAAATGTCTTACAGTTTTATTGCATCAGTTCAATTTCTGTTCCAGTTGTTAACGAGAGTTCTTTACTACTTCCACCCACTTTCTCACTTTCTCATACCACTTCTCTTCTTGTTTCTGATTTTAAATATCCCTTTGATCTCCAACTTTCTCCAATCAATATATGTGCAGCACTGCTTGCAGATCTCCTCTCTCCTCTCCTCTCACCTCTCCATTACTTTCACACATCCGTCTCTGCAGTTTCCACTCTGCTCTGCTTCTCCTCACTGCTTTTTGAGTTTCTGGAGCCCTCTCCGCCTGGTGTATTCCTTCTCGTCTTGTCTCCAAAGGGAACTCTTCCTTCACCACCTTCAATAATCACAATCTACTTTCTTTTCTCTTTCACAAAGTCTCCTCTCCGCAGTTCACCCTCGTTGCTTCCTCTCTTTTGTCTCTCTGCCACACCTCTGGATCGGCTCAAAGAGTTGATTTCTTCTACCGCCGGATTGCAGGGGGTTTGCGGCGCTATCTGGGGGGGTTGCGGTCCCCCCAGATGCCTCAAATATTTCCCTTCTTGTCGCTGATCTCTCCAAGACCAACTTCGCCTTCTGGCCTCTGGAAAGCAGAAATTGCGGCAGCAGCCTTGGGAGCTCCCTTCGCTGCTCCGCTTCGGTATGGTGTCCAAACCAGAAGTCCATCTGCTACCAATTTAAAGTACTTCTTTTTGGATTACAAGGAGCCCCAGCTTTATTCATGCAGTTGATAAATGAAGTACTCCGTGAGCAATGGTGGGACTCAAATAATTTAACAACCGGTTCTCTGCCCTAATGACTGGGTGGGTGGGTGTGGCTGGGTAGGTGTGGCCAGAGTGGGCATGACCAGGGGGTGTGATAGCACTCAGTCTCCTGCAGCACTCTGCCAGCCAAAACAGGGCATCAGGGTTAATTACAAAATGTGGGCTTTGCTTTGTGACATCCAGATCCAGAGCAAGGGATGTGAACTGCACAGAAATACACTTTTATTTGGTTATGAAGAAATATCCCCAAAGACAGATGTACACTAAATGTAGACTGACTTAGCTAACCTCCCCAGCAAACAGGAAATTTTGAAGCTCCAGGTAAATGTCAAGCTGAAGCCACTATTCGGAGAGAGCCTCGGCTTGCCACACTTATGCTTAGAATGTATTCATACTATGGGAATTTGGGAGCGGTGATTGCATGAAGGATGTAGATGTAGTAAATTCCTTCCAGATTCTCAAGGTCATCCTTTATCCAGCACCTGCCCGGAAGCTGCTGGGAGGAACGGACACATTGGCAGAAGATGGGTGGGCAACGTGACGGACTTGGGGGTGTGGGATAAAGATATGAACTTTAAACTGGGTGGGAAACCGGGGTAGCTTTTAGATTTGGGTTTCCCACAGATGTGCCAACATGGCTCTAGTATTAAATTGGAACTTTGAGGAATACTTTGCCTCGGACGCTGATTTAAGTTTGGATGCTATTTGGAACTGTTGAGTTCCAATACTGAGGAGTCAGGCGACAGATTGAGTGACTTCAGCTCTTTATTAGTTACAGTGAGCAAACTTCAGGGAAAGCCCAGCCGGTGACTTCGGCTTAAATAGAGAGCCCCGGCTGGGAAGAACTAATCAGTGAATACCTGTTTTATTCAATAGAGCGGACCTGTGTGAAAACTTCCCTACATGTCACGCGGTGATTTTATGTTGCCTGTTACATGTATATGCAGGGAGATGCATCCCTATCAAATATAATGGTTCATTCCTGAGCACGTGATTAATATGTTCCTAGTACGCATGTGTACATTTCATTCCTTTCTTTTTGTTCTCTGCTTCTGACGAAGCAACACCTATGTTTATAGCCAGAATGTGATTAACTATTTTTATTAAGAAATAAATATCTTTTACATTAGAATTATAATGCGGTTTATTTTGGCAATGTCAGAGTTCCAGGAAAAGATTCATTTCGCCTCTGATAAGAGTAATTCTTATCCCAACACTACATGTAAATCCCAGGACACAACATCCCTCCTCCCTTAGCTCAGCCCACACATTTGCATACAAAATCGCTGAGGTACATAGGCTGCTTGGTTTCCCTAGTTGACCTGGGCAGTTCAGTCGAGGCATCAACCTTGGGTGGAGAGGACGTGTTTTTCTTCTCTGGCTCCCTCTGTGGAATTTGCTGGAATGGCTCGGGTGTGGATTCTGGTTTGGCTGGAACGGGCTCATTGCTATCTCTGCATGGCATCTCTGGATTTTCAGATAAGTGATCCGGCATCCTTGGACCAGTAGTAGCTGTAGGGAGAACATTGTTAGGGCCTACTCCCCAGTCAGCATTTAGTGGTTGGCGGCCGCGCAATTGATCCATATGGCGCCACCATTTTCTGCCATCCACTAGGACTACCACATATGATTTTGGCCTGGTTATTTCAAGGATTTCCCCAGGTAGCCATAGGGAGCCCTCAGCGAAGTTCTTTGCGTACACTGGGTCATTTAATTTAATTTAATTTAATTTAATTTAATTTAAAGTTCTTATAGGCCACCCAATCCCGTAGGACTCAGGGCGGCGTACAACAGGAATAAGAACAACATACATAATACATAAAATTTAAAAACATTTCATAATTTTAAAAAGAACAGTCATTCATGTGGGAATCCGATCTTCTTCACCCCGCCTGCCGGAAGAGCCATGTTTTTACGGCTTTGCGGAAGGCCAGTAGAGTGGGGATAGTCCGGATCTCTGGTGGGAGTTGGTTCCAGAGAGATGGGGCTCCCACAGAAAAGGCTCTCCCCCGTGAACCTGCCAACCAACATTTTTTGGCTGATGGGACCTGGAGGAGGCCTACTCTGTGGGACCTAACTGGTCGTAGGGAGGTATGTTGTAGGATGCGGTCCCAGAGGTAACCTGGTCCTGAGCCATGTAGGGCTTTAAATGTCAAAACCAACACCTTAAATTGCGACCGGAGACTAATAGACAACCAATGCAGCTGGCGGAGAATGGGTGTTACGTGGGTGTATCTCGGCACACCCACCACAGCTCACGCAGCTGCATTCTGTACCAATTGCAGTCTCTGGATGCTCTTTGAGGGTAGCCCCATGTAGAGTGTGTTACAGTAGTCCAGCCGTGAGATGACAAGGGCATAAGTGACTGTGAGCAAAACCTCCCTCTCCAGGTAAGGTCGCAATTGATGCACAAGATGGATCTGTGCAAAGGTCCCCCTAGCCACAGCTGAAAGATGTTGCTCCAATTTTAGCTGTGGGTCTAGGAGAACACCCAAATTGCGAACCCGTTCTGAGGAAGTCAATTTTTCTCCTCCAAGAACCAAGGAGGGACAGTCGACATAATCCCTGGGGGACAATATCCACAGCCACTCAGTCTTGTCAGGGTTGAGTTTGAGTCTATTCACTCCCATCAAGACCCTCACATCATCCAGGCAGCGGCACATTACATCAACTGCTTCCCTGAACTGACACGGGGTGGAGATGTACAACTGGGTATCATCAGCATACTGCTGATACCTCACCCCGTGTCATCGGATGATCTCACCCAGCGGTTTCATGTAAATATTAAACAGGATGGGCAAGAGGACCGAGCCCTGTGGCACCCCACAAATCGGGGGCCTAGGGGCCAACCTCTGCCCTCCTGTCAACACCGACTGCGTCCTATCGGAGAGGTAGGAGGAGAACCACCGTAAAACAGTGCCTCCCACTCCCACCTCCCCAAGACGACACAGAAGGATACCATGGTCAATGGTATTGAAAGCCGCTGAGAGGTCAAGTAACACCAGGATGGAGGAATGACCTCCATCCCGGGCTCGCCAGAGATCATCCATCAGATCGACCAAAGCAGTCTCCGTACTGTAGCCGCACCTGAAACCTGATCGAAAGGGATCCAGATAATCAGTGTCCTCCAATAACCGCAGGAGTTGGAGCGACACCACTTTCTCAACAACTTTACCCATGAAGGGTAAGTTGGAGACTGACGGAAGTTCTTTAAATCCGCTGGGTCCAGGGAACGCTTCTGGAGAAGGGGCCTCACCACTGCAGCTTTTAAGGGCTGCGGGATGGACCCCTCTCTCAAAGATGTGATCACAACAGCCTGGAGCCAGCCGCGTGTCACCTCCCTGCTGGTTGAGAACAGCCAGGAGGGGCATGGGTCCAATAAACAAGTGGAGGCGCTCATCGCTCCTATGGCCTTGTCCACATCATCAGGAGTGATAGGCTCAAACTCATCCCACATAACAGGACTAAGACTCGCCCCTGTCGTCTCGGCTTGCTCTGTCCAAATGGAGTCCAGGTCTGTCCGAATCTGAATGACTTTGTCCGCCAGAAACAGAGAAAATTCCTCAGCTCTGCCCTGCAAGGGATCTTCGCCTCCCTCCTTGACAAGAAGGGAGTGAGTCACCCTAAACAGGGTGGCTGGGCAGGAGTTGGCGGACGCAATAAGGGCGGAAAAATGCGAACATTTTGCCGCCCGTATCGCCACCAAGTAAGACTTAATAAAGTTCTTAAAAGTGTCCGGTCAGACTCAGCTTTACTAGCTCTCCATCGTCGCTCTAGGCATCTCTTTTGGCGCTTCATCTCCCGGAGTTCCTCGGTGAACCAAGGGGCCCTCCTGGATCCACTGCCCCGGAGAGGCCGCAAAGGCAAAATCCGATCTAAAGCCCCCGTTGCTGCCCGGTTCCAGGCAGCCACTAGAGCCTCAGATGAATTGTGTACCAGGGAGTCAGGTATTTCCCCAAGTTCCCTCTGAAATCCTTCGGATTCCGTTAGGCACCTGGGGCGGAACCACTTAATCGGTCCTGCCTCCTTGTGGTGGAGGAGTGGTGCCATGAAATCCAAACTCAGAAGGAAATGATCTGACCACGACAAGGGTACTCTGACTAAACCCCCCAGCCTAAACCCCCCCAAGATCATCTCTCCACTGCCCCGAGAGAAACACAAGGTAAAGCATGTGACCTCCCTCATGAGTCAGACCCTGAACTACTTGGGACAGGTCCATGGTTGTCATGGAAATCATGAACTCCTGGACTGCCTCCGAGGTTTTATTTATTTATTTATTTATTTTGGTTTTCTTATATGCCGCCCAACTCCCGAGGGACTCAGGGCGCCGTACAGCAAAAAAAATACAAGAGCAACCAACAATAAACATTACTAAAATCAAATATAAAAATTAAAAATTCAATATTAAAAACATCCAACAACCAGACATACCCGGGGGAGAGCTCAGATGGATTAGGCTCTGCCCCCTGCCTGCAGGAAAAGCCATGTCTTAACGGCTTTTCGGAAGGCCAGCAGGGTGGAGATAGTTCAGGTCTCTGGGGGAAGTTGGTTCCAGAGCGCGAGGCCCGCCACAGAGAAGGCCCTCCCCCTAGGGCCCGCCAGCCAGCATTGCTTGGCTGACGGGACCTGGAGGAGGCCAACTCTGTGGGCCCTAACCGGTCGAAGTGAAATATGAGGCAGAATGCGGTCCCGGAGATAGCCTGGTCCTAAGCCATGAAGGGCTTTAAAGATGATGATCAACACCTTGAATTGGACCCGGAGACCGATGGGCAGCCAATGCAGCTGGCGGAGTATAGGTGTCACGTGGGTGCACCTTGGCACACCCACCACAGCACGTGCAGCTGCATTTTGCACCAACTGAAGTCTCCGGATATTCTTCAAGGGTAGCCCCATGTAGAGCGCGTTGCAGTAGTCCAATCGGGAGGTGACAAGGGCGTGAGTGACTGTGAGTAGAGCCTCCTTCTCCAAGTATGGCCGCAACTGGTGCACCAGGCGAACCTGTGCAAAGGCCCCCCTAGCCACAGCAGTAAGATGATGATCCAATTTTAGCTGTGGGTCTAGGAGGACCCCCAAGTTGTGGACCTGATCCGAGGGAGTCAGTTTCGCTCCCTCGAGAACCAAGGAGGGACAGTTGTCATAGTCCTTAGGAGGCAATATCCAAAGCCACTCAGTCTTGTCGGGGTTGAGTCTGAGTCTGTTCCTCCCCATCCAGATCCTAACGTCGTCCAGGCACTGGCACATTACATCAACTGCCACACTGAATTGAGACGGGGTGGTGATGTACAGCTGGGTGTCATCAGCGTACTGGTGAAAACACACCCCGTGTCTGCGGATGATCTCCCCCAGCGGTTTCATGTAAATGTTAAACAGGATGGGCGAGAGAACCGACCCCTGAGGCACCCCGCATGACAGGGGCCTAGGGGACGATCTCTGCCCTCTTGTTAACACTGACTGCATCCTATCGGCGAGATAAGAGGAGAACCACCGCAAAACGGTGCCTCCCACTCCCAACTCGCCGAGACGATGCAGAAGGATACCATGGTCGATGGTATCGAAAGCCGCTGAGAGGTCAAGTAGCACCAGGATGGAGGAATTTCCCCCATCCCGGGCCCGCCAGAGATCATCCATCAGAGCGACCAAGGCAGTTTCTGTACTGTAGCCACGCCTGAAACCCGACTGATAGGCATCTAGATGATCTGTTTCATCCAAAAGTCACAGAAGCTGAGTAGCCACCACCTTCTCACCTTACCTAAAAAAGGTAAGTTGTAGACCGGACGATAGTTCTTCAAGTCAGCTGGATCCAGGGAAGGCTTCTTCAGGAGGGGTCTCACCACCACAGCTTTTAACGGCTGCGGTACAGATCCCTCTGTCAAAGAAGCGATGACCACCGCCTGGATCCAGCCATGTGCCACCTCCCTGCTGGCCGAAACCAACCAGGAGGGGCACGGGTCCAATAAACAGGTGGAAGCACCCATCGCCCCCACGGCTCTGTCCACATCTTCGGGAGAAACAGGCCCAAACTCTTCCCACAATGGTGGACTAAGACTTGCCCCTGTCAACTCCATGGACTCTGCCCAGCCAGAGTTCAGGTTCGACCAGATCTGAGCAACTTTATCCGACAGAAACTCTGCGAATTCCTCAGCTCTACCTTGCAAGTGTTCCTCGCTTCCCCCTTTAGCAAGGAGGGAGCGAGTCACCCTAAACAAGGCGGCTGGGCGAGAATCTGCGGACGCAATAAGAGTGGAAAAATAGGATCGTTTTGCCGCCCCTATCGCCACTAAATAAGATCTGATGTAAATTCTTAATAGTGTTCGGTCAGATTCGGTTTTGCTGGCCCTCCAGCAGTGCTCCAGATGTCTCTTCTGGCGTTTCATCTCCTGGAGCTCCTCGGTAAACCAGGGAGCTTTCCGGGATCCACTGCCGCGGAGAGGTCGCAAAGGCGAAATTCGGTCTAAAGCCCCTGATGCTGCGGTGTTCCAAGCAGCCACCAGGGAATCAGCAGAATTGTGTACCAGGGTTTCAGGTATTTCCCCAAGTTCCCTCTGGAATCCTTCTGTCTCCATTAGGCGCCTGGGGCGGAACCACCTAGTCGGTCCCGCCTCCCTGCGGGGGAGGAATAGGGCTGCGAAATCCAACCTCAGTAGGAAATGATCTGACCATGACAGTGGGGTGATGACTATGTCCCTTATCTTCAGATCATCTCTCCACTGCCCCGAAAGAAACACTAGGTCGAGCGTGTGACCACCCTCATGAGTCGGACCCTGGATTACTTGGGTCAGGTCCATGGTTGTCATGGAATCCATGAACTCCTGAGCTACCCCAGAGGTTTCGCCAGCAGAAGGCAGGTTGAAGTCCCCCAGCACCATAAGCCTAGGGAACTCAACTGCCAAGCCGGCTACTGCCTCGAGCAGCTCAGGCATGGCCTTACTTACGCAGCTGGGAGGCAGGTACATTAAGAAAAGGCCCACCTGTACCCCTAAGTCCAACTTCAGAAGGAGCGTCTCACACCCAACAATCTCCGGGGCAGGGATCCTACAAGGATGCAGACTTCCGTGCGTTATTGTTGCCACTCCTCCCCCCCTTCCCTGGGGTCGGGAATGATGCTGCACTGAGAACCTGTCTGGGCATATCTCGGAGAGAGCTACTCCCCCCTCCTGGCCCAGCCAGGTCTCAGTTATACAAACCAGGTCTGCCCCATCTTCTGTGATTAAATCACGTATTAGGGGGGCTTTGTTGACAATTGACCTGGCATTAAGCAGCAGCATCCTGAGCCCAGGGCCCTGAAAACCCTGGTTGCCAGGTACTCGGGTTGAGCAAGATGGAACCACATCGGAGGGGCCGGAACAAGGGATCGCTTGTAAACAGCGAGGTCTTATTCCCCGAGAGCGGCCCACCCCTCTGCTCCCGCCATATCTGCCTCTTCCCATCATGACCGAGATGTTCCGGCTCTCATCCCCACCAGAGACCCCCTCCCCCCTGTTGGTCCCCCTCTCTCCCTGCAGGCCATCCATACCATTCACACTGAGCCGGGTAGAAGAGCCGGGACCCCCTCCACTTCTGTTTGCACACTCAGTGAAGGGTGTCCAAGCCTTGGTCTCCGACTCACTCATACTATCTCATCATACTTCACCATTCTACCCATTCATTATCACAATCGTAAACAGTCTCTTTCATACTAACACCACCACTTCCGGGGTACAATTTAAAACTTAATTATCAATACTAAATGATGCTGGAGCCTATGGGGGGGTGGTGCATGCATGTCATCTCCTGACCCATCAAGGTTAGATCTTAGTCCTTGGTTCTTATATCCAGGTCCACCGTGGTCATTAAAATGTCCCGATTCCTCTATAATTGTCCACTGTTCTCCCCCTGATGCTAATATCCATGAGGCTCGACTCAGGAATACCACCGGGAAGATTCTTCATCGATCAGTCAGCAGTTTCCCCACTAAGGCCAAAAGTTTTGGTTTTGATGTTCGAAAACTCCCCCTGGAAACCGAACCAAGAGCCGGAGCTGCGCCAATCACAAGGGGCCTCGTAGCCACCAAGGTCACTGCGATGGTGATGATTCTCACATGTGAGTAGGGCTGCAGTCGGGGGGGAGAAGTTGTCCAAAGGAACCACCAAAAGGGTCTCAGTAAAACTGCGATAGCACCCACAATGATCGGTAAGAATCGCCGTGATAGTAGATATAAATTAAGTTCTATCCAGAACACAAGGGGTTCTTTTCCAAGCCAGGCTGGTCCCATCATCAGAGAAGCTGCTACCCGGGAAGATAATGTCAGAGAAGCCGCTACCTGGCGCGTCCGTGAGCAGCAGCTGCAATCTTGGCCAGAGCTAAATCACCCGGCAATGGCTGCTTTTAATTAGAGCTATTAACAATCAGCCATCCTGGGAGCTCGACTAAGGGATTCCACTGATCTAATCTTGTCACCGGAGGAAGATGTTACTAAAGGGTTGATTTGTTGCAGCAATGGCAAACCGTGGCATAAAACAACAAACAGCAAATACCAGCGGAAGTGATTGTTCAAGAGGAGCCCAGCCCAGGTCTTAACGGCCGAGAAATCAACTCTGAATCTTTGCCAAAGCACAATCAATCCATCAGCCCAAATACCTGGGATTTTCCAGCGTCCCTTTTTTCCGGTTGTCACAATGTCCAGCAAGCACTTGCAGCCTGTTATTCCAAGGAAGCTCTAGGTTTCGCTGGCACCATTTTAAAGCCGACGCCCTCTCACCAAGTTTGACGATCTCTTGGGCTTCTTAGCCCTCGTATCCGGGTTCCCTCGTCCAAGTGGACTGGCGTATTCCTGGGATTTTCCAATTCCCTCCGGCCCATACACAGATGGGATAAGTTGGGTCGGGAATCTTTAATTTCCTCAGAGAAGCAAACAGCGGGAGCGGAGGGCAGTTCTCTTGCAACCTCTCCGCTTGGCTCCTCCCCCTTCTTTTGCCGGGCGATGGCAGATTGAAGTCCCCCAGCACCATCAACCTGGGGAACTCAATCGCCAGCCCCGCTATCGCCTCGAGCAGAACAGGCAGGGCCTTTGCAATGCAGCTAGGAGGCAAGTACGTTAGCAGAAGGCCCACCTGAACCCCTAAGTCCAACTTCAGAAGGAGCATCTCAGACCCAACAATCTCCAGGGCAGGGCTCCTTCGAGGACATAGATTCTGGCGAGCTATAATAGCCACTCCTCCACCCCTTCCCTGGGGTCACGGTTGATGCTGAACTGAGAAACTGTCCGGACACATCTTGGAAAGGGGAACCCCCCTCCTGGCCCAGCCAGGTCTCAGTGATGCATGCCAGGTCAGCCCCCTCTTCCAGGATTAAATTTTATTTATTTGTTTATTTGAATGGATTTCTATGCCGCCCAACTCCCGGGGGACTCTGGGCAGCTCACAGCATATTAGAAACCATTACAAAATATAAAATATAATGATTAAAAAAATAGAAAAGTTAAAAAAGTATCATATATTCATAATCAAGGGGGGAGACCCATATCTAATTCTAGTTGGTCTCGCTTTCACCCCGCCTGCCGGAAGAGCCAAGTTTTTATTGCTTTCCGGAAGGCCAGTAGGGTGGGGATGGTCCTGATCTCCGGGGGAAGCTGGTTCCACAGGGAGGGAGCTCCCACAGAGAAGGCCCTCCCCCTCGGCTCCACCAACTGACATTGTTTGGTCGACGGGACCTGGAGGAGGCCGACTCTGTGGTCCCTAACCGGTCGTAGGGAGGTATGCGGCAGGATGCGGTCCCAAAGATAACCTGGCCCTGAGCCATGTAGGGCTTTAAAGGTAACGACCAACACCTTAAATGGGATCCGGAGACTAATGGGCAGCCAATGCAGCTGGCGGAGAATCGGTGTTACGTGGGTGCATCTAGGTGCACCCACCACAGCTCGCGCAGCTGCATTTTGCACCAATTGCAAATCCCATATTTACTTTGTTCTTACTTTTGCCGGATTATTGGTTTCCTTTTGGTTGGAATAGCTAGGATGTAATCTATCGAGGACAGACCTGAGCTTACGGCCCATCAGTAACTCGGCAGGACTTTTGCCCATGGCCAAACTAGGCGTGATGTGTTGCACCATCAGGAGTTTATCTATGTGGGCCTGCCAATCCCCAGGGCCCAGTCGGTCTAGTGCCTCTTTTGTAGCTCTCACTGTTTGTTCTACCAGTCCATTGCTGCTTGGCTGAAATGGAGCGATTAATGTGTGTTTAATTCCCAAATTTGCTAAGAATCCATCGCATGGTGTTGCAGTAAGTTGTGGCCCATTGTCTGAGACAACTATGTCCGGCAGTCCATGAGTAGCAAACAATTTCCTTAACACCTTAAATACAGCATAGGTTGTAGTACTAGACATTAGTGCTATTTCAAGCCATTTTGAGTATGCATCGACTATTACCATGAATGTTTGACCATGAAATGGACCCGCAAAATCTATGTGGATGTGAGACCATGGGGCCCTTGGTTGTTCCCAGTCACACATGGGGGATTTGGGGGGGGGGGATGCCATGGATTCCTGGCACAGAGTATACTCTGCGACCCATTCCTCTATGTGTCTGTCCATGTTGGGCCACCACACATAGCTCTGTGCCAATGCCTTCATCCTAACGATCCCTGGGTGCCCCTCGTATAGTGCCCTTAGAATATTGTCTCGTAGCGACAGAAGAACGAGGATGCAATCTCCCCACAATAGGCACCCCCCTTGCGCCGCTATCTCATGTTGTCTTTGTGCATATGGTTGGAGTTTGGGCTTAACTGGCCCTTGTGGCCACCCCCTCCACACCGAGTTCAAAATGGTGTCGAAATCAGTGTCTTTGGTGGTTTCGGCTGCAATGTCAGCCGATGTGATTAGGCCCGGCCTGGCACACTCAATTAAAAGTACTGGGACGCCCGGAGTGGGGTCATCCACTAAGTCTGGTAATGGGCAGCGGTTCATGCATCTGCATGACCCATGGTTTTTCCAGGCCAGTGGATTAAAGTATAGGAATAAGAAGCAAGGAATAATGACCATCTAATTAGTCTTGGGGGAAGTGAGGCCGGAGTGGACCTGTCTCCCACTATGAGTCCCAATAAGGGCTAATGGTCAGTGACCAGCTCAAATTGTCTGCCGAAGAGGTATTCGTGAAACCGCTTTACTCTGGCTACAGTGCCAAGTGCTTCCTGGTCTAGTTGGCTGTAATTTCTTTCGGCGCTTGAAAGAGTCCTGGAGAAATATGCAATGGGGGCCTCATGACCGTTTGGGAGCCTATGGCTCAGTACTGCCCCCACCCCAAAAGGTGATGCATTGCACACTAGTACGACCGGTAAAGTCTCGCTAAATTGAATTAGAAAACTTTTTTCTGAGAAGAAGTCTATTACTGCTTGGAATGCATTGTTTTGTGCCAGACCCCAAACCCAGGTGGCTTTTTTGGATAGTAGTTTATATAGAGGCTAAGCGACGATTGCTTTATTTTTCAGGAAAATGCTGTAAAAGTTCAATAACCCCAGGAATGCTTGTTGTTCAGTCCTGTTGGTGGGCACCTACTACCTGATGGCCCTAATTTTATCTTTGGTGGGGTGCAATCTGGATCCGCTGATCCGGTACCTCAAGAATTCTACTTCTGGTACCCCAATCTGGCTCTTGCTGGCTTTTGCACGTAACCCTGCAGCCCTGAACCTAGTAAGCACTTCTCTGAGTCTCTCCCTCAGCTGCATTTTATCTTTGGCTGTTATTAGTACGTCGTCGAAGTATGGGACGACACCTGGCAATTTGTTTAGAACTCTTTCCATTATTCCTTGGAAAATCCTCGGGGCCACGCTGACTCCGAATTGTAGCCTTTTGCATTTAAATGCCCCACAGTGCATATCTATCATTTGGGCCTCAGCAGTCTCGTGATCAACGGGCAGTTGCTGGTACACCTGCGCGAGGTCTAGTTTTGCGAAAATGGCACCCGGGCCAAGAGTATGTAATAGATGCTGGACCATGGGCACTGGATATGCACTTTGTTGAAGGGCCTTATTGATTGTGCACTTATAGTCAGCGCATATGCGAACAGACCCATCGCTTTTTATGTGTTGCAATATTATTTTATATGTATATTATATCTTTGTAACAAAATGCATTGTAATTTGCCCTTTGATTCACTCCTTCTTTAATCCAAATGTGAAGATGCATTTTAGCTTGTTTGCTGTAAGCTAACACTGTTTTGGGGTCAGGCAGATACGTGCATTCCTCAAAAGCTCACATCCTGACCTTTGTCAGCCTACGTGCAAAGAGGCCAGCACAGCCCTCTCCGTGTCTGGAAATTATCAACTGATAAACAGCTCCAACGGACATTGGAGTGGGACCTGTGCCTGACAGATACCAGTTAATGAGCATCCATTAATCACCCCCCTCTGTACCTGTCTCCCACCCATTCCCCCCTGAAAAGGGGCTAAGATTGCCACGCTGTAACTTTATTATTGGGTTAAGTTTATCATGTGTGTTTTGATGTAATCATGTCCATCCCTCCTTTGTTTGAACCTAATAAAAGAACGTACCCTAGTCTCATTTGGGGCCGTTCATCCCAAGGAAAAACTGTCCGGTGTTTTTTCCTTCTATTTGGCTAAAAGACATGGGCGGCCCACCAGGAGCTAACTTAGCATTTATGGGAGTTACTATCGGGGTTTCCCACTTCGCATGATCGACCGGCTTTAGTATTCCCTTGCTTATTAACTTGTCTAGCTCTTGGTCAATTTTTGGTTTTAATGCAAAGGGAACCCTGCAAGGCTTTAGTCTAATTGGGGTTATCTTGGGGTCTAAACTAAAGGAAATCGGGGTGCCCATGTACTTGCCCAACCGTTGGTCGAAAATGTCCTGGAATTTGTGCAGCAGCTCATCATAGTCATCATTTGCAGCATTGGTTGCATTGATAGCAGTTGTGTTTCTGGTCACCTCCATTCTTAGCGCTCTGAACCAGTTGAGTCCCAGCAGGCTAGGTAGTTGATCATGGGCAACGGTTAGTTTCAGGCTTGCTTCTTGGTCGTCGAACCTGACGGTGACCTCTTGGTACCCCAAAACTGGAATCCGGTTCCCTTGGTAATCGGAAATTCATAGCGGTTGTGCCTTTAATTGTTGCCAGGTGAGATTAAGAATTGCTTTCTTCGCAGCTGACCAGGACATGATAGATATCGAAGAGCCCGTATCTACTTCCATTTCATAGGGGGAGCCTTCCACAAGCACTGTGATGATAATTTTTGAATTGTTCTGAGTGCTTGCTTGGTTCACCCTGATATAATTAACCCCAAATTGTGGGTTGTAGTTAGTTATTCGTTGGTTGGGGCCTCTCTCCTCTCGTCTCGGCTCATTCGGCTGGTAGTTTCACCAGGCGCTTCTGGTAGGGAATCTTGGTGCCTTGCAGACCTGTGCGATGTGGCCCAATCTTCTACATTTTTGGCAAGTGGCGTCATGGAACTGGCAGGACATTCAGGGGTGTTGTCCCCCACAACTGTAATATGGTCCTGATCTTCATGCCTCACCCCCTTGGTGGCAATCTGTCCGGAATACTTCCTCTTCTTCGTAGTCTGGTAGTTCAGTATGGCATCGAGTCTTGTGCACTTCGGAAATCGCTTTCTTAGGGGACGGTGTGCTTTTCCGATGCAGCATTTCAGCAGCCTTATTAGAAGTCTCGGATGCCCTGGCCTCCTCTGTTGCAGTTTTCAGATTCAGGTTCTGTTTAGCCAAGAGTCTCTTTTGTAGACTGATATCACAAACCCCTTGAACAAGCTGGACCAGTAGCTCATCATCTAAATCCTGGAATTGACAATGGACTGTTGCTTTTCTTAAAGCTGTTTCGTAGTCATTGATATTCTCCCCTTCTTGTTGTACTCGTTCGCAGAATTCATACCAGCTGACCACCTTGGAAGGTGCCGGATCATAGTGCTTCTTGAGTAAATCTTGTAGTGTTGACCATGTGGTTGAATCTATAGCCTCTGGTTTAGTTAAGGCGTATCAAAGACTTTGTGGCCGCAATGGCTCAGGAACATATTGTGCTTCCTATTGTCCGAGAGGCCTTGCAGATCGTTGGCCCCCAGGAAACAGCAGAATCTGCTCATGTAGTTTTCCCAAGTTTCATTGTCTGGGTCGAATGGAGTCGGCGGGTGGAAGAATGACATGGCGGCTTTCTATTGTAGTCTTTGTTCAGATTCGAATTTGGAGCCTCAATATGTCCGACGCTTTCTTCCGGCTGGGCTGGTCTGCTTTGAAGATGCTCCTCAGTATCCCACTTTCATCGCCAATGTTGAGTTCCAATACTGAGGAGTCAGGAGACAGGTTGAGTGACTTAAGCGCTTCATTAGTTACAGTGAGCAAACTTCAGCGAAAGCCCAGCCGTTGACTTCGGCTTAAATAGAGAGCCCCAGCTGGGAAGAACCAATCAATGATTACCTGCTTTATTCAATAGAGTGGACCTGTGTGAAAACTTCCCAGCCTACATGTAAATCCCAGGACACAACAGGAACCCTGACAGTAAAGAGGATTCATTTTAGGATGAGTAACCACAGTTTCAATGTTGGAGGTTCCTAAAGGAATGCTGGGAAACTCTGTATTTTAAGGAACATTTGAGGGAGGGGTACAGAATAGCCCTTCTTTGCCTGAGGCTGTAGAGACCTGGCACCAATCAAAACACTTTTTGTGAAGCAACTGATCGACACTGACAGGGTAAGCCACTAGTATAGGAAAATAAGAGCAAATTCCACTCCCTTCTAGTACTGATGATGTTACCTAGTTTGGTAATGAAACATCTGCAAGAAAACCATCAAGCTCAGAGAGCAGCAAGGAACCCACAGTTCAACCAGGAGTTACCAATATTCTCTTCTATCGATAAACACTTTTTGGTTACAGGGACTCAGAGCCTGGATTATATGAGATGGCTCCCAGTGGATTTCATTCTAAATTTTGATATGATTTCTGTAAATAAGGAATGTAGAATTATAATGGCATCAAATATAATGGTATTTGATTCTTCATACATCAAAAAATACAAAGCTAAGGGATAAACAAATAAAAATAGATTTGAAAAAAGAAAAGGCTCAAGAAAGAAAAAGAGTGAAAGTGTAAGAACAAAAGAGGAAAATAAGGAAAACTGAAAAAGAATGACTTCCAACTTTCTTTTGTACAGATATAAGTAAAATTTTTTATCAAACTCTTACTCTAAGATTAACATTTGTCTACATTATTTCCATTATCCCTTATTTAATCATCAAAGCCCAGATCAACTTTTAGTTTCAGTTTCTCACAAAAAGTCCAGTAATGGTTCATATTGCTTTAATCACTATTTGTTTGTTTATTTTTGTCAAGTACATGTTGGTAATATACATAGATAAAACATTGTTTGTATACATAAGATGGGTACTGATAAGCGGGAACATTAGGACAGGGACGGTAGGCACGCTGGTGCACTTATGCACGCCCCTTACTGACCTCTTAGGAATTGGGTGAGGTCAACAGTGGACAGTCTAAGGGTAAAGTTTTGGGGGTTTGGTGACAAAACCACAGAGTCAGGTAGTGAGTTCCAGGCATTTACCACTCTGTTGCTAAAGTCGTATTTTCTACAGTCAAGTTTGGAGCGGTTCACTTTGAGTTTGTATCTGTTATGTGCTCGGGTATTGTTGTGGTTGAAGCTGAAGTAGTCATTGACAGGAAGGATGTTGTAGCAGATAATTTTATGAGTTATGCTTAGGTCGTGCCGAAGGCGACGTAGTTCTAAGCTTTCTAAGCCCAGGATTTCAAGTCTGGTTGCGTAAGGTATTCTGTTGCGAGTAGAGGAGTGGAGGACTCTTCTTGTAAAGTATCTCTGGACACTTTCTAATGTATTTATGTCTGATATGCGGTGTGGGTTCCAGACAGATGAGCTGTATTCAAGGATTGGTCTGGCGAATGTTTTGTATGCTCTGGTTAGTAGTGTGATATTACCGGAGAAGAAGCTACGTAAGATTAGGTTAACAACTCTTGAAGCCTTTTTGGCGATGTTGTTGCAGTGGGCTTTGGCACTTAGGTCATTTGATATGAGTATTCCAAGGTCTTTGACAGAGTGAGGGTCGTCTGTAAGGTCTTGACTTTTCAGCTTGTATTTAATGTTCTGATTTTTTTTGCCAATGTGTAGGACAGAGCATTTGTTGGTTGAGATTTGGAGTTGCCAGATGTTAGACCATTCTGTCACAAAGTCTAGGTCTTTTTGGAGGATAGTAGTGTTGTCGGTGGTGTTGAAGAGTTTTACATCATCGGCGAAGAGAACGCAGTCGCTTGTAATGTGATCGCAAAGGTCATTTATATAGAGTATGAAGAGTGTGGGTCCTAGTACGCTGCCTTGGGGTACACCGCTGTTAACAGAAATGGGGTTTGATAGGGCGCTCCCTATTTTGACCATTTGTTGTCTGTTTGACAGGAATGCAGTTAACCAGTCATGTAGGGGTCCAGAGATGCTGTAGGATTTCAGTTTCAGAAGTAGTTTATCGTGAACCACTGAGTCGAAGGCTTTACAGAAGTCTATGTAAACTGCGTCTATTGTTTTGCCCTGGTCCAGTTTTGTGGTCCATATGTTTTTGCAGTGTAGTAGTTGTAGATTGCAGGATAGTTGTTAATGAAACCACAACTGATTTATTTAATTGCAACAAACTCTAAATAAAACAGGAATGGAAAATCCTAAGCTCTAGTGTAGACCAATGCTTCTCAATTTTGGCAACTTTAAGGTGCATGGACTTCCATTCCCAGAATTCCCCAGTCAGCATGAAGTTCGCCTATCTTAAACTTGCCAAAACTGAAAAATGCTGATCTACAGATAGGAATTTTTCCATTCCTCTTTTACTGGTTCCTACTTACTTATGAGCAATCATAATGCAAAATCCCCATTCCCAACTCACCCCACAGGGATAATGTCCCCCTGCGCCCTGTTTTATGCCTGGAAGGCCTCCTGCACCACCCTGGAAGCCAAAATGGGGCACGGGGAGCCACGCAACATCCCCCTGTGCCCTATTTTGGGCCTGGACAGCCTCCTGTACAAACCTGGAAGCCAAAACGGGGCACACGGGTGGACTCCTAGGAGGGGCAGGTTGGGGTGGTGACCAGCCAGAGTTGGGATTAGCCAGTTCTCTGAACTGGGCAAAAAACTAACAACCAGTTCGCCTGAACCAGTGCGAACTGGCTGAATTCCACCTCTGATATTACTGTCATGTATTAAAAGAAAAAATGTAAAATTTATTTATTATTTATTTATTTATTATTTGTTCTTCTATGCCGCCCTGCTCCCGAAGGACTCAGGGCAGCGTACAACAATTTTATGAGAACACTAATAATAAACAGCAATTTAAAAACAACAGTTAAAAAAATACAAAAAGTTAAAAAATGTTCACAATCAGCCGTACCAAGGGGGGAATTCAGATGGATTTAGTCTTTCCGCCCTGCCTGCAGGAAGAGCCATGTCTTGACAGCTTTTCAGAAGGCCATCAGGGTGGGGATGGTTCGGGTCTCTGGGGGAAGTTGGTTCCAGAGCACGGGGCCTCCCACAGAGAAGGCCCTCCCCCTAGGGCCCACCAGCCGGCATTGTTTGGCTGACGGGACCTGGAGGAGGCCCACTCTGTGGGCCCTAACCGGTCGAAGGGAAGTGTGAGGCAGAATGCGGTCCCGAAGGTAACCTGGTCCTAGGCCATGTAGGACTTTAAAGATGATGATCAACACCTTGAATTGTACCCGGAGACCGATGGGCAGCTAATGCAGCTGGCGGAGTATAGGTGTTACGTGGGTGTACCTTGGCACACCCACCACAGCACGCGCAGCCGCATTTTGCACCAACTGAAGTCTCTGAATACTCTTCAAGGGTAGCCCCATGTAGAGCACATTGCAGTAGTCCAGTCGAGAGGTGACAAGGGCATGAGTGACCATGAGTAGAGCCTCCTTCTCCAAGTATGGCCGCAATTGGTGCACCAGGCGAACCTGTGCATAGGCCCCCCTAGCCACAGCTGTAAGGTGTTGCTCTAATTTTGGCTATGGGTCTAGGACAGGGGTGGCCAAACCATGGCGCATGTGCCAAACGTGGCGCATTGGATGATTACAAGTGGCGCATTGCATCCTTGCGCCTACTTATTTTTTAAAAATAGGTGTCATAACTGAATCCATCTTAATATTTTCAACACCAAAGTGATCTCAGTTCAATTCATACAGCCTTCAGTAATGTTCAACTTCTCGGTGTCTGAAACTTAGAATGGAACTTGTGAGATGTTACTTTAGGCGGGTTTACAAACGTACGAATATTTTTATCGGTGTTGCCATTGCGCGTTCCTGCTCAAACGATCGCAAACACCGCGCACTAGCAACACATCATGTGTCTGAAGTCACGTGCGAATGAGCAGCGAGCGTTCGATATGATCAGTCAGTTCTGAGTGAGCCATCGTGGTGTGGAGTTTGAAGCAGTGTTTTATTGAGTATACTAGCGTGGTTTTTGTATTGAGAGTGATTGAAAGACAGATTCAAGATTAAATATATATTCCGTTTGTCAAATTTTGAAATGGCGTAAATTAATTAATTGAATTGCGTGATTGAGTTATTCCTTTTCCTCCCTTAAGCAAAGCAGATCCTACTCCTATCCCTATTTTATAACCCCAAACATGAAAGTATGAAGGTAAAAAACATGCTTGAGTTGTATGGCGCATCTGAACTCATCTGTGAAAAAATTGGCGCATGGTATGCTTAAGGTTGACCACCACTGGTCTAGGAGGACCCCCAAATTGCGGACCTGTTCCGAGGGGGTTAATTTCACTCCCTCCATAACCAAGGAGGGACCGTTGTCTTGGTCCTTAGGAGGCAGTATCCAAAGCCACTCAGTCTTGTCGGGATTGAGTCCGAGTCTGTTTCTCCCCATCCAGGTCCTAACGTCGTCCAGGCATTGGCACACTACATCAGCTGCCTCACTGAATTGAGACGGGGTGGTGATGTACAGCTGGGTGTCGTCAGCGTACTGATGGAAACTCACCCCATGTCTCCGGATGATCTCCCCCAGCGGTTTCATGTAGATGTTGAACAAGATGGGCGAGAGAACCAAACCCTGAGGCACCCCGCATAACAGGGGCCTGGGGGACGATCTCTGCCCTCCTGTTAACACCGACTGCGTCCTATCGGTGAGATAAGAGGAGAACCACCGCAAAACGGTGCCTCCCACTCCCAACTCACCGAGACGACGCAGAAGGATACCATGGTCGATGGTATCGAAAGCTGCTGAGAGGTCAAGTAGCACCAGGATGAAGGAATTTCCACCATCCCGGGCTCACCAGAGATCATCCATCAGGGCGACCAAGGCAGTTTCTGTACTGAAGCCGCGCCTGAAACCCGACTGATAGGAGTCTAGATGATCCGTTTCCTCCAATAGTCGCAGAAGCTGAGTGGCCACCACCTTCTCCACAACTTTCCCTAAAAATGGTAA
This sequence comes from Diadophis punctatus similis, assembly GCA_023053685.1. Taxonomy (NCBI): domain Eukaryota; kingdom Metazoa; phylum Chordata; class Lepidosauria; order Squamata; family Dipsadidae; genus Diadophis; species Diadophis punctatus. Next base: position 23,488,440 of record JALIGW010000008.1, read on the forward strand.
GTTGGAGACCGGACGAAAGTTCTTCAAATCCGCTGGGTCCAGGGAAGGCTTCTTCAGGAGGGGTCTAACCACCGCAACTTTTAACGGCTGCGGTACAGATCCCTCTGTCAAAGAAGCAATGACCACCGCCTGGATCCAGCCATGTGCCACCTCCCTGCTGGCGGAAACCAACCAGGAGGGGCACGGGTCCAATAAACAGGTGGAGGCACCCATCGCACCCACGACTCTGTCCACGTCTTCCGGAGAAACAGGCCCAAACTCCTCCCACAACAGTGGACTAAGACTTGCCCCTGTCATCTCAATGGACTCTGCCCAGCCGGAGTCCAGGTTTGACCGAATCTGAGCGACTTTATCCGACAGAAACTGCATGAATTCCTCAGCTCTACCTTGCAAGTGTTCCTCACTCCCCCCTTTGGCAAGGAGGGAGTGTGTCACCCTAAACAAGGTGGCTGGGCAAGCATCTGCGGACGCAATAAGAGCGGAAAAATGAGATCGTTTTGCCGCCCTTATCGCCACTAAGTAAGACTTGATGTAGGTTCTTAATAGTGTTCAATCAGACTCCGTCAGTGGCGCTCTAGACGTCTCTTTTGGCGTTTCATCTCCCAGAGCTCCTTGGTAAACCAGGGGGCTTTCCGGGATCCACTGCCGCGTAGAGGTCTCCTAGGCGCAATCCGGTCTAATGCCACTGATGCTGCGGTGTTCCATGCAGATACCAGGGAATCAGCCGAATTGTGTACCAGGGTTTCAGGTATTTCCCCAAGTTCCCTCTGGAATCCTTCTGGCTCCATTAGGTGCCTGGGGCGGAACCACCTAGTCGGTCCCGCCTCCCTGTGGGGGAGGAGTGGGGCTGCAAAATCCAACCTCAGTAGGAAATGATCTGACCATGACAGTGGGGTGGTGACTATGTCCCTTATCTTCAGATCATCTCTCCACTGCCCCGAGAGAAACACAAGGTCGCGCGTGTGACCTCCCTCATGAGTCGGACCCTGGATTACTTGGGTCAGGTCCATGGTTGTCATGGAATCCATGAACTCCTGAGCTATCCCAGAGGTTTTGCTAGCCGAAGACAGGTCAAAATCCCCCAGCACCATAAGCCTAGGGAACTCAACCACCAAGCCCGCTACTGCCTCAAGTAGCTCAAGCAGGGCCTTGCTAACGCAGCTGGGAGGCAGGTACACTAGACAAAGGCCCACCTGAACCCCTAAGATCATAGTAGCTCTCAGCCTGCGAAAGTTCGGCTTGCTTCGTCTGTCATAAGAAACAGTGGGAGGGGGGTTGGGAGGATAGGTATTTGGGGGTGGGGTTGGGAAGTTGCTGGAGATGTCCCAGTTTGTCTTTGATAGTGCTCTGGGGAGGAAAGTTCTCATTAGTTCTACCAGGCTTCAGAGACATGTTTATTGCCTGCTCAAGGTCAACGGCTTTGTCGGACCAGATGTGGATGGCCAGGTGGGCCGTGCACCCACATGACACCTCGGCACATGAGGATTGGCTGGGTTGCCCAGGGGGGTTATGAGGGAGGGTTTTGGGGTGCTTTGTATATGCAATTTTGCGCACTTTTTGCTTCAGAACTTGCTTTCCTTTTGTTGCTATCACTTCTTGTCTAGTAAAAGTACTCATTTCTATAAACATGGAGTTGGGGTTTTTATTTCCTGGACTTTGAATGGAAGCACACCTGACAGTAGCATATTAGCCTCCATACAGCTTATGCATTGTAAAGTAAATAAAAGAATTTATTCTATAAACAATGGTGATAATCCAAAGACAAAGCATTAATTACTGTAAGTCCAGTGCTGAAATCTCATACACACTTTACCTAGGAGTAAAATCATGTGGATCCTGAAAATAATATCTAATTTGCACAAATGAACTCCTAGTCAGCATTGTAGGTCTCATTGTATAAAGACCTACTTATGTTCAAGTCATGGATAGGCTCTGTCTCATAAATAAAATTTGTAAACTCAGTATTAAATAATCCCAGTTATTTATTCAGCATAGTTTCATAACATAAAAGAAAAAATTAGAGATGTGACATTGAAAATTGTCATAAGACAGGAACAGCCTCAGATGATAATAAAAAATATGGTATCAATAATCTTTCCTGGACATCCTTACTACACATTACTACAGTAAATGGAGTAGTACAGGCTAATGGCCAGCAGGTGGCAGAAAGAGACAAATATACAATACAGAACACAAAATACAGGAACAAAAAAGGTGAATTTCTGGAGGTTATGGAACACTTGTCATTATTCTGCAATATTGTCATTTGAGTTACCAGTAGCTATAAATGTAACAGTATGAACATACTTCTTAGCATATGAAAAGAGTCATACTGCACACTGCACACTGCACACTGCACACTGCACACTGAACCTATGCATTCAGGTTCTCACTCTCTAACTAAACATATACTGTACACTTGGTAAAGTTCAGAATAACTAAATAACAGAGTTGGAAGAGACCTTGGAGGTCTTCTAGTCCAACCACTTGTTCAAGCAAGAAACCCTACACTATTTCAAACAAACGGATGACCAATCTCTTCTTAGAGGAAACAATGTTCAATGTTCAAGACATTGCCCTCACTGTTGTTATGACACATTCACAGTTCAAGTCAGTTGATTTCAGCTGGTAACTGGCAGCCACCCAGAAGAAGCCTCCTGTTTCATAAAGCAACTCTGACCATTCAAACCAGAAAAAACTTTATTAAATTTCTCCATTACATTTTCTGCCCAATGAACTTCTCCTTGAAATTTGGCATGCCTGTACTCTCCTAGCCTTCCAGAAAGCACTTAAGACCTGGCTTTTCTCCATGCACTGGGAAAGAGTGGATGAGAAGATTTAATGAGGGACTACATGTGGAAACTTAATTCTGGTGCCAGGGTTTTAATGTTTTTGGCTATAATAGGTATTGTAAGGTCTTGCCTCTCCAAATCTTCGCAAGAATGCAGGACTCTTGAAACTTAAGTTGTTCCAAATGGAGCTATTATTGAAAGGCTTGTGATAGCAAGAGGTCTAGGCAGGAACTAAATCTTCCCACTTAAAAAAACAGCAATTTAAAGCAGTGCAAACCAAACCCTTCCCACAGTACAGCAATGCAGGAAACAGAAAATCACAACACAGTAATGCAGGAAACAGACTCTTCATATAGAGATCTCTCCATGCAGGAAATAGAAACAGAAACTTCATATAGAGATCCCTCCAATCCTTCCCCCTCCCACCAGAATGCCAATGTCCCAATAGAAATATAGGGGACCTGACATGCCGCTCCCCTAGAAAAATGGGAAGTCCACCTGAAAGAAAACAAAAAGAGGAAAGGGGAGACAAAGAAAACATAAAATCAGCAAGGTTTGATTTGATCAAATATACATATTAATTGATCAAATATACATATTAATTTAGGGGAATGCACATGTTTTTTGTGAACCCATTCATTGTGTGAGAAGGGGAGGTGTTTCCAAGCCACCAGGTACTGAATGGCTCCATGGAATTTCCTAGAGTCTATAATTTCTTGAACTTCAAAATGTTGTTCGCCCTCTACCATAATAGGGGGTGGAGCAGGGGTAGTAGCTGGACGAAGGCCAGAGGTGACTTCATGCTTCAGTAAGCTACAATGGAAAATGGGGTGGACTTGCTGTAATAACTTAGGGAGTTGCAATTCCACCATGACAGGGTTAATAATACAAATGATGGAGAAAGGCCCAATGTATTTAGGGCTTTTTTAGACTGCTGCAAACATTTTAGAAACTTAGTAGAAATGTAAACTTTGTCCCCCACTTTGTAAGGTCTAGGTTCTATTCGTTTCTTGTCTGCTGCCTATAAAGATAGGCAGCCTTGGCTTCATCCAAGGCTTTTAGGACCACTGGCCAAATGGTTTTCAAATGACCGATCCACTGTTTCAAGGAGGGGATTTCTGGTTCACATGAGGGTAACTCAGGCATAGCATTAAATTCTTCGTGGCCACTCTGAATGGGATAAAACCTGTGCTAGTGTGAATTGCATTATTATAGGTCACTTCTGCAAAAGGCAATAGCTCGGTCCAGTTGTCCAGCACAGGTGCTGCTCCAGAACTGAGTTCATTCATCCCGTGGTCCCATTTGTTTGCAGATTATGACTAGAACTAAGTCCCTGTTTGGTTCTGAGTAGGTCAAAAAAGGCTTTCCAGAACTTGGATATGAATCGGACCCCTCTGTCCAAAATAATACTTCATGGGGCCCCATGCAAGCAGTATATGTGGACCAAAAACAGCTTAACCAAGCCTTTGGCCATAGATCTTTTGGCATGGGATGAAGTGAACCTGCTTTGAGAAAAGGTCTGTGACAACCCAGATCACTGTGTTTCCAGAACTCTCGGGCAATTCTGCAATGAAATCCATGCAGAGCTCTCTCCATGGTGCTGAAGGGGATAGTAGACCGGGGACAGTAGACAGTAGACAGGGGATTTTTCCCTGCCTGCGTTTAGCGGCAGCACAAATGGGGAAGCTTGCTACATAGCTTTCTATGTCTTTTTTTAACGAGGGCCACCAGAATTGCCATTTCAGTAAATGTAGTGTTTTTACAAAACCAAAGTGACCAGCTAATTTGCAGTCATGACAAGCTTGTATAGCTTTCAGCTTTTCCCTAGCTGGGACATACAGTTTATTTCCCATCCAAGCTAACCCATCTTTTATTATGCAAGTATGTCTATGGGCACTAAACCACTCATCTGTTTCCAAGGCCTTTTTGAATTCTGTGGTAGTGGCATTGTCTAAGGTGAAGGGGTTTGTGGTGCCCACATACAGGTACTGAATGTGAAATAGCAAGTTGTTGTATAAAGTTAAAATGTTGTTAAAAGGAACTGTTTAAACAAGTAAGTATTGAGCCAAACAGCTTTTAAATGTATGGTAAGTAGAAAGGGGGAGGTGTTTATCCCAGTGCTCCAGAAGGAAAAGGGGTTAGATGACATCATAAAGAGACAGCCAATCGGATCATAGATAGCAGGGCCAGGAACTATAAAGGGCCTGGTTGAGAGAGATGTGAAGCTCTGTTATGTGGCAAATTCCATGAGGGAAGGTTTAGTGTGAAGAGCTCTCTGTTTTGTGGTAACTTCCAGGAGGGAAGGTTTAGTGAGAAGAGCTGTGAAGAAAGCTCTCTGTTATGTGGTAACTTCCAGGAGGGAAGGTTTAGTGAGAAGAGCTGTGAAGAAAGCTCTCTGTCAGTGAGTGTAACTTCAAAGAGGGAAGGATTATAGTGAATCTCTGCCTGAGTTTAACTGTCCAAGAAGGAGGTTAACAGGAGAGAAAGATAGGCCCTAGGTAGTTCTGTGGGAAGCAGGAGCCAGGGTCAGGGAACAAGATTGATTGATATGTATTGGGTAATTTGTAGATAGAGATAAACGGTGAAACATGCTCTTATCTATAGGCCTAGAAACAAAGAAGAATTGGATTTGCTTAGATTTAGTCAGTAAAGCAAAGAGAGTCTCTGAGGGGAAGAAAAGAAAAAGAAAGAATTAAATAGTTGCTTGTGGCTGTAACAAATTCACTTGACAATTACTGAGAAGTTGTATTTAAATAAACTGTTTTCTTGTTTGTTCAAGAAACGTGTCAACGTCTGTCTATTCCTCACATAAAGCAAATCTTAAACAATCCTGCAGAGCCGGAGATTGTTGGGTGTGAGACGCTCCTTCTGAAGTTGGACTTAGGGGTACAGGTGGGCCTTCTGCTAATGTACTTGCCTCCTAGCTGCGTTGCAAAGGCCCTGCCTGTTCTGCTCGAGGCGATAGCCGGGTTGGTGATTGAGTTCCCCAGGTTGATGGTGCTGGGGGACTTCAACCTGCCATCTCCCGGTGAAACCTCGGAGGCAGTCCAGGAGTTTATGGCTTCCATGACAACCATGGACCTGACCCAAGTAGTTCAGGGTCCGACTCATGAGGGGGGTGTTAGGTCCCTGACCATAACTAATATTGGGTAGGACAATATATGTTTTAGCTTTTAACAGCTATAAGTCTGTTTAGCTTAGGTGTTGCAGACTGCCACAAGAGGGAGCTAGAGTTCACAGCTTATTTCTATGGGAGTCCCTCTCTGTTTGTCTTTGGTCTCTACTATTGAGTGTAGTCTCTGCAACTCATTAGAGCAAGGCCTAGAGTATGTATGCTCTGCATTTCTCTCTGTGTTGTAGTTATGTATTATAGCTAAAATGTATTTGTACTTGATAGTACTTGGATTGTTATTATGAATATTAAGTGTATGATTTTGGACTGTTTATAGGAAAATGCTATTTCTTAAAGTAAACGTTTTACTCAAGTTAGTGTATCTGTGTGTGGCTGAGTACTTATTCACAACTGATCTCAATCTAAACGTTTCTGTATGCACAACCTTGGTAACACAAGGAATACTCTGCTAATACATTAACACTGGTTATGGGCCCAGAGAGATATTGAGAGTTAGTGTGAATATTCAGTTTCATACTCAGACAGCTAACTTGTGGTTTACTGTTAAATTAACAATGGCACAAGAACAGTCAACTAGCTTATCCCTGATAACCAGGTTAGATGGAACTAACTATGTTTCCTGGTCTATGAAGTGCAGCTTACTTTTGCGTAAAGAAGGATTATGGACTGTGGTTAATAATCCACCTGATATAACAGCTTGGGATCCAACAAATGATGAAGATAAGAAGAAAATAGCTGCCTTTAACCGGGATAATGAAAAGGCTCTTAGTATTATTGGACTGACACTGAGTGATCAGCAACTGGTCCATATTCATGGTGAAGATTCTGCTGCCAAGTGTTGGAGTACCTTAAAGAGACTTTATGTTGGTGATAGTGTTGGTGCGCACATACACCTTACACGTAAACTGTTCAGAGCACGTTTGTTAAAAGGTGGTGACATGTTAGCTCATTTGGAGTTTATGAAGAGAACATTACAAGAGCTACATGAAAAAGAACTGATTTTCTCAGAGTTGCATCAAGTTTATATTATTCTTTCTTCTTTGGATGACTCTTATGATGATTATGTGTCTTCACTGGAAGTTTTGACCAGAGATGAACTGACATTGACTGGCATAATAGGAAGACTGTTAGAAGAGTCTAGAAGAAGGCAAGATAGAAAACAGCTGAGAGAGAAACCACCACAGGAAGAAAAATTGTCTTCAACTGCCTATATTGTTAGGAAATGTTATTCTTGTGGGGCTAAGGGTCATATAGCCAGATTCTGTAAAAAGGGTAAAAAGCAGAATGCTAGTAATATGCAGAGAGCTTATAATGATGTTAGTGTAGCTATATCAAGTACAAATAAAACTGTATGCCATGATATCTGGATAATAGACAGTGGAGCATCTCAGTGTATAACTAAAAGTAAAGAGAGATTTGTTAATATGACTAAAAGTAACCAGCATGTATCATTAGCAAATGGCTGGAAATTGCGAGTATCTGGAGAAGGTAATGCATATTGTTCATGTATTAATGAAAGTTTACCAATGTTATATGTACCTAACCTTAAAAATAACTTACTATCTGTGAGAGAATTGGTAAAAGCAGGGTTTGTGGTAACTTTTCAGGGAGATAAATGTTTAATTGAAAAGCAAGGTAAAAGAGTTACTGCAAGATTGCATGATGGCTTATACATTATCCACGATAGTCCATTAAATAAGGCTAATTCAGTTTATGAAAAGAGAAAGCCTCATGGTGAATGTATTCATTTGCTCCATAGACATATGGGACATTTAAATTTCAAAATTTTAAAGAAAACTGTTGAGTTATCTAATGGTATAAAATTAAAACCTTGTGCAAGATATTTAAATTGTAATGCTTGCAATCAGGAAAAGAGTAAGGTAATTCCTGCAAACAGGTTAAATGGATTTAAAACCAAGGAACCATTAGAGGTTGTATTTGCTGATCTCATTGGACCTAAGAAACCCAGTTTAGGTGGAGCCTGTTATATATTGAGCATAGTTGATCATTTTTCTAGATATGGTTTCTGTTATCTGATGAAAACAAAAACAGAAACATATCAGCATTTTGTAAACTGGTTAAAGTTTGTTGAATGAAAAATAAAAAAGAAACTGGTTAGTTTAGTAACAGATAATGGTACTGAGTTTACCAATAAGAGATTTGAAGATATGCTAAAGAGAGCTGGTATTGAACATAAGCGTTCTGCTCCTTTTCGGCCACAACATAATGCGCATATTGAACGTAGAGGTCAGACATTACAGGCTATGTCTAGAACCATGATTTCAGATTCTGGTTTACCAGAGAGGCTCTGGGGTGAAGCTATAATGTGTGCTAACCATGTTTTGAACAATGTAGTGAATGCAACAACTGGTGAATTGCCATTTACTCGTTGGTATGGTAGGAAACCAAATCTTAGTTATTTACATACATTTGGTGCACCAGCATGGGTGCATATTCCCACACAAGTAAGGCGAAAGGGACAACACAGAGCACGGAAAATATGTTTTGTAGGGTATGAATCTAATCATAGATCATTTAGATTCTGGGAGCCAGGTACTACTAGAGTATATTGTAGTGCAAGTGCTAAATTCCTTGAGCATGTTGGATGGAGTAAACTGGAACAGGAATACAAGGAACAAGATAGTATCGTTGTTGAGGATCCATTGTTTCCTGATGATTCTGATAAGAATAGTACTGATGATAGGATAGTGAAAGAATCCTCAACAGAGGAATCATCTATGGGTGATGTAGAAGATACCTCAATAGGGGAGGAAAAGGAAGAGGAAATTCCAACAACTTGTACTAAATTGCCTAGGAGGTCAACTAGGGAGAGACGTCCACCTGATAGATATCAGGCAAGTATTGTATGCCAGATTAATGTGGAACCGTCTAATTATAATGAACTTAAGCTGTATCCAACAAAGGAACAGGTAGCTTGGCAGGAAGCTATGAATAAGGAATTAAAATCTTTAAAGGATCTTGAGGTATATGAAGATGTACAGTTACCACCAGGTGAGTGTGCAATAGGTTGCAGATGGGTGTATAAATTAAAGACTGGTGTGGATGGCACTGTTACCCATAAAGCAAGATTAGTTGCTCAGGGATTTGCTCAATCAGATAAGGATTATGATGAGGTATTTGCACCTAGTCTGAGAGCAAATACATTGAGAGGAGCATTAGTTTGGGCAGCTAAAAATAAATGCATAATTAATCATGTAGATGTCGAAACTGCATATCTACATGCACCTTTACAACATACCATTTATATGAGAAAGCCATTAGGTTTAAAAGATGATGGAAAAAATGATTATTGGAAATTAAAGAAAAGTCTTTATGGTTTAAAGCAATCAGGTTATGAATGGAATAAATGCATTGTAAAAGAATTAGTTTCCATGGATTTTAAAGCTGGTATAGCTGATCCTTGTTTATTTAGGAGAGAGAAAGATGGTTTGATTTCTCTGTTGCTATTATTTACAGATGATATAGCGATTATAACAAAGACTGAACAAGAAGCAAATGATATTGTTTCTGAATTACAAAGAAAGTTCAAGATTAGAAATTTAGGAGAAATTAAACATTATTTGGGTCTTGATATAATGAAGACAAATAGAGGATTCAAAATTTCGCAAGCTAAGAAGATTAGCCAATTGTTAAAAAGATATAACCTGGAGAATTGTAAAACTGCTAAGACACCAATGGATCAGGGATTTACAAATAGTGATACTAAATGTCCTGTGTTTGATAAGGAGATATATCAGTCTCTAATTGGTAGTCTCTCATATTTGAGTAATTGGTCTAGGCCAGATATATCTTACAGCGTAAATCAACTGGCTAGATATAATGCTGAACCAAATGAAAGGCATTGGCAAGCAGCTAAACGAATACTTAGATACCTAAAGCACACAATACATTATTCTTTATATTTAGAACCGAGAAATGAATTAGTGTTAACTGCATATGCTGATGCAAGTTTTGCTACTGATGCAATGACTCGCAAATCAACATCAGGTATAGTGGTAATGTTGGGTAATGCTTTAATAGGGTGGAAATCTATTAGGCAACAACATATTAGTTTATCCACTATGGAAGCAGAATTCTCGAGTTTATCATTAATGTGTACAGAATTGGTGTATTATAAACAATTGTTAAAGGATATAGGAATTACTGTACAGGAGCCATTTATTGTGTATGAAGACAATCAATCTGCCATTAGTATGGCTAATAGTTTAGCTGTGAAAACAAGGTCGAAACATACTGATTTGAGATATCTGAATGTTAGACAATGTGTTCAAAATAAAATGGTTAAGTTGGAATACTGCATGACTGAACAGAATATTGCAGATCATTTCACTAAAGCGCAAGGTGCAATTAAACATAAAGAGTGTTGTGAAAACTATGGTTTAAAGATGTAAGGTATTATATATTGACCTACCCAAAGGGGAGAATGTTAGGTCCCTGACCATAACTAATATTGGGTAGGACAATATATGTTTTAGCTTTTAACAGCTATAAGTCTGTTTAGCTTAGGTGTTGCAGACTGCCACAAGAGGGAGCTAGAGTTCACAGCTTATTTCTATGGGAGTCCCTCTCTGTTTGTCTTTGGTCTCTACTACTGAGTGTAGTCTCTGCAATTCATTAGAGCAAGGCCTAGAGTATGTATGCTCTGCATTTCTCTCTGTGTTGTAGTTATGTATTATAGCTAAAATGTATTTGTACTTGATAGTACTTGGATTGTTATTATGAATATTAAGTGTATGATTTTGGACTGTTTATAGGAAAATGCTATTTCTTAAAGTAAACGTTTTACTCAAGTTAGTGTATCTGTGTGTGGCTGAGTACTTATTCACAACTGATCTCAATCTAAACGTTTCTGTATGCACAACCTTGGTAAAACAAGGAATACTCTGCTAATACATTAACAGGGGGTCACACACTTGACCTTGTGTTTCTCTCGGGGCAGTGGAGAGATGATCTGAGGCTGAGGGGTTTAGTCACAGTACCCTTGTCGTGGTCAGATCATTTCCTCCTGAGGTTTGATTTTATGGCACCACTCCTCCACCGCAAGGAGGCGGGATCGACTAAGTGGTTCTGCCCAAAGCGCCTAATGGAATCCGAAGGATTTCAGAGGGAACTTGGGGAAATACCTGAATCCCTAGTACACAACTCATCTGAGGACCTAGTGGCTGCCTGGAATCGGGCAGCGACGGGGGCCTTAGATCGGATTGCGCCTTTGCGGCCTCTCAGTGGCAGCGGATCCAGGAGGGCTCCTTGGTTTACTGAGGAACTCCGGGAGATGAAGCGCCTAAAGAGACGCCTAGAGCGACAATGGAGGGCTGGTAAAGCTGAATCTGATCGGACACTTTTAAGAACTTGCATTAAGTCTTACTTAGTGGCAATACGGGAGGCAAAATGCGCATATTTTTCCACCCTTATTGCGTCCGCCGACTCCCGCCCAGCCGCCCTGTTTAGGGTAACGCGCTCCCTCCTTGCAAAGGGGGGGGGCGAAGAACCCTTGCAGGGTAGAGCTGAGGAATTTTCCCAGTTCCTGGCGGATAAAATCACTCAGATTCGGACAGACCTGGACTCCATTTGGACAGGGCAGGCCGAGATGACAGGGGCGAGTCTTAGTCCTGTTATTTGGGAGGAGTTTGAGCCTATCACTCCTGAGGATGTGGACAAGGCCATAGGAGCGATGAGCGCCTCCACTTGTTTATTGGACCCGTGTCCCTCCTGGCTGGTTTCGGCTAGCAGGGAGGTGACACGCGGCTGGCTCCAGGCTGTTGTGATCGCATCTTTGAGAGAGGGGTCCATCCCGCAGCCCTTAAAAGCTGCGGTGGTGAGGCCCCTCCTTAAGAAGCCTTCCCTGGACCCAGCAGATTTAAAGAACTTCCGTCCAGTCTCCAACTTACCCTTCGTGGGTAAAGTTGTTGAGAAAGTGGTGTCGCTCCAACTCCTGCGGTTATTGGAGGATACGGATTATCTGGATTCCTTTCAATCGGGTTTCAGGTGCGGCTACACTACAGAGACTGCTTTGGTCGCTCTGATGGATGATCTCTGGCGAGCCCGAGATGGAGGTCATTCCTCCATCTTGGTGTTACTTGACCTCTCAGCGGCTTTCGATACCATCGACCATGGTATCCTTCTGCGTCGTCTTGGGGAGATAGGAGTGGGGGGCACCATTCTGCGGTGGTTCTCCTCCTTTCTCTCCGACAGGACGCAGTCGGTGTTGACAGGAGGGCAGAGGTCAGCCCCTAGGCCCCTGGTTTGCGGGGTGCCACAGGGCTCGGTCCTCTCGCCCATCCTGTTTAATATTTACATGAAACCGCTGGGTGAGATCATCCGACGACACGGGGTGAGGTATCAACAATATGCTGACGATACCCAGCTGTACATCTCCACTCTGTGTCAGTTCAGTGAAGCAGTTAATGTAATGTGCCGCTGCCTGAACAATGTAAGGGTCTGGATGGGAGTGAATAGACTCAGGCTAAACCCAGACAAGACTGAGTGGCTCTGGATATTGCCTCCCAAGGACTATGTCGACTGTCCCTCCTTGGTTCTTGGGGGAGAAAAATTGACTCCCTCAGAACGGGTCCGCAATTTGGGTGTCCTCCTAGATCCACAGCTTAAATTGGAGCAACATCTTTCAGCTGTGGCTAGGGGGGCCTTTGCACAGATCCGGCTTGTGCACCAATTGCGACCCTACTTGGAGAGGGAGGCTTTGCTCACAGTCACTCATGCCCTTGTCACCTCATGGCTTGACTACTGTAATGGGCTCTACATGGGGCTACCCTCGAAGAGCATCCGGAGACTACAATTGGTACAGAATGCAGCTGCGCGAGCTGTGGTAGGTGTACCGAGATACACCCACGTAACACCCATCCTCCGCCAGCTGCATTGGCTGCCCATTAGTCTCCGGTCGCAATTCAAGGTGTTGGTTTTGACCTTTAAAGCTCTACATGGCTCAGGGCCAGGTTACCTTCGGGACCGCATCCTGCCACATTCCTCCCTTCGACCAGTGAGGTCCCACAGAGAGGGCCTCCTCCGGGTCCCATCTGCCAAACAATGTCGGCTGGCGGGCCCACGGGGGAGGGCCTTCTCTGTGGGAGCCCCATCTCTCTGGAACCAACTCCCGCCAGAGATCCGGACTATCCCCACCCTACTGGCCTTCCGCAAGGCAGTAAAAACATGGCTCTTCTGGCAGGCGGGGTGAAGAGATGATTCCCCCAAGTATGAATGGCTTTTTAAAATTGTAATATGTTTTTAGATGTTATTTTAATTATGTAGTTCTAATCTCTGCTGTAAGCCGCCCTGAGTCCCATGGGATTGGGTGGCCCTTAAGAACTCTTATAAATAAATAAATAAATAAATAAATAAATAAATAAATAAATAAATAAATAAATAAATAAATAAATAAATAAATAAATAAATAAATAAATAAATAAATAAAAAGATATTGTAAAAGTAAAATCAAGCCTCTAAAGAGAGAGAAGTGAAACAAAGGGTGCGACCCTTGGTCAGGGAGATATAAAAAAAGAAAATTAAACACAAATAGCTACCAAGACATATAAAACAATAAACCTGACAGGAAGGGGACGGGTGCATCCTTGCAGGGTTGTTCTTTGTCTGAGAGCATGTGACAACTTTAGCCACTAATCGGGAGGCTGGAAGCATGGGCTTAATTACTTCCGCCTTGACACTGTTGTATTGTGGTAGACTGGACAAGGCATCTGCCAAAAGGTTTTTCCCTCCCGGTAAATACTTCAAAGTGAAATTAAAGCATTGGAAGTACTGTGCCCATCAGACCTGTTTGGGGACATTTTCCATGGGGTCTTGAGTGCTACCAAGTTCTTGTGGTTTGTCCATACTTGGAAAGGTATTTTGCTTCCTTCTAAGAAATGTCTCTAAGTTAGGAGTGCCCATCTGACTGCAAAAGCCTCTTTTTCCCATATTGCCCATCTCTGTTCAGTTTCAGTTAATTTCCTAGAGGTGTATGCACAGGGTTGTAATTTGCCTTCTTCGTTCTCTTGGAGTAAAACCACACCGACTGCCACATCACGGGCATCGGCCTGAATTACAAATGGTTTCTCTGGGTCTGGGTGTCTTAATACAGGTTCGGCCGAAAAGAGTCTTTTCAGTTTCTCAAATGCCGCTTGGCAGTCCATAGTCCACTTCAGTGGTTAGCTAGGTTTCAGTTTATGTAAGGACCAGCCACTTCAAGGAAGTGAAAACTCTTGAAACTTTGCATTTCAAAAGGAAGCTTTTATTGAGAAAGAGGTGAAAGCCAGGCAAAAGCAAAGCAGGGTCTGCTTTGGGCAATACAATAGGAATAAAAGAAGTTGGAATCCCCTCCAAACCATCCGATGTGGATTCCGCCAATATGCAGGTGTGAAAGTGACAAGCAGACTTTCTCAGGCTCTCTTTCTGAACGATGCAATCCACATGGCTTTCTCTCACTATCCATTCCCCAAAAGGTGAAAAAGTGTCTGGCCTCTAGGTGCCAGGCTAGAAGTTATAAAGCCATTAATTACATGGTATAAGATAGATAGGAAAGGTGAAAAAGTCTAAAGGAAGTATGCCCCACCTCTTCCCTCGAAGAATGGCAGATTCACAGATCTGACAGTTTATCTACCCCCTTGGTTTTTAACAGATTTGTAATTGGCAATGCTATTTGGGCAAAAGAGGGAATAAACTGCTGATAAAAGTTAGCAAACCTCAGGAAAGCTCTACAATTGCTTGTGAGTGCGGGGGGGGGAGTTCCCACTCAAGGACTGCACTGACTTTTGTGGGGTCCATTTCCACCCCCTGGTGAGAGATTCGGTACCCTAGGTAATCTATTTTATCTTGGTGAAATTCACATTTGGAGAGTTTGAGAAACAACTTACTGTATTTTTTGGAGTATAAGACACACCTTTTTGCCCCCAAAAAGAGGGTGAAAACTTGGGTGCGTCTTATGCACCGAATGTAGCCCCACCACCCACCCACCCCCACCCTTTGGCCTCTGTCTTCCAGCAATTTACCTGTTTGCAGCAAAGAGGGAAGAGCCTTTAAAGCCAAGCAAGTCACTAGCAGTTTCCCGACGTACAGCTGATTTGCCACGTGGGAAAATGAAAGTGAAACTAACTGCAAAGAGGCAAATAGCTGGGAGAGACAAGCAGATTTTTATTTTTTGCTGAACTGGATGGAAGGGGGTAAGTGAATAACTATAAATGTCTGTAGAATGTTCAAATTATTAGACTTATTTTTTAAAGAGTGTTTTATTATTGTTCTAGAGCCAGGGGTCTCCAACCTTGGCAACTTTAAGTCTTGTGGACTTCAACTCCCAGAATTAAACAGCCAGCTTTGTTAGCTTTGCTGGCTGTGGAATTCTGGGAGTTGAAGTCCACAAGTCTTAAAGTTGCCAAGGTTGGAGATCCCTGTAAATCTAGACAACTTAACAAAATAAAGAAGCTTTTTAAAATAAATGCTTGCTCTGAAGAGGCCCAGTGCTATTGTATCTTCTTTTAAATAATAGATAATAATGTATATTTCCAGAAATTTTAATTAATTTTAACAGCTCTGTACAAGTATAGTATGAAATGTAACAGTGTCCTGTTTAGTATTAGAGTTTAGTTACCTTGGAGTAGATCTATTTAAATAATTGGGAAGAGTTAGTGTGACTACATTTAAGAAAACTTTCTGGCATAATGTACATTTCTCCAATTTTTTGCTATTTCTATGGGCCAGGCACACATGCACAGAAATACACAGCAAACAGTGTATATCATCTGTGCTGTTTGCTGTTTGGCAAATTGCTTGGAGGCAGAGGCCTTTTTCCCTTGTTTTCCTCCCCCAAAACTAAGGTGCATCTTATACTTTGGTGCATCTTATACTCCGAAAAATAGGTAGTTGCCCTAAGTTTTTTCAAGACCTCCCACACCAATTTAACATGTTGAGTCTTAGTTTCAGTATAAATCAATATATCATCAAGATAAACCAAAACTCCCTTATACAAGTGCTCATGTGGCACCTGATTAATTAGCTGCATGAAAACAGCAGGAGCACCTTGGAGCCCGAATGGCAAAACCTTGAACTGAAAACATCCCAATGGACAATTAAACACTATTTTCCATTCATCTCCCTCCCGGATCCAGATCCAGTAATAAGCCTCCTGCAAGTCTAGTTTGGAAAAAATTCTCCCCTTCACCAGTTGGGCCAGTATGTCCTTCATTAGGGGTAGGGAATAGAGATTTTCCTTGCAAATAGCATTTAAATTTCTATAATCCTCACATAAGTGTAACGAGCTGTCCTTCTTCTCCCGGAACAGAACTGGGGTGACCACCTTGAGTCTCACCGATTTGATGAACCCCGCTTGATGTTTTTGTCTATAAATTGCCACAGTTCAGCCAGTTCCCAGGGAGTCATAGCGTAAAGTTTTGGCTTACGTAGTTTGGCCCCCGGTAAAATCTCGATGGCAGTCTGTAGACCTATGGGGGGGGGAGAGAAGTTCATCTGAGGCCATTTCACTGAAAACATCCATCAAATCTCGGTATTCTCTGTGGACGCCTGGTAGGGGTCCATTCGCCACAGTCGTAGCTACCTCCTCACTCTGGTATTCCAGTCTGGTGAGGTTCCTCACTCCGGATTAATTCATTATTAGGGAATTGGAGGGTCCGCTCCATCCAGTCCATCCTTGGGTTCCACTTCTTTAACCAAGTCAGTCCCAGAACTAGGGGCCCGTCCAACCATGGTATCAGAATGAAAGCAATGATTTCAGAGTGATTTGCCATCATTAGTTCAAGTGATTCAGTGGCAAAGGTGGTCAGGGCTCCCACCACAATGGACCCATCAAGTTGGTAGAATGAGACTGGAGTTTTTAGTGGCTTTAGTCGAATGCCCAGTTCCCAGACCAGAGTTGGGCTTCTTAGGCTTCTCGTGCACCTCGAATCCAGCAATGCTTTAAGTCTCACTTTTCTCCCCATTAATGGAATAAACAATTCTATAGGACCATGATGGCAAACCTATGGCATGCGTGCCAGAGGTGGCACAAAGAGCTCTCTCTGTGGGCATGTGCGCTATTGCCATCTGGTCTTTGGATTTCCGGTGCTCCAGCATGCGTGAAGACCAGCTGGCCGGCGTGCAGGTGCGCACCAGAAACCCAAAGACCAGGTGGGTGGCGTGCGCATGCGTACCAGCCAGCTGGTCTCCAGGTTTCCGGTGCTCTGGCATGTTTGCACACATGTGCGTGCACGCACGCATTCCAATTTGGGCACTCGGTGCTGAAAAGGTTTGCCATCACTGCTATCGGAGTTGTAAGGGGTTCAACAACCCCACTTACCAAAGGGTCTTCGTAGTCACTCTATGACTGATTGGGTTCCTCTCCCTGGAGCAGTCGGAGTTCCTCGCAACATAATTAATTCCGGCTGGAAATCAACAACTGCATGCGTCTTTAGGGCGGTGTCTCTTGAATGCGGTGATGGTTTTGAGGATTCCCCTCTGACCTGCTTCTCTCCTTTCTGGTTGGGCATCCTCACATGGCACTCAGCTGTGTGGTGGCCTTCCTTCCCGCAATTGAAGCAGGTGGCTGAGCACGGCGGGGCAGAGCAAGGTTTGGTTCTCTCCCTTCTCCCTTCCAGTGGGGATCTCTTCCAGGAGTTGCTTGCATGGTACTGATTTTGAGTTTGGACAATTTCAGTTTCCTCAGCCAAGACATACCAGCCATGCAGGCAGACTGGGGCTCCATGGGCAACGCAGGCATTGTACAGGTAATCATTTAAGCCATCTTTGAACCAAATTACCTCTGGCCAATCTACATGGCAAGTCAGGTCACGAAACTCTTCAATGTACTCGGCAACTGGACGGCGCCCCTGTCTGATATGCCTTATGCGGTGTCTAGCCTTGCGGTCAGCTAGGGGGTCCTCAAATCTCTGTCTCAGGGCTGTCAGGAAGCAGTTAAAGTTGCAGAGCTCTGGTGCATCTGCTTTATGGAGGCTCACCATCCAACGTGCAGCTGATCCTTCACAACACTGACTTTGGCCCCTTCTGTAGGGAGGTCCCTCCCATATTCCTCACACATGTAGGTCAGTACATGTGTGAGGAAAAATCCCAGTTGCTGGGGATTCCCGTCGAATTTGACAAATTTTCTGTTCTAAGGGTGGAAGCCTCCTCCCGTCGAGTCGTAGGCCTTGCTTTGCATTGAGAGGTCTCCTGGGCGGATCTTACATGGTGGCAATGGGTTCACCAGTAGCCCCTGCAATTTCAGTAGATGTCCCTGAGGTTGGGGATCCCCTTTGTTCATCGGTAGCCCCCTTTTGCACTCCTACCTCACCGGCAGTGCAAGCTGGGGTGCCCTGGATCTGTATGCCATGGATAGCCTCCCTCATGAGGTTCATGGATTCCCTCAGGAGTTGGTTGGACCAGTCTGGAGCTTCTTCCAGTTTGTCATCATCATAGAGGTCTCCCATCTCCTGCTTCCAACCAGGTCTGCAGCTCCCATGGGTGAGGGTGACATCCTTGGTCCTGCCACCCCAGCCTTCCTTCTTCCCAGTGCCGATGGACCACCTTGCCTGCTACTTGAGGCAATGTTCTTCTTGCTCCAGGCATTGAGGGCCTCCTCTACTTGGGTCTTGGGAGAGGGGGTTCTCCCCCAGCATTCAGCCTCATCATGGTTGCTGCCTTGGGCAGATATGGTGTGCATGGTCCCCATGATAGGGCTGTTACCTCTGTGGGTTAACCAGTTTGCAGTTCCTGCCTAATGTATTTATTTAGTGTTCTTTAGTGTTCTTTAATGTAATTAAATGTAACATTAATGTTTAATGTAAGGTCTTGGCTCTCCAAATTTTCGCAAGAAAGCAGGTCTCTTGAAACTGAAGTTGTTCCAAAAGGAGTTTTATTGAAAGGGTTGTGACAGCAAGAGGTCTAGGCAGGAACTAAATCTTCCCACTTAAAAAACAGCAATTTTTTAAAATAAGTTTTTTATTTTTTACAAACATATCAATGCATGAACAGTGTGGCACCTGAGTGTCATACATTTTAATACAAATAAAATAGTATTAATCAAATTTATTTCATTTAACAAGCTTATATAATCCTTGTAATAATACACATATTTTTATTGAATTATAATCTTTCATTATTTAATCATTCAATATTTCAATGTGTCATTTCTATGCTAATCACCCTATTCTAAGTGTCATACCTTTAAATACAAATAGAATATTATTAATCATTTATTTATTACTTTTAACAAGCTTATATAATTTTAATAATAGTACAAACATTTATGCTAAATTGAAATCTTCCTTATTTGCTTATTTTTATGTCAATCACCATATTCTGCATGGCATATATTTTAGTACAAATAAAGTATTTTTGATCATATTTGTTACATTTAATAAATATATACTGTACCTATTCATATTGAATTATAATCTTTAATTATTTATTTAATCAATAATTCGATATATTGTTTTTATGCCAGTCGCCATATTATTTAAGTATACTTAGTAATACCATCATTCAAATTCTAATTTCCCCTCTACTATTACTTCTCCTTATTATATAAAAATGTGTATTTTATTAATCCTCTCTCTAGTTTCCATCCCTATCCTAACTTTAATTATGCCACTACTATATTTAAACATATTCCCTTTTTAGCCATCATCTCTTATCCACTTTAAAGCTTTAATTGTTTGTTTCTTAGCTTGCCTCCCATATTCCTCTCTTGGATTTTTATTTCTGTCTGCTTCCACATCTTGGCTATTCATTTTAAACATTTCTCACTTCTCTGCCCTTGTCCATTGTCTAGTTTCCAAAGTATCTACTCTTACCCCTATCTCTCTTCCATAAGAATCTTCCTGGTTCTCCGGTTCCTTTTTTAATTCCCTTAGAATACTCTGCCCTTGGCTTGGGTCATCAATCCTTATTATTTATTATTATTATTATCCAACATCTTCTTAAAAACTTTCAGTGTTGGAACATTCACAACTTCTGGAGGCAAGCTGTTTCACTGATTAATTGTTCTAACTGTCAGGAAATTTTTCCTTAGTTCTAAGTTGCTTCTCTCCTTGATTAGTTTCCACCCATTGCTTCTTGTTCTACCCTCAGGTGCTTTGGAGAATAGTTTAATTTAATTTAATTTAATTTAATAGACGTTCTTATAGGCCGCCCAATCCCGTGGGACTCAGGGCGGCGTACAACAGAATAAGAAGCGTACAATAAAAACAATTATCATAATTTAAAATTAAAAGGCATAGATAAAACAATTATAAAAACAACATTCAAGGGGGGAATCTGATCTTCCTATTCACCCCGCCTGCCGGAAGAGCCAAGTTTTTATGGCTTTACGGAAGGCCAGCAGGGTGGGGATAGTCCGGATCTCTGGTGGGAGTTGGTTCCAGAGGGACGGGGCTCCCACAGAGAAGGCCCTCCCCCGTGGCCCCGCCAACCGACATTGTTTGGCCGATGGGACCCGGAGGAGGCCCTCTCTATGGGACCTAACCGGTCGTAGGGAGGTATGTGGTAGGATGCGGTCCCGAAGGTAACCTGGCCCTGAGCCATGTAGGGCTTTAAAGGTAACGACCAACACCTTAAATTGCGACCAGAGACTAATTGGCAGCCAATGCAGCTGGCGAAGAATAGGTGTTACGTGGGTGTATCTCGGTACACCCACTACAGCTCGCGCAGCTGCATTCTGTACCAGTTGGAGTCTCCGGATGCTCTTTGAGGGTAGCCCCATGTAGAGCGCATTACAGTAGTCTAGCCGTGAGGTGACAAGGGCATGAGTGACTGTGAGCAAAGCCTCCCTCTCCAAGTAAGGTCGCAATTGGTGCACAAGACGAATCTGTGCAAAGGTCCCCCTAGCCACAGCTGAAAGATGTTGCTCCAATTTTAGCTGTGGATCTAGGAGGACACCCAAATTGCGGACCTGTTCCGAGGGAGTCAATTTTTCTCCCCCGAGAACCAGGGAGGGACAGTCGACATAATCCTTGGGAGGCAAAATCCAGAGCCACTCAGTCTTGTCTGGGTTGAGCCTGAGTCTGTTCACTCCCATCCAGACCCTCACATCGTCCAGGCAGCGGCACATTACATCAACTGCTTCACTGAACTGACACGGGGTGGAGATGTACAACTGGGTATCGTCAGCATACTGCTGATACCTCACCCCGTGTCGTCGGATGATCTCCCCCAGCGGTTTCATGTAAATGTTAAACAGGATGGGCGAGAGGACCGAACCCTGTGGCACCCCGCAAACCAGGGGCCTAGGGGCCGACCTCTGCCCTCCTGTCAACACCGACTGCATCCTGTCAGAGAGGTAGGAGGAGAACCACCGTAAAACAGTGCCTCCCACTCCCACCTCCCCAAGACGACGCAGAAGGATACCATGGTCGATGGTATCGAAAGCCGCTGAGAGGTCAAGTAACACCAGGATGGAGGAATGACCCCCATCCCGTGCTCGCCAGAGATCATCCATCAGTGCGACCAAAGCAGTCTCCGTACTGTAGCCGCGCCTGAAACCCGATTGAAAGGGATCCAGATAATCAGTATCCTCCAATAGCCGCAGGAGTTGGAGCGACACCACTTTCTCTACAACTTTACCCAAGAAGGGTAAGTTGGAGACTGGACGGAAGTTCTTTAAATCCGCTGGGTCCAGGGAAGGCTTCTTGAGGAGGGGCCTCACCACCGCAGCTTTTAAGGGCTGCGGGACGGACCCCTCTCTCAAAGATGCGATCACAACAGCCTGGAGCCAGCCGCGTGTCACCTCCCTGCTGGCCGAAACCAGCCAGGAGGGACACGGGTCCAATAAACAAGTGGAGGCGCTCATCGCTCCTATGGCCTTGTCCACATCCTCAGGAGTGATAGGCTCAAACTCCTCCCAAATAACAGGACTAAGACTCACCCCTGTCATCTCGGCCTGCCCTGTCCAAATGGAGTCCAGGTCTGTCCGAATCTGAGTGATTTTATCCGCCAGGAACTGGGAAAATTCCTCAGCTCTACCCTGCAAGGGTTCTTCGCCCCCCCCTTTGCGAGGAGGGAGCGCGTCACCCTAAACAGGGCGGCTGGCCGGGAGTCGGCGGACGCAATAAGGGCGGAAAAATGTGCACATTTTGCCGCCCGTATCGCCACTAAGTAAGACTTAATGCAAGTTCTTAAAAGTGTCCGGTCAGACTCAGCTTTACTGGCTCTCCATCGTCGCTCTAGGCGTCTCTTTAGGCGCTTCATCTCCCGGAGCTCCTCAGTAAACCAAGGAGCCCTCCGGGATCCGCTGCCACGGAGAGGCCGCAAAGGCGCAATCCGATCTAAAGCCCCTGTTGCCGCCTGATTCCAGGCAGTCACTAGAGCCTCAGATGAATCGTGTACCAGGGAGTCCGGTATTTCCCCAAGTTCCCTCTGAAATCCTTCGGATTCCATTAGGCGCCTGGGGCGGAACCACTTAATCGGTCCCGCCTCCTTGCGGTGGAGGAGTGGCGCCATGAAATCCAACCTCAGAAGGAAATGACTCCCTCTTCTTTGTGGCAACCCCTGATATATTGGAACAATGCTATCATGTCTCCCCTAGCCTTCTTTTCATTAAACTAGACATACCTACTGTATTTTTCAGAGTATAAGATGCACCTTTTTACTCCCCAAAAGAAGGTGAAAACTTGGGTGTGTCTTATACACTGAATGTAGCCCGACCCAACCACCCCCACCCTTTGGCCTCTACCTCCCAACAATTTACCTCTTTGCAGCAAACAGGGCAGAGCCTGATTAGCACAAGGAAGTGATTATCTGCCTGCCAACTCTCAGCTGAGAGGCTGCAGCCACGTGGTAAAATAAAACTAACTACGGTGGCTGCAAGGAGATAAATTGCTGGGAGATAGACTTCCAGCAATGTTGGGCTGCTGAAACTGAAAGGAGGTAAGTTAATAACTATAAATGTTTGTAGAGTGTTCAAATTATTAGACTTATTTTTTAAAGACTGCTTTATTATTGTTCTAGACAACTTAACAAAATGAAGAAGCTTTTTAAAATAAATGTTTGCTCTGAAGAGGCCCAGTGCTTTTGTATCTTCTTTTAAATAGCAGAGAATGTATACTTTTAGAAAGCTACATCAAATTTAAAGATATGTAAATTCACAATTCACAAATCTTTACAATCCATCCAGCTGTTAACAAATGTCTGTTTCCACAGCCTTTTTCAATTATCTTCCTCCAAATGAAATATTATTAATTCCAACACTTAAACTTCCATATTTCTCATTCAAACTCCAAGTCTTTCTGGTCTTTGAATATTAAAGTTCATTTCAAGTTCATTCAATCCAAACAGATCCAGACAATGTCTTTTAATACAGTATCAAATTACTCACTGTTTAAATTTTTTTTCCAAACTCCAAGATAGTTTTTTCTATTCAAGGACAACAGCTGTCAAAATATCCATGAAGATGTTCCACTATTGTAATAATTCCTCCAGCCAGCAGATGGCGTTCTCCATTTTCAATCTCCCAAATCTTCCTTTCCTGTTCAATAATATTCCTCTATATAGTAAGCTTTAACAAAATATTCTCCTCCAAACTTATTTTTCAGTCACTTAAATCTCCACCAGGTTTATTATAATGCAGTTTAATAATACAATTCTCCAAATTGGGTTTTAGTTTCAGCTCCTTTACTTTCATTTCTCTATGATTTTCTCTTGCTAGATAACCACTTTTTCAGTTTCCAATCCTTTTGTTCTCCTTTCTGATCTTTAAAATGTTTTTTCCAAGCATTCAGTCAGCAAAATCACTCACCAGCTTCCATTTTTCCCCCTCTCTCTCCAGCACATAAATTTATATCTTCTTCCCAGTTGACTTCAATCTCCAAATCAATCCAGTTGTTTGTGGCTGCCGCAGCTTGGACGACAGAGTCATTTTCCATCGCCGCTGGCCGAGAGGTCTAAGTCGGCTCCCTGGGGGGTTGCCACCCCCAGCTTACCGACAGGTGCCTCTCTTGTTCCCCACCCCTCCAGGGTGGTTCTGACCTGGTTCTGACCGAACCAGGTCTCCTAGCGGCGTGGATATCGGTGTTACTCTGCGGAGCGCAGGGAACTCCGTGTCACCGTGGCATTTGGCCATGTCCCTCTATCTTGTAATGTAATCTTCAGGGGTCATTTTAATGATAATGTTTTCCTTATTATCACATTTAAATCCCAAACAATCAAATAGTTCCAAGATTTTGGGAGTATGTTGTTCTTCCTTTTGTCAGAAGTTGGCACTCTTAGATTGGATTTCAATATTAACCAGTTTTTTATTTTCCCACAATGTAAAAATAAAATTGATTTTTAAGTAGATAATTCCAGCATTTCAAAATGCCTATCCAAAACAGTGTCTATTCAGTTTAAAAGTCCAATTTTATGTATTTCAGCGATTTTCTGCCTGTTTCCCTTTAATTCTTTCCTTCAATTTTAAAGTTTTTTTAGAGTGCTCTACTTTAAAAATAATTGTGAACCTCTCTTTTCCTGGAAATTCTTTTGGGGTTACAATTTGAATAAAAATAATTCTTCTCACCGAGTTCACACACTGTTCATCAAAGTCCATGCCTGCACTATGCTTAGATGGTCATCTGCTTCCCCAGCTTCTTGGCAGGCATTTTAGACTGTCTCTTCTCCACATCGTGGCATAGAGGGGAAAAAGCCCTGGGGTTCAGCAGGAGAGCCAGCAGGAAGAGCCATGTCTTAATGGCTTTTTGGAAGGCCAGCAAGGTGGGGATGATTCGGATCTCTGGGGGAAGTTGGTTCCAGAGAACAGGGGCCCCTACAGAGAAGGCCCTCCCCCTAGGCCCTGCCAGTCGGCATTGTTTGGCTGACGGGACCTGGAGGAGACCCACTCTGTGGGACCTGACCAGTCGAAGGGAAGTATGAGGTAGAATGCGGTCCCGGAGGTAACCTGGTCCTAAGCCATGTAGGGCTTTAAAGATGATGATCAACACCTTGAATTATACCCGGAGACCAATGGGCAGCCAATGCAACTGGTGGAATATGGGTGTTACGTGGGTGTATCTTGAAACACCCACCACAGCATGCGCAGCCGCATTTTGCACCAGTTGTAGTCTCCGAATACTCTTCGAGGGTAGCCCCATGTAGAGCGCATTACAGTAGTCCAATCGGGAGGTGACAAGGGCGTGAGTGACCGTGAGTAGAGCCTCCTTCTCCAAGTATGGTCACAATTGGTGCACCAGGTGAACCTGTGCAAAAGCCCCCCTAGCCACAGCTGTAAGGTGTTGGTCTAATTTTAGCTGTGGCTCTAGGAGGACTCCCAAATTGTGAACCCGTTCCGAGGGAGTTAATTTTTCTCCCTCAAGAACCAAGGAGGGACAGTCAACATGGTCCTTAGGAGGCAATATCCAGAGCCACTCAGTCTTGTCGGGGTTGAGTTTGAGTCTGTTTCTCCCCATCCAGATCCTAACATCATCCAAGCATCGGCACATTACATCGACTGCCTCCCTGAATTGAGACGGGGTGGTGATTTACAGCTGGGTGTCATCAGCGTACTGTTGAAAACTCACCCCGTGTCTACGGATGTTGTTCTTTCTTTTGTCAGCAGGTGGCACTCTTAGATTGGATTTCAATATTAACCATTTTTTTTATTTTCCCACAATGTAAAAATAACATTGATTTTTAAGTAGATAATTGCAAACCAAACCCCTCCCACAGTAAGCAATGCAGGAAATAGAAACAGAAACTTCATATAGAGATCTCTCCAAGCAGGAAATTGTAACAGAAACTTCATATAGAATGCCAGAATGCCAGCGTCCCAATAGAAACATATGGGACCTGACAGGTATATGTTTTATTATTGGTATCATTTTAATTATTGATTGGGAACCACCCATACCGTATTTTTCGGAGTATAAGACGCACCGGAGTATAAGACGCACCTTAGTTTTGGGGGAGGAAAACAAGGAAAAAAGGCCTCTGCCTCCCAGCAATCTGCCAAACAGCAAACAGCAAACAGCACAGATGATATACACTGTTTGCTGTGTATTTCTGTGCATGTGTGCTTGACCGATAGAAATAGCAAAGAATTGGAGAAATGTACATTATGGCAGTATATTAATCCCAGAAAGTTTTCTTAAATGTAATCACACTAACTCCTCCCAATTATTTAAATAGATCTACTCCAAACATGACTAGTCAGGGTTTCTCAGCTGCCTTCTTTTAATACTAATACTTAATACTAATACTTAATACTAAAACAGGACATTTCAGATTATACTTTTACAGATCTTTAAAATTGATGTGGCTTTCTGGAAGTATTCTCTGCTATTTAAAAGAAGATACAATAGCACTGGGCCTCTTCAGAGCAAGCATTTATTTTAAAAAGCTTTTTCATTTTGTTAAGTTGTCTAGAACAATAATAAAGCAGTCTTTAAAAAATAAGTCTAATAATTTGAACACTCTACAAACATTTAACAAAATAACATATTAACAGAATCTGCCTCTACCTAGGATAGAACTCACAACCTCCTGATTGTGAGGCAAGAGCTCTAGCTCTGAGCCATAGCAGCTATAGCTTGCCTCCATTTGATTTCAGCAGCCTAATATTGCCAGCAGTTTATCTCCCAGCATTTTGTCTCATTACAGCCACCGTAGTTAGTTTCATTTTACCACATGGCTTGC
Source organism: Diadophis punctatus similis (assembly GCA_023053685.1). Lineage (NCBI taxonomy): Eukaryota > Metazoa > Chordata > Lepidosauria > Squamata > Dipsadidae > Diadophis > Diadophis punctatus. The sequence continues at coordinate 23,514,975 of JALIGW010000008.1, forward strand.
AAGCCTGTCAGCTGTAGATCGGGAGGCAGTTTATCTCTTCTTGTGCTCTTGTGCTTTGCCCTGTTTGCTGCAAAGAGGTAAATTGCTGGCAGGCAGAGGCCAAAGGGTGGGGGTGGCTGGGTGGGGCTGCATTCGGTGTATAAGATGCACCCAGGTTTTTACCCTCTTTTTGAGGGTAAAAAGGTGCGTCTTATACTCCGAAAAATACGGTAATTTGATATTAGATGGGCAGCCGTATAAACATTTAAAAATACTATAAGCAACAACAGAAAGGAAATGGATGTTTAAGCTAAACATCAACAACATTCATCCACCCAGACTCACACATCGGAGCTCATTCAATAACTCAAATACAATACAATTTTCTGAAGTTCTAAATCTACCCAGAAGTCCAACATGTACAAACACATGCACAGATTGAAAAACAGACATTAAAGTTCAGCAACCCAACCCAACTAATTAAGTCAGAATGATATGCCTTTCATAGAATTTGCAATTCAATGGGTTTTTTTAAAAAAAATGTACAGATGGGAGGCCTTTAATTTACACCAGGGGTGTCAAACTGGTGCATCCCCCTGTAACCCATTTTGGCAGGCAGAGTGCTGCAGGAGACAATCCAAGCCAAAAATGGGGTGTAGGGGGGCCCCCGCAGCCCCCACACCCTGTTTTCGCTGGCAGAATGCTGCAGGAGGCTGTCTAGGCTGAAAATGGGGTGCGGGGCCCAAGCGCCTCCCCTGCACCCCATTTTGGCTGCCGGAGGCACCGCAGGCCAGTCCTTGCTATTTCTGGATCCTGCCCATGGCCCTTGAGTTTGATATCCCTGGTCTACACTATGACTCTTAGGTAGTGTCACTGAGAAATTTAACCCTTAGATTTCTACTGGAAATCCAAAACTTTTGTATGCACAGAGATGGAAAAACTCGCAGGTCTCCGCAAGAGAAGAATGGATAGTGAAATTAATGGAATTGGCTGAGCTGGCAGAACGAATGAACTTCAGATTCTACCTGACTTCTCTGCAATCACTTTCTCTCAGTAAAAGTTATTTTGATAAATAATTGTTTCAAGAGTCATGCTTTCCTGAGAGGATAAGTGCGTACTGACTGATGTGTGCTGAATTTGGTGTACCAATGCAAGGGAAGCCCCTTTCCACCATTCCTAAAGAATACAGAGGTCTGATGGATGTGTTTAGCAAAAAGGGGTTGGATGAACTTCCTCCCACTGGCCCACAGACTGTGCCATTGAAATCGTGCTGGGGGCAAAGCTAACAAAACCGAAACTATACTCAATGACCTCTAGCGAATTGGAAGAAAGGCACTTAATTCATTGATGAAAACCTAGCTCGTGGATTTATTCAACTGGCATGACCACAGGTGGTGGCCCCAGTCTTATTCAGGGAGAAAAAAGAGGGGACTTTGCATCTCTATATTGACTATCATGATCTGAACGCAGTATGCATGTCAAATGTGTACCCCCTCCCTCTGATGGGCATGCTAGCCTGTTTAGCAAAAGGGAATTTTTTCACCAAGCTGGACTTCCGGGAAGTGTATTACCATGTTAGAATCAGGGAGGGGGACAAATGGAAGACCACTTTCAACTGCCCACTAGGTTGTTTCCAGTTTAAAGTGCTTCCTTTTGGATTACAAGGAGTCCCTGCAGTCTTCATGCAACTCATTATTGAAGTACTACATGAACACATATATAAAGGGGTGCTGGTGTATTTGGGTGACATTTTAATTTATACTAAAACCAAAGAGAAACATGTGAGGTTGGTTTGAGTGGTCCTTAAGAAGCTTTGTTCTGCTAAGCTCTTTGCCAAATTTTCCAAGTGTTTCCAAGAATTTTCCAATTCCACCAGGACAAGATAGATTATCTCCCATAAAGGAATTGAAATGGACTCCAAAAGGAGTAGGGCAGTGCTGGAATGGGCTCTGTCCCGTATGAGGAAGTAGTTACAAAGCTTCCAAGGATTCTAACTTTTACAGGCAATTTATCCCATCTTTTGCCCAAATAACCATGCTCATCACAAATTTGCTAAAAACAAAAGGGGGAAACAAACCAAACCCTTGAAATGGACAGTGGAATGTCAAGCCATGTTCGAAGAACTTAAGCCACTTTTTGTGGCCAAGCTGGTGCTGAAACACCCAGACCCTGACAAATATTTCATCATACAAACTGACACCTGTGATATCACAGAGAATGAGAACGGGCAGTTACAACCATGTACGTATACCTCAAAGAAACTGTCAGAAACTGAGCAATGCTGGGCATATAGGAGAAGGAGGCTTACAACATAAGATAGGCACTCCTCTCCTGGAGACACTTTTTAGAAGGAAGAAAAATCCCTTTCCAGGTATGGACTGATCACAAAAACATGGAAGCACTAAAAACCCCTCATAAACTTTCCCCTTAACAAGCATGTTGGATGCAACACTTTTAGTGCTTTGATTTCACTTTATGCTACATCCTGGAGGGAAAGAATTTCCTGGCTGATGCCCTATCACGGATGCCACAATACAATTGCTCCAAAGCAGAAATAATCAAACCAGTGCTCCCATCGCGTCAGCTTGCAGCCCAAGTGACCACCAAACCACAGCAGAAAGAAAAGCTGCCAATTAGCAGCAATATGGCCTCCACCCTAAAAAAGACACTAACAGATGATGAATGGTTCTATAATCACAGTAATGTCTGCTCCATCCAGGATGGACAGGCTTAGTTGGGAGCAAAACTGTATGTGCCAACTAGCCAAAGGCTCCTGATTATGAAGACATGCCATGATTCAAAAGCAGCCAGACATTTCAGATTTGTAAAGAAATTGCATTTAATAAAATAATAATTCTTGTGGCCCTCCCTTTAAAAAGACATTGAAAGCTATGTGTCCAGTTGCCCTGTGTGTGCATCTGCTAAGCAGAGACAGGATAGAATATTGGGACTCCTTCAGAGTGTAGCCAAGCCTTCAGCACCCTGGAGAGAGATCTCTAAGAACTTTATTGTAGAACTCCCCAAAAGTGCGGGGAACGCAGTAATCTGGGTGGTGACGGACCAATTTTCAAAACAAGTGCACTTTGTCCCATGCAAAAAAAAAAAAAAATCCATGGCGTGGGGACTCACTAAGCTGTTTTTACTTCACATCTCCCAGCTACATTGAGCACCCCAATGCATAATATCAAATGGGGATTTCAATTCACCTGTAAGCTCTGGAGAGCTTTTTTGGACTTACCATATTTTTCGGAGTATAAGACGCACCTTTTTCCTCCCTAAAAGTGGCTGAAAATTTGGGTGCGTCTTATACTCTGAATGTAGCTTTTTCAAAGCTTTTTTTCCAGCCCTAACTAGGTGCTAACGATCTTCCCAGCTCTTACCTTGCAGGCTTTTTCATTGTTACTCTCTCCAAAGAATGTTTTTCCAGCCCTAATTCTTTGCAGAATTTTTTTCATTGCTCTACTTGCTCCGAATAAGTTTTTTTCTAGCCCTAACCAGATGCTAACTATCTTATCCAGCTCTTACCGGCTTGCAGGCTCTTTCATTGTTACTCTCTCAGAAGAAGGTTTTTTTAAGTACTAACCAGGGGATAAAATAATGTGCTAAAGCTGCTCCAAATAAGTTTTTTTCTAGCCCTAACCAGGTGCTAACGATCTTCCCAGTTCTTACTGGCTTGCAGGCTCTTTCATTGTTACTCTCTCAGAAGAATGTTTTTCCAACCCTAAGTCTTTGCAGGTTTTTTTTTCATTGCTCTACTTGCTCTGAATAAGTTTTTTTCTAGCCCTAACCAGGTGCTAACTATCTTCCCAGCTCTTACTGGCTTGCAGGTTCTTTCATTGTTACTCTCTCAGAAGAAGGTTTTTTAAAGTCCTAACCAGGGGATAAAATAATGTGCTGAAGCTGACCAGACTAAGGATGCTAGCCAGATGAATACCTGGTAGGCAGACTGTTTTCCCCTATTTTCCTCCCCCAAAACTAAGATGCGTCTTATACTCCGGTGCGTCTTATACTCCGAAAAATACGGTATTAGGTACTGACCAGGGACTTAGTTCTAGTCACCACCCACAAATGAATGGGGTGTGTGAATGAGCGAACTCAGTTCTGGAATAGTACCTTTGGTGTTTCATTAACTATCAACAAGACAACTGGATAGACTTTTTACCATTTGCAGAAGTGGCTTACAACAATTCTGTACATAGCAGTACTGGTTTCACCCTTTTCCGAGTTATAATTGGTCAAGATTTCAAGGCTATGCCTGAGTTACCCACCGAGGACCAAGTGATCCCCTCACTGAAAGATTGGATTGGTAAGTTACAGAATACCTGGCTGGTTATACATAAAGCACTCACTAAGGCTAGAGAGGCTTATAAATGTCAAGTGGACAAGGAAAGAATTGAGCCAAAGAAGTTTAATGTGGGGAATCAAGTGTACCTTTCCACACAATATTTACAGTAATTGAAACCTTCTAAGAAGTTGGGACCCAAATTTGTTGGACCTTTCCTGATTAAATGCATCATTAATAAGCTAGAAAAAAGCAGGATAGACACAACCAGATGGATTAACAATTGGCTGACCAACCATACCCAGAGAGTAGTCCTCAATGTCTCGAAGTCCACATGGAGAGAAGTAAGCAGTGGGGTACCACAAGGTTCCGTCCTAGGCCCAGTACTCTTTAATATCTTCATAAATGACCTAGATGAGGGAATAGCAGGAGAACTAACCAAATTTGCAGATGACACCAAGCTGGCGGGAGTAGCAAACACCCCAGAGGACAGACTCAAAATCCAGAGGGACCTCGACAGACTCGAACCCTGGGCCCAAACCAATAAAATGAAATTTAACACGGAGAAAAGCAAAATTCTGCACCCAGGTAAGAAGAATCAAAAATACACATACAAACTGTGTGAAACCACACTCAATAGCAGCGGTTGCGAGAGGGATCTTGGAGTCTTGGTAGACAGCCAACTAAATATGAGTCAGCAATGTGCAGCAGCAGCCAAAAAGGCCAACGCAGTCCTGAGCTGCATAAATAGAGGGATACAATCAAGGACCAGAGAGGTACTAGTACCACTCTATAAAGCCTTGGTCAGACCACACCTAGAGTACTGCATCCAGTTTTGGTCACCACACTACAAAAAAGACATTGAAACTCTAGAGAAAGTGCAGAAGAGAGCAACCAGGATGACAAAGGGTCTGGAAAATAAAACATACAAAGAGCGGTTGCAGGAACTGAGCTTGGCCAGTCTGGCGAAGAGAAGGACCAGGGGTGACATGATAGCAGTGTTCCAATACTTGAGGGGATGCCACAGAGAGGAGGGGGTCAGGCTGTTCTCTATGGCACCAGAAAGCCAAACAAGGAATAACGGATGGAAGTTGACCAAGGAGAGATTCAACCTGGAAGTGAGGAGAAACTTTCTGACGGTGAGAGCGACCAACCAGTGGAACAGCTTGCCAGCGGAGGTCGTGAGAGCCCCAACACTTGCGACCTTCAAGGAGAGACTGGACTGCCATCTGTCTCAAATGGTGTAGGAACTCCTGCTTGAGCAGGGGGTTGGACTAGATGACCTACAAGGTCCCTTCCAACTCTAATAATAAATCTAAATCTAACCCTGTTACAGTAAAGTTAGACCTACCCAAGTTCCTTCATAAGGTCCACCCCATTTTTCACTGTAGCCTGTTGAAACCTGAGGTGTCTTCTCCCTTTAGATGAATTCCTCCCTCTGTTCCCAAACCATTTATGGTGCAAGGTGAACAACATTTTGAAGTTAAGGAAATTTTAGACTCCCATAAACATCGAGGGAACCTCCAATACCTTGTGGCATGGAAAGATTTTCCTGCCACCCAAAATGAATGGGTTAACCATTGCCATGTTAGAGCCCCTAAATTAACCAAACAGTTTCACAACCAATATCCTGATAAACTAAATGAAACAAATGTTTTCCTTTTCTTTCCTATTTATTATGTTATGTGCTACAGATATAAGCCATTCTTCTTTTGGGGAGGGGGCAATATGTCAGGTCCCCTGCTGGGACACTGCCATTCCAATGGAGGATGGGGAAGGAGCTTATTGGGGTTGCATTCTTTGCATGCTTTTGCTTTTGCTGTAACTGCATGGGATTTTGGGAGGGAGGTTTCTTGAAAACAGATGGATTTCCTCCCAGCCGATTCCAGCCTGACACCAAAGTCGCTGTGTTCTCGGGATGAACCGCTATCAAGCTAATGCCTTGGATTTCTCAAAACACTTATGCAGAATTGTGTTGGCTACTGGTGGACTGGTGAAGGGAGGTGGGGTTGAATTGGGAAGATTGGCTTAATGCTTTGCACAGGAACTTCAGATTCTGCCTGACTTCTCTGAAATCACTTTTTCTCAGAAGAGTTCCTTTTGATAACTAATTGTTTCAAGAGTCATGCTTTCCTGAGGGGATAGCTGAGGCAGGTCCTTACAGTCACAGAGCGATCAGACAAAGTTTTTACAGACTCCCCAAAATGTACTTATAACTCAGTTCTGATGTCCCAATGGCTGGCCCTACTTCATGGTCTCCTGATCGCATTTTGGGTGCTTGGCATTTGCATACATTTATTTCCTTCCCGGAGGGCCATCCTCGGGAGCGATCAGCTGGCGAGCAACTTGTCAGCGCAGGCATTGGCAGTCCTGCCGCTGCAACCTCACCCATCACTCTGGTCACCTTCTCCACTGTGTGTTACTCCATGGCCTTCCCACCTCCCCCCAGGTATGGTGATCCCCAAATCGGGGCTCAACAGGTGGCTCTACCCTACCAGGACCACACCTGGAAGATAGGAGACATAAGGGTTAGGCATGGCACCCTGACATGTATCCCCCCTGGTTTCTGGGGATAGTTCCTGTGGAATCTAGGAAGCAATCGTGTGACCCTCACATCCCGGTCCACCATCCATGAGGCATCAGTGGTGGGGTATCCTTTCCACTGTACCCGGTACTGCAGTTTACCCCTATGAAGGCACGAATCTAATACTCGGTCTATTTTGTACTGGTCCCCCCCTTCAAGATCTGGTGGCTGGGGAAGGGGGCAGATATTGGAGTCTTCCACAGGAGGCGCCTGTGGAACATGGGGTGCACCTTCCCCAGCAAGGGTGGAAGTTTCAGTTATATGGTTACGGGATTGACTACCTGTACATTTGGGAAAGGCCCCAGGTATTTCGGGCCCAGTTTCTTGCAAGGCACTTTCAATTTGAGATATTTAGTTGAGAGGTACACCTGGTCTCCCACCCGAAAAGGCTTGTGGGAAGCCCGTCAGCCTGAGCCTTATGGGTCTTGGCACTTTGTCTTCTTGGTTGTCCATGGCAGTCTCGGGAGTCTTTTCCAACATCAAAGATCAAAAGAGTTAATACTTTCCGTATCTTGCTTCTTTAAAACAACTTTTGCTGCTCTTTCAACTTTTGCTTCTTTAAAGTGCACAGAGAATACCATTATTTGCACTATTCTGATTCCTGTAGGCATAGACACATCATAGCATCTCAATATCTTTTCCATGTTTTTTTAATGGTTGATTACAAAAGGCAGAAACTATCTACCTCTTTGATATTTTCATTATCAGTTCTGAGGCTGGTTGTTGTACTTATTGACAGTTTGGTCTTCTTTGTATTTAAGTTTAGTCTATTCTTTTCACTATGCTCCTTGATTGTATAAGCAGGTCTAGCAGATCTTTTGCATTTTTGGCTAATGGAATAGCATCATCAATATAGCACAGAATATTGATATTTCTGTCAACCCTGAAGTTGGCTGAACTATGGCCATTTTCTTTTTTGTAGTTTCTAGGGAGGTTTCTTTTCTCACTGCTTCAGGGCTGACACAGCCTGGAGTGATGGGGCCAGGGAGGGGGGTGTAGAGATTATCTGGGCTGTTGTAGCCTAAATAAAATTGTTTCCCCTGGGAATCAAGGACATTCGTGCAGGTGTCTGCAGGGAGGACATTGAGGTCATCTTGCAACTGATTGGACCATGTGACTGATTGGACCATGTGACTGAGACTGGGGGGAAGTGAGGAAGTTTTACTTTTAATTGGGGGGAAACTGGCACCAACTCAGAGCTGGTTTTCCACCAAGAATATGCCAATTTTCATACACAAGTTCATAAAACATACATACAACTTTGAAGATGATCACTGAAATCTTTTAATATATCACAATAAATTGAATTATTTGATATACAATTTTTCAAGGAGGATTGGTAGACTTTTGACCCTGGTGTAACTAATTATTTACATAAAAGTTCTCTAAATAACATTCTTCCTATAGCTTCTGCTTTAGAGTGTTGTTATTAATGATAAAGCCTCCTCCCTCTATGCACTCGTATTGAAATCAAGATAGCACATCATCACTGTTAGAAGAGTATAGCACCATGGATAAAAACTGAGTTTTTTTTAAGTCAGCTGATCACTGACTCCTACAGAGTATGACCTCTAGCAGAAATGACAATAATAAGCCCATCTTTGAGTCACATAAAAATAATTGTCTATCTTAGAATAAAATGAGATTAATAAAAGCATCACACAATGCCAATTCACCTTAACAAGGGCCTTTGACCTCTTTTCTTCCCTAAGGAATTATATATCTTTGCCGGATTCTAGAATGCCTTTCCTTCCCAGATGTTCATATTATTTTCATCTTATTAACTGGCTTTAGTCCAGTCTCTAATCCCTGTTAAACAGTAAAAAGACAGCCAAAATCCATGTGGAGTTCTAATAAAAATGAGACATAAAGCTGTGTGCATTAAAAGCAGAGATGATACTGCAGACCAGCCTTCCCCAGCCTAGCATCCTCCAGATGTTTTGAACTTTAAAGTTCCTTATCCCAAGCAGCACATTTAGCTTGAGAAAGACTGGTTGGTAGACTTATCTTTTCTTTGCAGGAAGAACTGACTTTTTGGAAATTAAACATCTGAAAGGAAAAAAGACTCAAACTAAATTATCTAATCTCATCAGTGGAAAACATAGGCAAACCTAAGTATAGGATAGAACATTATATGCATTAAAAATACTATGGAAAGACATTTGGTTTTTGGTACAGAGCTCATCAGGCAACAAAGTTTGTTCTAATATTGATTTATATAATGGATTTTGCCAAACTCCAGAATTTCCTATTATTTAAACAATGCAGAACGGGGCGTTGTTTCTTCCTGAACGCCCCTTCTCGTAGGGCAGAGCTAGCCTCCAAGATTGGGATGATACAATCCATCAGCCAATCAGGACTGAGTCTGACTCTATAAAAACTGTGCTGCTCATGTGCACCCCCTCTTGAGATGAAGGACGAAGTCAGACCCAATGTGTCAATTCCTCAACGAACTTTATTAACAGCAGGTACGAACGTAAGATAACCATAATACCCAGGGAGGGACTTGGAGGCTAGCTCCGCCCTACAAGAAGGGGCGTTCAGGAAGAAACAACGCCCCGTTCTCCATAGTGGGCAGAGCTAGCCTCCAAGATTGGGACATGCCAAAGCAGTAATCCCCTTGGGCGGGAGTCAAGGCAACTCGGCCAGCCCAGAATCAGCCACAACAGCTTGTAACAAACGCCGGCCGAATGCCGCGTCCCTAGCCGCATAAACGTCCAACTTGTAATGCCGGACAAACGGCAAAGGCGAAGACCAAGTCGCTGCATGGCACACCTCCTCAATGGACGCATTGGTTGCCCATGCCGCTGTAGTGGCCGCACTACGCGTGGAATGTGCCGTCAGCCTCGGCAGTCGCGGAAGGTCCTGCTGATCGTAGGCGAAAGCTATCACCGCACGAATCCAGCGACCGATCACCATGGAAGAAGCCTTCCTACCCATTGATGTGGGATGGAAGCCCATGAAGAGTGCCTCGGAAAGCCGAAAGGAAGAGGTGCATGACACGTACACCTCAACAGCCCGTCGTACATTGAGAAGGATGGCCTGCTGGTCCGCCGACTGGGCGTCCGCCAAGGAACGTAGGACCAGTTCCTGCGCCCTGTGGAAGTACGTATTGACCTTAGGGAAAAATCCCGGATCGAGACGGAGGAAGATACACAGATCCGGGCGAACGGAGAATGCGGCCAGCTCGGAAATGCATCATGCCGATGTGATTGCCATGAGAAATGCGACTTTCATGGTCAACAGTCGCAGCGGCACGGTGGACAATGGCTCATATGGAGCCGTGGTAAAAGACTGAAGTACCGTCTGTAAGTCCCAAGTCGGATATCGATGCACCACTGGCGGTGAGATGCTGGTTGCCGCCTTGAGAAACCGCCTTACGAGAGTATGTCCCAAAAGCTGCTCGGTTGTCGGGCACGATAAAACCGTTGACAGGGCAGCCAACTGGCGGCGCAAGGTGTTGGGTGCAAGACCCCTGTCCAGGCCAGCTTGTAAGAATTGTAACACGTTGATAATTGTGAGATCGACGGGGGACACCGAAGCGCGCGAGCACCAGTCGCAGAATGTCCTCCAAGTGGAGGCGTAAATGCGCATCGTGGAAGCTCTGCGGGAGAACAGCAATGTTTGGATTATGTTTGGACAGGGCAAGCCGAGATGACAGGGGCGAGTCTTAGTCCTGTTATATGGGACGAGTTTGAGCCTGTCACTCCTGAGGATGTGGACAAGGCCATAGGAGCGATGAGCGCCTCCACCTGTTTATTGGACCCGTGCCCCTCCTGGCTGGTCTCTGCCAGCAGGGAGGTGTCACGCGGCTGGCTCCAGGCGGTTGTGATCGCTTCTTTGAGAGAGGGATCCATCCCACAGCCTTTAAAAGCTGCGGTGGTGAGGCCCCTCCTCAAGAAGCCTTCCCTGGACCCAGCGGATTTAAAAAACTTCCGTCCAGTCTCCAACTTACCCTTTTTGGGTAAAGTTGTTGAGAAGGTGGTGTCGCTCCAACTCCTGCGGCTATTGGAGGATACTGATTATCTGGATCCCTTTCAATCGGGTTTCAGGCGCGGCTACAGTACGGAGACTGCTTTGGTCGCGCTGATGGATGATCTCTGGCGAGCCCGGGATGGGGGTTATTCCTCCATCCTGGTGTTACTTGACCTCTCAGCGGCTTTCGATACCATTGACCATGGTATCCTTCTGCGTCGTCTTGGGGAGATGGGAGTGGGAGGCACTGTTTTACGGTGGTTCTCCTCCTACCTCTCTGACAGGACGCAGTCGGTGTTGACAGGAGGACAGAGGTCGGCCCCTAGGCCCCTGGTTTGCGGGGTGCCACAGGGCTCGGTCCTCTCGCCCATCCTGTTTAACATTTACATGAAACCGCTGGGTGAGATCATCCGACGACATGGGGTGAGGTATCAGCAGTATGCTGATGATACCCAGTTGTACATCTCCACCCCGTGTCAATTCAGTGAAGCAGTTGATGTAATGTGCCGCTGCCTGGACGATGTGAGGGTCTGGATGGGAGTGAACAGACTCAGGCTCAACCCAGACAAGACTGAGTGGCTCTGGATATTGCCTCCCAAGGACCATGTCGACTGCCCCTCCTTGGTCCTTGGGGGAGAAAAATTGACTCCCTCAGAACAGGTTCGCAATTTGGGTGTCCTCCTAGACCCACAGCTAAAATTGGATCAAACACTTTCAGCTGTGGCTAGGGGGACCTTTGCACAGATCCGTCTCGTGCACCAATTGCGACCCTACTTGGAGAGGGAGGCTTTGCTCACAGTCACTCATGCCCTTGTCACCTCACGGCTAGACTACTGTGACGGGCTCTACATGGGGCTACCCTTGAAGAGCATCCGGAGACTGCAACTGGTACAGAATGCAGCTGCGCGAGCTGTAGTGGGTGTACCGAGATACACCCACGTAACACCTATCCTCCGCCACCTGCATTGGTTGCCAATTAGTCTCCGGTTGCAATTCAAGGTGTTGGTTTTGACCTTTAAAGCCCTACATGGCTCAGGGCCAGGTTACCTATGGGACCGCATCCTACCACATACCTCCCTAAGACCGGTTAGGTCCCACAGAGAGGGCCTCCTCCGGGTCCCATCGGCCAAACAATGTCGGTTGGTGGGGCCACGGGGGAGGGCCTTCTCTGTGGGAGCCCTGTCCCTCTGGAACCAACTTCCACCAGAGATCCGGACCATCCCCACCCTGCTGGCCTTCCGTAAAGCCTTAAAAACATGGCTCTTCCGGCAGATGGGGTGAATAGGATAATCAGATTCCCCCCTGAATGTTGCGTTTATTATGTTTCTTTTTTCTTTAATTATATTTTTAATTCTATTTTTAACTTAAATTATGATTATCATTTTTAAAATGTACGTTTCTTATTTATGTTGTACGCCGCCCTGAGTCCCACGGGATTGGGCAGCCTATAAGAGCGTCTAAATAAAATAAATAAAAATAAATGTTCTCTGGGACCCCGCGGAGCTGTAGGGTACACCGCTCAAGTGCCAGGCGGTCAGTTGGTACCAGCATGGATCTGGATGCCGCAATGACCCCTGGGAGAGCGATGACTCTGTCGGTGGGATCCGCCAGGGTGGAGCGACGGACAGCGATTTCAGATCCACAAACCAGGGCCGCCTCGGCCAATGGGGCGCCAGTAGGATCACCTCCGCGCCCTCATCCAAGACTTTGCGAATGACTCGAGGGATCAAAGGCAGAGGCGGGAAGGCGTAGAGTAGGCCCCTGGGCCAAGGACACCGGAGGGCATCCACGCCTTCTGCTCCCTGAGACCGGTAGCGACAGAAGTACCATGGGAGCTTCGTGTTCCTCGGGGTGGCGAAGAGATCGACGATTGGGCGGCCGAACCTGCTCGTGAGTTCCCGGAACAGCTCCTGGTGGAGACTCCACTCTGCAGGGTCCACCTCGTTGCGACTGAGCCAGTCCGCCGTGCGATTCGACACCCCCGAAATGTGTTCCGCCCGAATGGAAAGAAGATGACGCTCCGCCCAGAGGCCCAAGGACCTGGCCTCTGACATCAGATGGCGGGAGACCATGCCCCCCTGTCGGTTGACATTGGCCTTCGCCGTGATGTTGTCAGTCAGCAGTAGCACATGTTGTCCCTCCAAAACATGCTGGAACCGTTGGAGCACCAGAAAGACCGCCTTCAACTCCAGGTGGTTGATGGTGAGAGAGGCCTCCGTCTGGGACCAGGTACCCTGGGCCACCTGCGACAGTGTGTGAGCCCCCCAGCCCTGAAGGCTGGCGTCGGTGGTTACCGTGACCCTGGGTGGTTCTAGAAATGGGCCGCCATTGGAGATAGCCGGGGAGCACCACCACTGCAGGGACCGGCAGACGGCTGTCGGGAGACTGACCTGGATCGACGAGTTGCTCTGGCGTTTGTGCTGAAAAGGCAACATAAACCATTGTAGATCTCTGGAGTGTAGCTGGGCCCAGGGTGTGATGTGTATGGCCAAAACCATCTTGCCCAGGAGTGAGGACAGCAGGTTCAACGGGACCCGGTGTTGCCCAAGAACCTGACAAACGAGGTCGGTCAGGCCGTCCTGTCGCTCCTGGGAAAGATACACTCTGCACTCCAGAGAATCAATGACCGATCCCAAATGGGTGATTGTAGTGGCGGGGGTCAACTGGCTCTTCTCGAAATTAACCGAGAAGCCGTGGGCCGCGAGGGCCTCCAGGGTAACCTGAATGTCAACCTCAGCCTGTGACCATGAGGACGATTGGATGAGAATATCATCCAAGTAGCATTGGATTCTAATTGGACGGGACCGCAGGTCGGCAGCGAGGGCTGCCAGGACCTTAGTGAATACCCGTGGGGCGGATGATAGCCCAAACGGGAGAGCGGTGTACTGGTAGTGGTCAGTCCGATAACAAAAATGAAGAAACTGTTGGTGGACGGGCCGGATAGGGACATGGAGGTAAGCCTCGGTGAGGTCGATGGATGCCATGAAATCCCCTTCCCGAATCCCGCCAAGAATGGACTGCAACGTGTGCATCTTAAATTTTTTATATTTCAGATATTTATTGAGACGCTTAAGGTTTAGGTCGGCTCTCCACCCACCTGAGGACTTTTCCACGAGAAACAGTATGGAATAGAAGCCCTGACCCCGCTGGTCCTCCGGCACCCGCTTGATGGCATCAATGTCCAGAAGGTGCTGGATGGCGGTCAGCATGAGCGACCGTTTCCGGTGATTAGAGGACTGGGGGCACCTCAGAAAAAATCCCGGGGGGGTGGAGATGAAATCCAGGGCGAGACCCGATGTTACGGTCTCGCGAACCCAAGCACCGGTGGTAGTGTCCTCCCATTGCCTGGCAAAGAAGTGCAGGCGACCCCCAATGGGAGGACCGGGTTCATCTATTTGTAGCAGCGGTAGGGGCGATCACCTGCCCCCTGAAAAGGCCGCTTGGTGTTATCCCTGCGCCTATCTTGCCCCTGGTTCTGCCTCCCGCCGTATCGGTTTCTGCCCTGATTATAGGAGGGGGCCCGGTAGGGTTGCTGGGGAACAGCAGGCGTTGTGGGAGCAGTAGTAGTGGCGGCTTTGTTCTGCCCTTTGCGGGTGCAGTTGGGCAGAATCTTTCTCTTATCCTTCGATTCCACCAGATATGGCTCCAAGGCGTCCCCGAAGAGGGACTGACCCTTAACAGGCGCGATGGTGAAGCACCATTTATGACGGGTATCCGCCGGCCAACTCCGAAGCCAGTGCATCCAGCGCGCCATGACGGATGCCCCCATGGATCTGGCCACAAAGTGGGCCACCTTAAGAGTCGCATCTGAAGTAAATTGAGATGCCGCCATCAATTTGTTAATATCTTGCCTGGCCTGGACATCCGACGGTGGAAGGTGGTCCTGGAGCGTGTTAAGCCAGCGAATGGATGTCCGGCAAAAAAATGAAGCGGTTGCAGAGGCCTTAAGCGCCCAGGCAGCCGCCTGGTGCGCACGTTGGAAGGCCTGTTCTGTATGTTGGTCTTCGGGCTGTAGAAGCTCCTCCAAATCCCCCGGCATCTGGGCCATGGTGTATAGTGCCTTAATCAGAGGATCGACCGGCAGGACTGGAAGATGGTCAGCCAAGGCTTGGGCGACGTTGAAATACCTCTTATCTAGAGAAGATGGTACGGCGCCAGCTTGTGGGGTCTGCCACTGCTTGACCACAGAGTCCACGAACAGCCTGGGGGCCGGAATGATCTCGGCCTGGGAAGTGGCTTCCTCGAAGAGAGGGTCCGCCTCCTCATCTGCCGGCTGTTGTGCTGCGGCTGGAGCAATTTTGGCCGCGGCTCGTGCCTTGTGTAGCAGCGATTTGAAATGGTTGGGGTTAAACAGGCCCGTGGTGACCAGAGCCTCTGGAGCCAGGTCCTCATCTTCCGAGAAGTCGAGCTCCTGAGCCCGATCCTCTGTGTCTTGGAGAGAACCCGGGGACTCCAGGGAAGACTCCAACCCCCCTTCCGCCAGTTGGCGACCCGCCGCTGGAGTAGCGGGTCGTGGGGTGTGGTCAGAGCGAGAGGTCCTGCCCGAGGCCGGAGTGGAGGCGGTTGCGCGCTTAAGCCCCACCTCGATCCCTTTTTCAATGGTGGCCTGGATCAGGGATTGGACCTCCGGGCAGGCAAATTGGGCCAGGGCAGTAGATGTGGGCGTGGCCGGGGCAGGACTTCTAGATGGTCCTGGATCCTCCCAGATATCCCCCTCTCCGAGCCGGAGATCGGGGTTGTCCAGGGAGAAGGCACCCGAGGACTGGCGGGATCTGGCTAGCGAACTCCCAGTGTCCTTGGGGGGACGTGGTTCAGGTTGTGGCCATGGCCCGGAAGATGGATCTGCCGCCGGCCTGTCAGACGCCTTTGCACTCTGATGTTCCTCCGATGTTCTGGAGGAGGAAGATGCTCCCTTGGACCGCTCAGCTGAAGGCCGTCTGATTGGGGAGCGGTCCCTGCGGTCTGAGGGGGGGGTAGTAGCCTTTTTTGCCCAGCCCTCATTGTCCTGGCCTCTCCTAGACTTCGAGCGGCTCTTGCTGCTTTTAGCCGCTTCTGCCATTGCCGCTTTTATGGGCGTAAGGAGAAGGAGAAGGAGCCGCTTTTACAGGCGAGTGATGGATTTAGGGCCGAGCGTTGGCTGCGGAACAGCTGATGCCGCTGCAGGGCTTGTGCGCATGCGCCCTAGCCCATAACAGTCATGGGCGTCGGCTCATATCACAAGCGGCGGCGTGGGAGGCGAGCAAGCCTCGTCGGGCGGTACGCTCGGCTGAAGTAGGAGCAAGCCGCCGAAATCGACCAGACTGGAGACCAGAGACAAGCGGGCACGTTTCTGGAAACCGGCACTGCTCCGATGCGGCTCCGTGCCTGCACCAACCTACGGGGCGGTCAGGCGTTCGTGGCGGGAAGCGGTGAGGGCGTTCCTCCGAGCACAGCAATGATGTAAGCGGCGGGGGAGGTCTGAGGCCTGGGCGCATGCGCAGCTCAGTCAGGGCAAGGCAGCCGACGGGCGACGATCTCCTCACTGACGGTGACAGTTGGTGCCAAGATGGCCAATGGCGCCAATTTCTCCGATGTCCAGGCCTCAGAATTTTCGCCCCCAAACGCCCAGACGTGCCGCGACAGGTGTCCCCTTCGGCCTCGGCTGCAGTTCCGCTTCAGGAGGACAGGCCGAACTTAGAGAGAATGCCACGGACCGCTCAAGCGCTTGGCTTCTGAGGTCAGCGTTGGTCAGCTGGGCAAGCAATCTCTCCAGGCGGGCGTGGCACAGGCCACCCTGGTTGGTGGTCACGCAAGCGCTAGGCTTCTGTGATTATCTTGCTGCAGTAAGATGACCAGGCCGCAAGGGATCGCTGATGGCCAGCCACCCAAGGTGGCTAGGTAGGCCGATGGCGGAGCCAAAGCCCACCTGACAAACTTCCACCCTCCAACAATTACACAGATGGTAAGATGACTGGGGGGGGGAGACAAACTCACGTAGAAGGAAGATGTTGTAGAGAAGAATTAGAATGTAATAAGACCTGCAATGTTGGGGAGACACAATCCTTTTGGCCAAGGACTGAGTCGAAAGAGGGGGTGCACATGAGCAGCACAGTTTTTATAGAGTCAGACTCAGTCCTGATTGGCTGATGGATTGTATCATCCCAATCTTGGAGGCTAGCTCCGCCCACTATGGAGAACCATCATGTTTAACTAGCTAGATTGCTTTTTTTTGAAGCCCTCATATTTCAAAATTATTACTTCAGCTGATGAGGGAAGAATGGAGACACAATCACATATACTGTATGAAAGAAGAAATAAAATGTCAGTCTCTTTCTTTTTATTTAGCATATCTAATTTCTTTAGCTTTAATCTGAAAACTGATGGAAGATTACATTGCTATTGTTTGGCAGTTTGCTGTTAAACTTAGTAGCGTCGTTTTAGAAATTCCAATTATAGCAAAAGTGTGTTTGTGTCTGAGTATTTGGTGCTTCTCGCAGACACATCTTAGTCACTTAGATCTGAATTTAGAATCACCATCTAGAAGAAAATGAATCCTGAATTGAAGAGAAAAGACTATTCTCATCAGCCACATCTCCTTTGATGCCATTGCGAAAAATAGCTAAATTTACAAAAAGCCAAGTAGAACAGGGAGACGGCTGTTCATTCACT
Organism: Diadophis punctatus similis; assembly: GCA_023053685.1. Lineage (NCBI taxonomy): Eukaryota > Metazoa > Chordata > Lepidosauria > Squamata > Dipsadidae > Diadophis > Diadophis punctatus. The sequence goes on from JALIGW010000008.1 coordinate 23,532,443, forward strand.
GAAATTAGCCAATGAAGCTTATTAGCATAAGATTTTATTTATTTATTTATTTATTTATTTATTTATTTATTTATTTATTTATTTATTTATTTATTTATTTATTTATTTATTTATTTATTTATTTATTTATTTGAGGTTCTTCTATGCCTCCTTACTCCCTCAGGACTCAGGGCGGCGTACAACATTTTAGGGAACATCAAACAAATCATTAAAAACAATTTAAAACAATTTTTAAAAAAAACATATAACATCATACATACATGGGGGAGACGTCAGATGCAAGGTCATCTCAAAATCACCCCGCCTGCAGGAAGAGCCATGTCTTAATGGCTTTTCGGAAGGCCAGCAAGGTGGGGATGATTCGGATCTCTGGGGGAAGTTGGTTCCAGAGAGCAGGGGCCCCTACAGAGAAGGCCCTCCCCCTAGGCCCTGCCAGTCAGCATTGTTTGGCTGACGGGACCTGGAGGAGACCCACTCTGTGGGACCTGACCGGTCGAAGGGAAGTATGAGGCAGGATGCGGTCCCGGAGATAGCCTGGTCCTAAGCCATGTAGGGCTTTAAAGATGATGATCAACACCTTGAATTGTACCCGGAGACCAATGGGCAACCAATGCAGCTGGCGGAGTATGGGTGCTACATGGGTGTATCTTGAGACACCCACCACAGCACGCGCAGCCGCATTTTGCACCAGTTGAAGTCTCCGGATACTCTTCCAGGGTAGCTCCATGTAGAGCACATTACAGTAGTCCAATCTAGAGGTGACAAGGGCATGAGTGACCGTGAGTAGAGCCTCCTTCTCCAAGTATGGTCGCAATTGGTGCACCAGGCGAACATGTGCAAAAGCCCCCCTAGCCACAGCTGCAAGATGCTGATCTAATTTTACCTGTGGATCTAGGAGGACTCCCAAATTGCGAACCTGTTCCAAGGGAGTTAATTTTTCTCCCCCAAGAACCAAGGAGGGACAGTCGGTATAGTCCTTCAGAGGCAATATCCAGAGCCACTCAGTCTTATCGGGGTTGAGTTTGAGTCTGTTTCTCCCCATCCAGTCCTAATGTCGTCCAGGCACCGGCACATTACATCAACTGCCTCCCTGAATTGAGACGGGGTGGTGATGTACAGCTGGGTGTTGTCAGCGTACTGTTGAAAACTCACCCCGTGTCTGCGGATGATCTCCCCCAGCGGTTTCATGTAAATGTTAAACAGGATGGGCAAGAGGACCGAACCCTGCGGCACCCCACAGGTCAGGAGCCTAAGAGATGACCTCTGCCCTCCTGCCAACACGGACTGCATCCTGTTGGCGAGATAAGAGGAGAACCACCATAAAACGGTGCCTCCCACTCCCAACTCACCGAGACGATGCAGAAGGATACCATGGTCAATGGTATCGAAAGCCGCTGAGAGGTCAAGTAGCACCAGGATGGAGGAATTACCCCCATCCCAGGCTCGCCAGAGATCATCCATCAGGGCAACCAAGGCCGTTTCTGTACTGTAGCCGTGCCTGAAACCCGACTGATAGGAATCTAGATGATCAGTTTCCTCCAATAGCCGAAGGAGCTGAAAAGCCACCACCTTCTCCACAACTTTATCTATGAAAGGTAAGTTGGAGACTGGACGAAAGTTCTTCAAATCCGCTGGATCCAGGGAAGGCTTCTTGAGGAGGGGTCTCACCACCACAACTTTAAACAGTTGCAGTATGGATCCATCCCTCAAAGAAGCGTTGACCACCGCCTGGATCCAGCTGCGTGCCACCTCTCTGCTGGCCGAAACCAACCAGGAGGGGCACAGTTCCAATAAACAGGTGGAAGAGCTCATCACACCCACGGCCTTGTCCATGTCATCAGGAGAAACAGGCTCAAACTCCTCCCACAATGCTGGATTAAGACTTGCCCCTGTCGACCGAATCTGAGCGACTTTATCCACCAGAAACTGCGCAAATTCCTCAGCTCTACCTTGCAAGTGTTCCTCACTCCCCCCTTTTGCAAGGAGGGCGCAAGTCACCCTAAACAAGGCGGCTGGGCGAGAGTCTGCGGATGCAATAAGAGCGGAAAGATGAGATCGTTTTGCCACCCCTATCGCAACTAAATAAGACTTGATGAAAGTTCTTAGAAGTGTTCGATCAGATTGGGTTTTACTGGCTCTCCAGCATCGCTCCAGGCGTCTCTTGTGGCGTTTCATCTCCCGGAGCTCCTCAGTAAACCAGGGAGCTTTCCGGGATCCACTGCCATGGAGAGTTCGCAAAGGCGCAATCCGATCTAATGCCCCTGCTGCTGCGGTGTTCCAAGCAGCCACCAGGGACTCAGACGAATTGTGTACCAGGGTTTCAGGTATTTCCCCAAGTTCCCTCTGGAATCCTTCCGGCTCCATTAGGCGCCTGGGGCGGAACCACCTAGTCAGTCCCGCCTCCCTGCGGGGGAGGAGTGGGGCCGTGAAATCCAACCTCACTAGGAAATGGTCAGAACATGACAACGGGGTAATAACTATATCCCTTACCTTCAGATCATCTCTCCACTGCCCCGAAAGAAACACTCGGTCAAGCGTGTGACCCCCCTCATGAGTCGGACCCTGGATTACTTGGGTCAGGTCCAAGATTTATGATTGATGGAAGAAAAAGTATTTTTACCCAATGCATCATTCATTTACAGAACTGCCACTAGTTGTAGTAAATCCCTTACTGTAGATAGACTTTAAAAAGATTACCCAAATCTATAGAGAATGAGTCTGTCTATCACTATTAATCATGATAGTCAAATATGAACCATAGACTCCTAGAGGGTTTATATAATTGTGCTTTGTATGTTATATATTTCCCACTGAATGTAGAAATGGAAGTTTGGCACTAGAAGTAATTTGTCTTTCATCTAGCAAGACTTATATTTTTAATTAAGGAAGGCAATGGATTTTTGACACAGAACTTCTATTTTATCACAATTTCATCTAAGCAAAAACTTGACTAACAACCAGTCTGATGTAGTGGTTAAAACGTGAGGCTAGAAACTGGGATTATATGATTTGAATTCTAAATTTGCCTTAGGCACAAAGCCAGCTTGATGACTGAAGGATCCCTCGGGAGTAGGGCGGCATATAAGAACCAAGAAATAAATAAATAAATAAAATTTAGCCATCAGTTGATGACTCTCCCTCAGTGGTAGGAATAAAGTATGGAATTGGCAAACCTCTTGAAAATATTGTGAAGAAAACCACATGGATCTCTCCACCAGGAGGAGAATGACCTGAATAGCCATAGGACTTGTTTATCCCTTAAAGGAAGCAAATGTTTAAATATCTTGCAGAAGATCAAGGTCTGAGCGTAATGTAAGGTTTATTCAAAGCACTTCAGCTACTTCAGACTTTTCAGAATCCTATTGTATGTCACTGTCAGAGGAGGTAGAGTTTAACAGACTAGTCACTCTGAGTGACAGAATGAAAAGGTTCTTATTCAGTAGCATGGAAGCAATATATCACATAGAAGGTGTAAGAGCCAGGGACCACCATGCTATTAGAATATTCATGACTGGGAGAGCCATGGTAACAAGGTCAGCCAATGAATAGGCATAGCAACTAAGTCAGCCAATGAGAGCTTAAGCACATCTGAGTCTGTGCAGAGAATTGAAACAGAAACTTAAGAGAGATCTCTGTCTGTCTGGGCTTGTCTGCTGGTGCTGAAATGAAACCACTCTGTCTGCTCTGAACTCTGAAATGAAATTAACTGCTCTCTCCTGCCTTGTGTTTACTTGGAAGAACTACTTGTGGTATTGTATATATATTATTATGTATATAAAGAAGTTAATGAATCCAGCTGAATCAGTTATCTGTGTGTGCTTCTGGGTTTGATTTATACAGCAAACTTTAACACATGCTTGTGGTAATATTAAGATCACTCATTAGACTGTTTGAATATAATGCATGAGTTTTCTACATCAGTCTAATGTTGGGCAAATTCCCAAGACAGTTGACATTCTGCCAAATAATTATATAGATATAATTCTTTATTGGGTAAGTATGATTGGACACACAGGGAATTTGTCTTTGGTGCATATGTTCTCAGTGTACATAAAAAGAAAAAAATACATTCATCAAGAATCATAAGATAACATTCAGTCACAAAAACATAGTTCCCTCATATATTATTTCCTGTCTGTCTGCTCTCATATACCATAGTTATGGTAGTTTTTTTGAACTGGGGACAACTTAGAAAGGACTGAGCACAAAACAAAACAAAAGTAATTTTCCAGCCACAATGGAAGACCAGAATGTCTGAAATGGCCATTGAGAAGAAGCAATTGAGAGGCAACAAAGATTATCTGACACCATTGTGATCAATGTGATCAATTGTGATCAATGTGATCAATTGAAAAACAGAGTGATCAATGCCTGGAATGCACTACCTGACTCTGTGGTTTCTTCCCCAACCCCCAAAAACTTTAACCTTAGACCAGTGGTGGCCAACCTTAAGCATACCATGCGCCAATTTTTTCACAGACGAGTTCAGATGCGCCATACAACTCAAGCACGTTTTTTACCTTCTTACTTTCATGTTTGGGGTTGTAAAATAGGGATGGGGTAGGATCTGCTTTGCTTAAGGGAGGAAAAGGAATAACTCAATCACGCAATTCAATTAATTAATTTACGCCATTTCAAAAGACACATGTTTATTGGAGCACCAATCTAGAAATTCCCCACTGTTCATTGAATTCGTGCTTACAATCACTTTCTTGGCTTCTTTTGCTCATTTTCTTTTGCACTGTAATGGATAACAGAAATTTAAGCATAGAAAAGTATAAAACTAAAAAAAAGTGAAAAAGAACAAATGGATCACAAGTACATACATCGTATCACACAGAATATCAATTATGTGGAATTTGAATTCTATGTTCGTGTCAAGAAAAAGTAGCGGCGCTCTTCTTTGATAAATGTAATATATATATATAATCTTGAATCTGTCTTTAAATCACTCTCAATACAAAAACCACGCTAGCACACTCAATAAAACACTGCTTCAAACTCCACGCCACGATGGCTCACTCAGAACTGACTGACCATATCGAATGCTCGCTGCTCATTCGCACATTTATTTATTTATTTATTTATTTATTATGGTGTTCTTATATGCCGCCCAACTCCCGAAAGACTCAGGGCGGCATACAACAGAAAAAAATACAGGACACCAATTTATAAATAACACATTAAAACGAGATATATAAAAATTAAAAAACACAATATTTAAAATCATCCAATACCCATTCAATAACCATACATACTTGGGGTGAGCTTGAGTGGTTTAGACTCTAACCCCAGCCTGCAGGAAAAGCCATGTCTTGACAGCTTTTCGGAAGGCCAGCAGAGTGGGGATAGTTCGGGTCTCTGGGGGAAGTTGGTTCCAGAGCGCGGGGCCTGCCACAGAGAAGGCTCTCCCCCTAGGGCCTGCCAGGCGGCATTGCTTGGCCGACGGGACCTGGAGGAGGCCAACTCTGTGGGCCCTAACCGGTCGAAGGGAAGTATGAGGCAGAATGCGGTCCTGGAGATAACCTGGTCCTAAGCCATGAAGGGCTTTAAAGATGGTGATCAACACCTTGAATTGGACCCGGAGACCAATGGGCAACCAATGCAGCTGGCTGAGTATAGGTGTCACGTGGGTGTACCTTGGCACACCCACCACAGCACGCGCAGCCGCATTTTGCACCAGCTGAAGTCTCCGGATACTCTTCAAGGGTAGCCCCATGTAGAGCGCGTTGCAGTAGTCCAAGCGCGAGGTGACAAGGGCATGAGTGACCGTGAGTAGAGCCTCCTTCTCCAAGTATGGCCGCAACTGGTGCACCAGGCGAACCTGTGCAAAGGCCCCCCTAGCCAGAGCAGAAAGATGGTGATCCAATTTTAGCTGTGGATCTAGGAGGACCCCCAAGTTGTGGACCTGATCCGAGGGAGTCAGTTTTGCTCCCTCGAACACCAAGGAGGGGCAGTTGACATAGTCCTTAGGAGGCAGTATCCACAGCCACTCAGTCTTGTCGGGATTAAGTCTGAATCTGTTCCTCCCCATCCAGATCCTAATGTCGTCCAGGCACCGGCACATTACATCAACTGCCTCCCTGAAGTCAGACGGGGTAGTGATGTACAGCTGGGTGTCATCAGCGTACTGGTGGAAACACACCCCATGTCTCCGGATGATCTCCCCCAGCGGTTTCATGTCAATGTTAAACAGGATGGGCGAGAGAACCGACCCCTGAGGCACCCCACATGATAGGGGCCTAGGGGACGATCTCTGTCCTCCTGCTAATACCGACTGCATCCTATCGGCGAGATAAGAGGAGAACCACCGCAAAACGGTGCCTCCCACCCCCAACTCACTGAGACGATGCAGAAGGATACCATGGTCGATGGTATCGAAAGCCGCTGAGAGGTCAAGTAGCACCAGGATGGAGGAATTTCCCCCATCCCGGGCCCGCCAGAGATCATCCATCAGGGCGACCAAGGCAGTTTCTGTACTGTAGCCGCGCCTGAAGCCCGACTGATAAGGATCAAGATGATCTGTTTCATCCAGAAGCTGCAGAAGCTGAGTAACCACCACCTTCTCCACAACTTTCCCCAAAAAGGGTAAGTTGGAGACCGGACGATAGTTCTTCAAATCAGCTGGATCCAGGGAAGGCTTCTTCAGGAGGGGTCTCACCACCGTAGCTTTTAACGACTGCGGTAGGGATCCCTCCTCCAAAGAAGCGGTGACCACTGCCTGGATCCAGCCACGTGCCACCACTCTACTGGCCGAGACCAACCAGGAGGGGCACGGGTCCAATAAACAGGTGGAGGTACCCATCGCCCCCACAGCTCTGTCCACATCTTCGGGAGAAACAGGCCCAAGCTCTTCACATGACTTCAAACACATGATGTGTTGCTAGTGCGCGGTGTTTGCGATCGTTTGAGCAGGAACACGCAATGGCAACACTGATAAAAATATTTGTACATTTGTAAACCCGCCTAAAGTAACATCTCACAAGTTCCATTCTAAGTTTCAGACACCGAGAAGTTGAACATTACCGAAGGCTGTACGAATTGAACTGAGACCACTTTGGTGTTGAAGATATTAAGATGATTCAGTTATGACACCTATTTAAAAAAAACAAGTAGGCGCAAGGATGCAATGCGCCACTTGTAATCATCCAATGCGCCACGTTTGGCGCATGCGCCATGGTTTGGCCACCCCTGCCTTAGACTGTCTACAATCGACCTCACCCCATTCCTAAGAGGTCTGTAAGGGGCGTGCATAAGCGTACCATTGTGCCTACCATCCCTGTCTTACTGTCCTATTGTCCAAATTTACCTGTACCTACTTTGCTTTTGTTTATGTTTATACCTACTGCTATCTTGTACATGTTTTGACAAATAAATAAATAAAATAAATAAAATAAATAAATAAATTGTAGGATTTCACAATATACAATGGCCAGAGGTGCCTTATATAAATCTTTGTAATTATCTGTCCTTGCCCATGCAGACCATTACAACAATTGTGAACATACATTCTACTGTTTTCTTCTCTCTCACTAATGTAATGAGACACTGTTTTTTTAAGTTTATTTTTCTCCATAACCAAAGTGACCAGATTTTTTAATTTTTAAGCGGGACGGGGGGGGGGGGGCGCCTGGGCGCCGCCATTTGTTTTGCCCTCTGCGCATGCGCAGAATGCTGTGCATGCACAGAGGGCAAAACAGCAAATGTCGGCGTCCAGGTGAGGTGGGGGGGAGGCGGGAGGGCGCTTGGATGCCTGCAGCTCGCGACAGGTAAGCTGCCGGCTGCCTCCTGACCTTTCCCCGTCTCCCGCCTCCCGTTCGTTGCTTGCCAGCCCGGCCGAAGGGAAGGCGGGAGGCGAGGAAAGGCCTCCCGAAAGGGAGGCGGGCTCCCGAAGGGCTGCGCCTCCCTTTCGGGAGGCCTTTCCTCGCCTCCCGCCTTCCCTTCGGCCGGGCTGGCAAGCAACGAACGGGAGGTGGGAGACGGGGAAAGGAGGCAGCCGGCAGCTTACCTGCTCCAAGCATCCAAGCGCCGCGGTCTCCCGGTCGCCCGCCCGGCCCCAGGGCAATGGCGGCAGCGAGGCGACGGGGGGAAGAAAGGGGAGGGGGACGAGGAAGGGCTGTTTGCGCCGCTCGTAAGCTCAAAGCGGCGATGGCTCCTCGTCCCTCACCCCTCCCAACAGCAGCGGCGCCTCCCAGGGCGGGGCTAGGGATGGGGCGGGGGAAGGAGAGGAGGAGCAGCCTCCCTTCCCCCTCCCCCCAGCTTCCAGCCGCCGCCGGAGGAGTCAACAACGCGGGACGCCCGCCCGCCGCCCACGGCCGGCCCGAGCTGAGAGGCCTGCTGCCTTTCAGGCCGATTTTTTGAAAGAATGCCCTAGTCGTGCATTCTTTCAAAAAATCAGGACTTTTTAGAGGACGGGCGGGACGCGGGACAAATGATGAAAAAGCGGGTCTGTCCCGCCAAAATCGGGACGTCTGGTCACCTTATCCATAACTCCATATATAAGTCAATATACCTTAAAATATTACAATAATATACATAGTTATACATTTTGATCAATCATTCATAAATTCTTTATATACAACAATTTATTCCAGGTATATACTACTAAAATAATACTGCTTCCAAAAAAAGAAAAGAAAAAAAATCTAATTTTGTCTTCTGGGATCTCCATCAATTAATTCCAAATTTTTTCTCCAAATTAACTGCTATTAGCTTAATTTACCAAGATAATTATTATTTCTCCTGTCTCTTAATTTTAAGCCATATTGCTTCCTCCCCTTTCTTAAACTCTTTATTCATCATTTGTTTTTCTTATCCCCCATTTTATCATAACTAAATGTTCCATAAAAATCAAAAACTTCAATTATATAATTTATCTTAAGATCTCATAATCATGTTTATCATTCATACTTCTCATATTACCGTATTTTTCGGAGTATAAGACGCACCTTTTTACCCTCAAAAAGAGGGTGAAAACCTGGGTGCATTTTATACACCGAATGCAGCCCCACCCAGCCACCCCCACCCTTTGGCCTCTGCCTGCCAGCAATTTACCTCTTTGCAGCAAACAGGGCAAAGCACAAGAAGAGCACAAGAAGAGATAAACTGCCTCCCAATCTACAGCTGACAGGCTTGCAAGCCATGTGGTAAAATGAAACTAACTACGGTGGCTGTAATGAGATGGGAGATAAACTGCTGGCAATATTAGGCTGCTGAAATCAAATGGAGGCAAGCTATAGCTGCTATGGCTCAGAGCTAGAGCTCTTGCCTCACAATCAGGAGGTTGTGAGTTCTATCCTAGGTAGAGGCAGATTCTGTTAATATGTTATTTTGTTAAATGTTTGTAGAGTGTTCAAATTATTAGACTTATTTTTTAAAGACTGCTTTATTATTGTTCTAGACAACTTAACAAAATGAAAAAGCTTTTTAAAATAAATGCTTGCTCTGAAGAGGCCCAGTGCTATTGTATCTTCTTTTAAATAGCAGAGAATACTTCCAGAAAGCCACATCAATTTTAAAGATCTGTAAAAGTATAAACTGAAATGTCCTGTTTTAGTATTAAGTATTAGTATTAAGTATTAGTATTAAAAGAAGGCTGCTGAGAAACCCTGACTAGTCATGTTTGGAGTAGATCTATTTAAATAATTGGGAGGAGTTAGTGTGATTACATTTAAGAAAACTTTCTGGGATTAATATACTGCCATAAATGTACATTTCTCCAATTCTTTGCCATTTCTATGGGTCAGGCACACATGCACAGAAATACACAGCAAACAGTGTATATCATCTGTGCTGTTTGCTGTTTGCTGTTTGGCAGATTGCTGGGAGGCAGAGGTCTTTTTTCCTTGTTTTCCTCCCCCAAAACTAAGGTGCATCTTATACTCCGGTGCGTCTTATACTCCGAAAAATACGGTAATCATCATTGTTCTATCTATGTTATTCCAAATCAATTAATTCTTCAACTCTCAACATAATGGATTTTTCCAATACATTTTAAACAGATCTCATATACAAAGTAATAAACAATCATAATATACCTTTTTTAACATTTAATCCATTTCCACTCTCTAATTCTTTGTTTTCTACATCAATACAGATATTTAATTATATTAAATCAAGAAATTAATCTAACACCATTATCTATTCATCCATCTAATATACAATATTAACTTATATAGAAAAAGCAAAAAACTCTTAACAAAATAATTATATTGATATTATAATTTGAATTATATCAAATTCTAAACAATTAACATTCTTATCACAATTAAATCTAATTGTGTTTTTTATTATAGTAATTATAAAAAAGGAAAAAAACATTTCTATAACATTTCAACACCCATCATCCATTCCCTTTTAATTTCTCGACTATTTCATTTATATATATATATATATATATATATATATATATATATATATATATATATATATATATATATATATATATATATATATATATATATATATATATATACATACATACATACATACATACATACATATATACATATATACATACATACATACATACATATATACATATATACATATATACATATATATACATATATACATATATACATACCGTGTTTCCCCGAAAATAAGACATGTCCCAAAAATAAGCCCCACAGGGCTTTTCGGGACATGCCTTGAAATAAGCCACCCCCCGAAAATAAGCCCCCGCAACTACTTCCGGGGGAAGGGGGGACATGCCGGGAGCCTCTCTTTTTGCGGCGGCACTCCTTTGGCCCGGAAAGAGAGAGAGAGAGAGATCCCTCAAGAAGTTTCCCTGCAAAGACCAGCTGAAAAGAGAAGCCGCGAACTTCCAGACGCTGGTAAGATGAGCACCTCGCAGCCTGGCCCTCCCCTGCATTCCCCGCCACCCCCAAATTGTGCCTGATGATCTTACCAGCGTCTGAAAGTTTGCGGCTTCTCTTTTCAGCAGGTCTTTGAGGGAAACTCCTTCAATGTAAAGGAGAAGTTATCGCGAGTGCGAAAAGTTGTTAATTGGTCGCACTCGCAAGAACTTATCTTTTACATTGAAGGAGTTTCCCTCAAAAACCTGCTGAAAAAAGAAGCCGCGAACTTCCAGACGCTGGTAAGATCATCAGGCACAATTTGGGGGTGGCGGGGAATGCAGGGCTGCGAGGTGCTCATCTTACCAGTGTCTGGAAGTTTGTTTGGAAATAGCCGGAAGTGAATTTTTAAAAGGGGGATGCACCCCATGTCCGATTGCACAATGAACCTCCCTCACTCCAACACTGCGGAAAGCGGTGAGATGCGGTGGAAGGAATCCCCTTCGCACGCTCCGCCAGGCTCTTTCCCTACCCAGCCACCTGCGTTCCCTCTCTCCCTCCCTCCCTCCTTCTCTCCCATTGATCCCGGAGGCTGGGAAGGCAGCATCCCAACCAACGATCGATCGATCCGGCATAGCACCGCCAACCCTCTGTGCCCCTCGCAAAGTTCGCCAGTCCTTCGCCAGACCCGAGGACTAACCTGGGCATCGGGCGATGTGCCTCCGCTCCTGCACCAATCGGACCCTGGGATAGGGCTGCCGGGTCTCCACCCATCGTGGGGTGATGCGATGCTCCGGCCAGCCAACCCGAGCCGAGCGTCCCCGCCTTAAGGCAGTTGATCCTGCCAGCTAGAGCGAGCCGGTAAAGGAGCAACTCGCCGTGATATTGCACCAGCCAAGTCCAAGAAGCACTGCCCAGATCGCTCACTTCCCCATCCCGATCCTTCTGCCGCTCCCGAGTTGCCGTTTCGTGTCTCTCGCCGGGATGGGAGCACATGTCGTGGGTAGAATGGAAGGGGTGGGGCGGGGCAGTCATCCTACCTTGGCTTGTCCCGGGACCTCCATCGTGTTATTATGGTCTTTTCTCCACGGCAGCCCATTTTAAAAGAACGTCTCACGAGTTCGAGAACTTTGAACTCGCGAGACATTCTTTTAAAATGGCCTGCCGTGGAGAGAACACCATAATAACATGACAGAGGTCCCGGGACAAGCCAAGGTAGGACAACTGCCCTGCCCCGCCCCTTCCATTCTCCGCACGACATGTGCTCCCGTCCCGGCGAGAGACGCAAAATGGCGACTCGGGAGCAGCAGAAGGATTGGGATGGGGAAGCGAGCGATCTGGGCAGTGCTTCTCGGACTTGGCTGGTGCAATATCATGGCAAGTTGCTCCTTTACCGGCTCGCTCTGGCTGGCAGGATCAACTGCCTTAAGGCGGGGACGCTTGGCTCGGGTTGGCTGGCTGGAGCGTCGCATCACCCCGCGATGGGTGGAGACCCAGCAGCCCTATCCCAGGGTCCGATTGGTGCAGGAGCGGAGGCACATCGCCCGATGCCCAGGTTAGTCCTCGGGTCTGGCGAAGGACTGGCAAACTTTGCGAGGGGCACAGAGGGTTGGCAGTGCTATGCCGGATCGATCGATCATTGGTTGGGATGCTGCCTTCCCAGCCTCCGGGATCAATGGGAGAGAAGGAGGGAAAGAGGGAGAGAGGGAACGCAGGTGGCTGGGTAGGGAAAGAGCCCGGCCGAGCATGCGAAGGGGATTCCTTCCACCGCATCTCACCGCTTTCCGCAGTGTTGGAGTGAGGGAGGTTCATTGTGCAATCGGACTTGGGGTGCATCCCCCTTTTAAAAATTCACTTCCGGCTATTTCCAAACAAACTTCCAGACGCTGGTAAGATGAGCACCTCACAGCCCTGCATTCCCCGCCACCCCCAAACTGTGTCTGATGATCTTACCAGCGTCTGGAAGTTCGCCGCTTCCCTGTCACCGCCTTCCTCATTCACGTCGCGCCCTGCCCCATCCCCCGCCCGAAGTGCTCAAAGTCCTTCAAAACATTTTAAAGGGATCCATTTTGCCTGCCATGAAGGGAACCAATGTTTCCCGAAGAATGGGAGGCAAGCATCGGTTCCCTTCATGGCAGGCAAAACACATTCTTTTAAAATGCTTCGAAGGACTTTCAAGCATTTTGAAGGGACGCCTGCCCCGCCCCGCCCCACCCCACCCTGCCAAGACAGATGCACCACTTACTGGAGTTTTGCAGCTCTGTGGTCTCTCAGCTTGTCTGTTTGCAAGTTTTTTCCCCTAAAGAGACTAGCCGAGAGACCACGGAGCTGGCAAACTCCAGTAAGTGGTGCGTCTCGTGCCCCGCCCCGCCTGCATACCGAAAATTATAAGCCACCCCCCCGAAAAAAAGGCCAGGGGCATTTTGGGGGGGTCAAAAAAATATAAGCCCCTGTCTTATTTTCGGGGAAACACGGTATATACATATATACATATATACATATATACATATATACATATATACATATATACATATATACATATATACATATATACATATATACATATATACATATATACATATATACATATATACATATATACATATATACATATAGCAATAGCACTTAGACTTATATACCGCTTCATAGTGCTTTACAGCCCTCTCTAAGCGGTTTACAGAGTCAGCATATTGCCCCCAACAATCTGGGTCCTCATTTTACTGACCTCAGAAGGATGGAAGGCTGAGTCAACCTTGAGCCAGTGAGATTTGAACAGCTGAACTGCTGAACTAGCAATCAACTGAAGTAGGTTGCAGTGCTGCTCTTAACCACTGCGCCACCTCAGCTCCTACATATATACATATATACATACATACACACACACACACACACACACACACACACACACACACACACACACACACACACACACACACACACACACACACACACACACACACACACACACACATATATATATATATATATATATATATATATATATATATATATATATATATATATATATATATATATATATATATATATATATATACTCCATCCCCATTTCCTTAGTTTCTTCCCTTTCTTTCTTTTATTTTTATACCAATAAATTCTCTTTCCCCACACTCTTTTTCTCCTTCTTAAATATGTTATCTGTATATATCTAGTTTTCTCCATTCCTTTTTTAACATTATGCATCTCAAAGTAATCATCATCAATCTGAACATGATCATTTTTAATATTTTTCTCTTTTATCACTGTAAACCCCAGTGGAATCATTATAAGTTTCAATATATTCACCAACATAATCATTTATCTGTATTTCATTTTCAATATTCTTTTCCTTTTTATCATCATGTATAATATTTTCATCAATCTTCTTTTCTTCTTCTGTTTTTTTCTCCATTTTTTTCTTCCTCTTGTACTTCATTCTTTCCTTTCTCAATTACTTCAATTCCAACAGATGTTCTGAAATCTTTAAGGAGATCTTTCAGAAATCCAGCCAATTCTTCATAATCAATTTCCTCCATGTCTTTAAAGTCACAATTCTCAAATCCAAAAATAAGGCAAACTCAAACTGTTACCAAAAGTCATCCAGGAATGCCACCAGTCCTTAATAATCACTTGTCTCCATATTTCAAAGTCACAAATCACTAATTTTTACAGCTGCTAGCAAATATGTATTCCACAGCCTTTTTTAATTTATAGATTTTCATTTTAGTAGTTAAAAGTCCAAGTCCTTCTGTTCCTTTATTATTAGCATTTATTTAAGTACATTCTTATCCAAGCCAGTCCAGACACTATCTTTCAGCCAATAACAAAATGCAATCTGTTTTAAATTTTCTCAGCTTTCAAAAAAGTTTTCCTGTTCAAGGTCAACAGCTGTCTAAATATCCATGGTAATGTTCCACCATTGCAATAAATTCTCCAACCAACAGATGGCATTCTCCATTCCAATTCTTCCATTTTAAATCAATTCCATTTTTCAAATGATTTCCTCCAAATTTATCTTCCAAATTTCTTACACCTCCACCAAGTCTTTTAAAACAAAGTTCCAAATTTTAATAATTGGGCTTTAGTTGAAATTCCCTTTAGCTTTATTACTCCATTGTCTCCACATGTTAAACAGCCGTGCCTTAATTTCCGATCCTTTTGTTCCCCTTTAGATATTAAAATACTTCTTTTAACAATTTCTTTTGGCGATATCACTCACCAGTCTCTGTTTTCTTCACATTCTCCAGCATGTAGCTTTAGCTTTTCCTTCCCAGATGACTCTAATCTCACAATTCAATTCTGCCGTTGTGGCTACCGCAGCTAGGATGACACTTAAGGTCGTCTTCCGGTCGCCGCTGGCCAAGGGGACTAAGCCGACTCCCTGGGGGATTTCCCACCCCCCAGTCTACCGGGAGGCGCTCCTCTTCTTCGCCACCCCTCCAGGGTGGTTCTGACCTGGTTCTGACTGAACCAGGTCTCCAAACGGTGCGGATATCGGAGTTACCCTACAGAGCGAGGGGAAACTCCATGGCGCCACAGCGTTGGCCACGCCTTTCTTCCTAATGAGACACTGCTTGATAATCCAGGAGCAACTATCCCAAATGCTCCTTCTCTACTGCCACTCTAGTTCAATGGAACAAGAATATTAAAGCCTAGCCCCGTGATGGCAAACCTATGGCATGTGTGCCACAGGTGGCACGCAGAGCCTTCTCTGCCATGCAAGCACGCGCACCTCCCATCGTCCAGCTGGTCTTCAGGTTTCTGTCGAACATGTGTGGTGGGTGAGGTGCATGTGGGGGACACGTGCGGCACATGCATGGGGGGCAGGGTGCATGTGCGGGGGCACCCTAACTCTAACCCTAACCCTAACCCTAGCAGCCCAGGACTGTTGCAACAGGTGACAGAGCCAACCAAACCTTTGGAAGAAATTGCCATGGACTTTATTGTTGAACTGCTGGAGAGTGAGGGGAACTCTGTAATTTGGTAGTAATTGATTTATTCTCCAAGTAATCTCACTTCATAGCTTGCTTGAGCCTCCCATCTGCCCAGAGACTTGCTAAGATGTTTTTTCAGTACATCTACTGGTTACACGGGGTGCCAAAGCAGATCATTTCAGACTGGGGAGTCCAATTCACTGCCAAATTTTGGAGGGAGTTCATAAAACTGATAGGGTCATCTCAGGGGTTCGGCTCAGCCTTTCATCTGAGCATGAACGGGGCTGCGGAACTTGCTAACATAATGGTTACTCCAGTACTTAGTACAGTGGAGAGGTTACCCTATGTCAGTGGTGCGATGGGTTAAAGCTTAGAATATGAAGGCAGACTGGTTAGTTAGGAGATTCCACAAGAAATACCCTCAGAAGCCAGGTGCTCCTCCCTAGGGCAGGGGATGGAGAACCCTGATGTAATTAACAGTGTGTTTACTATTTTCCAGGAACCTTCCATGTTTTAGGGGGGTCTGACTGTCAACTTCAAAGCGTGATTTTGCTGTCCAGACTCTGTCATTCAGAAGGAGAAGGGGAATTTTGGCTCTGTTTGATCAAAAGGTTATAACATATCCGGATCCCAGACACCTGGGAGCCTCTTCATCTTAAGATAAGGTTTTATGGGGGGTAATTGAACGGAAGAGTGAGGCTGGGAAATGGATCCATCTGTCAAACATTTGTGGACTGATTATGCTGAATGGGGTGGGGTGTTAAGCTGTCTTGCCCGAGGGCATTTAGACCTTGCTTTGAATTGGATGGATGTATACAGATGCAAATAAAGGAAATCCTTTTGAAAACCTTGGCTTGGCTCAAAAGTTTGTGGCTGGGAAGACATACCTTACAGAAAGCAAGGTCTGCAAAATCGGTCAACCCAGAGAGTAACTTCGCTCTACTGAGGGGACCGGGCAATCATGACTGAAAAAAACTGGGAGCAGGAAGAAATTGAATGCTGGGGGGAGACACCAATCACCCCCCGGGCGGAAGCCTTTTCTGCACTCCCCAGCAAAGAGGCTGAGGGAGATTTCGAGGCCTCTGAGAAGCCTCGCTGGTCTATCGGCATTGGAAAAAAATAACAGCTGGGATGGCAGAACCAGAGGAGTCACCCTTAATCGGGGGGATCAGAAGCCCCGTTGGGAATTAGAGCTAGAAGCTGCCATGGATCAGGAGGAGCCCACCGAAGCACCTCTAAGGGAGGGGCGGTTGAAGAGATACCTGTCCCAGCTGGTGATGGAAACATTAGAAAATCTCAACATCTGAGGGACCCCAGAACGACGAATAACGAGCGCTGGGAGCACAGCAACTGCTGAGGAGACTGGGGGGGCAACAACCTCTGGGGAGCAGGCATGCAGATGGAGGATGCGGCAGGAGACCCAACAAACCCCCCCAGGGCAGCACACGCAGCGGCACCCCTTCCTAACCAACTCCAAACTCCACAACTAGAAAGGAAAACTCCCCCCCTGGGAGTGAAATTTGATGGGGACCCGCAACAATTGGGATTTTTTGTAGCACATGTGCTCACCTATATGCAAGAATATGGACGTGAGTTCCAAACCCAGGGATCCTGGGTGCGAGCAGTTACCTTAGCCCTGGAAGGAGCCGCGGCCAGATGGATGGTGACCCTACATAATGACAACGCACCCGAACTGTGCAACTTCAACCAATTCATGACGGCCCTATGACGACGGTTCGAGGACCCGCTGGCGGACCGCAAAGCACGCAATCGTATTAAGGTGGTGAAACAGGGACAACGACGAGTGGCGGAGTACACTGAAGAATTCCGGGACCTCGCATGTCAGCTAAACTGGCCAGAAGACATCCTGGTAAGCTGTTTTAAGGATGGACTGAGTGACGATCTGTATAATGCCTGCGTGGCTAGGGGTGCACCAAATCATCTGCATGAGTGGTACCTCACCGCTGAAGAAGCAGAGATTGATATGGCTAGGAATCAGTACCGTACGGGGAGAGCATGGAAGAAATCCCCACCCCAATGGAGGAAAGAACCCTTCAGAAGGCAACAGGGCTTTTCCCCTAAACCTCCAATCTGTTACAAGTGCGGGAAGGAGGGACACCGAGCACCCGAATGCTGGCCCCAAACACCCACCCGGAAACCCGAACGCCAAACGGGGGAGAGACCAACGAGACCCATCCAGCGTGGGAGGGAAACAGCCCTGAAAAGCAGCGAGATGGTGGGACCACCACCCCCTCCTCCCGATGGAGACAACACCCCGGCATTTCGAAGGGAAGACCCAGCAGCATCCGAGAGCGATCCAGAGGATGAACCACTGGTAAGCAAACCAATTGAACTGCTCACCCTTCCTCTCAGACTATTTATCCCTAACCAAGAGGAGGGAAAAAATATCTCCGCATTAGTAGACTCAGGGTGCACCCGTTGCTTAATCAGCCCAACCCTAATCAGGGAGCTGGGAATCACAGTGAGAAAGCTGAGAAATCCCATCGCGTTTTGCCAATTGGATGGGTCTATAGCAGGGGGGGAGCCAGCTGCTTTTGCCACGGAACCCCTGAAAATAGGCATTGATAACCACGAAGAGAAACTTATGTTTATAGTAGCACCTGGCATGGAATGGCCATTAGTCTTGGGACTCACATGGCTAAAAAAGTGGAATCCAAAAATAAATTGGGAGCAAGGCACCATAAAATTCCAAATACACGTAACTACTGCGGAGGACCCACAGATAGAAACTGAAGGGGCTGAACGCAGGGAAACAGCCATGCCTGGTCATAGCGTGGAAACAGACGGCATACCCAAGGAATACAAAGACCTGGCAGAAGTCTTTAGCGAGGCAGCGTCGGATGAACTTCCCCCGCATCGCGCATCCGACTGCGCAATAGAAATCTTACCCGGGGCTAAACTACCTAAACCAAAAATGTATAGCATGTCACCGGGGGAGTTAGAAGAGCTGAGTACTTTCATTGAGAAAAACCTAGCAAGGGGTTTCATTGAACCAGCCAGACCAAAGATAGCAGCCCCAGTGTTATTTAGAGAGAAGAAAGATGGCACAAAACGCTTATGTGTCGACTTCAGAAACCTAAACTTGATAAGTGTTGAAAACATGTATCCCCTCCCCCTAATGAAAGACATGCTGGCCCACCTCAAAAAAGGGAAAATTTTCTCCAAACTAGACATCAGGGAGGCATACTACCAAATCAGGATTAAGGAGGGGGATGAATGGAAAACGGCATTCAACACCCCCCTGGGATGCTACCAATTCAAAGTGCTCCCTTTTGGGCTACAAGGGGCACCTGCAGTGTTTATGCAATTAATCAACGATGTGTTACGTGAACACTTATACAAAGGGGTTCTCGTTTATTTAGATGATATTCTATTATACTCAGAGACCGAGGCTGAACATGTTAAATTGGTGAGGGCAGTGCTGAGCAAACTCCGCGAGGCAAAACTTTATGCCAAACTCTCAAAATGTGAATTCCACCGAGAAAAAATTGATTACTTGGGGTACCGTATTTCACACTAGGGCATAGAAATGGATCCTCAAAAAGTACAGGCAGTACTCGATTGGGAAACGCCTCGCACACGCAAACAGCTGCAAAGTCTCCTGGGGTTTGCAAATTTCTATCGCCAATTTATCCCCGTGTTTGCTCAAATTGCCTTGCCCATCACAAAACTGCTAAGAACAAAGGGGGAGGGAGATCCTAAACCGAGACAGCCCGTGAATTGGACAATGGAATGCCAGGCAGCGTTTGAAAAACTAAAACGGCTGTTCTCAACAGAACCAATTTTGAAGCACCCAGACCCAGAAAAACCCTTCATAATACAAGCTGATTCTAGCGATGTGGCAATAGGGGCAATCCTACTCCAGAGCAATGAGCAAGGACAGCTACAGCCATGTGCGTATACATCCAGGAAACTAAGTGAAACTGAACAAAGGTGGGCAATCTGGGAAAAAGAAGCTTATGCGGTGCGATGGGCACTTTTAACTTGGAGACAATTCTTAGAAGGGAGTAAGATCCCTTTTGAAGTCAGGACTGACCACAAAAACTTAGAAGCCTTAAAGACACCAAGGAAACTATCTCCTAAACAGGTTCGTTGGGCGCAATACTTCAAACGGTTCGAGTTTACTCTTAAATTTATCCCTGGGGGGAAAAACTTTCTGGCAGATGCACTGTCCAGAAAGCCACAATATAATTGTGTGAAATCAGAGGTATTTAAACCTATAGTACAAACAAATCAATTGGCAGCCAAAGTAATCACCAGGTCCGAAGGAGGAAAAGACGCATTGAGGGACGCAGACATCACTCACGCATTTAAACAAGCATTAGTCAACGATGAATGGGTTTTGAACCACAAATCCAGTTGCGTGATGAAAGATGAATTAGCGTGGGTAGGTGACAAACTTTATGTACCCGCTAGCCAAAGATTACGGTTAATGGGAAGGTGCCACGACTCTAGGTTAGCTGGACATTTTGGCTTTGTAAAAACTTTACACTTAATAAAGAGACAATTTTGGTGGCCTTCGTTGAAAAAGGACATAGAAAGCTATGTAGCAAGTTGCCCCATTTGTGCTGCAGCAAAAAGACGACAGGGGAAAACTCCAGGGCTTCTACAGAAAGTAGCTGAGCCATCAGCCCCATGGGAAAAAATTGCTATGGATTTTATTGTAGAACTACCGGAAAGTGGGGGAAACACGGTCATTTGGGTTGTGACAGACTTGTTTTCAAAACAAGCACATTTTATTCCTTGCCAAAAGATTCCAACAGCCAAAGGCTTGGCTAGACTGTTTCTAATACACATTTATCGTCTTCATGGAGCTCCTAAAAGGATAATCTCAGATAGGGGAGTCCAATTTACCTCCAATTTTTGGAAGGCGTTTTTGGGCCTACTTGGTATCGCCCAAGGATTAAGCTCCTCCCATCACCCCCAGTCAAATGGTAATTGCAAAAATTTGAATGGCGTTCTTGAACAGTATCTAAGATGTTTTATTAATTTTCAACAGGACAATTGGAATGAACTTTTACCATTTACAGAGGTCGCATTTAATAACTCTGTACATTCAAGTACAGGTTTTACACCTTTTAGAGTAGCCACGGGGCAAGACTTCAGCCCAATACTGGAACTACCCACAGAAAAACCCACTATCCCCTCACTTAAGGAGTGGATAGAAAATTTGCAAAACACATGGCCAGTAGTCAGGTTGGCTTTACAGGAGGCTAGAGAGGCTTTCAAAATTCAAGCTGACAAGAAAAGAGTAGAGCCTAAACATTTCCAGGTTGGGGATAGAGTATATTTATCTACAAAATTCTTGAGATCGTTACAACCATCAAAAAAATTAGGACCTAACTTTATTGGGCCTTTCACTATTAGCAGGATCATTAACCCAGTAGTGGTTGAATTGGTTCTTCCAAAAACACTTAGACAAGTCCACCCAGTATTTCACATTAGTCTACTCAAGAGAGAGGTAACCTCATCACTTAGATACACCACCTGCCCCAATCATGATAGAGGGGGAACAACATTTTGAAATCAAGGAAATTCTTGACTCCAGAATCCACAGAGGGAAGATCCAGTATCTGGTAGCCTGGAAACATTTGCCTTCGTCACAGAACGAGTGGGTCGCTAAACAACATGTGAAAGCCCCCACCTTATTGAGAAGATTCCACTCCAAATACCCTAGCAAACCTTGCTAACATATAATAATTGATTCTGCTTATGTCTTACAGGTGGACCTTCTTTTTTTTTTGAGAGGCAGGATGTCAGAGTCCAGACTCTGTCATTCAGAAGGAGAAGGGGTTTTTTGGCTCTGTTTGATCAAAAGGTTATAACATATCCGGATCCCAGACACCTGGGAGCCTCTTCATCTTAAGATAAGGTTTTATGGGGGGTAATTGAACGGAAGAGTGAGGCTGGGAAACGGATCCATCTGTCAAACATTTGTGGATTGATTATGCTGAATGGGGTGGGGTGTTAAGCTTAAAAGACTTGTCTTGCCCGAGGGCATTTAGACCTTGCTTTGAATTGGATGGATGTATACAGATGCAAATAAAGGAAATCCTTTTGAAAACTTTGGCTTCGCTCAAAAGTTCGTTCCTTGATTGTGGCTGGGAAGACATACCTTACAGTCGCATCCATTGCCGCTTTTCAGTTTGCCACAACAATGGAGGGGAGGGAGAACCACCTTTGGAATGCCAGTTCCAGGTGGCGGCAAGAAATCATCCCATGGGAACCAAGGTCACCTAACCAGATGTTCAACAAAGACTTGGACAGTTTCCATAACAATATCTGGCCATCTAATTGGACAATGTGACCTGCACTAATAGGGGGAGGGAGATTTTATTCTTTAATTATGTGAAAACAATTTATTATTTATTTATTTATTTATTAAACGCTCTTATAGGCCGCCCAATCCCGTGGGACTCAGGGCGGCGTACAACATAAATAAGAAGCGTACAATTTTAAAAACAATAGTCATAATATACATTATAAATATAATTAAAAAAAACATTGTGAGAGCAACATTCAGGGGGAATCTAGTTGTCCTATTCACCCCATCTGCCGGAAGAGCCATGTTTTTAAGGCTTTACGGAAGGCCAGCAGGGTGGGGATGGTCCGGATCTCTGGTGGAAGTTGGTTCCAGAGGGACGGGGCTCCCACAGAGAAGGCCCTCCCCCGTGGCCCCGCCAATCGACATTGTTTAGCCGACGGGACCCGGAGAAGGCCCTCTCTGTGGGACCTAACCGGTCTTAGGGAGGTATGTGGTAGGATGCGGTCCCGCAGGTAACCTGGCCCTGAGCCATGTAGGGCTTTAAAGGTAACGACCAACACCTTGAATTGCGACCGGAGACTAATTGGTAACCAATGCAGCTGGCGAAGGAGAGGTGTTACGTGGGTGTATCTCGGCACACCCACTACCGCTCGCGCAGCTGCATTCTGTACCAGTTGGAGTCTCCGGATGCTCTTCAAGGGTAGCCCCATGTAGGGCGCGTTACAGTAGTCTAGCCGTGAGGTGACAAGGGCATGAGTGACTGTGAGCAAGGCCTCCCTCTCCAAGTAAGGTCGCAATTGGTGCACAAGACGGATTTGTGCAAAGGTCCCCCTAGCCACAGCTGAAAGATGTTGCTCCAATTTTAGCTGTGGGTCTAGGAGGACACCCAAATTGCGAACCTGTTCTGAGGGAGTCAATTTTTCTCCCCCAAGAACCAAGGAGGGACAGTCGACATAGTCCTTGGGAGGCAATATCCAGAGCCACTCAGTCTTGTCTGGGTTGAGCCTGAGTCTGTTCACTCCCATCCAGACCCTCACATCGTCCAGGCAGCGGCACATTACATCAACTGCTTCACTGAACTGACACGGGGTGGAGATGTACAACTGGGTATCGTCAGCATACTGCTGATACCTCACCCCATGTCGTCGGATGATCTCACCCAGCGGTTTCATGTAAATGTTAAACAGGATGGGCGAGAGGACCGAGCCCTGTGGCACCCCGCAAACCAGGGGCCTAGGGGCCGACCTCTGTCCTCCTGTCAACACCGACTGCGTCCTGTCAGAGAGGTAGGAGGAGAACCACCGTAAAACAGTGCCTCCCACTCCCATCTCCCCAAGACGACGCAGAAGGATACCATGGTCAATGGTATCGAAAGCCGCCAATGGGAATTAGATAGAGTTGTTTTTGCTTTCAATCTGTGCCGATATGATGTACTCAATAAAGTGTTTCATTCAGATATCAGAATGTCTCAAAAGTGCTTGCTTGGTTGGGTCCGTCAGTTGGAATCTTGACATATATCGTATACATCTGCACATACCACATGTGGGTTTTTTTAAAAAAATCAGTACTGGTTTCCATACAGATACAGGAACATGGCTTGAACTTCATTAAAATCCATCACTTTAAAGATATTCAATTATGTTTTAATGTATCAATAAACAGAAGAACTCTTCAATTTCACATAAAAATTGAGAGGGCTGTTTTGAAGAAACATGATAAGTACAAAATACCTTTTGTTCAATCATTAGCATTTGGCAAAGAACAACCATCTGTGAAATCCAACAGACTGTCCTGATGCCATTAGAAACAGGGGGAAGCATTGTGACACTCTTTTTTTTTTTTTGCCATCTAGCAATTGTTCCCATAGGTACTTTACCAGATGAAAATAAACAGGATTCACACTTTTGGAACACAGTCAATTTTAAAAAATGCTGATTGCCTACTGCAGATATTCCCATGGTGCCAAACTGTATGTGAAAAGATGGCAGGATGGAGGAGAAAAAGGAGGAAGAAGAGAAGTGAAGGTGTGATAATTAAAAGAATTGCCACTCTGTAAGTCAGTGGAGCTAATATGTCAACTCATCAAGCTGGGGAAGTAAAATGTGTCCAGCTGCTAGAAAGACTCAAGTGTGGTTTGGTCCCTGGCACCACTTGTTGCGACAAGATGAATCACAAATGGTGTGAAAGTGGGTTTCCATGCTACCCTGTGCCATATAGAGATGGTTACTTCTCTGATTGATAAAATCTTGGGCTGCAAAAAGGACTCTGTAGCCAGTGAATGCTGTTGTACTGGCAGAGCCACTTCAGGAATCAGCCATTTCTCCTTTGGTCAATGCCATCTTGGAAAAAGACCTGGACACAACTGGAAGAAAAGAGAATTCTAAGTAGAGAGCTGAAGAAACATGATTCCGTTCCTATCGCAATTAGAGGGGTTTTTTTGCTGAAGAAATTATATGACTCTGATAATAGCAGGACAATTTTTCTTACATTCATGCCTTTTGTGTAAAGACTGACTAAATACAGGAAGCATATAAACCATCTTGATTCTCAAGTCTTGACCCTAGAGCACATTCAACATGGGTGTAAGTCAGTGCTTCTCAATTATTTTCTGTTATGCCCCCCGTAGGAAGAAGTAAACATTTTGCATCCCCCCAACTCTCTGCTGTGAGGGGAGCATGGCCAGTGCCGAGGCAGCACAGAGTTCCCCATGCTCCACTGGTGAACCCCGAATTCCAGCCGCCTGGAGATCAGTACCAGGTCAGAAGCTCCCTGGAGGGGAGGGGAAGAAGAGAGGAATCGTCGGTGGCAACCCCCCCCAGGGAACCGACATTATCCTCTCGGCCAGCGGCTGCGAAAGACGATGGAATGTCATCCTAGTCTCGGCGGCCACAAACAGCAGGAGAAGACTGAAAGAAAGACTGTGAGTCACCTGGGTAAGAAGATCGAAGTGCAGAGCTGGAGAGAGGGAGAAATTAAGAAGCCGGTGAGTGTTTGGCCGTGTTTGAAGATAAGAATAGAACTTAAAACTGCAAAGGGAACTAAAAGTATATTAAACTGGAAAAAACAGCTATCTAGCAACTTGGAGAAATCATAGAGACATTGGAGGAACAGAATTAAAAGCCCGAGATTTAAGGAAATTTCAGTAAAGACTTGTTGGAATTAAGAGAGTAAAAATTAAAAAATTTGAATAAATATTTTAAAAGGTGAAATGGTTTTTTTTAATATTGAGAAGTAAATGCTGTAAGAAAAAGCAGATTTGGTACATGGGAAAAAGACATAGCCATCTGCTGGTTGGAAGATAAACTACAACTAATCGTGGGAATATCCTTGTTGATACTAATACTGGCCTTGACTTGTAAGAATTATCTTAGAGTCTGCAAGAAAGTGAAAGTACTTTGGAAGCTGTGAAAATAGTTTATTATTAACAACTGGAGATTGATTTAAAGCACACTGGGACTTGCTTAGATTGGAATAAACTTTATACAAAAGACAATAATACAAAAGGCTGTGGAAGTTGATCTATACTAACAGCCTGAGACTGATTTCAAGCTGTTTTGGATTTATACATTGTGATTTTGAGACGATGGAGGCAAGTTAATATGAAGAACTTGTTGGACTGTTGAAAGAATTGGGCAATGACTTAAAAAGTTACATTTTGGGACTTGGAGCTGGAAAAGGAATGATAAAAGAATTAGATGACAATAATCACTCTGAAGCTTTGATGGCAGGGAATGAAAATGAAAGAATGAAAAACAAGAAGAAAATAAAGGAGAGGTAAAACCAGAAGAAAAAAAGAAGATTGATGACAATATTGGACTTTTTGATAATAAAAAGGATAAGGACATTAAAAATGAAGGACAGAATGATGAACATATTGAAATTTATAATAATTATATTGGGATTCACAGTGTTAAAAGTGAAATAATAAGGGAGAAATATGGGCATCGAAAAAACCTGGTAAAAAAGAGGAGGAAATAGGGAGAAGAGGTTGAGAGGAATGGAAAGAAGACTTATACAAATGAAATAGTTGGGGAGAAAAGGAGTTTGGGAGAAAAGGAATTGGTGATACAAAAATAAAAGAGAGAGAAAGAAAAAGCTAAGAAATTGGAGATGGAAAGGAGATATTTATAAAAATGAAAGAGTAGAAAAATCAAAAGAAAATGGGTGATTGATAATGGAAAATTATAGAATTCTGTTATTTTAGAATTACTACTATACTTAATTTTTATAATTGATATTAAGGGTATATAAGATTTGATCAAATTATTAATATAATTATTATATAATTATAATTATAATTATAATTATAATTATATTTAATTTTAATATTTAAAATTAAAATTATATAATTATAATTAAAGATTCCTTCTTGAAAGGTTACAATTTTATAGCAGAATGTTACAAGATTGGCTGTATTAAATTAAATTTTAGTAACAACTGTTGGAAAAACATATATAAACTGGATAATTATTACTGTTATATTTAAAACATGTTCAGTTTAGGATTTGTGTGATTTAAAAATTGGATGTAATATTGTAAGAATGTTGATGATTATTGATGATAGTGGAGTAAGATAAGATGTTAGAATGAATAATTATCATGAATATGAGAGTATACAAACTGACAATTATAATGTTTTTTGTTTTTATTGGGCGTCTAGAAATGATATAAATAAAGAAAACAAAATGTTGAGTAAAGATTTGAAGCAAGGGAAAGAAACAATATGGCCCAAAATCAAGAGGCATAAGACATATTAACTATCTTGTAAAGTTAAGTCATAGCAATTAACTTGGAATAAAAATTGAATTAATTGGTGGTTGACCTGGGAGACAAAATTAGCTCAGAAAGGAGGTAGCACCAGATAAATAACATATACCTAAAATAAGATTTAATAAAACAGATATGAGGTCAAGAAATAAGAAATATAAAATAAAGCTGATAAACCTAGAGAAGTAAATATGTTATTGGTCTGTTATATGTAATAGCTACTAGAATTAATTCACTTAGGGAAGGTTTCAGAAGGGAAAGTGGAAGTAGGAAGGAAGAAGAGAGAGGGGGAGAGAAGAGAGAGGGGGATAAAGGAGGAAGGAAGAGAGAGAAGTAGGAAGGAAGAAGAGAGAGAAGGAGAGAAGGAATAGAGAGAGGGAGAAAGGAGGAAGAAGGTGGGAAGTAGAAAGGGGGAAAGAAGGTGTAAGAAGGTAGGTAGGACAGGTGGAGAAAAAGAGGGGAGTAAAGGAAAAAAGAAAAAGGGGAGAAACAGACAGATTAATAATAGTAAGACTAGGAATAAAAATAGATTATTGATTTGTTTTGATGAAAATGTATTTTATTGATGTATTGGAGGTATATGTGCAAATGTAAATGTGATAAATATGGAGAGAAAATAAATAAAAACTTATTAAAAAAAAACTCTCCGCTGCGACTGTAAATAGTATCAGTAGCAGGATTCAGCCCAAAACACAGCTGAGGAGCTGATCAGCTGTGCTTTGGGCAAAGAAATAATAATAATAATAATAATAATAATAATAATAATAATAATAATAATAATAATAATAATAATAATAATAATAATAATAATAATAATAATAATAATAATAATAATAATAATAATAATAATAATAATAATAATAATAATAAAATTTCAACACAGGTGTTGTGCCAGCAAAAAGAAGAGAGAGGAGAAATTTAAAAAAAGCAGCTTATAGGCAAGAAACTGAGAGTTACCTTTCGCCCCAGCTGCTGCATTTCTTCCCAAACCTCACACATACCCACCCCCTCCTCCTCGCTTGCCTTGTTTGTTCCAGGGGTTGCAACCAGAGGCTTATTAGCTAAATGCCCTCCCCTCCCGAATCTGTATCTTTCGCTGTCTCTGTCTCTTTCGAGTTGGCCCGTTGGCAGGCAGTTTGGGAAGCTGAAGCGTTCAGTGAGCACTTGACACCTCTTTCTGCACAAACATGATTGAAAAGATCAGGGCACTGCCGAAGGGCAGAATCGCCGAAGTTTCGCTGGATTTCTTTCATCACCGCTGGGATCGCCTCTTCTTCCTAGCGACTTTTTATTTTATTTGGTTAAGAACGCCATCCTTCATTTATTCCTCCCTCCCCCCCTCTCTCTCCATGCATCTGGGCATGAGTGAGTGAGGCTGTGTTTATTTTCTTCTCGGAGCTTGGGAAGAAGACGATGGGACAACGAGACCCCTGCCTTGCCTGCTTCCCACCCACCCACACGCAAACATACCTTTCTTTCCCCCTCCCCGCAACTCCAGGTCTGGGGGTTGTTTCACTCGGTTCCGACTGCCTGTGTGCGCATCTGTTCGGAGGACAGCGCGAGCTTCCCGGGAGGCAGATTGTCTGACTCGAGTTCGCCAACCGGGCTGAGACGCCTCCGTGGCCGGCCCCTACTCTTCACCAAAAATTCCCCCCAAAAGATGGTGGCACCCCGGACCATGTGCCCCCTGGCATCGCTCTGCCCCCCCCCAGGGGGGCGTGCCCCACTATTTGAGAAACACTGGTGTAAGTGAAGATTGCCCCAATCTTCATTACATTCTCTCATCTTCATTCCCTTTGCTGCATTGCTACCAGCCAGGGTCTTCAAATGAATACTTTATCAAATATAAATTCCCAATAAAGTAGCTATAGCCTCCTGCTGGGAGTCAGACATTTGCTGGGTCCTTCTAATAGAGGACACTGAGCAAAGCTTCATTACAGAACAATAGTGGTTGCTGCCAGAGCTTAAAGATTTGAATAAACAACAAATAAGCAACATCTGCTCCAGCATATGTGTATGGTGGGGGGGGGGGGGGGAAGCCACAAAATAAAAGAATTTGCAAATGCCAAAAGCAAGACTAAACTGCCAGTGCTACTGTAGAGTGAATTTTTAATTGCACATGAATACAAGGCAGGCTGGGGGTATTAGTCTCACATATGTCTCCTGCTTGCTGCCAACCTGGGAGTATAGATGAATTTAATTAAGTAAGGATTATCCCTTGTCCCCAGTACAATTACTTATTTATAACAATGATAGAATTGCCTAATAAAATTGTAATAGTTTCTTTTAAAACACATACCGTATATTCAGACCATTGCTCAAAAATAGGCTGGCATTTATTTAGAAATTTGATTTGATTTATTATTAGAGTTGGAAGGGACCTTGTAGGTCATCTAGTCCAACCCACTGCTCAAGCAGGAGTTCCTACACCATTTGAGACAGATGGCAGTCCAGTCTCGCTTGAGATTTGACTGTCTTTTAGAATTAATTCTCTTATTTTGCTAAATGGAAAGGAAAAATGGAAAGAGCAATAAAAAAGCTTAATGCACAGAGAGAGAGAGACATACACATACATATACCCCACCACACACATATATGTGTAAGTGTGCATGTGTATGTATAGTAAACACATATGCAGAATGTGGATAAAAATAAAGATCTGGCCATAGAATCCTGGAACACCATCAAAAGGTTTTTCAAATAATATAACTGTTGATTCAAGTTTAGCTTATGTTCCAAACAACTGGTCAATCTAGTACCATCTCTGATGTTCTTGGGTTATTTTTGGCCTTTTTTGGTCTATTATTTATCTGCAGTGCCATCCCATGGATGAGATTTCTGTGGTTCCCAGCTGTCTCATTATAATAACAGGAACCCCTTTATATTTCCCTTTATAGGAAAAAATGTCTGTTAAATTACTTCCCGTCCTCTCCAAGATCCAGAAATTCATGCAATTAAAATTTGATCCATCAATCCAATATTCATGTTAGCTCATATTTTAATCAATTATATGGTCAACAAACTTGATAATTGTGTTAAAACAAATTAAAAATCAAAGCAAAAAGATAAAAAAAATATGTATCCAGTCAATCATTTCCCTAATCTATTAAAGTCTATTATATAATCTATTATAGAAGAAGCTCAATTTCATTGTATCTCAAGAGTATGCTTTTTCACAGAGCAGAGGGCCACAGAGTAGATATGCTCTCATCAAAAAATAGTGTTTCATAGAGTGGACCAGAACATACCAATGTGTACTACAATGGATCTTGTAGAATAATAGAAATAAAGGAGGTACACTGGTGCAACAGTTTAATGATGCTGGATCTGTTGCCAGAAATGGCTGACACTCCAACAGTTTGAGTTGCACTACAGTGTGATGGAGTGAGTTCCCATCACTTGCCTCTAACTCCTGCCCATCCAGCAGTTTGAAGGCATGAAATATTGTGAGTAGATTATCCACTCAGTAGGAAAAGCATTTGGGAGGAGAACAGGAGCCAGTGGTGGATCTGCCTGGATGCAAAGCCCTGGATGAGCCAATAACCCAAATGCTGCTAGCTAATCTTGGTGGAATCACTTCATAATCCAGCCTAGAGACATATAACAGCATTATCAGCATACTGGGATACTTGACCTCATACCAATATATGATTCATCCAGAGATTTCATATAGATGTTAAGTAGGAACTGAGAGGTTGTAGAATATAAGAAATCCTGCAGACCAAGTATCTATGGCTAGATCTCTCCTTTCCTACCCTATTTTCCCCAAAATAAGACATCTCCTGATAATAAGCCCAACTGGGTTTTGAGTGCATGGCAATAAGGCCAACCGCTTATTTCAGAGTTCAAAAAAATATAAGACAGGGTCTTATTTTCGGGGAAACACGGTATTAGCACTGGCTGAAAACAGTCCCACAGGAAGGAGGGAACCATTAAAACATCATGGTCCATTCCGGCAGTGACGTTATCACGGAGCAGGCGAGGGAGCTCTGCTCTGCTTCTGGACCCCGAAAATAGCTTCACCAGGAGCCCTTCAAGGGCATTACTGATCCTGGAGAGATCGGTAAAACAAAGAGGAAGCTCTGAAGATGCCGGGTAACCCTAAAGTACTCGTGCCGAGAGGAGCGGCACTCTTAGAGCCGGTGGAAAAAAGGATCGGTCTTTATGGCCGATCAGGAGTGATGACAACTGCATAAGAGGAAAGCGAAGAGTGGAAAAAAGCAGCTTTGATCAGTGATTGAGAATACCCCAGAAGGAGATGAGGAGTGTGGTGTGAGAGTGAAGTAAGGAGAGAGAAAAAGTTAAGGAGAAGGACGGAGTGACTCAGTGAGAAGAGCTGACCAAAAGGGCGTAGAACTTTGCACAGAGTTATAAAATGGAGTGGATTTAACACAAAGACAGGAGAGCCAGAACTGTGATTTGACAAATATTTGAAGGATTCTAAATAACGTTAATATAAAAGAATTGTGATAACATCTTGAACTTTGCAAGAACTGGACTTTGGAGAGGAGGAAGCCTGACAGCAGAAAAAATCATCCGATGATTCAGTGATTTTTGGAAAGCTTAATTCATTCCACTACTAAATGAATGAATGAAATAAACTGGAATTGATTGGAAAAACGGTGAACTCTAACATTAAACATTGAAACCTTTCTTATTTTTTGAAGATAGATCATTTAATATAACCTTAATTTATATACAAGTGTGGACTGTTATAACTGATGAAGGTGGATATTGGATACATAGAACCAGAAAGAAGAAAGAGGAGAAAGAGGATAGGTACCATCTGGTGGATTCGTAGAGTTAATTGAGTGTTTAGTAAAAAAAAAAAAAAGGAAAGATTGTGTGATACAGAACAAAAAAGATTTGGGGGGGAAAGGGGAACTGGTTAAATAAATAATTGAATTGGGAAGTATTTATAAATATAGTAATGAAATATTGTTAAAGTTTTTCTTAAGTGATTAAATCCTTAGATAATAGTATATTGGAATAGTGAAAGATACTGTGCAGATAAAAATATTGGTTCTGAGAATTGTATATATTTCTGTATATAATTGGGAATATAAGATAGTAATGTATGTAAGCTTTCTAAAAATCAATATAAAGTATAGTAAGTAATTGTGGGTTAACGAAAGATATAAACTTATATTTAGAATTAAGTCATGGGTAAATAATTTGATACACAGAGATATATTGTTAGGTGTATATAAAAGGGGAAAGTTTTGTTATTGGAGTTATAAGATTAACTGGATAGTAATTGTCATATGTTATTGTGGAGTAAAATATCTCAGACGATAAAGATGTCAAGCACAGCAACGGTAACTAAAATAGGGGAAAAAACAACTGCAAACCCCACGCCTGCAGCTGCATCACCCTCACAGATACTATGCTGGCAAAAGAAAAATCTGAATCAACATTGAATTTACAAAGTATGCAGGCCCCGCTGCAAATGATACAAGAATCAATGATGAAGACACAAGAGGCTATTGCAGATAATCATGAGGAGGCGAAAATACACCACAAAGAAATAAAAAATGAAATTGGAGAAATGAAAGGGGAGATTAAAAATATGAATGATAGAATAGGGACAATTCAACAAACAATAATAGAAAATGATAAGAGAATAAAAGTTGTGGAAACAAAAATGGATCAAGTAGATAGTAAAGTAGAAGTGATGGAACAACAAGCTCAGCAAACTAACAGAGAGATGGCTGAATCAATATCGTTTCTTGAATTAGAAAAAGCATCGTATTATCTACGATTCCAAAACATTGTAGAAGAAAAAGATGAAGATTTGGGAGAAAAACTGGTGGAGATACTGGTGGAAATATTACAAAAGGATAAACATGACATAATTAGAGATATTGATGAAATTTACCGGGTGCAGACCAATTATGCACGTACACACAGACTGGCGAGAGAGGTACATGTATGATTCATGAAAAGAACAATAAGGGACGAGATATATATATAAAAAGGGAAGAGTCGATATTATACAATGGAACAGAAATTATAATTTTGAAACAAGTACTTCATAGGATAAGAGAGCAAAGAACACAATATCAATTCTTAATGACTCAATTGACTAAATATAAAAGTATGTTTAGGTGGTTAATTCCGGAAGGGGTACTTGCAACTTGGCAAGGGAATAAAATATAAAATTGATACTTTAGAGAAAGCAAAATAATTTTATGAATTTCATTTTGCACAGGAGGGAAGTCAAGAAAGCAGGGTTAGACAGCAAAAGTCAAGAAGAAGATCAAATTGAGGAGGCAGAGAAAGAAAGAGAGGAACAGAAAACAAAAGAAAAAGAGCAAGAAGAAAGACAAGGAGCAAAAGGAGGGGTAATAAGAGAGACTAGAAACACTAGAAAACAATTTAGGTAAAAATGGGAGAGGCAATTAAACTTTTCTCAATAAATATCAAGGGACTAAATATACCAAAAAAAGAACACAAACATTTGCTAAATTAAAGAAATTGGAGGCTGAGGTCATATGTTTACAGGAAGTCCATATCAAAAAGGATTACAGGAAATTGTTAGAAAATGGAAAATTAGGGATATTATACACTTCTCTTGCACAAAAAAAGAAAAGAGGAATCGCTATTTATGTAAAAGAAAGAATAAAATCAAAATTAGTATATTCTGACAATGATGGTAGAATTCTAATGGTGGATTTAGAAGTCGACCAAAAACAAATTTTACTAACTGTAATTCATGCATCCAACCAAAACCAGCAAGAATTTTTTAAACAAGTACATGATACAATAGCAAACTTGGAATATGAAAATATCTGTTTAATTGGTGATTATAATGCAATAGTTAATGTTGAAAAAGATTATAAAAGTAATAAGAAAAATAAAAAAGGAAAAAATATTACCAAAATCATTTTTCGACATGGTAACAGAATACAATTTACAGGGAGAGGAGATACATGGAGGGAGATACATAAGAGGGACAATCAATACACTTTTTACTCATACCCACATCAATCATGTTTGATTGACATGGCCTGGATGACAGCTGATTTACAATATAAAATTGATGAAATAGAAATAGGAATTAATGATTGGGCGGATCATAATCCAATAATAATAAAATTGAAAGGGAATTAGCAGAAAAAGAGATGGTTAATGAATCAAAGTATATGTAAAGAAAAAGAATATAAACAGATGTTAGGAAAAGAGCTGAACATATTCTTTGAAATAAATAAAAAGGAAGATACCTCTACACAAAACTTATGGGACACTGTAAAAGCATATATTTGAGGATTAACGATAGCATATTTAACTAGGAAAAACAAATTAAAGAAGTTACAACAAGAGAGATTACAAGAAGAGCTTTAAACATAGAATTTGAATTACAGAAAGAACCTCAAAATAATAAGATAAAAGAAAAATGGAATATTATAAAGCATAAGATTAATTTGATAACACAAAAAGAATTAGCACAAAAAATAAAAATGGCGAAACAAATTTTTTTCAAAAACGCAAACAAAACGGGCAGATGGCTAGCATATAAACTAAAAAAAGAAAAAGAAAAAAGAATAATACATCAATAACAAGATGAACAGGGTATATTGCAATATAGAAGAGAAGTAAAAAAGAGAATTGTACAAAAAAAATTCTCAAACCTGCAGTATATCAACAAGAGGAAATAGACAAAGAAAAAATAAAACGATTTATAGAAACAATGAATTTGAGTAAAATTACGGAGGGAAATGTTAAACAGAGCAATAACGATAATGGAATTTGAATTTGCATTGAAAAAACAAAAAACAACAACACCAGGACCAGATGGTCTTTCAGTTGAACTATATAAGAACATTCAAAACTCATTAGGATGGTTAATGATGGAGGTATAGATTGAGGCTTTGGAACAAGCAAAGATACCTACAACTTGGTTAGAAGCAATAATTACTCTTATTCTCAAAGAAGATACGAATCATCAACTAATTCAAAATTTCAGACCAATATCACTATTAAATACAGACTATAAGATATTTGCATCAACATTAGCAGAAAGAATAAAAAAGATACTGAATAATTTTATACATACAGATCAAAACGGATTCCTTATAGGATGACAAATAAAAAATAACATGAGGATCATAATGAACATCTTGGAATTTTATCAGGTCCATCCTGAGAGACAAGCTTCACTGGTTTTCCTTGATGCTCAAAAGGCTTTTGACAATTTGAATTGGAAATTTATTATAAAACAATTTAAAAATATGGAATTTGGCACAAAATTTGAAAGGATGATTGAGCAAATTTACATCAAACAAACAGCTAGAGTAATTATAAATGATGACATCACAGAAAATTTTGACATAACCAGAGTACGACAAGGATGCCCACTCCCTCCTCTTCTATTTATTCTCTCATTAGAAATACTGTTAATAAAAATTATGGAAGACCAAGAAATAACAGGCTTAAAAATCAGAAAGGAAGAATATAAGGTCCAAGCTTTTGCTGATGACCTAGTATTTATAATAGAAGACCCATTAGAAACCGGACAGAAATTGATACAAAAAGTATAGGAATTTGGCGAAGTAGCAGAACTTAAAATAAATAGAAACAAATCTAAATTAATAACCAAAAATCTCACAAAGAGACAAGAAATGGAATTGGAAGAAAAAATAAAAATAGAAGTAACTAAGAAAATAACATATTTAGGGATTTACCTCACAGCGAAATGCTCTACAATTAAGGAAGATAATTATGACAAATTGTTACTACAAATAAAAAAAAGATTTAGAAACTTGGAAAAACTTACAAATCTCACTCTTAGGAAGGATTGCCATGATTAAAATGAACATACTCCCGAGAGTACTATTTTTGTTTCAAGTTATCCCAATCAAATTAGGCAAAAACATTTTCAAAAATTTAAATAAATTAGTCATCAAATTTATATGGCAAGGGAAAAAATCTACAATTAAACTAAAGCTCTTGCAGGATACCAAAGATAAAGGAGGATTGGCATTATCGGAGTGGGAAATATATTACAATGCAGCTACTTTAATTTGGCTAAAAGATTGAATCGAACTAAAAAATAAAAGAATTTTAGTCATAGAGGGCTGTGATCTGCAAACGGGATGGCACACATTTTTATGGGATGAGAAATATAAAACACATAGTTATTTCCAAAGACATATAATACAAAATGCTCTTTTACAGACCTGGAAAAAAATCAAAAAGAATCACTATATAAAAATCCCCATGTGGATATCACCAATAGAAGCAGTGACACATCCAAATTTAATAGCCATTGACAAAATAATTAGATATAAGGATTTATTAAATGAACAGTTAAATTTGAAAACAAAACAACAATTGGAACACGATATAGGCAGAGAAGTAGATTGGTGGACATCCAGTCCAAATTTAAAGAGGACAAAAGATTACATGAAATCCAGAAAGATCAGCAAGAATTGGATAAAATTATACAAGAAACAGAGGAAAAATTAATTAGTAAAATATATAAATTTCTACTGAGATACAAAATGGAAGAGGAGATTGTTAAAGAAACAATGATCAAATGGGCAAATTTTTTTAGATACAAAATAGAATTGGAGAAATGGGAAAAAATGTGGGAAACAAATATAAAATTGACAATGTCGGCGGCATTCAAGGAAAACCAGTTGAAGATGTTCTACAGATGGCACCTCCCCCCAGCAAGATTGGCAAAGATGTATCCAAATACTTCACCAATATGTTGGAAATGTAAAAAATTGTATGGTACATATTATCATATATGGTGGACATGTCCTGAAGCTAAAAAAAATTGGATTAAAATCAGGAAATGTTTGGAAGAGATAACAGAACAACACATAGATCTGAGGCTGGAGATATTTTTATTGGGACTATTAAACAGAAAATATACCAAGGAAATACAATATCTACTTCTACATATAATTACAGTGGCAAGAATAGTATATGCCCAAAAATGGAAAAACGATAAAACACTATCTGAGGAAGAATTGATAGGGAAAATTATTGACTGCGCTGAGATGGACAAATTAACAAAAGAGCTAAAAGAAAAAGAAGAGACAGAGTATTATTTGGTCTGGGACAAATTATATAACTGGTTAGAGATTAGAAACAGAGAATAAGGCTCAATGATGAAAGGTGAAATAAGAAACAGTGTGTGTAAAACATAATGGTGTTATAAGTAACCAATGTAAAGAAATAAAGATAGAAATGTGTAAATAGATAAATAAATATAAAGATAATCAGAGAAGTTTAAAAGGGGAAAATGTAAATTAGAGTGCAGAGAAGAGCAACAAAGATGATTAGGGGACTGGAGGCTAAAACATATGAAGAACAGTTGCAGGAACTGAGTATGTCTAGTCCAGGGGTGGGTTCCTAATTTTTTTACTACCACTCTGTGAGAGTGGCTTATTTTGTGGGTGTGGCTTGCCAGCCATGTGACCGGGTGGGCATGGGCCTCGGGAGCTTGGCAGCGGCCAGAGAAGCGGGGGGGATTGCCCACGTGCAACGCAGCCCCCTGCAGCGGGAGCAGCAAGACCACGGCAGCGGTTCTTCTAGGAGGAGGCTCCATCCGGCCTGAATGCTTCTCCCCATTCGATGATCCTAGGCTCCTGCCGCCTGTTCCCCTTCCCCTCAGCAGCTCGAGAAGTCTCGAATGTGCGAAAATGCCTGGGATCATCACCGCGCGTTCATGGATTCTCAGACTGCTGAAGGAAGGGGAACTGAGATAGGTCCTGCTGCCCATTCCCCCTCCCCTCAGCAGCTCGAGAAGCCTCAAATGTGCGAAAATGCCTAGGATCATCACCGCGCGTTCGTGGCTTCTCGGACTGCTGAAGGGAGGGGAATGGAGATAGCTCCTGCCGCCCATTCTTTCAGTGTCTCACACGCTCCCTCAGCCATCCTCCCCTGCTTGGACTCACTGTGGGGTAGGAAGGCAGCGCATGCGCAGAAGAAAAAAATTTTTTAAATGTAAAAAAAATTTTTTTTTAAATGGCGGCGCCCAGGCACCGGCAACCGACCGCACCGGTACTGTGACATCACCAGCGGGCCGCTACCGGTGCTATAGAGTGGACCACACCGGTAGGAACCCACCACCGGTAGGAACCCACCACTCTAGTCTAATGAAAAGAAGGACTAGGGGAGACATTATAGCAGTGTTCCAATATCTCAGGGGTTGCCACAAAGAAGAGGGAGTCAAACTATTCTCCAAAGCACCTGAAGGTAGAACAAGAAGCAATGGGTGGAAACTAAACAAGGAGAGAAGCAACTTAGAACTAAGGAGAAATTTTCTGACAGTCAGAACAATTAATCAGTGGAACAGCTTGCCTCCAGAAGTTGTGAATGCTCCAACACTGGAAGTTTTTAAGAAGATGTTGAATAACCATTTGCTGAAGTGATGTAGGGTTTCCTGACTAGGCAGGGGGTTGGACTAGAAGACCTCCAAGGTCCCTTCCAACTCTGTTGTTGTTATTATTATTATTATTGTTATTATTATTATCATCACCACCACCACCACCACCACCACCACCATCATCATTATTATTATACTTTATTCATTAAACATGAAACTCAGTCAACTGAACATTTAAAAAGTGTCACAAATACCACTGACTGGTGCTAATGGTTGATACGGGTTGCTGCCAGAGTCCTAGGTATCAACCAAGTATCTTCTTAAAATATATGATGTTCCGAGTAGCACAGTTTTTTGCAGTTCCACTGGTGTTATTGCAGGAAGCTGCAATTTCTTGATGTGTTTTGCAAAATTCTTGGACATGGTACCAAGTGCCCCGATGACAATGGGTATCACTGTTACATGTTTCATCCATAGCCGTGTAGTTTCAATGGCCAGGTCGTGATATTTCGAAATTTTTTCCAGTTCTTTTTCTTCAACTCTGGCATCTCCTGGTACAGCGATATCAATAAACTGTACTCTTCGGCCCTCGACAACCGTGATATCTGGCATGTTGTGTTCCAAATGATGATCTGTCTGTATTCGAAGTCCCACAAGATCTTCACCATCTCATTTTCAGTAACTTTTTCCACTTCGTACTCCCATGACTTTTCGGATACAGGTATGTATGTATGTATGTATGTATGTATGTATGTATGTATGTATGTATGTATGTATGTATGTATTATTATTATTATTATTATTATTATTATTATTATTATTATTATTATTATTATTATTATTATTATTATTATTATTATTATTATTATTATTATTATTATTATTATTATTATTATTATTTATTCACAAAAAAGGTAATACACAGCAAACAAGATTTATATGCTGGATTTCGTATCACTATATCACAAGTCGAACACTTCCCAAGCATCTAGGACTGTGTGATGTATTTTCGTATGATGCGCGCAGATCCAAGTACGGTGGCCTTTTGCAACTGACAGATTGTGATTTTGTCAATGTTTATTGTTTTCAAATGCCGGTTAAGGTCTTTTGGCACAGCACCCAGTGTGCCGATTACTACTGGGACCACCTGTACTGGTTTATGCCAGAGTCGTTGTAATTTGATTTTAAGGTCCTGATATCGGTTAAGTTTTTCTTGTTGTTTTTCATCAATTCAATTGTCACCTGGTATGGCGACATCAATGATCCACACTTTTTTCTCTTCCACAATCGTGAGGTCTGGCGTATTATGTTCCAAAACCTTGTCAGTCTGAATTCGAAAGTCCCAAAGTATTTTGGCATGTTTGTTTTCAACTACTTTCTCATGTTTATGATACCACCAGTTCTTTACCACTGGTAGGTGGTAGTTGTGGCACGGGTTCCAATGAAGCATCTGGGCCATGTAGTTGTGCCTCTGTTTGTAGTCCGTCTGTGCGATTTTCTTGCAGCCGCTGAGGATGTGATCAATTGTTTCATCAGCTTCCTTGCAAAGTCTGCATTTTGGGTCATCAGCTGATTTTTCAATCTTGGCTTTGATTGCATTTGTTCTAATTGCTTGCTCCTGGGCTGCAAAAATCAAGCCTTCTGTCTCCTTCTTCAGTGTTCCATTAGTGAGCCATAACCAGATCTTCTCCTTATCAACTTTTCCTTCAATTTTGTTGAGGAATTGCCCATGCAAGGCTTTATTGCACCAACTGTCGGCTCTAGTTTGCATTGCAGTTTTCCTATACTGATTCTTTGTCTGCTGCACTTTCAGAAGCTTCCGGTTGTTTACTCCAATCAATGCAGGTTCTTTACTTTCTTTGACGTATTCTGCCAATGCATGTTTTTCTTCTTCTACTGTTTGTTTTACTTGTAAAAGTCCTCTGCCACCAGTTTTTCTAGGCAGATATAGTCTGTCGACATCACTGTGAGGATGAAGTGAATGGTGAATGGTCATGAGTTTTCTTGTTTTTCTGTCCAAATTGTCCAGTTCAGCCTGTGTCCAGTTTATTATGCCAGCAGTATATCTTATAACAGGTATAGCCCAGTTGTTTATAGCCTTGATGGTGTTGCCTCCATTGAGCTTGCTTTTGAGAATTTTTTTGACTCTTTATATGTATTCTTTACTGACCACATTCTTCACATGATCATGTTTGATATTATCCAGTTGTAATATGCCCAGGTATTTATAGGCCTCTGGCTGATGACAATTTATGGCTTGACCATTAGGCATGTTTATGCCCACACTTTCAGTGATTTTGCCCTTCTTCAATGCTACTGTGGCACATTTGTCCAAACCAAACTCCATGCTGATATCAGTGCTAAAGATTCGGACAGTGTTGGTCAGAGACTGAATTTCAGTTTCAGTTTTTCCATACAACTTCAGATCATCCATGTACAACAGGTATGAAATTTTATTAGATTTCTTGGATGTTTGATAGCCAAGGTTTGTTTTTTGTAAGATTGTTGACAGCGGGATCATGGCAATGATAAAAAGTAATGGTGACAATGAGTCTCCCTGGAAAATTCCTCTTTTGATGTTGACAAATCCATAATTTTCATTTCCCACAAACAGTTCAGTTTTCCAGTGCTTCATCATGTTTTCAATAAAAGTGCCAACATTTTTACAAATCCCAATGGTGTCTAGGCACTTGATGATCCAACTGTGTGGGAGTGAATCAAAAGCTTTTTTATAGTCAATCCATGTTGCGTGAAGATTAATTTTTCGGCTTTTGCAATTCTCCAGAATCATTTTATCAATCAAAAGCTGATCTTTTGTGCCCCTGCTTTTTCGTTTGTTGCCTTTCTGTTCATCTGATAAGATGTCATTCTCTTCAAGATAATCTTGAATTCTTTTTTTTATTGAAAAAGTTTTATTAGTACAAAGTACAATTTTTTTTGATTTCCCCCCCTTCCCCCCAACCCCCTCCCTCCCCTCCCTGACTTCCCAGAAAGAACACAGGATATAATCTTCAAATAACCATAAACTAAAATATACTAACAAAGCATAAATTCAAAAATTCCTCTAATATATATGTATACACTTCCCCCCCTAAAAATAAGAAAACTCCACTTTATCTAAAATCTGTTAAACCATTCTAAAATTCTAACCATATATCATTGTTAAACTATATATATCTTCTTAATCTGATACTTTTTTTGAATATAATCAGTCCATCTACTCCATTCCAATATGTATCTTTCATTTGAATGATCTTTTAAATATGATGAAATTCTTGCCATTTCTGCCAGGTGTGTAACTTTCATTGTCCATTCCTCAATGGTAGGTATATCTTCTTTCTTCCAGTATTGTGCTACCAACAATCTGGCAGCCGTTATCAAATTCAAAATCAATTTAGTCTCTATTACAGTACAGTCCGTAAATATTCCCAGCAAGAAGAACTGTGGTGTAAACTTAATTTTTTTCTTCAAAATATTCTGAATAATCCACCATATTTTAATCCAAAAAGCCTTAATTTTCTTACAAGACCACCAAATATGAAAATAGGTAGCATCTTCACATTCACATCTCCAACATTTAGGTTGTAAATTTGGATACATACAAGCTAGTTTTTTTGGGTCCAAATGCCATCTATAAAACATTTTATAAAAGTTTTCTCTTAGATTTTGAGCTTGTGTG
Source organism: Diadophis punctatus similis (assembly GCA_023053685.1). Lineage (NCBI taxonomy): Eukaryota > Metazoa > Chordata > Lepidosauria > Squamata > Dipsadidae > Diadophis > Diadophis punctatus. The sequence goes on from JALIGW010000008.1 coordinate 23,574,243, forward strand.
AATTTTACATTTCTAACCCATATATTTTCCCATGTTTCCATCATTATAGGTTCACCAATATTTTGCGCCCATTTAATCATACAATCCTTAACTAGCTCTGTTTCAGAATCTAGTTCCACTAATACATTATATAATCTCTTTATATGCATTGGTCCTTTGTTCTTTATTTGATTTATCAAGTTGTCATCTTGCTGCGAAATACCTACTTTTAAATCCTCTTTCCATCTGGCCTGCACTTGCCCATATTGGAACCACGACTTAATTACTCCTTCTTCTCTTAATTGCTCCATTGATTTTAATTGTAACCTCATTCCTTCTGCATAGAGAAACTCTTTATATGTAATCTTGTCTAACTTTTGCTCTATATTTATGTTCTCTATCGCGTGCCTGGGCACTGTCCATATAGGTAACTTATCATTTAATTTACATTGATATTTCTTCCAGACACGTAATAGAGCATTTCTTAATATATGACTCTTAAAGGCTTTATCTACTTTTTTATTATACACTAGATAAGCGTGCCATCCATAAAACAAGCCATACCCTTCTATATTTAGTATCCTCTCTTCCGTCAAGTTAATCCAATCCGCAATTACTGAGAGGGTAGCTGCTTCATAATACAATCTTAAATTAGGCATTTTTAATCCTCCCCTCTCTCGTGAATCTTGCATTATTTTCTGATTTACTCTCGGTTTTTTCCCTGCCCAAATAAATTTATTAATACCCTTTTGCCACTCTTTCAAATTATCATCGTTTTTGAGTATAGGAATTGTTTGAAAAAGAAATAAAAACCTTGGTAAAACATTCATTTTTACTACAGCTATCCTGCCAAGCAAGGACAACTGTAGTTTTTTCCAATTTTCCAAATCTTTCTGTATTTTTTGCCATAATAATTCATAATTGTGTTGATATAATTTCGTATTTATTGACATAATATTAACCCCCAGATATTTAACCTTTTTAACTATTTCAAATCCCGTAACCCTTTCTATTTCTTCCTCTTGACTTCTGGTCATATTTTTAGCTATTATTTTAGTTTTATCTACATTTATTTTAAGGCCAGATACTTGCCGATAAGAATCAATAATTTCCATCAACCCTGTAATTGATTGATGTGGCTGGGTTACAGTAACTACTAAATCATCCGCAAATGCTCGTAATTTATATTCTTCCTCTCTTATTTTAATACCCTTAACTATCTCGGATTCCCTTATTTTACTAAGTAAAATCTCCGTAGACAAAATAAACAATAGTGGTGATAAAGGACATCCTTGTCTCATTCCTTTCTCTATGTTAAAATTATCTGTTAGTCCACCATTAACTATTATTTGAGCTGTTTGTTTTTGATATATTGCCTTAATAGATTGTATAAAATGTTCTCCAAGCTGCATCTTTTCTATTAATTTTAATAAAAATTTCCAATTCAATCTATCAAAAGCTTTCTCAGCATCCAAGAATACCAGTGCAGCAGATACCTGGTTATTCCTCCCCAAAAACTCTAATAAATTGATTATTTGTCGTACATTACTCTTCATTTGTCTACCTTCTATAAAGCCAGTTTGATCTTGGTGGATCAATTGTTGCATAAGTGTCATTAATCTGTTAGCTAATATTTTGGCAAAAATTTTGTAGTCTATATTTAACAATGAAATTGGCCTGTAGTTTTTAGGGTCTGTATGGTCTTGATCCTCTTTCGGGATCAAAGAGATAAAAGCAATTTTCCAAGTTGGGGGTACTTCTCCACCTTGTTGTATATTATTAAATAATACCTTCAGAGGCTCCACCATTTCATCCTGTAAGTTTTTATAATAAACAGCTGTTTATTAAACATCTGCTTCTATTAGCTTTGCAATCAAGTCTTTTTTCACGTATATAACAATACCATTTTTCTTTTCTGGAGCCGTAGCAACAAAATGTGTACCTAATCTTGTATTCATCAAATATTGTTGGTCTTGTGTCCTTATATGAGTCTCTTGTAGACATATCAAATCATTCTTAAATTGCTTTAAATAATGAAATATTTTCCTCCTTTTCTGTGGAGAATTCAAACCGTTGACATTCCAGGTAAGAAATTTAGTTCCCATCTCTGGGCTTCTGAAGCGTCTGGAGCACACCTTGAAGATCTACCTGAAGTGCTGAAGTGGTGCAGTGGTTAAATGCAGCCATTGCAGGCTGACTGCTAGTTCAACAATTCAGCTGTTCAAATCTCACTAGGCTCAAGGTTGACTCAGCCTTCCATCCTTCCGAGGTCGGTAAAATGAGGACCCAGATTGTTGGGGGCAATATGCTGAACTCTGTAAACCGCTTAGAGAGTGCTGTAAAGAACTATGAAGCGGTATATAAGAAAAGTGCTATTGCTATTGCTACCTTAGATTTTTCTTTTGGTCTCGCTCCTCCCACCGCTTCTGATTTAGGAGTATCTTGAAGTGCCATCTGTTGTCTTTGTTGTCTCAATTCTTGTCTCCGTTTGGCAGCTCTGGTCTGTCTTTGTTCTTTAATCATTTCCTGTCTGTTGAGTTCTAGATTTTGTTCCATTTCGATAGCCAATGAAACAGCTCCTTCTTGTACCACTTTCAACAATTCTTCTCCTTCTTGTTGTTGTGTGCCATCCCCCTTTCATTTCCCTTCTGGGGGCCTAGATGTACCGGGCATTAAAACATCTTCGTAAAAATCTCTGGCTTTCTGAACTGTATTGAATCGATATCTCACTCCCATGAACGTAACCACCAATCCACTTGGAATTTCCCACCTGTATTGTACTTGTTGTCTTCTCAATTCTTCCACCAGGAAGGTATATTCTTTCCTGGCTTTCAGCATTTTGGAGGGAATTTCCTTCATTGTCATCACTTCTTGTCCATCCACTTCGAGTTTATTTACAAATGTTGCTTGTAAAATATCATTACGTAATGTTCTAGTAGTAAAATAAATGACAATATCTCTTGGTAGGTTTTTGTTTCTCGCCACCCATGAGTTGACTCGATAAATTTTATCTATCTCCCATGCCAAGTCCTCCTTCTTCACTCCAAGTGCTAACTCAAATGCTTCCAACATAATTTCCTTCAAATCCTCCTGCTTGTTCTCTTTAACGCCTCTGACCCTTATTGCAAACTCCATGCTTCTGTATTGCATAATTATTATTTCTGCCTCCTCCCTCTCAACTTTGTTTTCCACTTCTCCAACCGTGGCTCCCAGCACTGTAGTAGTTTGTTTAATTTCTTGTATTTCTTCTTCCATAATCTCATAATTAGTGGCCAGGCCGGAAAAAGCATCAATTATATCTTCTCTAATCTCTTTGTTACAAATTGCAATGTCATCAGAGACTTCCTGTATTCTCTCATTAGTCTCATTAATTTTTTCATTGATTTCAGTAATTTTCTCATTTGTTTCTGTAATTTTCTCATTGGTTTCATTGATTTTAAGATTAAATCCGGCTGCTAATTCAGCTTGCATTGATCTAAGTGCATCTTGTAGCATTGGGAGCGTTAGTGTCTGAGGGAAGGGGGCTGGTGTTTTAGAGGCATGGCTGGGAGAGCTATCTGTGCTCGCTGCTCCTCTGGCAGAGGTGGTTTTTTTTGAAGCCATTAGAAATTGCTTCAGTCTTTGTATTTAAAAGAAGAAAAAAGCCAGGAGCCAAACAACCAAAGAGGATTTTATCAGGTCTTTCCCCCCCCCCAAAAAAAAGTCAGAAAGAGATTTAAAGTCCAAAGTTTCCAAAGAAGGAGCTGGTAGTAAAAACAGCACTCAACTCTTAACTTTCGTTTCCACGCCCAGAAGCCTCCAGCGCCATTTCTTTTGTCACTTTGTTAATTAGTTACTTCCACACTGCCAATCCACAAAGAAAAGCTTTTGCTACTTGCCGTTTGCCGTCTCTACCTCCTGGGTCTTTCCGCCTGCTACAGTTTCTTCCTTTAATCAGATTTGATGATTGCAGGGATTGGACGCAACTTCTTGCTCCACTAAAGCGGAGACTTCCCGAGTCCGGAGCTGTGACAAGGTTCCTAGGGGGCCCTCACCCTTCGCGCCCCAGGATCTCTCCTGGGGCACTAGGGGGGCCCTGCCTCACCCCACCGGCTCTCCTCACTCCCCTTCGCCCGGGGAGGAGATGGTCGAGCCACCAGACAGCTGTTTGGCTGCCGATCTGGCGGCGAACAGAGATTGGGAACGAGCGCTCTAAAAAGAGCGTCCTCGGAGCTGCGGAAGATAATCTTGAATTCTGTCAGCCATAATGCCAGTCAATAGTTTAAACATAGTGGGTAGACACGTTGTGGGTCTATAATTTCCTGGTGCTGCTCCTTTTGCTGGGTCTTTTTGTATCAGATATGTTCTCCCAGTTGTCAACCATTCATTGATACTTCCTTTTTGCAGCATCTCATTGAATTTTTGGGCCATTTTTTCATGCAGACTGGTCAGATATTTGAGCCAAAATCCATGCAGTTGATCACTGCCGGGTGATGTCCAGTTCTTTACTTTCCTCACATGTTTGCTGATCATTTCAGTTGTTATTTGCATCTGTTCCATTTTCTTGTGTGAGAATTTTTCCTCAAACTCTTTTATCCACCCAGCATTTTTGTTATAGTCTTTCTCATTTTCCTAGAGCTCTTTCCAAAATGCAGTTGTTTCAGTTTTCTCAGGCTTTTCAACTACTATGTCTGTTGATTGATTCAAGGTCTGGTAGAACCGCCTTTGGTCTAATTGAAACAGTTGGTTTTGTTTGTACTGGGTGATTCTGGCTTCATATCTTTCGATTTTTCTGGCTGTTGCTGTAATTTGTTCTTTCACAATTTCCAGAACTTCTTCAATTTTTCTGGTATTCAGCCAGTACCTTCTGATCAGGTATTTTTTGATCTTTTCATTCTTCAGTTTATTATTATTATACAATTGTATCACAGCGGCCAGTTGTTTCGCCGGATTTGGCATTGATTACTAGTTGAGCCCCACCCAGGGGCCTAGGAAGTCGTAATGTATTTTCGAAGTATATGTGCAGAACCGAGCAGTGCGGCTTTCTGCATTTGACTGATGGTGATTTTGTCAATTTTGAGCTGTTTTAAATGTAATTCCAGTGCTTTTGGGATAGCACCCAGTGTTCCAATCACCACTGGAATTACCACTGCTGGTTTGTGCCATAATCGTTGGATTTCGATTTTTAAGTCCTGGTATTTTGCGATTTTTTCGTGTTCCTTTTCATCGACCTTGCTATCTCCTGGTATTGCAATGTCAATGATAGTCACCTTGTTGTTCTCGACCAGCGTGATGTCTGGTGTATTATGCGCCAGTACCTTGTCTGTTTGTATACGAAAATCCCACAAGATCTTGACCATCTGATTTTCAGTGACTTTTTCAGGCTTGTGTTCCCACCAGTTTGTAGCAGTATGGATGTTATAATTTTTGCATAAATTCCAGTGGATCATTTGTGCAACAGAGTTGTGTCGTAATTTGTAATCAGTCTGCGCGATTTTCTTGCAACAGCTGAGCACATGGGCTACAGTTTCATCAGCTTCCTTGCATAATCTGCATTTAGCATCATTTGAAGATTTATCAATTTTGGCCTTTATGGCATTTGTACGAATTGCCTGTTCTTGTGCGGCCAGGATCAATGATTCTGTTTCTTTCTTTAAAGTACCAGATGTTAACCATAACCAAGTTTTTTCACTGTCCACTTTGTCTTTTATTTTTTCCAGAAATTGGCCATGTAATGCTTTATTTTGCCAACTCTCCATTCTTGATTTTATCACATTTTTTCTGTATTCTTGTTTCGTCTGTTGGACCTTCAGTAGATTTTTGTTCTTTACTTCAATTAATAGATGTTCTTGACTTTCTTTTAAATAATCCGCCAATGCATGCTTTTCTTCTTCAACTGTTTGCTTTACTTGTAGTAGTCCTCTGCCACCTGATTTTCTGGGCAGGTAAAGTCTATCAGTGTCACTACGTGGATGTAAACTGTAGTGCATTGTCATTAGTTTTCTGGTGTTTCGGTCCAAAATGTCCAAATCAGCTTGTGTCCAGTTAATTATACCAGCCGTGTATCTTATGACTGGTATTGCCCAGGTATTCATGGCCTTGATGGTGTTTCCACCTTTTAATTTAGATTTCAAAATTTTCCTAACTCTGTTGGTGTACTCTCTTCTAATGATAGTTTTCACTTCTCCATGTCTGATGTTATCCAACTGCAGAATGCCCAGATATTTATAGGCTTCATTTTGATTGCATTTAATTAATTGGCCATTGGGCATTTCAATTCCGTCACATGTAGTAATTTTGCCCCTTTTCATAGATACAGTGGCACATTTTTCCATGCCAAACTGCATTGAGATATCTGTGCTGAATATTAGGACTGTGTTGGTCAGTGATTGGATTTCTACTTCTGACTTTCCATACAGTTTCAAATCATCCATATACAATAAATGTGAAATTTTTTCAGCGTCTTTGGCTATTTGGTATCCAAGTTTCATTTTTTTTAAGATTACTGATAGTGGGATCATTGCGATGATGAAGAGGAGGGGTGAAAGTGAATCTCCCTGAAAAATTCCTCTCTTGATATTAACCATTCCATAGTTCTCATTCCCTACTGCCAACACAGTTCTCCATTGTTTCATCGCTTTTTCAGTGAATGATGTAATATTTTTGCTGATGCCAATAGTTTCTAAGCATTTGATGATCCAGCTGTGTGGCAGTGAGTCGTACGCCTTTTTGTAATCAATCCAGACCATATTCAAGTTAGTTTTTCTGTTCTTACAGTTTTCTAGTATCATTTTGTCAATTAGGAGCTGATCTTTTGTGCCCCTGCTCCTTCTTTTGTTGCCTTTTTGCTCTACTGGCAAGATGTTATTTGTTTCCAAATAATCCATTATGTTATCTGCAATTATCCCGGTGAGTAATTTGAAGGTTGTTGGCAAGCATGTTATTGGTCTGTAGTTTCCAGGTGTTGTTCCTTTAGTTGCATCTTTCTGAATCAAGTATGTTTTTCCAGTTGTCAACCATTCATCAATTTGACCATTTTGTAGCATTTCGTTCAGTTGCTTGGCCAATATTGCATGCAAACTGGTCAGATATTTGAGCCAGAAACCATGTAATTGGTCATTTCCAGGTGATGTCCAGTTCTTTACTTTTTTTACTCGATTTTTGACCATCTCAGTTGTTATTTCTAATACTTGCATTTGCTTCTTGCCAACACTTTTCTCAAAGTCTTGTATCCACTTTGCTTCCTTATTGTAATCCTTTGCATTTTCCCACAGTTCTTTCCAGAATTCAACTGTGGCTTGCTTTTCTGGTTTTTCACTTTTGAAATTGTCATTTGCATTGAGGCTTTGGTAGAAACGTCTTTGATCTGATCGAAATTGCTGATTTTGCTTGTACTGAATGATTCTTGCATCATATCTTTCAATTTTTCTGGCTATTGCTGTTATTTGCTGTTTTACAATTTCAAGTGCTTCTTCAATTTTCCTTGTATCAAGCCTGTATCTTCTGGCTAATTGATCCATGATCTTGCTATTTTTTAGCCGTTGTTCATTCATATTTTTTAAATTGCTAGCATCTGTTCTGAGTTTTTTTATTTTTTGTTCCAGTCGAATTTTCCACTTTGGTTTTGATGCTTTTTCTGCCTTGCGACTAGGTGCTTTGTTTTTAATACCTAGTTCATTAGTGACTATTGCAGCTGCACTGTACATTAACTGATTTGTTTCTAAGATGGATGCCGATTCAATTGTTGAAAGTACTGCATTAACCATTCTCATTATAGGTGCCAAGTTTTTCTTAGGCACAGTTTTTAATGATGGTAAACGTTGCCTTTCCTCATTAGACAGTATATGCTCCATGATTTTGTCCTTCAATTCCTTTTGTTTTTCAGTTAGTTCATCAATTGGTTCAATCATGACTGGTTCTGGTAGTGGTGCTATTACTTCTCCACTAACAGTTTCTTCTGTTGGAAGCTCCAGTGTGATGTCTTCAGTTGTTTTGTGAGTTTCTGTTGTTTCCACTGGTGGTGTTATTTTTTTAATTTGGCAATTTGTCTGAATTTTCTCAAGTTCAATTTCACTGAACACATTATTTCGTATAATAAATCGCCTTTGATCTGCTAGTCGTTGTTCGCTAACATTTGAATCTGGATATTGTTGTTTCCAAAGTTCATGCATTCGCTTCAAATAACCTCTTCTTTCTGGCTCTGAGTTGTAATAACAGGCCATTTTGGCACGATTTTCATCTGCACTATATTTTTGTCGTTTTGTTGGCTGGTCCACTTGTAGCCCACTTGTCGACGGATGTCCAGGGACCTCAACATCCGCCGCGGCCCTTGTTAACACGCATGACAACCGATGCGGTATAGAATTTTTCTTCATTTCTTTCACCATGTTATATGGGTTGGCGAGTTTTTTTTATGAGGCCAGGTTGCCAACCTGACCCCAACCCTCCTCCTTTCTCATCCGGGCTTGGGACCGGCAACAGCGGAAATGGGGGGGGAAGCAATCTAACTGCCTGTTGATGGCAAAAGGCAGGATCAGGGATGGGGGGAAGCAATCTAACTGCCTGTTGATGGCAAAAGGCAGGATCAGGGATGGGGGGGAAGCAATCTAACTGCCTGTTGATGGCAAAAGGCAGGATCAGGGATGGGGTGGGGAAGGAATCTAACTGCCTGTTGATGGCAAAAGGCAGGATCAGGGATGGGGGGGGGAAGGAATCTAACTGCCTGTTGATGGCAAAAGGCAGGATCAGGGATGGGGGGGAAGGAATCTAACTGCCTGTTGATGGCAAAAGGCAGGATCAGGGATGGGGGGGAAGGAATCTAACTGCCTGTTGATGGCAAAAGGCAGGATCAGGGATGGGGGGGGAAGGAATCTAACTGCCTGTTGATGGCAAAAGGCAGGATCAGGGATGGGGGGGGAAGGAATCTTTTATTATTATTATTATTATTATTATTATTATTATTATTATTATTATTATTATTATTATTATTATTATTATTATTATTATTATTATTATTATTATTATTATTATTATTATTATTATTATTATTATTATTATTATTATTATTATTATTATTATTATTATTATTATTATTATTATTATTATTATTATTATTATACAATTGTATCACAGCGGCCAGTTGTTTCGCCGGATTTGGCATTGATTACTAGTCGAGCCCCACCCAGGGGCCTAGGACGTCGTAATGTATTTTCGAAGTATATGTGCAGAACCAAGCAGTGTGGCTTTCTGCATTTGACTGATGGTGATTTTGTCAATTTTGAGCTGTTTTAAATGTAATTCCAGTGTTTTTGGGATAGCACCCAGTGTTCTAATCACCAATGGAATTACCACTGCTGGTTTGTGCCATAATCGTTGAATTTCGATTTTTAAGTCCTGGTATTTTGCGATTTTTTCGTGTTCCTTTTCATCGACCTTGCTATCACCTGGTATTGCAATGTCAATGATAGTCACCTTATTTTTCTCGACCAGCGTGATGTCTGGTGTATTATGCGCCAGTACCTTGTCTGTTTGTATACAAAAATCCCACAAGATCTTGACCATCTGATTTTCAGTGACTTTTTCAGGCTTGTGTTCCCACCAGTTTGTAGCAGTATGGATGTTATAATTTTTGCATAAATTCCAGTGGATCATTTGTGCAACAGAGTTGTGCCGTAATTTGTAATCAGACCGCGCTTTTCTTGCAACAGCTGAGCACATGGGCTACAGTTTCATCAGCTTCCTTGCATAATCTGCATTTAGCATCATTTGAGGATTTATCAATTTTGGCCTTTATGGCATTTGTACGAATTGCCTGTTCTTGTGTGGCCAGGATCAATGATTCCGTTTCTTTCTTTAAAGTACCAGATGTTAACCATAACCAAGTTTTTTCACTGTTCACTTTGTCTTTTATTTTTTCCAGAAATTGGCCATGTAATGCTTTATTTTGCCAACTCTCCATTCTTGATTTTATCACATTTTTTCTGTATTCTTGTTTCGTCTGTTGGACCTTCAGTAGATTTTTGTTCTTTACTTCAATTAATAGATGTTCTTGACTTTCTTTTAAATAATCCGCCAATGCATGCTTTTCTTCTTCAACTGTTTGCTTTACTTGTAGTAGTCCTCTGCCACCTGATTTTCTGGGCAGGTAAAGTCTATCAGTGTCACTACGTGGATGTAAACTGTAGTGCATTGTCATTAGTTTTCTGGTGTTTCGGTCCAAAATATCCAAATCAACTTGTGTCCAGTTAATTATACCAGCCGTGTATCTTATGACTGGTATTGCCCAGGTATTCATGGCCTTGATGGTGTTTCCACCATTTAATTTAGATTTCAAAATTTTCCTAACTCTGTTGGTGTACTCTCTTCTGATGATAGTTTTCACTTCTCCATGTCTGATGTTATCCAACTGCAGAATGCCCAGATATTTATAGGCTTCATTTTGATTGCATTTAATTAATTGGCCATTGGGCATTTCAATTCCGTCACATGTAGTGATTTTGCCCCTTTTCATAGATACAGTGGCACATTTTTCCATGCCAAACTGCATTGAGATATCTGTGCTGAATATTAGGACTGTGTTGGTCAGTGATTGGATTTCTATTTCTGACTTTCCATATAGTTTCAAATCATCCATATACAATAAATGTGAAATTTTTTCGGCGTCTTTGGCTATTTGGTATCCGAGTTTCATTTTTTTTAAGATTACTGATAGTGGGATCATTGCGATGATGAAGAGGAGGGGTGAAAGTGAATCTCCCTGAAAAATTCCTCTCTTGATATTAACCATTCCATAGTTCTCATTCCCTACTGCCAACTCAGTTCTCCATTGTTTCATCACTTTTTCAGTGAATGATGTAATATTTTTGCTGATGCCAATAGTTTCTAAGCATTTGATGATCCAGCTGTGTGGCAGTGAGTCGTACGCCTTTTTGTAATCAATCCAGACCATATTCAAGTTAGTTTTTCTGTTCTTACAGTTTTCTAGTATCATTTTGTCAATTAGGAGCTGATCTTTTGTGCCCCTGCTCCTTCTTTTGTTGCCTTTTTGCTCTACTGGCAAGATGTTATTTGTTTCCAAATAATCCATTATGTTATCTGCAATTATCCCGGTGAGTAATTTGAAGGTTGTTGGCAAGCATGTTATTGGTCTGTAGTTTCCAGGTGTTGTTCCTTTAGTTGCATCTTTCTGAATCAAGTATGTTTTTCCAGTTGTCAACCATTCATCAATTTGACCATTTTGTAGCATTTCATTCAGTTGCTTGGCCAATATTGCATGCAAACTGGTCAGATATTTGAGCCAGAAACCATGTAATTGGTCATTTCCAGGTGATGTCCAGTTCTTTACTTTCTTTACTCGATTTTTGACCATCTCAGTTGTTATTTCTAATACTTGCATTTGCTTCTTGCCAACACTTTTCTCAAAGTCTTGTATCCACTTTGCTTCCTTATTGTAATCCTTTGCATTTTCCCACAGTTCTTTCCAGAATTCAACTGTGGCTTGCTTTTCTGGTTTTTCACTTTTGAAATTGTCATTTGCATTAAGGCTTTGGTAGAAACGTCTTTGATCTGATCGAAATTGCTGATTTTGCTTGTACTGAATGATTCTTGCATCATATCTTTCAATTTTTCTGGCTATTGCTGTTATTTGCTGTTTTACAATTTCAAGTGCTTCTTCAATTTTCCTTGTATCAAGCCTGTATCTTCTGGCTAATTGATCCATGATCTTGCTATTTTTTAGCCGTTGTTCATTCATATTTTTTAAATTGCTAGCATCTGTTCTGAGTTTTTTTATTTTTTATTCCAGTCGAATTTTCCACTTTGGTTTTGATGCTTTTTCTGCCTTGCGACTAGGTGCTTTGTTTTTAATACCTAGTTCATTAGTGACTATTGCAGCTGCACTGTACATTAACTGATTTGTTTCTAAGATGGATGCCGATTCAATTGTTGAAAGTACTGCATTAACCATTCTCATTATAGGTGCCAAGTTTTTCTTAGGCACAGTTTTTAATGATGGTAAACGTTGCCTTTCCTCATTAGACAGTATATGCTCCATGATTTTGTCCTTCAATTCCTTTTGTTTTTCAGTTAGTTAATCAATATTATTATTATTATTATTATTATTATTATTATTATTATTATTATTATTATTATTATTATTATTATTATTATTATTATTATTATTATTATTATTATTATTATTATTATTATTATTATTATTATTATTATTATTATTATTATTAAATAATAGAATAAATACCATGACAAAACTGCTGTAAAAAGTGAATATATATTTATGTGTTTATGTGTGTTGATGTATGTATTGTTTTGTAGTTTTAAAATATAAATTTTATTTAAAAAATTAAAAAAAACATCATGGTCCAATATTAGAAAGACACCAGAAGAACCAGGATGGATATTGAATCAGATCAACTCCATAAGACCTAAACTACCAGAGTCTAACTCACAATGGATCCAAACAACTTTATACAATAAATGTCTTGAATATTGTTCAGAATAATCCTGCAGATGTTTCTCTAGATCCCCCCCTTTTCCCTCTCCCAGAGGAGAGATTTGAACAAGGCTGCTGGCTTGCTATCTATATACATACTGTAGTACATGCCCTAAGATTAGCCCTTTGACTAGAATATCTAATAATACAAACAAAAGCAGAAATCCCACGTGGTTACCTGCTAAGTCAGTCTAGAATAAGAACTCACATAGTCAAACAACCATTATTTTGCTAAAGCATAACACCTGATTACACCTGGTCACAATTTGATCATAGTGAGAGTTAGGTTAGAATAATTAATATTACATTTGATAAATGAATGTCAATTTGTACTGTCCACAAAGGAATGATACAGCCACCATTTTAGTGCAAATAATGTTATCTCCCAAATCTTTCACAACAAAGTATAGTTAAGCAATGTGTTTAATCCATGGATTAAATAATCTGCATTGTATGCAGATTATTGCTATCCTCAACAGAAAAAAATCTTATGTGAGAATATGTCATGCAGTCATTTTGAAACCAACACAATGTAGCAGTCTATAATTGATAATTGATAATTTGTATAATTTATAAAAAAACCCTAGCATTTTATCCATGCTTGAATCAAGCAAATATTTTAAGTGTTCAACCATATTTCCTAAAAGTTGTTGTTGAATATATGCCACCAGACTTGAAATTTTGGGCTTAAACAACTTAGAACTTCACCGCCTTCGGTCTGACTTAAGCGTAGTACATAAAATTATCTGCTACAATGTCCTACCTGTCAATGACTACTTCAGCTTCAACCACAACAATACACGAGCAAATAACAGGTGCAAACTTAAGGTAAACCGCTCCAAACTTGATTGCAAAAAATATGACTTTAGCAACAGAGTGGTCAATGCCTGGAATGCACTACCTGACTCTGTGGTTTCTTCCCCAAACCCCCAAACTTTAACCTTAAACTGTCTACTGTTGACCTCACCCCATTCCTAAGAGGACTGTTAGGGGCATGCATAAGAGCACCAACGTGCCTACCGTCCCTGTCCTAATGTCCCTTTTTTTATTCATATCCTTTTCATGTATTCAAAATCATGTTTATACTTTTATCTGTTAACTTATATATGCTTGACAAATAAATAAAATAAATAAATAAACGTGAGAAAGACTGAAAGGCCCCAATTTCATTACAGGTTTCCACACTGTCTTTGGATTTACTTGAAATTAATGTAACACACAGTAAGAGCAGATCTCAGTGGTTGCATAGCAGACAAATAACTCTGTTACCATATTCAGAGGTTAATGATGTTGATTGTAAATATTGATATGATAAATACCTGTGCAGATCCCAACCATGAAATCTCAAGCTTCTGCCACTGTCCATGAAGTAAAGTTTACTCAAATACAGCATTCTAAGCAAACAAGTATGAAAAACTGCAGCTTACTGAAAGTAATATTTGGAGGAGGAGGAGGAGGAGGAGGAGGAGGAGGAGGAGGAGGAGGAGGAGGAGGAGGTTCAGCCAAACATTCTTACATCTCCAAGGCAAAGAAAATATCATCAGCATGGTTTGAATCTTGTAACACCTGGATGGGATTTCTTCAGATTCTCTCCAGATCCTCATCTGAACTTTGATTCAAGTCCTTGGACATTCTAACTAATGTGTAGCAATAATAAAGTCTTCTATAATATGGTGATATACTGATATATGGGTGCAATAGATATTTAGCTGACTAGAAGAAGGTGAAGAAAGACAGAGTGAGTTTATATTTGCTAATACCTACCTGGAGTGTTTTCAAGGTGATTTCCCCAGAAAGTTTTATCTTCAAAACTCTGGATCTGAGACAAGGGGGGGGAAGCAGTTTTTTTATTATTAAAAGTATATTTCTTCTCTTTATTGTTAGAATTTTAAGTCAAAGCAACAATAAACCTTCCATATGTTTCTCTGTTGTTGTTGGTGCCTAGTTTTTAAAAAATAATTTGCATTCCAGGTTTTAAGCTGTAAGTTAGAATTCATAGCCTGTTTCCTTTTCAAACACAACTCTATTGCTGGTCAAAGCACAACAATGCGAAGTGGAAATAATTCCTTTTGCACTGACCGAAATGGAGCCAGGTGGGGCTACTGAGAAGCAAGAAGTAAAGGCATGTTTAGCGGACTCTTATTTGGCAAAGATTCTTTTTTTAAAAAAACCTTTAAACAAGGAAGCCTTTTCCTCTCAAAAATAATCATAACAAATAAAAGACCCAATGGGGAAAATGGGAATGATAAATATCATTGGAAAAAAAAGTGATTGCAGAGGGAGGATGCTCCAGTTCACAATGTTAGTTGCTGTGAAGATATGCCACAAGTTCTCCTTAATTCATACTGTGTATGATTGATAACTTTTAAAATGTCACTTTCACAGTATAATCCAAGTTTTAGTACTCAGCAAACAGATCCAAGTGTCATAGTGCTGGAAAATCTAGTTCCCTTATCCCCAACTCCTGAATTTTTATTGCAGCTTGAAATAAATATGGATTCTCCAGGTTTTTGTTCAATACATCTTTTTGGTCAGTCAGCTTCATCTTTTTGTTCATCTACCAGTAGTTTCTGGAGAAATAAAAAGGTGAATTTTTAAGCCCACCATGGACTTTCACTGCAACCATTCTGGTGATTGAGGTATGTAAGTGGGTAGAAAGGGCGTTGTATCTTACCTGAATGCCCCTTCTCGTAGGGTGGAGCTAGCCTAGTAAGAAACAACACCCTTTCTCCCTAGTGGGTGGAGCTAGCCTCCAAGATTGGGACATGCCAAAGCTGTGAGCCCATTTGGGAGGGAATCAAGTTGAACAGTCTGGCCCCCTCGGTGGTAGTACCGTCCACAACACTCGACGCCCGAAGGCCGCGTCCTTGGAAACTAAAACGTCCACCTTGTAGTGCCTGACAAATGGCACTGGGGATGACTATGTTGCCGCCCAGCAAACCTCCTCAATGGAGGCATTGGTCGCCCACGGTGCAGTAGTGGTCGCACTCTGTGTGAAATGAGAAGTCCGCGGAAGGGTGTGCTGGTCATAGGCATATGTGATGACAGCGCGTATCCACTGGCCGATCACGGCAGAGGAAGCCTTCTTGCCCATCGACGCTGGGTGAAACCCTGTTGTGCCTTGCCCGCGTCCAGCGCAGATGATGGAGGACCCGGAGGACGTGGAGCCGCTCATGGTGCAGCAGTACCAGCCCATGTGCCTGGCACCGGAGTCGGCCAGTGATGAAGACTCGGTGCCAGAGCAGGACGATCAGCCAGGACCTTCTGCACCTGCGCAGCAGAATGAATCATCAGGGGATGAAGAGCCTCTGCTGGATGCTAGGGCTCGTAGAGCAGCCAGCAGACAGGACTGGCTTAGCAAGCGTAGGTCTCCTCGGAGGTAGCACTGAGGGCTAATTGGGCCACGCCCTTCAGTGCCTATATTAGTCTGGCGCAGTCAGCAATCAGTGCTGAGAACAACGTCTGTGATCTGCGAGCACAGTCAGAGTTTTGTTTGCATCAGAGTCCGGCTTGGAAATCTTGTATTTGGAGAAAGCAGCTTCTGAAAGGCTTATTCCGGGAAGCCAGCCAACTTGTGAGATAAGAAGAGACTTAATGGGTATTTGTTTTGAACATTTGAACGTTTGGTATTTAACCCCCAAAGAACCAAAGGAACGTTATTCCCCGAGACTCTACTATTGTTTGTTTATGGACTTTTAAAACCCCTGCACTTTTACTAAGAACCCTCATTAGTAAAAGGACCCTTTTTGCTTTAATAACAAACAGTTGTGTGTGTGTTTTTCTGTGGGTTGCGGTGCTGGGTCACAACAAACCCCACGAATAATGCCTCAGACCGCCGAAAGGAGGATGTGTGCATGGTGTACACCTCAAGGGCCTGTCTTATGTCGAGAAACTGGCACTGCTGGTCCGAAGCGAGAGGCGCCTCAAAGGATGGAAGGACCAGTTCCTGCGCCCTGTGGAAATATGTATTTATCTTAGGTGTGAACATAGGATTGAGTCGGAGCACGACTCTGTCCGGAAAGAACCTGCAAAGGTCCGAGTGAACAGAGAGATGCAATGCGCGGATGTGATCGCCACTAGGAAGGTGACTTTCAGAGTCAGTAGACGGAGAGACACAGTATGTAATGGCTCATATGGTTCCCCGGTGAGGGACTGAAGGACTCTTTGCAAGTCCCACGTCGGGTACCAATGCACCACCGGCAGACAGATGTTAGATGCCACCTTGAGAAAACCCTGCACCAGGGGATGAGCGGACAGCTGCTCATACACCGAGCAAGAAAGAACTGTAGAAAGGGCTGCCATCTGGCAGCATAGAGTGTTGGGCGCTAAGCCCTTGTCCAGTCCAGCTTGTAGGAACTGTAAGATGTTGATAATCATGAGATCCACAGGGCAAACGGAGGCGAGCAAGCACCAACCGCAGAAGGCCTTCCAGGTGGAAGACTAAATGCACTCCATGGAAGCTCTGCGGGAGGATAGGAGAGTCTGTATTATGTTCTCCGGGACCCCATGGTGCCGCAGAGTGCGCTGCTCAAGTGCCAGGCAGTCAGTTGATACCAGTGCAGGTCTGGATGCCGCACAGACCCCTGGGAGAGTGACGACTCTGTTGGCGGGATCCGCCAGTGCGGACTGATGGACATCGACTTGAGGTCCGCAAACCAGGCCCTCCTCGGCTAGTGGGGAGCTAGGAGGATGACCTCCGCAGCCTCGGCCAACACTTTGCGAATGACCTGCAGGATCAGCGGCAAAGGGGGAAATGCGTAGAGAAGACCCTTTGGCTAAGGGCATCGAAGCACATCCGCCCCTTCCGCTCCGCGGGACCGGTAGCAACAGAAGTAGCACGGGAGTTTTGCATTCTGTGGAGTGGTGAAAAGGTCGATAATCAGACCGCCGAAATGGTCCATCAGTTCCTGGAACAGGTCCTGATGGAGACTCCACTCCGCAGGATCCACCTCATTGCGACTGAGCCAGTCTGCAGTTTGGTTCAACACCCCCGAAATGTGTTCTGCCCTGACAGAGAGGAAGTGACGTTCCATCCAGAGGCCCAAGGCCTTGGCCTCTGTCATCAGGCAGAGGACACTCTGTCATCAGGCGGGACACTGTGCCCCCTCCCGATTTATATGGGCCTTGTCGGTGATGTTGTCAGTCAGCAGGAGGACATGCTGGCCCGCTAAGACATCATGGAAGTGCTGGAGGGCAAGGAAAGAAACCTACAGCTCCAGGTGGTTGATAGTCAGCGATGCCTCCGTCTGCGACCAGTTGCCCTGGGCCACATGTGACAGCATGTGGGCCCCCCATCACTGGAGACTGGCGTCAGTGGTCACCATGACCCTGTACGGCTTGATGAAACAGCCACCCTTGGTGATCGCCGGGGACCACCACCACTGAAGAGAGCGACGAACGGATGCTGAAAAGGCAACATGAACCATTGTAGGTCTCTGAAGTGCAGTTGAGACCAGGGCATGATGTGAATCACCAAAACCATTTTTCCCAGGAGGGAGGACAGATGGTTCAGGGGAACCCGTCGTTGACACAGAACCTGCTGGATAAGGCCAGTTAGGCTGTCCTGATGCTCCTGAGAAAGGTATACCCTGCACTCCAGAGAGTCAATGACGGCCCCTAAATGGGTGATCCTGGTAGAGGGGCATAGATGGCTCTTCTCGAGGTTGACAGAAAAGCTATGGTCTCTAAAGGCATCTAGTGTCACCTGGAGATCCACCTCCACCTGGGACGGAGAGGATGACTGGATGAGGATGTCATCCAAGTAACATTGTACCCTAATCGGGATAGCCCTGAGATGGACAGCGAGAGCTGCCAGGATCTTGGAGAAGACCCGTGGGGCGGATGAAAGCCCAAAGGGAAGGGTGGAGTACTGATAATGGTCATTCATGTAGCAAAAACGTAGGAAACTTTGGTGGGCAGGCTGAATTGGTATGTGAAGGTAGGCCTCCGTGAGGTCAATGGACAACATGAGGTCCCCCTCCCGTATACTGCCCAGGATAGACTGCAATGTGTGCATCTTGAACTTCTTATATTTCAAATGTTTATTGAGATGCTTGAGATCGAGGACGGCTCTCCACCCGCCTGAGGACTTCTGATCCTCCAGCACCCGCTGAATAGCTTCAATATCCAGAAGGTGCTGGATGGCAGTCAACATGAGTGACCATTTCTGGGGGTTAGAGGACTGGGGGCACCTCAGAAAGAACCCCGGGGGGTGGAGATGAAATCCAGGGCAAGACCTGATGTTAAGGTCTCGCAAACCCAAGCATCGGTGGTAGTGGCCTGGCAAAAAGGTGCAGGCGGCCCCCAATGGGAGGCACGGGTTCATCTATTTGTAGCAGCAGAAGGGGCGACCACCTGCTCCCCGAAAAGGATGCTTGGTAGTCTGGTCACCTTTACGTCTATCTTGACCCTGACTCTGCCTCCCTCCAAACTGGGGTCTGCCCTGATTATAAGACGGTGAGCGGAATGGCCATTGTGGGAAGGAGGAGGTAGAGGTGGAAGGTTTGTTCTGTCCTTTGCGGTACAGTTAGGCAACACCTTCGTCCTATCCTTGGACTCAATTAAATAGGGATCCAAGGCCTCCCAAAAAAAGGACTGAACCTTGACAGAAGCGATGTCGAGGCGCCACTTATGGCGGGTGTCGGCTGGCCAGCTACGCAGCCAATGCATCCGGCGGGCAACTACCGCCGATCCCATGGCCCTGGCCATGAAGCGGGCAGCCTGGAAGGTGGCATCAGAAGTGAACTGCGTGGCTGCCATTAGTTTGTTGATGTCCTGCCGGGCCCGGACGTCCGAGGAGGGCAGGTGATCTTGCAGCATGTTGAGCCAACAAATGGACATCCAGCAGAAGAACAAGGCAGTCGTTGAGGCCTTGACCGCCCAAGCCGCGGCCTGATGTGCGCACTGGAAGGCTTGTTCCATCTGTCGATCTTCTGGACGTAGGAGCTCCTCCGAATCACCTGGCATCTGGGCTGTGGAATACAATGCCCTGATGGGGGGGGGGGTCTACCGGTGGAACTGGTAGATGTTGTGTGAGACCCTGTGCGACACTAAAGTACCTTTTATCTAGAGAAGAAGGTAAGGCCCCAGATTGTGGGGTCTGCCACTGTTTCAGCACCAACTCCACAAACAGTTTGGGGGCAGGGATCACCTCCACCTGGGACATAGTCTCCTCAAAAAGAGTATCAACAGACTCATCTTCTGGTTGCTTGGGCTCAGTGGAGATGATCTTGGCTGCGGCCTTTGCCTTATGCCGCAATGACTTAAAGAACCCCGTAATGACCGGAACCTCCGGAGCACGATCCTCATCAGCTGACAAGTCCAGGTCTTGCTCACTGTCATCCGTGTCCAGGAGGGACCCCGGGGACCCCAGCGATGAATAATTCCCCTCCTCAAGGGGTTGGTAGTCTGCCATGGGTGTGTCAAGCTGAGGGGGTTGGGTTGATTGCCTGGCTACCCCCGAGCTGGAGGGAATGGAGGTAGCCCGCTTGAGGCCTGCCTCAATCCCTCATTCAATTGCTGCCTGGATCATGGCCTGAAGCCAAAGGTGAGCAGCGGCTCACAGTCCCCTTTGCTCCAGCTAACAATTAGTTCGAAAACTCCCAGCCAGTTATAGAGAGTGCTGGAGGCTGCGCAAGTGCTTGGCTTCTGCGGCTAGTCAAGAACAGCTCAGACAAGCACTCTCTCAAGGCAGAAAGTGGCACAGGCCACCCTGGCTGTAGGTCACTCAAGCACTAGGCTTCTGTGACTTTCCTGGAATGAACAGTGATAAGCCAGGCTGCAAGGGGTCCACTTGACAGCCAACCACGCAAGGTGGTCAGTGAGGCTGTTGGTCGGGCCAAAGCTCACCGTCTCTACGCTGCCCCCCCCTACACAATATGATTGTTGGTAAGAGAATTGAAGAATATTATGCCAAAAGGAGAACCTGCAAGGTTGGGGAGACACAGATCCTTTGACCTAGGACTGAGTCGAAAGAGGGGGAGCATAACAGGAGGACAGTTTTTATAGAGTCAGAATCAGTCCTGATTGGCTGATGGATCGTGTCATCCCAATCTTGGAGGCTAGCTCCACCCACTAGGGAGAAGACAAACTTTCAGCAGCTAAAGTAGGGAAGTAAGGAAAGCATTTTTTAATACCTGATATTTATGCATTAATCAGACTTTCTCTGGCAATGTCTGAAAGAGGGGAGGGGGATAAAATGGTCAAGAGTCATAACATATGAAATTCCACTTTTTTACATGTATCACATAAGATACATTTTAAAAAGTCATGGAGCTTTGACTGCAGAGTTATTCATTTGATTTTTTTTACCATGTGCTCTTGAAGATATCCTTGAATTGATAAAAAGCAATTCATTGTACATTGTACAGTGTACTGTGTACATTGCTCAAAAAGTAGCACTGAGCATTATATCTATCCCCAATGACTATTAGATCTTCCATTGATGTACAAACTGGATCCATCTTCTAATCTGCTCTACACTTGAACGAGTGGAGATGTTTTCCAAATTAAGGATCTCTAAAAAACAAATGAGCCATAATAACTTATTTTGCAGATAATATGATAGGTTTGAAATGAAATGCTACAAACCACCTTTTATATTACCTTTCTGTGGAGTAATTGAGAAGCAAAACTGTTGGAATATTCATGAGCTGGAAGAGTCATGTGGTAACTCAATCAGCCAATGAGAGTAAAGTGCTACTGAGCATGTGAAAAGAATTAAGCCTGGGGCTGGGTGTGTTTTTCAATCTCCATTATGTGTCTCTCTCCACGAGGTCCCTGTAAGAAGTATGCTTTCATCTTGCTGTAAAGAAGAATGTATGGTACTGTAAATATTTTGATATGATTATAAAGAAGTTATTTGAATCAGCTAAATGCAGTCAACTGTAAGAGCTTCTGATTTATTTTCTTCAACAGAGAATTAAAATTCTCTGTTAGGTTATGGGCCCAGAGCTTACTGAAGACTGCATAGTAATTTAAAGCTGGATGAAACTGTCTGTGTTTAAAGGAGAAACAAGGCAGAGTTAGCAGAATGGCTGCAATGGAATTTAAGGAAAGCTCTGTGCCTCGTTTGGGGCAGAAGAATTATATAATTTGGGCTGCGAAAATGGAATGTTTCCCGAAAGCTAAGGAGCTGTGGTATATCATAGAAAATCCACCACAGGGAGTTTTGCAGCTTCTGATCAGAAAAGCCATAATCAGGCAATGGCTTATCTTATTTTGAGCTTGGAAGATAAACAGTTTATAAATGTGGCCAATTTAAAGACTGCAAAGGAGATTTGGCTCAAATTAAGAGCTGTGCACGTGAATGTTTCTGCATGTAATATCGTGCAATTGTCGAGAAAACTTTATAGGGCCTGTTTGCAAACAGGTGAATCTGTGGAACAGCATTTAAATAAAATGCTAAATTTATTTTTGGACTTAGAACAATGTGGGATTAAATTCCCTGAGTCCCAGAAGGTTTTATTGGTGTTGAACAGTTGAACAGTTTAGATAAAACCTGGGACACAATTTCTGCAATTTTTGAGTGCAAAGAAGAGCAGGGATTGAGTTTTGAGGCTTTAAAGGCATGTTTGCTAAATGAGGAACAAAAGCGCCATTTTAGGAGCAGCCACAAGGAGGTGAAATTCCTGAGGATTTCTGGCGTCCGGACCCCAAGCAGCAGATGGGACCAAGTTACAACACAGGAAAGATTGTGCAAGCAGAGAGCTCAGCAAGAGAGAAATTACTACATTTGCAGTGAAAGCACACATCTGAAGAAAGATTGCTTGCAGAGGAAAAGTTTTTTGCAAAGAAGAAATATGCAAGAAAAGAAGACTTATTTGCAAAAGGAACATTTTGGTGTTGCAAAAGTTTGCTATAGCAATAACAGAGACAAGTGGCTAATAGACAGTGGGGCAAGTCAAACAATTGTTAATGACTTTGAATTATTTTACAGGTTTATTCCAGTAGCTCCAGAAGCTGTAGCCTTGGCAAATGGCCAGAAGGCAAAAGTCATCGGAAGAGGTGGTGTGAAAATTCCATATTTGGAATCAAGGTTTACCAATGTGTTATGTGTACCTGAGATGGAACATAATTTGTTAAGTGTGTCTAATTTAGACAAACAAGGTTTTGAGATCATTTTTGTAAATGGGAAGTGTCTCATAAAAAGGAATGGGAATATATGTGCACAGGGCATAAAGGAGGATGATCTTTATGTATTGCAGGGACAAAAGGTTCGATGTTCCCATATATTTAAGAATGTTGCAGAGCACGATTCGTGCATTCATCTCCTGCATAGAAGACTTGGCCATGCTAGCTTTAAGGTTTTGCAGCAAATGTAAGAGTTTGCAGAAGGGCTAAATTTGAAGGGATGCAAGGCATATTTGGACTGTGCAGTGTGCAAAGCATCGAAGTCCAAGGCATTCCCAGTTAGCAAATATAGCACAAGACAAACAACGAGAGCTCTAGAGCTGGTTCATGCAGATCTGATGGGACCTACACAAGCCAGTTTGGGAGGAGCAAAGTATGCGCTAGTCATTGTCAATGATTACAGCAGGTTTGGGTTTTGCTACTTGCTTAAGAGTAAAACAGAGATGCTACAACAATTTAAACAGTGGGTAAGCTTTGTAGAGAGAAGGTACAAACAACAGGTGTGTCAGTTGCAAACTGACAGAGGTACTGAATTTATGTCAACAAAATTTCAACAATGGTTGGGACAGTTGGGAATAAACCACAGACGTACAAATCCTTACACAGCAGCAGAGAACGGCATAGCTGAAAGAAGGAATGGTGTTTTGCAAACAATGAAAGATTCATTACTGGAGGATTCTGGTATGAGCAGGTCATATTGGGGTGAAGCCATATTGACTGCCAACTGTTTAGTTAATAGGCTGTGGAGTTCCTCCATTAATAATACTCCATATGCCATCCTATATGGGAGAAAGCCATCTCTGACACATTTAAGAATTTTTGGAAGTACTGCCTGGGTACATATTCCTAAGGCAATCAGAAGAAAGGGACAGCAAAGGGCTAGAAAGCTCAGGTTTGTGGGCTATGAGCCAGGGTCAAAAGGGTATCACTTTCATGATGGAACTAAAAGGATTGTAATTTCAAGGTCTGCTAATTTTGCAGAACAAAATTGGGACAGAATTAATGCAAATTCTGGGTATGTTTCACTTAGTGACGGTGATCCACTTAGTGACAGTGATCTATTTAATGACAATAACTCATCTAATGATAGAAAATTGCTTATTGAAGATGTCAATGTTCAGGGAGGAGAGGCTGAACAAGACATGAAGCCAGAAAGACTTGAAACACAGGAGCAGTCAATGCCATGTAAGTCAGAGTGATGTAACAAAGGGATTCTGCCTGACAGGTATTCTGCCAGCAAGGTAAAAGTATGTAATGAAAAGTATGAGCCAAGAAGTTATAAAGAAGTGTTGGCATTACCAAAAGCTGAACAAGAAAGATGGAAGAAGGCCATGGACAAAGAGATGAAATCCATGGGAGACCATGAAGTGTTTAAATCAGTGACTTTGCCACAGGGTACAAAGGCTGTGGGTTGTAAGTGGGTATATAAGAAAAAGGTATTACCCAATAATGAAGTGCAGTATAAGGCAAGGTTAGTGGCACAAGGTTTTTCACAACTAAAGAATGTGCACTACGATGAAGTATTTGCGCCAACTGTGAAAAGTGAGAGTATAAGATTAGCACTGGCGTTGGCAGCAGCATATAGGCATAAAATCTGGCATTTTTATATAACCACTGCATTCCTCAATACTGAGTTAGAGGAAGAAATTTATATGGTTCAAGCACCGGGGTATGAAAGTAAAAAGCCTAACATGGTGTATAAATTAAACATGCCTATTTATGGGCTGAAGCAGTAAGCCAGAAATTGGAATATCTGTTTAGATACTGCTTTAAAAGGGTCCTGGGATCAAGAGTTGTAAAGCTGATGGTTGTATACATACTGGACAGTTACAAGGTGGTGTTCACCATGGAAAGTGTATAAGGTCAATAGGTCTGATGTCTCTTCCAATCATGAAGGGAGGAGTATTGGAATAGTCATGTGGTAACTCAGTCAGCCAATGAGAGTAAAGTGCTACTGAGCATGTGAAAAGAATTAAGCTTGGGGCTGGGTGTGGTTTTCAGTCTCCATTATGTGTCTCTCTCCACGAGGTCTCTGTAAGAAGTATGCTTTCAATTTGCTGTAAAGAAGAATGTATGGTACTGTAAATATTTTGATATGATTATAAAGAAGTTATTTGAATCAGCTAAATGCAGTCAACTGTAAGAGCTTCTGATTTATTTTCTTCAACAGAGAATTAAAATTATTTGATAAAAACTGTAATATAATCATACTTATTTGGAATGAGGTATTTACTCAAGTTTCTTCCATTCTTTAACCCAAGTATCACTATTTCCTATCTACAGTATGCCAACATATAGCATTTGGTCTTACCTCTTCCATTTCAAAGGAATATGAAGGCTTGCAGCTAATGCCAGATAATCTCCTGAGAGTATGAGTTAAAAGCAAATTGTGCTCCTTGTGCAATCTTTCTTTCTTTATATCAATATTGATTGTTTCCTGGTTGCTTATTTATATCCTATGACAATCATTAAGTGTTGTACCTCATGATTCTTGACAAATGTATCTTTTCTTTTATGTACACTGAGAGCATATGCACCAAAGACAAATTCCTTGTGTGTCCAATCACACTTGGCCAATAAAGAATTCTATTCTATGGGAAAAAATTTGGAACCAAAACTACAAAATGACAAAATCAGTTTCATACAAAGAAAATTATTATAAAGTATTCTATAGATGGCACCTCCCTCCAGCGAGATTGGCAAAAATGTATAAAAATTTATCACCAAACTGTTGGAGATGCCAACACAAAACTGGATCTTACTATCATATGTGGTGGACCTGTCCAAAAATAAAAACCTTCTGGAATACAATCAAAAACTGGTTAAAAGAAATCACACAACAAGACATAGATATCAAACCGGAAATTTTGCTATTGGGAAACATTAATCAAAAAATGCAAAAGAAATACCATTACATTATTCTACATATACTAACAGCGGTGAGAATAACGATAGCACAAAATTGGAAATCAAACGATATTCCTGAGGAAAGCAGTGTAATTAGTAAAATCCTGGACTGTGCCGAAGCAGATAAATTAACCATGGAACTGAAAGGAAAGGAAGACTCCGATTACTATGAAATCTGGAATTTATTTTATAATTGGTACGAAAAACGAAAACAAACAACATCAATGCAACAAATAGAAATACAAGCCAAATAAGGCATATAGAAATTGAATTAGAGAATTTATAGGGAAAATAGTTATATTGTATTACTATATATGTATACTATGATATTACTAAACTAACAGTGCCTTACTTTTTCTGTACTATGATTATCATTACTACTTATACTATTACTACTATTACTATTGTTATAATATTATAAATATTATGGTTAATTGTACCATTACTACGTTTGACTTATAAAACACAATGCAAAATACGAGACAAAAATCGAAAACCACGTTAAATTAAATGTTAATATATATTTGCCGTAGAACAAACTATAGAAATAGAACAGCTTTATAGCTGTATGTGTTTTTTTTATGTTTTGTATATGTTTATATTGTACTTGTTAATGTCGTAAATGTTTTTCTTTTGTATGTTTCTGTTTTTAAATGTAAATAACTCAATAAAAACTATTTTTTTAAAAGAATTCTATTCTATTCTATTCTATTCTATTCTATTCTATTCTATTCTATTCTATTCCATTCCATTCCATTCCATTCCATTCCATTCCATTCCATTCCATTCCATTCCATTCCATTCCATTCTATTGAGAATCTCAGACTTGGAAGGAAAGTGGGGCTCTTTTAATGATAGCTGAGGCAATCCCCAAGTTTTCGTGACTATGAATTGTGGATATTGGGGTATAACCATACCAACCTCCTCTTCCTCATTTGGGAACAGTTCTTTTAGAGAGATTAAGGCAGCACTGTCAGAAAACCCTGTGCTAGTCACCAAATTTAGATCATAAGCAGCAAAGTGGTCTTCTTGGATTTTACATGTACCAGCATTTTGATAGGCTGGAGTTTAATGTGTTTGCCTAGATATTTTTCTCAAGAGCTGACTTATTCTTCTCTTCTTAGCCTGTGGCTTGCCTTTTGGAATAATTCTGGCCTTCTCTCTTTCCTTCTTCTATTTTCTGCTGCCTCATGCTCATGTTACTCAGCAAAGAGGAAAAAGTGCTAGTCACATGATCCTGCGCTGCCCCAGACCTGCTCAACCACGCTTCTTCCAGCCCATCCACCCCATGGGACAATGAGACAATCGGCTGCGCCTCCTCACCCAGTCTTCCTCGCCGGGTGCTGCTGTACGGGTGGCTCCAACCTGCCCAGCTCTGCCCGCCGCCACTTCCCGTGAACTTTCCAGGAGGCAGTCGGAGTGCTTGGGCCCGGCCGGAGCTCGGCTTACCTTCCTGGCCCTGCATGCCCATCTGCCGGCTCTCCACTTTCTGCCTGCCCCACCAAGGCACCTGCCAGCCCGGAGATTGCGCTCCTGGACAGCACATGAAAGGGGACGTGAAGCTGCTGGAGTGCGGTTGCCACCGCCGCTGCCCCTCTCGCTTTCCCAGCTTCAGCTGGGACTTTTGCTGGCTGGGAAGCATCGGGGCGCACACCTATGGAGCTCCGCCGGGGTCCTGGCTGGCGGGGGCCTTGGCGGGGCAGGCAGAAAGTGGAGAGCCAGTGGATGGGCATGCCGGGCAGTCTCTGAGCCTTGCCAGGAAGGTAAGCTGAGAGCCGGCCAGGCACATGCGCTCCTGTGAAAGAAAGATGTTAGGAAGGAAGAAAGACAGAAAGAAAGAAAGAAAAAGAAAGATGGTAGGAAGGAAGGAAGACAGAAAGAAAGAAAGAAAAAGATGGTAGGTAGGTAGGTAGGAAGGAAGACAGAAAGAAAGAAAGAAAGAAAGAAAGAAAGAAAGAAAGAAAGAAAGAAAGAAAGAAAGAAAGAAAGAAAGAAAGAAAGAAAGAAAGAAAGAAAGAAAGAAAGAAAAATTAAGAAAGAAAGAAAGAAAGAAAGAAAGAAAGAAAGAAAGAAAGAAAGAAAGGAAGAAAGAAAGATGGAAGGAAGGAAGGAAGGAAGGAAGGAAGGAAGGAAGGAAGGAAGGAAGGAAGGAAGGAAGTGTTAGATAGTGGGTAAGGATCACAGGAGACAGACTTCAGAACAGCTCTTTTACTTAGCTCACTGAAGCAACCAGCAAAACACGGTCTGACAGCTGCTCTTTTATAAAGAGCTGTCAGACACAACAACCAATAGTGTTTGAGCATTCAAACGCTGGACCTGGGTGAAAACATACAGTTCAGATAGAGTTCAGCTAGGGTACATAACAAATCAGAGTTCAGTCAGAGTTCAGCCAGACATAACAAGCCAGAGTTCAGTTAGAGGTCAGTCAGAACACAACACCCCTCCCCTTCTAGATGGAGCTGTCCGACAAACGTAGTCGCACAAGTAGGCGGGACATTTGGAAACCCTCCCTGACCTGCGCAGCTCAGTCTTCGGCGAGGCAGCAGCTTGTTCGGATAGATCTGCTGTCGCTCTTGGGTTGGAGCATGGAAGCTCCTGGAATGTATTGGGCATGGCCTCTTCGACTGGTGGAAACAGTTCTAATTGAGAATGCCGCTGGACTTCAGCTTCCTCAGGTAGGCCTTCCGAGACACTCGGGCTTGAGTTAGCTAGGGGAAGAACACAGGGTGGTTACAATTTGTGGTTCGTTAAGTTCCTCTTTTACTTGGTTGCGTAGCTGATCTATGTGCCTCTTCCAGAGGCGTCCATCCTGGAGGCGGACTTCATATGTTAGTGGACCCAAGATTGTTTCTATGACCCCAGGTAGCCACAGGAACCCTCGGCATAATTTTGGGCAAATACTGAATCTTCTAGAGAGAAAGCCCTGGTTTTTTGTGTGACCTTTGGTTTTGCCTTAGTGGCATAGTTTGGGTGTAAATGGTCCAGGATGGATCTAAGCCTGCGACCCATGAGGAGTTCGGCTGGGCTGCGGCCAGTGGTAGCACTTGGGGTTATGTGCTGTGTACTCATAAATTTATCTGTGCGGGCCTGCCAGTCCCCTGGGCTTAGCCTACCTAATGCTTCCTTTGCTGACCTTACGAATCGTTCAACCAGTCCATTGGTCGCCGGATGGAATGGTGAGGACAGGGCATGGCAAATTCCCAGGTCCGCAAGGTACCCCTCAAAATTGGTGGCCGTAAATTGGGGACCATTGTCCGTTACAAGGACATCCGGGAAGCCGTGTGTGGCAAAAAGGTGTCTGAGCACTTTAATAACCGCCTCAGCAGTGGTAGAACCCATTGGAAATATTTTGAGCCACTTTGAGTAGGCATCGACAATTATTAAAAACATTTGGCCATGGCAGGGGCCTGCGAAATCGGCATGTCGCCGCAACCAGGGGCTTTTTGGTTGTTCTCAGTCATGGACTGGTGCTTTGGGCAGAGCAGGCCACAACTCTTGTCAGGGTTTGCATAACCCAACCCAATTTTGGATTTCTGCATCCATATTTGGCCACCAAACATACCTCCTAGCCAAGACTTTCATCTGGACAATCCTCGGATGGCCTTCATGTAAAGTCCTGAGTATTCCAGCTCGCAGGCTGGTTGGTATGACCACTCGGTCTCCCCAAAGGAGGCAACCCCCTTGGTCTGACAGTTCATGCTGTCTCTGTTCGTATGGTTTAAGGTCAGGCTTGACCAGGTCCTTCAGCCATCCCCTCCACACCCAGTTCAACACAGTTCTGAGTGAGGGGTTGTCACGATGTGAATAATTGCCAGTTGTGCATCTCTACTGTTTTTGAAGGTTTTTTTCAGCATGGAAAAATGCATATAGTCTAGTTTCCTGCAATTCTCTTTGCAAAGAATTTATCTGCTCCTGCTGGGTTTTTATCAATTGGCTGTAACTGTAATTAATCTGTTTTTCTGCACTGTTCTGTCCTGACGAAGACAGGTCTGGGGAGTAAGTTTCATATTGATAGCGTGAAGCAGTTTCATGCTGGGAACTTTTTGGAATAGCTCCCAGACATGTAGAATATTTAGGAGTTCACATTGAAAAGACACAGAAGGGGTTTAGCCTCTCACAAGAAACTAAGATAGATCAACTTTTGTATCATTGCAACATGACAGATGCAACACCTACACAAACACCTATGCAAACTGATTTTCACAATTTGAAAGATGCATACAGTCCTGAGTTCAAGGATCAAACACTTTGTCGTTCAGTAATTGGTTCACTACTTTACATTAGTGGATGGACTAGACCAGACATAGCACTTAGTGTTAATTTACTTTCAAGACATGTAGGCAGAGCAACAGAGTTTCACTGGTCATGTATTAAGAAGTTATTGAGATACTTGATACACACAAAACACTTCAAATTGAAGCTAGAACCAGAACATACAGATTTTGCAGACATGTATTCTTATGCAGATGCAGATTGGGCAAGTGATAAGGAGTCAAGAAAAAGCACATCAGATTACATAATGTTCCTGAATGGATGTCCAGTTTACTGGAAAGTGAGAATACAAAGTTTTATTTCCTGTTCATCAACTGAAGCAGAGTATGCATGTGTGTCTGATGCATGTAACTTTCTAACCTGGTTCGATTCCTTAGTTACAGATATCTGGACGAAGCCGGAAAAACTGATCACTGTGATGGAAGATAATCAATCAGTAGTTTACATTTCCAAGACTCACTTCACAGGTTCAAGGTCCAGACACATTGACATTTGTTACAAGAATGTTAGAGAGTCAGTAAGACAAGGTCTCATAAAGTTAGAATATGTGCCAACAAGATATCAGATAGCTGACATTCTGAACAAATCATTACCTATTGCTCAGCATAATTACTTCAGATATTTACTGTGTGTTGAGTGACACATTATATTAGCCCAACTGACAAAGAAGGGGTGTCACGATGTGAATAATTGCCAGTTGTGCATCTCTACTGTTTTCGAAGGTTTATTTCTAATCAAGCAGACATGTGATATGTTTTACTACACATGCGTGCATTCCAGGAGTTTTGTCTACTCCTAGTTCCCTTTCTTCTTCGATGCCTGCCGAAGGCAGACGTGAATTCATTAGCTGAGAAGATGTAGTTTATTAAGGGTTTCTTTTTTGTTACTTTTGTACTGAAATAAATATTTTGTTAATTAGATTTGAATCTCGGTTTTATTTTCTAAATACGAATGACTTCGAGGAAGCAAGATCCAAAGATCACCTCTTGGTAGGAAAATTCCTATCTGACACGGGTCCTTGGCCATGTGTGGCTGAGTGAGGGGTCCTTGGCAGAAGTGACCAGTCCAGAATCAGCCAAGTCAATCAAAAGGACTGGAGCTTCCGGGATAATGTCCGTAAGGAGGTCAGGCAATGGGCCAGCACCGGGACGGTATGGACGTTTCTCCACAATGCTCCATGGAGAACTCTGAACCACGGCCAATTGGAGACCCGAACTTTGGGTCGGAGCCGCTCAGGTGGAGCGGTGAATAAAGAAGATTACTGTAGCGGACCATAGGGGTTGGCACAGACCCCACAGAAGCTACAGTTTCATGCTTCTTGGCCATCGGCAGTGCGGAGGCGACCAGATGTGCCGCCATTAGCGGCGTTGTGCTACAGGGAAGAGAATTGAATGACGATCGTATCATCTGGGTGAGAGGATTCTTTTTTGACAATTTTTTAAAGTAACTAGCGAAGAAGATATTTTAACTTTATAAATTGGAATTAGCTGCATTTTGGATCAGAAGCTCTGGGCGAGGGAGGTGACTCTTTGAAGTCACTCCCAATCAGCGGTGGAAAGAGCGTTAAAAGTAAAACTTTTTACATTTGGCTTTAATACTACTGAAGAAGATTTGAGTGTCTTACAAATTATACTAAATTTTTGGATTCTAAAAGAAATAAGTTTGCTTCAGATTGAACTGTGATATACTTTTTTGCTTCTTTTTTTGAATACTGTATCCTTTCTCTCTTCCTTTTTTTTTCTTTCTATGTTGGAACACTGTAATCAATACAAGTACAGTGCCACCTAATGTTTGAACTGAGACACAATTTAGATACTCTGTATTAAGAGAGAACAGCTGCAGCTTGCTTACAATATATTATCTTATTCAAGAGAACTGTTTATGTTTGACCTGAGAAGATGTTTTGACTAAAATTAGCTTTATGTCTGCAGCCTGGAATATTTTTTTCTTTTTCTCCTCTTTGAACTTTGAACTTGATTTTTAAGCCTTGTTGTTATTTTATTTTTCTTTCTTTTTTTGGCTACAATAAGTGGATTAGGGCAGGAGCCTGAAGATGGAGCTTGTATGATTTTTTCCCCCCCTGACTATAATAAGTGGATTAGGGCGAGAGCCTGAAGATAGAGCTTGTATGATTTTTCTTTTCTTTTCTTTTTTGACAATTGAAATTTGGATATTTTGGATATTGATATTTTCCTTTTCTTTTTTTTCTCTTTTTCTTCTTCTCCCTACATTTGGACTTGGCCTATTTTTATTTATAAATTTTTGCTCCCTTTATACCTCTTCTTTTTTAATTACCCACCCTTTGGATTTATATTTTCTTCTTTCTTTTCTTTTCTTTTCTTTTTTGGGATCTGTTGGATTATTATTACCCTCCCATTGGATTACAAATTATAAATATCAATTTGGATTATAAATTACAATTTGGATTACAAATTTGTGCTAAGATGACTACAAGAAAGATACCATCATATCTTACATCATCATCTACTTCATCACAGAGTCCAGGACAGAAAACAACTGATACAACAACACAAGCAGATAAATCTAATATGGAGTTAAAAAATATGATGCAAACGTTATTTGAGGATTTTAAAACGGAGGTACTGGTAAGATGGAAGCAAGTATGGGGAAAGTTGTAGAAGAATTGAAGGAAGTGAGAGGCTTCCTGGAAAAAAATGAACAACGTTTACAAAAAGCAGAAGAAGAGATCCAAGTAACTAAGAAAAAGGTACAGGAAGTAGAAACCCATCAAATAGAATCTGATAAAAGATAAGAGAAGATAAATATAATTCCTGAGATGGATCGCTCTGACTATTATTTGAGATTTCAGAATGTAATAGAAGAGAAAGATTTAAACCTAGCAGAAATAATGGTGAACATGTTGGCAGAAGCAATAGAGGAAGATAAAGAGAGATTGATGAATGACATTGATGAAATTTACAGAGTTAATATTAGATATGCGATAAGAAACAAATTACCAAGAGAGGTCCATATAAGATTTACAAAAAAGGCACGGAGAACAGAGTTTTTACAAAAACTGAGAAATGTGAATCTTAAATACAAAGGGAAAGAGATTACAGCCTTGAAGCAAGTACCAAGAAGAGTTAGAGATCTGAGAAGAGATTACCAATTTCCGACAAAAATTTTGATTGAAAGAATGATCAACTTTAGGTGGCTTATACCAGAAGGGATAATGCTGTGGTGGCAAGGCCAGAAAGTACGATTGGACACAACAGATAAAGCTGAAGTTTTTTTACAGACAACATTTTGTATATGGTGAAGAGGAAAGAAGAGAAAAAGAAGCAAGAGAAATAAGACCACAAAAAGAAGGGATAAATGGATTAAATTTGGCCATCAAAAGAAAAAGGATATTCAATAGACTGAAAAAATTGAAGAAGGGACAAATGGAAGAATTAAACAATTGCCTACTCTGCAGAAAGAAGTGATCCAAGAGAAAGAGTTAGAAGGAGCAACAGCAATGGAGATAAGGGACCAAAGAGAAACAAGAATGACAAGATCGACTAAGGCATTAAAGTAAAAAGAAAATCATGGAGGATGAAATAAAGATGATTTCAATGAACATAAATGGATTAAATTTGGCCATCAAAAGAAAAAGGATATTCAATAGACTGAAAAAATTGAAGATGGATATAATTTGTTTACAAGAAGTACATATTAAGCAGCAACATAAGAAACTTTTAGAATGTGCAAGACTAGGAGAACTATATACGACATTAGTAGACCAAAGCAAAAAAGGAATAGTATTATATATACAGAAAAAAATAACCTCAAGGTGTATATATAATGATGAAGATGGAATGGTAGAAATAATAATGAACAAGAAAAAGACTTTATTAGTTGCTATTATGCCCTGGATGAAAATCAAGAGAAATTTTATACAAAGCTACACCAGAAGATAGTTGAGTTAGCTTATGAGAATATATGCATACTCGGAGACTTTAATGCTATTGTAAAAGCAGAACTGGACTATAAAACATCAAAAAAGAATAAAATACAAAGGAAAAAATTACCAAATCGTTTTTTACTATGGTGGAAGAACTAAATTTATTCGACGCGTGGAGACAGAGATTTCCTGAAGAAAAACAATTTACTTTTTATTCTTATAGACATATGTCTTGGTCAAGGATTGATATGATATGGATGTCCCTGGAAATGTTAAATAACATACAATATATAAACATTGAATCTAGCACTTGGGCTGATCACAACCCAATAGGAATAGAAAAGGAAAAAGGAAAAGAAGTAGATGGACATTAAATCAAGAAATACTATATGAAAAAGATATTCAACAATCTATAGAGAAAGAAATGAAATTTTTCTTCAAAGAAAATAAAAAGAATGATATATCCTCGTGATGGCGAACCTATGGCACGGGTGCCAAAAGTGGCACGCGGAGCCATATCAGCTGGCTGATTTTCGGGCCTTCTGGGCCCATTGGGAGTCAGGAAACAGGCTGTTTCCAGCCTCCAGAGTGGGTGGGGAAGGCGGTTTTTCTCCCTCCCCAGGCTCCTAGAAGCCTGGAGAGAGCAAAAAATGGGCATGCCATTGCATGCTGGGAGTGGGGGGGTGTCATACGCGCATGCATGGGGGTGCATGGAATTATGGGTGTGGGCACGCACACACGTGATCCCACGCATCCCCCCCCCTTTTTGGCACGCGAACCAAAAAAGGTTCTCCATCACTGATATATCCCTACAAACGGTTTGGGACACAGCTAAAGCATATTTTAGAGGATTAGTGATGACTGCAAAACGAAACAAACAAAAACGAGATACCCTGAAGATATATCCCCACAAACGGTTTGGGACACAGCTAAAGCATATTTTAGAGGATTAGCGATGACTTATACTGCAAAATGAAACAAACAAAAACGAGATACCCCGAAGAAACTAGAAGAAGAATACAAAGAGTTAGAAAAGAAGTTTCAAAAAGATACACAAAATAATAATATTAAGATAATGATGGACCTGGGAAAACACAAATTAAACATGATTGAGAATGAAGACATTGCAAGAAAAACAAAAAGTGCTAAACAAATTTTTTTTGAACACGCTAATAAACCAGGGAGATGGCTAGCATACAAGATAAAAAAAGAGAAAGAAAAAATGGATAAAACAATTGGAAGATATGGATGGGAACATTAGATATAGTGATGGAGGAAAAAAAGATTGCATGGACATATTATAAAGAACTATATGAACAAGAGAAAATAGAAAGTAAAAAAATATATTTGGATCAATGTTTGGAAGAAATGGACTTACCAAAAATATCAGAATAATACAAAAAATTATTAGAGGAAAAAACCACAATGTCGGAACTGTCAGTGGCAATTAAAAAACAGAAAAATGGCAAAGCCCCGGGTCCAGATGAAATACCGGCAGAAACTTATAAAACTTTTGAGAAAATGTTTGGAATTGTAATGTTAGAAGTATATAATGAATTAATAATGGAAAATAAAATACCTGACTCTTGGACAGAAGCATTCATAACTTTGATTCCAAAAGAAGAAACTGATTTGCAAAAAATGAAGAACTATAGGCCGATATCGCTGTTAAATGTTAAATTACAAGATATTTGCTTTGATAATAGCAAACAGATTTAAGAAATTTTTAAATGACTTTATTCACTCTGATCAAAATGGTTTTCTACCAAAAAGACAAATCAAGGATAATATGCGTATGATTTTAAATGTTTTAGAATATTATGAGCAACATCCCGGTAAACAAGTAGCCTTAATGTTTCTAGATGCACAGAAAACTTTTGATAATGTGAATTGGCAATTTATGATAAAACAACTACAAATTATGGGCTTTGGACAAAAATTTATATGGGTAATTAAATCAATATATACTAAGCAATCTGCCAAAATAATATTAAATGGCGAAATGACAGAGAAGGTTGATATAATGAAAGGAACCAGACAAGGTTGCCCTCTATCACCACTTATTATTATTATAAGATATTTATAAGATACTTATTATAAGATAAAGACATAAAAAGATTAAAGATCAAAAATGAAGAATATAAACTACAAGCTTTTGCTGACGATTTGGTGTTTATACTGGAAGAGCCACTAGAAACAGGTCCAAAATTATTACATCAAATAGAATGATATGGAGAGGTGGTTGGACTAAAAATCAACAACGATAAAACAAAACTTTTAGTTAAAAATATGACAGAAAAACAAAAAAAGAATCTGTCTGAAACTTTAAAGATACAAATTGTAAAGAAAGTTAGATATTTGGGGATCCAATTATCTGCAAGATGTTTAACTATTAAAGAAGACAACTATAGAAAACTAAAAAAACAAATTGAATTAGATTTGGACAAATGGAAAAATTTGCAAGTATCACTTATGGGCAGAATTACATTGATCAAGATGAATATATTACCTCGTTTACTGTTTTTGTTTTCAACAATCCCAATAAAAATAGAGAAAATATATTTCAGGGAAATAAATACATTGATTTTGAAATTTATTTGGCAGGGGAAAAGATCAAGAATAAATTTAAAAATGCTGCAAGATGCTAGGACTCGAGGTGGTTTTGGACTTCCGAATTGGGAACTTTACTACCAGGCAGCGACATTGACATGGATGAGAGAATGGATCTTACTAAGAAATCAGAGATTGCTAATATTAGAAGGACATGATATGCATATTGGATGGCACGCACTTATATGGTATGGAAGAAATAAAATACATAGCTATTTCCAAAGACATTATATAAGAAACTCTTTATATTTAGTTTGGGAAAAAGTAAAAGCTAAACATTATATGAGTGTACCAAATTGGATATCGACAATAGAAGCATTAATACATCCAAGCAGAGTGAACTGGCAAAAAATACCAAGATATAAAGACATTTTGACAGATGAAGGGAAATTGAATTCGACACAAGAATTAGAGGAACAAGGAATTAAAATGGATTGGTTTATGAGATTGCAAATACAGACAAGATATGAAAAAGATAAAAAATGGAAGGTATCATGTTAAAGAACACAGAATTAGATGCAATACTTACAGGATCAGATGAAAAACTAATTAAGAAAATATATAATTATTTACTTTATGAGGATTTAGAGTTTGAACAAGTTAAAGAGACAATGATAAAATGGGCTCAGAACTTTGGTTATACAATAGAGCTTGAAAAATGGAATCAACTCTGGGAAGGGAATTATAAATTGACTATGGCAACAACATATAAAGAAAACATGTATAAAATGTTTTATAGATGGCACTTGTCACCGGAAAGATTAGCCAAAATGTTTAAGAACATGTCTATGAAATGCTGGAAGTGCCAATAAATACCGGGTTCTTATTATCACATGTGGTGGACTTGTGTAGAGGCAAAATCTTATTGGACCCGAGTTAAGAACTGGCTAGAAAAAATGGTGAAACAAAATATAGAGCTGAGACCTGAGACTTTTTTGCTGGGGATTATACCGAATAAACTTAGTAAAGAAGATACCTATCTGATTATACATGTGTTGACAGCAGCTAGAATTACCTTTGCACAAAAATGGAAAGGAACTAAGGTTCCATCTGAAGAAGATTTAATTAAGAAAATTTTGGATTGTGCTGAGATGAACAGAGTAACAATGAAAATTAAAGATAAAGAGGACTCAGAATATTATAATGTTTGGATGAAATTTTACAGTTGGTTGGAGAATGAATATAGTTGAATGTTAAGATAGAACAATTATTGTGTATAAAAGACAAGAAAATGAACATAGATAAATAACCCAGATGACAACATGTTTATGGATAAGGAAGTAGCACTATAGTAATATAAAAATATACCTAGAAATAATTAATTTGAAATAGATTTTTAACACAGGATAGATTTGAAAACAACAATTTAAAATGTAAGTTGAGGAGATGTATTGGCTGTCTATCTGTTAAAATAGATTAAAAATAAACACACTCAGGAAAGGAGAAGGAGGAGGAAGAGGAAGTAGTAGGGAGGAGAAAAGGGAAGAATGTAGGTAGGGGAGGAGAAGGAAGGGAAGAGTGAGAAGCACATAGATGGAAGAAGGGGTAGTAGGAGAGGGGAGAGAAGGAGGAAGAAAGTAGAAGGAGGGGAGAAGGATAGAGGGGAGTGATTGGATTTGATATGTAGGATAGATAGGCAATTTAGTAATGATACTGGATGTACAAAAAAAATTATGTTAATTTTTTGATAATATATTATGGTATATGTATGGTATATGTATTGATGTCTATGTGAAGAATTGCCGATGTCTTTTCCTGGCCAATGTACCAGGCGATAGGAGTAGGCTGAGAGAAAGATGGCCTAATGGCTGAAACGGGGGGAAAGGGCAGCCAGAGTGGGGTGATCCCCAGCAAGAAGCCCCAGAAGCGGCTTGTGGTCCGTAAC
The DNA here is from genome assembly GCA_023053685.1 of Diadophis punctatus similis. Classification (NCBI taxonomy): domain Eukaryota; kingdom Metazoa; phylum Chordata; class Lepidosauria; order Squamata; family Dipsadidae; genus Diadophis; species Diadophis punctatus. The sequence goes on from JALIGW010000008.1 coordinate 23,612,418, forward strand.
CAAAACAAAATCCCTCCCAAACAAATATTCGTGGAATTTTTTGACGCAAGCAACTAAAGCCAAAGCCTCCCTGTCCAGCTGGCTGTAGTTCCACTCTGCACTGGACAGAGTCCTTGAGTAATAGGCCACATGGGCCTCTGACCCATTTGGAAGCTTGTGGCTGAGCACAGCGCCAACTCCTACAGGGGATGCGTCGCACACTAGGACCAATGGCAAGGTATTGTTGTATTGAATTAAGAAGCTGTCATTTGTTAGTAGTCGTTTGACAGCTGCAAAAGCTGATGCCTCCCTGGGCCCCCATGTCCAAGGAATGTTTTTGGCCAGCAGCCTGTGGAGAGGCTTGGCTACAGTGGTTTTGTCTTTTAGGAAAAGGCTGTAAAAATTTAGGAGCCCAAGGAAGGCTTGAAGCTCTGTATGGTTTTTTAGGGCAGAAGCCTCATGGATTGACCTTAGCTTATTTTCTGTGGGGTAGATGCCTTGGCCGTTGACTCGGTACCCTAAAAATTTGAACTCTGGCACCCCCAACAAGCATTTGCTGTGTTTGGCTTTAAGCCCAGCAGCACACATTTTTGACAGGACCATTCTAACTCGACAGTGGAGCTGGTCCTGGTCACAGGCAGAGATTAGGAGGTCATCAAAATATGGTACGACCCCGGGGATGTTCTGCAACAGACGTTCCATTACACTCTGGAACAACCCCGGGGCTACACTGACTCCAAACTGCAGCCTGTGATATTTAAAAGCTCCCCTGTGAGTTACAATGGTCTGTGCTTCCACAGTAGTGCCATCTACTGGCAGCTGCTGGTATGCCTGCGCAAGGTCTAGTTTAGCAAACAGGCATCCAGGACCTAGGGAGTGGAGTAGATGATGCACAATCGGCACTGGATAGGCGCTCTGCTGCAAAGCCTTATTGATTGTGCATTTGTAGTCAGCACAAATTCTAATACTGCCATCCCCTTTAATGGGGTCACTATGGGGGTCTCCCATTTAGCATGGTCGACCGACTCCAAAATGCCTTGTTTGATGAGCTTGTCCAGCTCTTTGTCAATTTTGTCCCGTAGTGGGAGAGGGACCCGTCGAGGCTTAAGGCGAATGGGGGCAACATTAGGATCAAGGCTAAATGAAATAGGAGTCCCCACATAGTTGCCCAAGCCATCACTGAAAACATCCTGGAACTTGTCAAAAAGGTTGTCCACATTCGCGGTTCCGATGGCGTTGACGCCTGTCACCCCTAGGCCGAGCGATTCGAACCAATCGAGTCCTAGGAGGCTCGGAAGGCTGCCCTTGACTATGGTGAGTTGTAGAGGATCTGTCAAATTTGTTGAATTTGACGTGGACCCGGGCTTTTCCAAGGACAGGGATCCGGTTTCCCTGGTAGTCAGAGAGGCGGATTGAGGTTTCCTGCAGGCGGGTAGACCGGAGACTCGGAAGGGCGAGCTTGAGTGTCTCCCAGGCGACTATAGACACTGCAGACCCGGTGTCAACCTCCATTTGGACCGGTGCTCCATCAATGGAGACATTGATCATGATCTTCTTTTTGCCAGCTGGCCCTGGCAACCCGCGTTTGTTTGGTTTCCGGCTGCATGGCGAAGGCTCTCTGGCGTGGTCTTTTGTTTTCGCGCCAGAACCTATTTGACAATTCACCTCTAGGGTTGTGCTGCACATGCATGTCTTCCGGAGCTAGAATGGCACGGCAAACTCCTGCCAAATGTCCTCTCCTTTCACAACATTAGCAGATAACTTGCCTAAATCTGCATGATATCCTCAGGTGTTGCCCCCCCCCAGCTGGCACAAGCAGTCAGGAATTCTTTGGGAGGCAGAGGGCACTTCTGGTCGGTGCGGCAGACCTCATCATTGCTGCTTACAGGCTCCTCGACAGAGCCCTTGTGGATCGCAGAAGGAGGCTTGGTGTCCTTTTTAGAGGAGGCAAAATGGTGCAAAGATTCAGCCGCTTTGGTTGAGGACTCAGTGGCCCTTGCTTCATCCAGGGCAGCGGCCAGCGTGAGGTTGGGCCGAACCAGGCGCCAGCATTGCAGGTGAATGTCCTGCAGATGAGCTGGTCAAGCAGGATGTCATCCAGGTTGTGGAACTCGCAGTGGCCGGAGGCTTTATGGAGGGTGGCGATGTATTGGTTGATGGTCTCGCCCTCCTGCTGCATCTGCTGGTGGAACTCATAGGGCCGGACAACCTTGGATGGGATGGGCACATAGTGTGTCTTTAGCATTGCCTGGAGCACCTGCCAGGTCACGGTGTGGACTGGGGTTGGGTCAGGCAATGATTCTGCAGTGTCGAACACCTCTGGTCCGCAGTGACTGTTTCAGATAAGCTTTTATTAACAAGCTAAAAACAAACTAACGATGCTTATAAAGCATCTTCAAAGACAACACCCAGGAACCGGAAATACCTCATAGAGGCACATAGAGATAAAGATTAAAAGCAAACACAACCCCATAACATCTCCCCTTTTCTAATAACAGAGTCTATCAGGGGGGCGTGAACATCTACCACTCTGAGTAACGACTGGCTCTCGCACACCTGACTCCCTCACACAGACTTGATCTCTTTGCTTGCCATTTTCTGAGGCCTCGGATGTTTGGCTATCACCAGACGCACCAACTTGCTCCGGACTGTCATCAATGTCCGGCGGGCATTCTTTATTATCCTTAAGAAGGTTTGGCTTGACAACTGTCTCTGACCCACCCACTGGATATGAGGAGTCTGGTTGCTCAGCCACACGCAAGTCCACACGGTTCCACTGGTATCGGGTTCCTCCAATCTCCACCAAATAGGAGCGGGGTGCCACTTGTTGTAAACAGGTACCCCTTTCCCAACGGCCAGTCCGATCTCCAGGCAGTGGTCTCATCCGAATTCCTTCTCCCTCCTTTAACTCTGGCAAGTCTCTTGCAGATCTATCATATTTGGCCTTAGCCACTTGCCTCTTCTGCCATAGCCTTTCCGGGACCCCTTGTATCACCACGGGCTCAAGCAACTTATTTGCCACGGGTAAGGACGTCTTTAATCTCTGTGACATTAATCTTTGTGCTGGGCTACTGTCCATACCTTCGGTTGGAGTATTCCTCCAATGTAAAATAGCCTTCCATGGATCACTACCTTCGCCATATGCTTTCCTACCTAAGTTCTTAGCAATTTTTACAGCTGATTCGGCTTTTCTGTTCGCTTGCGGATAATGTGGCGATGAAGTAATATGATCAAACTCCCATTCCGCAGCAAATTTTTTAAATTGCAGACTTACAAATTGAGGACCATTATCTGTAATCACTACATTTGGTTGCCCGTAACGTGCAAACTGAGACTTACATCTCTTGATGGTGGTCTCAGTTGAAAGATCTGGAAGGAGGTCAATTTCCCAAAAGTCAGAATAATGGTCCACTATTATCAAGTGCTCTTTCCCTGCATAATTACACAGAAGAGGCTTTTTGAATATAGTTATTAGTGGTTTGTGATCAGTTTCAACTATAATTGTATTTCTACCATAAAGATAATAATGGAAACGCTGGCAAGCAAATACGATACTTAAACATTCTTTCTCAATCTGAGCGTAGTTTAACTCTGCTGGCGAAAGCGCTCTAGACGCGTATGCAACTGGCTGGCCAGCATCCCAGACCGTTCTTACTTGAGTCACTTTGAATAGCGACCGTTTTTGTGACATCATAATATTTTAATACTGGAGCAGTGGTAACCAAGCGTTTTATCTCTTGCACTGCCTGGTCATGTTTAGGGAGCCAGTGCCAAACTGCATCTTTATCCACCAGACGTCTCAATGGCTGGCACACCTCAGATAAATGTGGCAAGAATTTTGCTAAATATGTGACAAAGCCAATGAATCTCTGCACTGATTTAGCATCAGTAGGCAGTGGTATGTTCACAATAGCTCTGATCTTGTCTGGGTCCGCTTTTAACCCTTGTGATGTTAAAATATGTCCATGAAAGCGGACTTCTCGCACCTTAAACTGCAGCTTCTTTATACTGAGCCTCAGCTTCACCTGCTTACACCGCTCCAGTAATGCCATTAGTTTCCCATCATGATCATGCTCTGCTTCATCATCAGTGTCGCCACACCCAACTATAAGGATATCGTCAGCTATAGGCTCAATTCCACTGAGACCACTCAATAATTCATGCTGCTTCCTTTGATATATCTCTGGTGCTACGGAGACACCAAAGGGCAGTTTAAGCCACCTCTTTCTGCCCCAAGGAGTCCAAAACGTGGTCATATAGCTGCTCTCTTCATCCAGTTTACACTGTAAGAAGGCATCCCTGGCATCAACAAGTATAAAAATCCGTGCCTTAGGCAGCTTGTGCAAAACATCCTCTAACGTTGGCATTGGGTAATGCGATCGCTTCAAGGCCATATTCAAAAACTTAGGATCGATACAAATTCGGATCTTTTCCAATTTCCTAATCACCACCATGTTGCTTATCCAGTCGGTTGGCTCGGCTACTGAAACAATATGTCCCTCTGCTTCATATTTATCCAACTGTGCTTTAACCTGTGACTTAATGGCTATAGGGTCATTGCACGGGGCACTTTGTACTGGAGGAACAGTGGGATCAAGTTGAAAATGAACCTCTCCTGGAACAGATGCAATAGGGCCCTCAAACACCTCCCTATAAGCTTGGAAGACCTGATGCTTTATCAATGGTCTCCCCAAGACTTTGGAGGAATAGGTTTCGACATTATGTAACTCCCTTGGAATGGTAAATCGCATCAGTCCCAAACGCTCACATGTTGAGCCTGACAATAACGGCTTTTGATCTACATCCACAATTTCAAATTCCAATTTGTGAGTAACCCCACGTATGTTACATTCAGTATGAAATAAGCCTAGCGACTCCATCAGTTCCCCCGAATATAACCTCAATGTGGCACTACTAGGCTGAAGGGGTGTCTCAGGTGCCAATTTCCTTTTATCCTTTAGGCTCATCACATCACATGCTGCCCCCAAGTCCAACTGACAAGATTGAGTTATATCATTAAATTTAAGATTAACAAACCACTTTTTACCCTTTGAATGTACTGCACCAATGCATTCTTTCGTGTAGGTCACATCAGTGGTAAACAGCGATACATCCTCTAAATCCGGCGTTTGCTCAACCATATGCAATTTCTTTGCTGCCAGACACACCCCAGCAAAATGGTTCGGCCTCCCACACGCCCTACAGATTTTACCATACGCTGGACACAGTTCTTTCCCACGTGCATGCACATTGTCACAGTATTTACACGGTGTGTGGTTGTCTACTGTCTTCCTTGGCACACAGCAGTTCGGAGGACTGAGGCCGGGTGGAGGGGGGGACTCCTGTACCCAGCAGGAACAGCTGGAAAGCCCCCTCCTCACCTGGTAGTGTGTCATGCCTGCCTAAATTGCTATCCATCCGGGGGCAGGGGAAGATGGCATCGCAGGGACGAGCGAGAGCAGTGTGTTAGGAGGGCAGAGGAGGCAAGGCCGAAGGCCACATCGTGAGACGGGCATGCGGAGAGGTTGCCGGGAGGGGCACAGGAGGCTGGGCACCTGGGATCTTCAGTGGGATGGGGAAGGGGGTGATACTGGGTTTTTGGGGTGGGGTGGGGAGTTATGATTTTTAGAAGATGCACACACAATGGCCAAGGGGAGGATTTAACTTGGGGTTGTTTGAGAGAGAAAAATAGAGGGAGGGAGGGAGGGAAGGAAGGAAGGAAAAGAAAGGAAAGGAAAGAGAAAGAGAAAGAAAAGGAAGGAAGGAGAGGGAAGGAAATGGAAGGAGGAAGGATGGGAGGGAGGGAGGGAAGGAGGGAGGGAAGAAAGAAAGTAGGAAGGAACGAGAGGGAGGGAAATTAAAGGTGAAAAGGAGAGGGAGGGAGGAAAAGGAAGGGAAGGAGGAAGGAAGGGAAGGGAAGTAGGAAGGAAAAAGGGGGGAAGGAAAGGGAAGGAAGGAAAGTAGGAAGGAAAAGGAGGGGGAAGGAAAGGGAAGGAGGGAAGGAAGGGAAAGAGACAGAAGGAAGGAAGGAAAGGAAAGGGAAGGAACGGAGGAAGGAAAAAGAGGGAAGGAAGGGAAGGGAAGTAGGAAGGAAAAAGGGAAGGAAAGGAAGGAAGGAAGGAAGGAAGGAAAGGAAAGGGAGGCAGAAGGCGGCAGAAACTCTGGCGGGCAACTGTTCCCGATCTCCCCCCCCCATCGCTGCCCTCTTTCTGGACCGACTTTCCGGCCGCGGCGCTTCTTGGCCGAAGGAGCGGAAAAGAGGCAGCTGCGATTTCCCCACAAGGTCTCCCTCCTCCTCCTCCTCCTCCTCCCACCCCCCCCCAACCCAACCCCCCCCAGCCCCTGTCCGCCCCCCCCAATCCCATGTCTTACTGGTTTAACAGCTCCGTGTTTCTGTCGGCTGGTCTCTAGGGAAAAAAGCTTGCAAAATACAGAAACTCTTCTCGCTGCGAGTTGTTAATTGCTCACCCTCGCGAGAAGAGTTTCTGTATTTTGCAAGCCTTCCAGGGGTCTCCAACCTTGGCAACTTTAAGACTTGTGGACTTCAACTCCCAGAATTCCTCAGCCAGCTTTGCTGGGAATTGAAGTCCACAAGTCTTAAAGTTGCCAAGGTTGGAGACCAGTGCAAAGAGACCAGACGACAGACACACGGAGCTGTTAAAAGTCCAGTAAGACGCCCGTCTCGCAGCCCGCCCAGTCCCCGCTGGGAAAAGAGTGATGGGAAAAGCGGTGAGTGGGCGATTGGGTGGACCATGGATGGCGGTGCAGGGACAGGACCGGCGAACCACCTACCGCCCTCCTGGCCCCTCTCACCGCCCCCCTGTTGCCACCCTTGCCTCTCACCGCCCCCCTAAGGGTTCCTACCGCCCCCTGGGGGGCGGTACCGCCCACTTTGGGAACCACTGGTTTATGGCTTTGGCTATAACCCAATTTTATAATCATCATCAGAATGAAAAAAGCTTCTAAGATTGTATAAAAATGATACACCCTAATTGAAATTAATGAGAAAATACCAAGTGATTTCGTTCCTTATGGTCTCAAGACTTCTTTGAAGTCTTGACTGATTCAGATTTCTGGACTGCCAATTAGTGAAACTTGTTAATTTGATCATGGGTAATGATTTGAATAGCTCAGAAAATATTTTCCCCAAACTGCAGATTTCCCCCCAAATTCCTCCCTCTTATTTTAAGGTTACTTCAAAGACATCAAAATCTTCTGCCTTTGTAATCATGCCATTGGAACTATAATAGGGCCTGATACTTCTGCATTAGATTTCTTTAATTTAGAGTCTTTCCAGACCCTTTCCTTTCAATATCCCTGAACAGCCTTCTTCCTGCAGTTGATGTCCCTCCTATTCAGTGAATCATTTTACTTCTTATTCTAGTAGCAGAAAGAGGAAGGAAGGATCCGAAGGAAAGTATTTCTGCTTTCTCAGAGACTTGGCACATTATTATAGCTGTGAGCAATCACTGGGCTATTTGGGGAAATGTGGTTTCAGAATGAAAATCAGTAACAGTGGGAAAACTATATTTCCTAATTTTGTTTCAGTCTGTTCCAATTAGCACTGTAAGAGAATCATAGTCTGTTCCATTCCATCCCTCTATTTCACTAGACAACAAGATATGCAAGGGGAAGGGATGGCAAAAAGGCGAACATTATTTTGAATATTTCTCATCATAACTTGTGCACAATCTGATACATTAGTCACTTTAAAAACACCACAGAGATACATAAGAGAACATCTGCTAAAGAAAAACCAAATTGCCAATATGCAGATACGTGTATCTTTCCTTCCGGGGTATTCATGTACTTGAGCACATATCTAGGCTGGATGACAAGTTCTAAAATTAAAATTAGGCCAGCACTGACCTTTTTGGTGGACTGAGGAGCAAATGAGGTGAGTTGGCATTATTCCATCTTGAGAGAATGGGCATTTAGGAAAAGTGATGCAGGGAACTAGAACAGGATAAAGCAGCATGAAATTTGTTTATACTTGAAGTTCTTGGGGATGACATTAAAATTTCTTTCTGGAGTAAACAGTTGCATATTTATATTAGCATGAAACAATACTTTGAAAGAGCTGTTCAATAGCAAAGCATGTAACAGCATCATGCAAGTAAATTTATTCTCAGGAACAGTATAAGAGTACTATAAGATCTGGAATATGTGGTATAATTGGCTAGAAACTAGATATAAAATTAATGCATAAAGAGTACACAGGAATCATATTACAATGAAAAACTGTATATATCTAAGAACATAACAAATAATGTTAAAAGTTAAAGGTATTATGTATTTACAGTATGTTACTGTACGCAGTGGTGAAATGTACTCTGTTTCCTCTCTATCTTTTAATTCCATGGTTAATTTATCCATTTCTGCACAGTGGAGCACCTTTTTTATTATCATTGCGTTTGAAGGAATGTTTTCTTGTTTCCAGTTCTGAGCAAATGTGATTCTGGCTGTGGTTATTATATGAAGTATGATATATTTAATCTTTTTGCTTAGATTTTCCTTTATAATACCCAATAAAAACAACTCTGGTTTCATCTCAATTTTTTCTTCCGTAATTTCTTCTAATCATTTTTTAATTTTCGTCCAATATTTCTTGGTTTTGGGTCAAGTCCACCAAATATAAAGTGACCAGATTTTTTTAAAGTGGGACGGGGGGCAGGCCCGCCTGGGCGCCGCCATTTGAGTTTTGCCCTCTGCGCATGCGCAGAACGCTGCGTATGCACAGAGGGCAAAACAATGCAAATATGGGGGGGGAGGCGGGAGGCCTTTCCTCGCCTCCCATCTCCCCTTCGGGAGCCAGCAGTGGCTTGGGCTGGCAAGCGACGAACGGGAGGCGGGAGGCAGGGAAAGGAGGCAGCCGGCAGCTTACCTGCAAGGCGGCGCTCTGTCGCGAGCTCCAGCCATCCAAGCGGGAGGGGGACGAGGAAGGGCTGTTTGCGCCGCCGGAGGGGCCGCTCGTGAGCTCAAACCGATGACGGCAGCGGTGACGGCTCCTCGTCCCTCACCCCTCCACCCGCATCCCAACAGCAGCGGCGCCTCTGAGGGCGGGGCTAGGGATGGGGCGGGGGAAGGAGAGGAGGAGCAGCCCCCCTTCCCCCTCTCCCCAGCAGGCAGCCGGCTGGCTGAAATTCCGCTTTGCCCGACTTGCTTCCGGTTTTTATTTCGGTGGTAGTACCTCTCTTGTGCTTCCCCTTCTAAGGTGACCAGACGTCCCGCTGTTTCGGCATTCTTTCCAAAAAAGCGTGACTTTTTGGAAAGAATGCGGGACGTGGGACACACACTTGAAAAGCGTGTCTGTCCCGCCAAAAGCGGGACGTCTGGTCACCTTAACCAAATATGATATGATCCCTTGTTCATGATTACATCTCCAACAGATCACTGACCTATTTGGAAACATTTTAGCCAGTCTTGCCAGGGGTAAATGCCAATGATAAAACATCTTGTACATGTTTTCTTTGTACGCTGCTGACATCGTTAATTTGTAATTTTTCCCCCTATAATTTTTCCCAGTGTTCCAATTCAATGTTGTATCCGAAATTTTTGGCCCAAATTATCATAGTCTCTTTCACTGTTTCCTCTTCCATTTTAAATTTTAAGAAGCAGTTATATGCCTTAGTTCTCATTTTTTCTTTTGTCCCCAATAATATTTTATCCAATTCGTGTTGTTCTTTTTGGAAGCCGTATTGTTCTAAGTCTTTTTTATACCTTGTCTGAATTTGTAAATATGGCCACCAATCTATTTCTATTCCTTGAGCTTTTAGGTCTTGGTTAGATTTAAGTTTCCCTTGCCCATCCAATATCTCTTTATACCTCACTACCTTATTCAGATCTAATACGTTGGGATATATCATTGCTTCCATTGTTGATATCCACATTGGGATTTAGTGTAGTAATTTCTCTTAATTCTCCCCCAAACCTCTAGTAGGGCATCTCTCACCTGTTGTCTCTGGAAGTACATATGGGATTTGTTCTTCCCTTCCCAAATAAATACGTGCCAACCAAGCTGTAGATCATGGCCTTCTATTGTTAATGTCCTTTTATTTTTAGAGTTATCCAATCTTTAAGCCATGTTATGGCTGCCGCTTGGTGATAAAGTTCCCAATCTGGGAGTCCAAAGCCTCCCTTGCTTCTACTATCCTGTCAAAGTTTTAATTTTATTCAGGCTGTCTTCCCTAGCCAAATAAATTTTAAAATTGTTTTATTTAATTCTACAAAAAAAATTCCTAGTATTATTGGTACTGTTTGGAATAGAAATAAGATTTTAGGTAGAATATTAATTTTTATTGTTGCAATTCTTCCAATTAATGATAATTGTAATTTTGCCCAATTTTCCAAATCTTTTTGAATTTGTTATAGTAGTTTAGTATAATTGTTCTCTTTTATAGAAGAACATTTTGCTGTCAGCCAAATTCCAAGATACTTCATTTTCTTAAGTATACTTTCTTAAGTATGTAAGATTTTTAGTTATTATCTTTGTCTTCGCTTTATTTATTTTTAATCCTGCTACTTTGCCAAATTCCTCTATTTCTTGCATTAGTACAGTTCCTGTTTCTAGAGGGTCTTCTATAATAAAAACCAGATCATCAGCAAATGCCTGCATTTTATATTATTCTTTTTTTATCCTTAATCTTTTTATTTCCTGTTTTTGCCTAATCTGTGTAAGCAGCACTTCTAGTGCTAAGATAAATAGAAGGGGAGATAGGGGGCATCATTGTCTAACCCCTTTGGCTATATTAAATTTCTCTGTTAATTCTTCATTTACTATTATTTTTGCTACTTGGGTGGCGTATATAACCTTAATCATCCCTATAAATTTTTCTCCAAAATTCATAATAATTAGTTGGGTAATGAGAAACTGCCAATTTAGGTTATTGAACACTTTTTGTGAGTCCACAAATATCAACCCTGTCTGTTTCTCGGGGTGGGCTTCATAATATTCAAACACAGTGGTTCCTAAAGTGGGCAGTACCGCCCGCTGGGGGCCAGTGGGATGACTTAGGGGGGCACTAAGAGACAAGGGGGGTAGCAGGGGGTGCTAAGAGGGGCAAGGGGCAGCAGGTGGTTCACCATACTGGTAGCGACAGCTAGCTGGCCACGCCCCCAAACCAATCATGTCCCTGCGCCCCTGCCACCCATGTCCAACCAATCGCTTGCTCGCCGATTTTCCCACCATGCTTTTCCCACCACTCGATGCTTCTGGCCCACCCACCCCACTCCCAGCCTATATAACTTGTTTCCCTTTGCCACACGGGCACTCGCTTCGCTGACACCTTGCCAATGTTTCACCTCACCAATGCCCCAGTCATTGCTCGCTCGCCCTGCCCCGCCCAGTCTCTGCTCTGTAGCTTGCCTGCCTGAAGCGCTACACCTCTGATCTGCCTGCCAGGTAACCATGTGAAGTTGCAGCCTACCTAGCTGCCCCTGCAACCCCCCAGCATACCAGCCTGCCTTTCCTACTCCATTCCCCATGGCCTGCAGCCCCAACATGCTTTCCTGCCTCCACGGTGCCTTCCCTGTGTCCCTGTTGCCAGCTTGCGAAGGCAGGGAAGCAGAAGGCCATGTGGAAGGCAGGAAAGCATGTCGGGGCAGTGGTGAAGGGGGGTAGCAGCCTACTCCCTTCCCTGCAGCTCTGCCATGCTTGGCGGCCTTCCACGCAGCCTTCCTGGCAGTCCCCCATGCCCACTTGCCTTCCGAGGTTGGCATCCAGCCCAGCCCGGCCTGGCCAGTGGGTGGGCGGGTGGCCCTTGAAAATGCAGATGCTGAGAGGGGCTGCTACACATGCGCCCCCCATTTCTGCAAAGACAGAACCCCCCCTTTGCAGGGAGATCCAAAGAGGGGAGGGGGATGCTGCAGAAAAGGCCTCCTTCCACCTGTGCCAGCTCCACGGCGCTTGTGGCTCCAAAGCAGCCCACTGGCTTCTCAACTGGCCACCTGCCTGCTCTCTTTGCAGATCAGCCCAGCCGACCGCCAGCGCCACTCTGGGAACTCGGACCGCTGTGCCGGGTTGGAAGTCAGTGGGCTGCTTCAGAGCCCCAAGTCCCACAGAGCTGGCACGGGAGGCACGGGTGGAAGGTGACCTTTTCTACAGCATCCCCCTCCCCTCTTTAGATCACCCTGCAGGGCTCTGCCTTTGCAGAAATGGGGCGGGCCCTTTTACAGAGGATTGGTGGGGGGATGCGTGGCCCTCCAGGATGGAGAGCGGGGAAGAGAAGACACAATAGGCTGCGCTGCCCCGGCCATGCTCAACCGCGCTTCTTCCAGCCCATCCACCCCATGGGACAACGAGACAATCGGCTGTGCCTCCCCATCCAGCCTTCCTTGCCAGGTGCTGCTGTACCAGCGGCTCCGCTCTGCCCAGCTCTGCCCACCGCCACTTCCCACAAACTTTCTAGGAGATGGCCGGAGCACGTGGGCCCGGCCAGCACTCGGCTTACCTTTCTGACCCGGCACACCCATCTTCCGGCTCTCCACTTTCTGCCTGCCCAGCCAAGGCTCCCACTAGCCCGGAGACTGCGCTCCCAGATGGCACATGACAGGGGATGCGACGCTGCTGGAGCACGGTTGCCGCCACCGCCACTCCTCTCACTTTCCCGGCTTCAGCTTTGCTGATCTTTGCGGGCTGGGAAGCGTCGGGGCGTGCACCTATGGAGCTCTGCTGGGGTCCGGGCTAGTGGGGGCCTTGGCGGGGTGGGCAGCAAGTGGAGAGCCAGTGGATGGGCATGCCGGGCAGTCTCAGAGGCTTGCCAGGAAGGTAAGCCGAGTGCCGGCCGGGTCCACGCGCTCCTGTGAAAGAAAGAAAGATGTTAGGAAGGAAGACAGACAGACAGACAGACAGACAGACAGACAGACAGACAGACAGACAGAAACCAAGCAAGCAAGCAAGCAAGCAAGCAAGCAAGCAAGCAAGCAAGCAAGCAAGCAAGCAAGAAAGAAAGAAAGAAAGAAAGAAAGAAAGAAAGAAAGAAAGAAAGAAAGAAAGAAAGAAAGAAAGAAAGAAATATGTTAGGAAGGAAGAAAGACAGAAAGAAAGAAAGAAAAAGATGGTAGGAAGGAAGACAGACAGACAGACAGAAAGAAAGAAAGAAGGATGGATGGATGGATGGAAGGAAGGAAGGAAGGAAGGAAGGAAGGAAGGAAGGAAGGAAGGAAGGAAGGAAAAAGGAAGGAAGGAAGGAGGGAGGGAAGAAAGAAAGAAAGAAAGAAAGAAAGAAAGAAAGAAAGAAAAGAAAGAAAGAAAGAAAGAAAGAAAGATGTTAGGAAGGAAGGAAGACAGAAAGAAAGAAAAAGAAAGATGGTTGGAAGGAAAGAAGACAGACAGACAGACAGACAGACAGAAAGAAAGAAAGAAAGAAAGAAAGAACGAAAGAATGAAAGAACGAAAGAAAGAAAGAAAGAAAGAAAGAAAGAAAGAAAGAAAGAAAGAAAGATGTTAGGAAGGAAGGAAGGAAGACAGAAAGAAAGAAAGAAAAAGAAAGATGGTAGGAAGGAAAGAAGAGAGACAAACAGAAAGAAAGAAAGAAAGAAAGAACGAACGAACGAAAGAAAGAAAGAAAGAAAGAAAGAAAGAAAGAAAGAAAGAAAGAAAGAAATGGTAGGAAGGAAGGAAGAAAAAAGAAAGAAAGAAAGAGATGGTAGGAAGGAAGACAGACAGATAGACAGAAGGAAAAAGATGGTAGGAAGAAAGACAGACAGACAGAAAGAAAGATGGTAGGTAGGAAGGAAGGAAGGAAGACAAAAAAGAAAGGAGGGAGGGAAGAAGGAAAGAAAGAAAGAAAGACTTATGACCACAATTGAGCCCAAAATTTTGGTTGCTAAGCAAGAGCGTTGTTAAGTGAGTTTCACCACATTTTACGTGTTGGCTATGCCCACCCGGTCACCTGACCACCAAACCATGCCCACCTGAAGGGGGTGTGGGTGGGGGCACTGAGGATGAGTTTGTAGCACCAAGGGGGCGGGGGACTGAAAAAGTTTGGGAACCACTGATCTAGACAGACTTGAACACTGAGCCCAATCAAACAAAATGAAGTTCAATGCAGAGAAAAGTAAAATCCTACACCTAGGTAAGAAAAACCAAAGATACACATATAAACTGGGCGAAACCACACTCAATAGCAGCGACTGTGAGAGGGATCTTGGAGTCTTGGTGGACAACCAACTAAATATGAGCCAGCAATGTGCAGTGGCAGCCAAAAAAGCCAATGCAATCCTAAACTGCATTAACAGAGGGATACAATCTAGGACTAGGGATGTACTAATGCCACTATATAAAGCCTTAGTTAGACGGCAACTGGAGTACTGCATCCAGTTTTGGTCACCACACTACAAAAAAGACATTGAAACTCTAGAGAAAGTGCAGAAGAGAGCAACCAGGATGATAAGGGGACTGGAAACCAAAACATACAAAGACCGGTTGCAGGAACTGAGCATGGCCAGTCTGGGGAAGAGAAGGACCAGGGGTGACATGATAACAGTGTTCCAATACCTGAGGGGCTACCACAGAGAGGGGGGGATTAGGCTGTTTTCCAAAGCACCAGAAGGCCAGACAAGGAATAACGGATGGAAGCTGACCAAGGAGAGATTCAACCTGGAAGTGAGGAGAAACTTTCTGACAGTGAGAGCGATCAACCAGTGGAACAGCTTGCCAGCAGAGGTCGTGAGAGCCCCAACACTTGCGACCTTCAAGGAGAGACTGGACTGCCATCTGTCTCAAATGGTGTAGGAACTCCTGCTTGAGCAGGGGGTTGGACTAGATGACCTACAAGGTCCCTTCCAACTCTAATAATAAATCTAAATCTAATGGATGGAAGCTGATCAAAGAGAGATTCAACCTGGAAATAAGGAGGAACTTTCTGACAGTGAGAGCGATCAACCAGTGGAACAACTTGCCTGCGGAGGTTGTGAGAGCTCCAACACTTGAGGCTTTCAAAAGGAGATTGGACTGCCATTTATCTGAAATGGTGTAGGGACTCCTCCTTGAGCGGGTGTATGTGTGTTGGACTAGATGACCTGCAAGGTCTCTTCCAACTCTAAACAATCTAATCTAATCTAATTGTCTTTTTGGAAGAAACCCATTTTGGTCAGAATGGATAATTTCATTTAATATTTTTTTGAATCTTTCTGCTATAATCATAACACACACACACACACACACACACACACACACACACACATATATATTCATTTATTTTATTTTCATTTATCAGCAAAAAATGTTACATATATGTATGTATGTATGTATGTATGTATGTATGTATGTATGTATATAGGTCTTTGGTTATTCGGGTTTTCTCCCGCGTGAAATTGGAAGTGTCTTGGTGATGTTTTGATGAAGTCTCATTCATCATCATCAGGCTGGTGTCTTCTGCTTCCTGCTTCTAGGAGCAATGTGATTCCAACCAATCGGAACACAGCCAAGCTCCCACCCTATCAGTTCAACCCCCCACTGGCAGTTAAGAGGAAGAAACAGCAGCAATCTCACATTGCTCCTAGAAGCAGGAAGCAGAAGTCACCAGCCTGATGATGATGAATGAGACTTCATCGAAACGTCGCCAAGACACTTCCAATTTCACGCGGGAGAAAACCCGAATAACCAAAGACCTACATACAAACACCCGCGAAAACCTCAGAAAACACACACACACACACACACACACACACACACACACACACACATATGCAAAAAGTTTTTTATTTTTTCTCCACAACTTCATTTGTAAATCAATACACATATACCTTAAAATATTACAATGATATACATAGTTATACATTTTAATCAGTCTTTCAAAAGTCAATATCTGCTAAAAATTAGAATTATTTTAGAATAATACTTTATTCTAGGTATATGTTTCTAAAGTAATGATGCCTCCTAAGAAAAAAATCTAATTTTGTCTTCTGGGATCACCACCAGTTAATTTCAAATTTTCATTCCAAATTAACTGCTATAGCTTAACTTCTCAAAATGGTTATTGTCTCTCCTGCCTCTTAATTTTAAGCCGTGTTGCTTCCTCCCCTTCCTTAATCTTTTTACTCATCATTTGTTTTTTCTTATCCCCTATTTTTATCATAACTAAATGCCCCATGAAAATCAACATTTCAATTATATAATTTATATTAAAATCTTATAATCATATTAATTATTCATTTCAAACTTCTCATATTGATCATCAGAATTTTTTCTATGTTATTTCAATTTAATTAATTATTCAAATCTTATCATATACAAAAAAATAATTATTATTCAAATTCTATATGCTTCCAAAAATTAACCTATTTTCATTCTTTTTTATATTTTATCTTTCCCTCTGGTGGTACTGGTATTTATTTCCATCAATTTTAAAATTAGATTTATACCAATCTATAATATAATTATAAATTCACAGGAAAAAAAACTATTCATATAAATGATTATATTAAATATTTAGACAAGTCTTATTCATTATTACTAACAATTGTCGCAATCACATATAATTATAATAATACTAAAAAGGAAAAATAATAATCCTCACAATCTAATATAGTATAATAATATTAAAATAGAAAAAATTCTATTCCACTCCATCATCAATTATCCATTTTCTTTTAATTTCCATCCCCCTTTTCTTAACTTCTTTTTTTCTTCCTTTTACATTTGTACCCCCAACTTCTTTTTCTCGAAGCTCATTTTCTCCCCTTTAAATGTATTATTTGCATAGGTCTACCTTCAATTCTCCTTATTTTCTTTTCCTTATTTCCCCCTTCTTTTTTAAATTGTTTCATCCAATACCAATATTCTCCCCCTACTCTCCTTTTATCACTGTAAATCCCAGTGTAATCATCATAAATTTCAACATAATCATTGATCATTTTCTTTTTTTAAAAAAAATAATCTTTATTAATTATGTAAAAAAGACAAACAAACATACAAACAAACATAAAAACATGTATAAACATATGTATGTATAAATAGAGTAACAAATATCTTTGAGTATAGAAAACATTGAACATTGAACATACATGTCAACCACCTCGTCGACACTATCCTTTTACAGCCTAGTGATACAAAAACATGTTTATTCTTTATAGTTATTATTTACATCATTATCTTTCTTATATCTTCCAATATTTTCCTTATTCTTTTCTCTTGTTATATTATGTTCAGTCTTTTATCATTACGATAAAACAATTTTCCCTTTTTCAACAATGGTTCTTTTGTTCAGCTTGATTAATATTTTAAAACCTTGTAAAATTGTATACATTCCGATATTTTGTTCCGGTCTTTGCGAAAAAGTAGACATTTGTTATTATTTATACTGTCTAAGATCATGACACATAATTATAGCAATTTTTGATATTTATTTTGGTTAAGCCAATTATACCACCTGTCCCAAGTTTTATAGAATTCAGAGTCATCTTTGTCTTGCATTTCCAATGACATCCTACTAAGTTCTGCGCATTCAAATACTTTATTAATGAGATTTAACGTAGTTGGGATTTGTTCGGTTTTCCAAATTTGCGCATATATAATTCTTGCGGCTGTTGTAATGTGTAGAATTATATATCTGTCTTCGTTCGTCATTTTTTCTCTGAAAATACCTAATAAGAAAAGCTCCAGCTTTAGGGGGATCGTTTTTGAGGTTATTTGTTCAAGGCAGTTTTTGATCTTAATCCAAAAGTTCTTCGCTTTGGGGCAGGTCCACCATAGATGGTAGTATGTTCCTATAACTTCTTTGCACTTCCAGCACTTTGGGGAAAGTTTCGGGAACATTTTTGCCAGTCGTGCTGGAGGAAGGTGCCACTGGTAAAACATTTTGTATATGTTTTCTTTGTATGGTATCGCCAGTGTTAATTTATAATTTATAGACCAAATTTTTTCCCATTCGTTTAAATTAATTGGATAACCAAAGGTTTTTTTTTAAATTTTATTGAAAAGTTTTAAAGGTACAAAGTACAAACATTTTCCCCCATTTTCTCCCCTCCTCCCCCCTCCCCCTTCCCCCCCTTCCCCCCTCCCAGACTTTCCAGAAAAAGCACAAGGTATAAATCTTAAAAAAAAACTAACATAAAACTTACTATTAAAAAAAAGAAGTTATTAGTTCAAAAATACCCATTCATCCTTAATTCTTTAACAATCCAAAAGCTTGAAAATATAGTATATCATTTCACAAATTTCTAATATTAATAAACTATTTAAATTATTTTGATCTGATACTTTTTTTGAATATATTCAGTCCACCTACTCCATTCCAATATATATCTTTCATTTGAGTGGTCCTTTAAATATGACGAAATCTTGGCCATTTCGGCCAAATGTATCATTTTCAACATCCATTCTTCAATTGTAGGTATATCTTCTTTCTTCCAGTATTGTGCTACCAACAATCTGGCAGCAGATATACAATTCAAAACCAGCTTGGTCTCTATAACCGAACAATCCGTTATTATCCCCAACAAAAAGAATTGTGGTGTAAATTTGATCTTTTTCTTTAAAATGTTTTGTATAATCCACCATATTTTTATCCAAAATGCCTTGATCTTTTTACAAGTCCACCATATATGAAAATATGTAGCATCCCCACATTCACATCTCCAACATTTAGAATCTAAATTTGGATACATACAAGCTAACTTTTTTGGGTCTAAATGCCATCTATAAAACATTTTATAAAAATTTTCTCTCAAATTTTGTGCCTGCGTAAATTTAACATTTCTGACCCATATTTTTTCCCATGTATCCATCATTATTGGTTCACCAATATTCTGAGCCCATTTTATCATACAGTCCTTAACTAATTCTGTTTCTGAATCTAATTCCAATAAAATATTATATAATCTCTTTATATGCATTGGGCCCTTATCTTTCATTTGTACAATCAAATTGTCCTCTTTTTTCAGAATACCAGTTTTTTGATCGTCTCTCCATCTAACTTGTAATTGTATGTATTGAAACCATGTTCTGATTATACCTTCTTCTCTTAATTTCTCAAACGATTTTAATTGAAATAAATTTCCCTCTTCAAAAAGAAGTTCTTTATATGTAATTTTATCAACTTTTTGTTCCATATTTATATTTTCTATCGTGTGTCTGGGTACTGTCCATAAGGGTAACTTATCATTTAGTTTAGATTGGTGTTTTTTCCAGACACGCAATAAAGCATTTCTTAATATATGGCTCTTAAAAGCTTTATCTACTTTTTTATCATATATTAAATAAGCATGCCACCCAAAGACCAAACCATATCCCTCAATATTTAATACACTCTCTTCCGTTAAATTAATCCAATCTGTAACTGCTGAGAGGGCCGCTGCTTCATAGTACAATTTCAAGTTAGGCATTTTTAAACCACCTCTTTCACGTGTATCCTGCATAATCTTCTGATTTACCCTTGGCTTCTTCCCAGCCCAGATAAATTTATTTATACCCTTCTGCCATTCCTTTATAACTTCATCTTTTTTAAGTATTGGTATCATTTGAAAGAGGAATAAAAACCTTGGTAAAACATTCATTTTAACAGCAGCTATCCTACCCAACAATGACAATTGTAATTTCTCCCAGCTTTCCATATCCCTCTGTATTTTTGACCACAATGGTTCATAATTATGTTGATATAATTTTGTATTTGTGGACATAATATTAACCCCTAAATATTTAATCTTTTGAGCTATCTCAAAGCCAGTTACCTTTTCTATTTCTTCTTTTTGGTTTTTTGTCATATTTTTAACTATTATTTTTGTTTTCGCTGTATTTATTTTAAAACCCGACACTTGTCCATATAAATTAATTGTATCCATCAGAGTCCTAATAAATTGTAATGGTTGAGTTACAGTAACAATCAGATCGTCCGCAAACGCTCGAAGCTTATATTCTTCCTGTCTAATAACCAAAGTTTTGTGCCCACGCAATCATTGAGCCTTTTACCACCTCTTCGAATAGATTATATTGGAGTAGGAAATTATATAGTTTGGAAATCATTTTTTTGTCATTGCCCATTAATATTCTAGTCATTGATCATTTTCAATGTCCTTTTTTCTTTTATCGCTGTAACTCCCGGTGTCTTCATCAATCTGGTTTTTCTCTTATTTTTTTAAAAAATATTTTTATTATTTTATTTATTTTCAAACATCGCTATATTTTGACATATGTCCATACCCGTTTTGACATTATTCCTATTAAATAATATACAATATTTCTCATATTTTCTCTTCTAATATCTTCTTTCCTCTATTATCTTCTTGTTCCTCATTTTCATCTTTATTTATTTTATTTTCCATCTCCAAATCCCAAAAAGCATCTTTTTAAATCTTCATACATGTCTTTTAGGAGTGCCACCAACTCTTCATAATCATTTGCCTCCATATCATCGAAATCACAAGTCACAAATCTTTACAGTCCATCCAGCTGCTAACAAAAATCTGTTTCCACAGCCTTTTTTAATTATCTTCTTTTAAATGAAGTATTATCAATTGCAGCACTTAAGTTTGCATGTTGCTCATTCAAAGTCCAAATCCTTTTGATCCTTTAATATTAAAGTTCTTTCCAAGTTCATTCTTATCCAAATAAACCCAAACACTATCTTTTAATACAATAACAAACTGCTCACTGTTTTAAGTTTTTCCAGACTTCAAAATAGTTTTTCCTGTTCAAGGTCAGCAGCTGTCAAAATATCCATATGAATATTCCACAATTGTAGTAGTTCCTCCAACCAGCAGATGGCATTCTCCGTTTCCAATCTCCCAGATCTACCTTCCTGTCCAGCAGTGTGTATTTTAAATCAGTTCAACTTTTACAAGATAGTCTCTTCCAGACTTATCTTTACAATTTCTTAAATCTCCACCAGGTCAGTTATAACAAAATTTCCAGTTCTCAAAATTGGGCTTTAGTTTCAGTTCCGTTTAACTTAATTTCTCCATGATCTTTACTTGCTAGGTAGCTGCTTTCTCAAATTTCCAATCCTTTTGTTCCTTTTGTTCCCCTTTAAATGTTAAAAAAGTTCTTTTAAGGCTTTCTATTGGCAGCGTCACTCACCAGCTTATTATTTTAAAGAATCTAAAGTTTAAATGTATCTGGGGTATATCTAAAGTTCTTTAGTTAAGTTCATACATTTCTATACAATCAGTTTAAGAATATTTATAAAATATATATTTAAGATTTTCTTAAATTACTTCTTTATAATATATAGGTATAAGTATAGATATATCAAGTTCTTCATCTAGTTTCTATATAAGCTATTATATATACACAAGCATGAGAATAGGATATAATATAAAGTAGATACAAAGATATGGAAATAAATATCAGATAATATATAAATAACAGATATATGAACAACTATTAAATTATATTTGTTTCTAAAGTTACTGTTAAGCAATATAGAAATATAAAAATAAAAAATATAAGAAATATAATCCATTTTTCAAGTTATATCATATTGTGAGGTAGTCTCTTCTGAAGTTACTGGTATAAGCAATAAAGGTCCACCACTGTTAACAATTTTCTGTCCTTTAATATTACCGTTGCATCAGCTCTTCTTTATCTGCCATTTATCCGAAATGGTGTAGGGACTCCTGCTTGAGTGGGGGGGGTTGGACTAGATGACCTACAAGGTCCCTTCCAACTCTAATAATAATCTAAACTTTATTTCCAAGATGTCGCTCCCTCCTATTTAGCACAGTCACCGTTATTTCTCAGCAAAAGTTCTCTTTGTAAGCCATCTATTTTTATTACAATCCTAGTCCAAATTTATTGTCTATTTTTAAGATCTTCAAAGGGTGCCCACTCAGGTCTTTCACTCACAACTTCCATGCGATCTGTCTTTCACAATATCTGCCATGAAGGCTGATCTCTTTCGCGTTAGATCTGAGGCAGTCCTCTTGTTGTACTTCTCTCTGTTAACGCCAAGGTCTCCCCTGATCCCTCCAGGATCCAACTTCGCCTCTAGGGGCCTCAAAAACGCAAAAAATCGGGCAAAACTAAACGGATTCCCATTCCTTTGCTCTGCACCGGCATGATGTCACCGCCGGAAGTCCCCCACCACTTACTTTTGAAGTTAAATACACCCTATACAAATCTTGTGTTAATTTGCCAACAGAACCCAATTATGTCAATATCATTCCTTAAATCTCATAGTTTACTTTGGATAGTTAGAGAATGAAGTTTATTTCCCATTGACAAAAAAAAGATAATACTACCGTTCTTTTTCTATGGAAAAGTTTTCTTCTACGAAAGTTATGTAATAAAGGATGCTGTTATGATAATTTCTAAGGTAATTTTAATGGGTTTTTAAAAAATTGTAAGTCACCCAAAGTCATAGGTAGCTCAATCAATCAAACAAATAAATAAGATTTACCTTAAAAATATAGTAAGTACTTATGGAATGAAGCTCACAAGAACAATATTATTGTAAGTTTGGTCTTGTTTGTTTTCCATTGATGTCCACACACACAAAACCACATAACATTATTTTGATCCATCAAAATTGGAAGTGCATTTGATAGAAACTCAAAAGGGGTCCCTCTCAATGGTGGTTCTTAGGACACAAAATTTCTGTTGCTGCTTCTCAAGATTCCTTTCACCAGCTGGCAAATATATATTTCATTCAGCATGGTGTCCAGCATTTAAACTGATAGATTGTGGATTGATTTTTAACTGGTGAAATTTATTTGTTTGTTTGTTTGTTTGTTTGTTTGTTTGTTTGTTTGTTTGTTTGTTTGTTTGTTTGTTTGTTTGTTTGTTTGTTTGTTTGTTCATTTATTTATTATTTATTTATTTATGGTTTCTTATATGCCGCCCCACTCCCGAGGGACTCAGGGCGGCTTACAACACAGGAATAAAATACAAGAAAACCAATAAATTCAATTTAAAATCAAAATACAAAAATTAAAAATTACAATATAAAAACACAATTTAACCGCCAGACATACCCGGGGGAGAGTGCAGATGGAATTAGGCTCTACCCCCTGCCTGCAGGAAGAGCCATGTCTTAACGGCTTTTCAGAAGGCCAGCAGGGTGGGGATGGTTCGGGTCTCTGGAGGGAGTTGGTTCCAGAGCGCGGGGCCGGCCACAGAGAAGGCTCTCCCCCTAGGACCCGCCAGCTGGCATTGCTTGGCTGACGGGAGCTGGAGGAGGCCAACTCTGTGGGCCCTAACCGGTCGGAGGGAAGTATGAGGCAGAATGCGGTCCCGAAGATAACCTGGTCCTAAGCTATGTAGGGCTTTAAAGATGATGATCAACACCTTGAATTGGACCCGGAGACTAATGGGCAACCAATGCAGCTGGCAGAGTATAGGTGTCACATGGGTGTACCTTGGCACACCCACCACAGCACGCGCAGCCGCATTTTGTACCAACTGGAGTCTCCGGATACTCTTCAAGGGTAGCCCCATGTAGAGCGCATTGCAGTAGTCCAAACGGGAGGTGACAAGGGCATGAGTGACCGTGAGTAGAGCGTCCTTCTCCAAGTATGGCCGCAACTGGTGCACCAGGCGAACCTGTGAAAAGGCCCCCCTAGCCACAGCAGTAAGATGGTGTTCCAATTTTAGCTGTGGGTCTAGGAGGACCCCCAAGTTGCGGACCTGATCCGAGGGAGTCAGTTTCTCTCCCTCGAGAACCAAGGAGGGATAGTTGTCACAATCCTTAGGAGGCAATATCCAAAGCCACTCAGTCTTGTCGGGGTTGAGTCTGAGTCTGTTCCTCCCCATCCAGATCCTAACATCATCCAGGCATCGGCACATTACATCGGCTGCCACACTGAAGTCAGACGGGGTGGTGATGTACAGCTGGGTGTCATCAGCGTACTGATGGAAACACACCTCATGTCTGCGGATGATCTCCCCCAGCGGTTTCATGTAAATGTTAAACAGGATGGGCGAGAGAACCGACCCCTGAGGCACCCCGCATAACAGGGGCCTAGGGGTGGATCTCTGCCCTCCTGCCAACACCGACTGCATCCTATCGGCGAGATAAGAGGAGAACCACCGTAAAACGGTGCCTCCCACTCCCAACTCGCCGAGACGATACAGAAGGATACCATGGTCGATGGTATCGAAAGCCGCTGAGAGGTCAAGTAGCACCAGGATGGAGGAATTTCCCCCATCCCGGGCCCGCCAGAGATCATCCATCAGAGCGACCAAGGCAGTTTCTGTACTGTAGCCGCGCCTGAAACCCGACTGATAGGAATCTAGATGATCTGTTTCATTCAGAAGCCGCAAAAGCTGAGTGGCCACCACCTTCTCCACAACTTTCCCTAAAAAAGGCAAGTTGGAGACCGGACGATAGTTCTTCAAGTCAGCTGGATCCAGGGAAGGCTTCTTCAGGAGGGGTCTCACCACCGCAGTTTTTAACGACTGCGGTACGGATCCCTCCTCCAAAGAAGCGATGACCACAGCCCGGATCCAGCCGCGTGTCACCTCCCTGCTGGCCGAAACCAGCCAGGAAGGGCACGGGTCCAATAAGCAGGTGGAGGCCCCTATCGCCCCCATGGCTCTGTCCACATCCTCAGGAGAAACAGGCCCAAACTCCTCCCACAACGGTGGACTAAGACTTGCCCCTGTCAACTCCATGGACTCTGCCCAGCCAGAGTCCAGGTTTGACCGAATCTGAGCGACTTTATCCGTCAGAAACTCAGAAAATTCCTCAGCTCTGCCTTGCAAGTGCTCCTCGCTCCCCCCTTTTGCAAGGAGGGAGCGAGTCACCCTAAACAAGGCAGCTGGGCGAGAATCTGCGGACGCAATAAGAGCGGAGAAATAGGATCGTTTCGCCGCCCTTATCGCCACTAAATAAGATCTGATGTAAATTCTTAATAGTGTTCGGTCGGAGTCGGTTTTGCTGGACCTCCAGCGGCGCTCCAGACGTCTCTTCTGGCGTTTCATCTCCCGGAGCTCCTCGGTAAACCAGGGAGCTTTCCGGGATCCACTGCCGCGGACAGGTCGCAAAGGCGCAATTCAAATTCGTTCGTTTGGTCGTTTGGTCGTTTGGTCATTTGGTCGTTTGGTCAGTCAGTCAGTCAGTCAGTCAGTCAGTCAGTCAATCTATAGAGTTTCTCAGCCATCCAGGTCATGGTTATCTCAAAGTACTTTTTCAAATGGCAACTGGAATTTGTTTTTTCCTTGAGGAAGACATTTCATTTCACATCCAAGAAGTTTCTTTAGTTCTGATTGAATGGTGATTGTGGTGGGGAAATGGAAGGATTTATATATCTTTTCAGTCATCTAGTTATTAGTCATCTGGTCATTACTCATCTAGTCTCTCTGAGAGCTGTTGAGGCCACTTGGGGATTGTTAATGTATTAGCAGAGTATTCCTTGTGTTACCAAGGTTGTGCATACAGAAAACATTTAGATTGAGATCAGTTGTGAATAAATACTCAGCCACACACAGATACACTAACTTGAGTTAAAGTTTACTTTAAGAAATAGCATTTTCCTATAAACAGTCCAAAGTCATACACTTAATAGTCATAATAACAATCCAAATACTATCAACTACAAATACATTTTAGTTATAATACATAACTACAACACAGAGGGGAAATGCAGAGCATACATACACAATGTCTTGCTCTAGTGAGTAGCAGAGAACACAGAGTAGCAGAGACAAAGACAAACAGAGAGGGACTCCCAGAGAAATAAGCTGTGAACTCTAGCTCCCTCTTGTGGCAGTCTGGAACACCTCAGCTAAATAGACATAGCTCTATTAAAAGCTAGACATATATTGTCTTACCCAATTGTTATGGACAGAGACCTAACATTCTCCCCTTTGGGTAGGTCAATATATAATACCTTACATCTTTAAACCATCGTTATCACAACACTCTTTGTGTTTAATTGCACCTTGCGCTTTAGTGAAATGATCTGCAATATTCTGTTCAGTCATGCAGTATTCCAACTTAACCATTTTATTTTGAACACATTGTCTAACATTCAGATATCTCAAATCAGTATGTTTTGACCTTGTTTTCACAGCTAAACTATTAGCCATACTAATGGCAGATTGATTGTCTTCATACACAATAAATGGCTCCTGTACAGTAATTCCTATATCCTTTAACAATTGTTTATAATACACCAATTCTGTACACATTAATGATAAACTCGAGAATTCTGCTTCCATAGTGGATAAACTAATATGTTGTTGCCTAATAGATTTCCACCCTATTAAAGCATTACCCAACATTACCACTATACCTGATGTTGATTTGCGAGTCATTGCATCAGTAGCAAAACTTGCATCAGCATATGCAGTTAACACTAATTCATTTCTCGGTTCTAAATATAAAGAATAATGTATTGTGTGCTTTAGGTAGCTAAGTATTCGTTTAGCTGCTTGCCAATGTCTTTCATTTGGTTCAGCATTATATCTAGCCAGTTGATTCACGCTGTAGGATATATCTGGTCTAGACCAATTACTCAAATATGAGAGACTAGAAATTAGAGACTGATATATCTCCTTATCAAACACAGGACATTTACTATCACTATTTGTAAATCCCTGATCCATTGGTGTCTTAGCAGTTTTACAATTCTCCAGGTTATATCTTTTTAACAATTGGCTAATCTTCTTAGCTTGCGAAATTTTGAATCCTCTATTTGTCTTCATTATATCAAGACCTAAATAATGTTTAATTTCTCCTAAATTTATAATCTTGAACTTTCTTTGTAATTCAGAAACAATATCATTTGCTTCTTGTTCAGTCTTTGTTATAATCGCTATATCATCTGTAAATAATAGCAACAGAGAAATCAAACCATCTTTCTCTCTCCTAAATAAACAAGGATCAGCTATACCAGCTTTAAAATCCATAGAAACTAATTCTTTTACAATGCATTTATTCCATTCATAACCTGATTGCTTTAAACCATAAAGACTTTTCTTTAATTTCCAATAATCATTTTTTCCATCTTTTAAACCTAATGGCTTTCTCATATAAATGGTATGTTGTAAAGGTGCATGTAGATATGCAGTTTCAACATCTACATGATTAATTATGCATTTATTTTTAGCTGCTCTACCCCCTGCCTGCTAATGCTCCTCTCAATGTATTTGCTCTCAGACTAGGTGCAAATACCTCATCATAATCCTTATCTGATTGAGCAAATCCCTGAGCAACTAATCTTGCTTTATGGGTAACAGTGCCATCCACACCAGTCTTTAATTTATACACCCATCTGCAACCTATTGCACGCTCACCTGGTGGCAACTTTACATCTTCATATACCTCAAGATCCTTTAAAGATTTTAATTCCTTATTCATAGCTTCCTGCCAAGCTACCTGTTCCTTTGTTGGATACAGATTAAGTTCATTATAATTAGACAGTTCCACATTAATCTGGCATACAATACTTGCCTGATATCTATCAGGTGGACGTCTTTCCCTAGTCGACCTCCTAGGCAATTTAGTACAAGTTGTTGGAATTTCCTCTTCCTTTTCCTCCCCTATCGAAGTATCTTCTACATCATCTATAGATGGTTCTTCCATAGATGATTCCTCTACTGAGGATTCTTTCACTATCCTATCATTAGTACTATTCTTATCAGAATCATCAGGAAACAATGGATCCTCAACAACAATACTATCTTGTTCCTTGTATTCCTGTTCCAGTTTACTCCATCCAACATGCTCAAGGAATTTAGCACTTGCACTACAATATACTCTAGTAGTACCTGGCTCCCAGAATCTAAATGATCTATGATTAGATTCATACCCTACAAAACATAATTTCCGTGCTCTAAGTTGTTCCTTTCGCCTTACTTGTGTGGGAATATGCACCCATGCTGGTGCACCAAATGTATGCAAATAACTAAGATTTGGTTTCCTACCATACCAACGAGTAAATGGCAATTCACCAGTTGTTGCATTCACTACATTGTTCAAAACATGGTTAGCACACATTATAGCTTCACCCCAGAGCCTCTCTGGTAAACCAGAATCTGAAATCATGGTTCTAGACATAGCCTGTAATGTCTGACCTCTACATTCAATATACGCATTATAAGGAGCAGAACGCTTATGTTCAATACCAGCTCTCTTTAGCATATCTTCAAATCTCTTATTGGTAAACTCATTACCGTTATCTGTTACTAAACTAACCAGTTTCTTATTCATTTTTCGTTCAACAAACCTTAACCACTTTACAAAATGCTGATATGTTTCTGTTTTTGTTTTCATCAGATAACAGAAACCATATCTAGAAAAATGATCAACTATGCTCAATATATAACAGGCTCCACCTAAACTGGGTTTCTTAGGGCCAATGAGATCAGCAAATACAACCTCTAATGGTTCCTTGATTTTAAATCCATTTAACCTGTTTGCAGGAATTACCTTGCTCTTTTCCTGATTGCAAGCATTACAATTTAAATATCTTGCACAAGGTTTTAATTTTATACCATTAGATAACTCAACAGTTTTCTTTAAAATTTTGAAATTCAAATGTCTCATACGTCTATGGAGCAAATGAATACATTCGTCATGAGGCTTTCTATTTTCATAAACTGAATTAGCCTTATTTAATGGATTATCATGGATAATGTATAAGCCATCATGCAATCTTGCAGTAACTCTTTTACCTTGTTTTTCAATTAAACATTTATCTCCCTGAAAAGATACCACAAACCCTGCTTTTACCAATTCTCTCACAGATAGTAAGTTATATATAAGGTTAGGTACATATAACATTGGTAAACTTTCATTAATACATGAACAATATGCATTACCTTCTCCAGATACTCTCAATTTCCAGCCATTTGCTAATGATACATGCTGGTTACTTTTAGTCATATTAACAAATCTCTCTTTACTTTTAGTTGTACACTGAGATGCTCCACTGTCTGTTATCCAGATATCATGGCTTACAGTTTTATTTGTACTTGATATAGCTACACTAACATCATTATAAGCTCTCTGCATATTACTAGCATTCTGCTTTTTACCCTTTTTACAGAATTTGGCTATATGACCCTTAGCCCCACAAGAATAACATTTCCTAACAATATAGGCAGTTGAAGACAGTTTTTCTTCCTGTGGTTGTTTCTCTCTCAGTTGTTTTCTATCTTGCCTTCTTCTAGACTCTTCTAACAGTCTTCCTATTATGCCAGTCAATGTCAGTTCATCTCTGGTCAAAACTTCCAGTGATAATCATCATAAGAGTCATCCAAAGAAGAAAGAATAATATAAACTTGATGCAACTCTGAGAAAATCAGTTCTTTTTCATGTAGCTCTTGTAATGTTCTCTTCATAAACTCCAAATGAGCTAACATGTCACCACCTTTTAACAAACGTGCTCTGAACAGTTTACGTGTAAGGTGTATGTGCGCACCAACACTATCTCGAACATAAAGTCTCTTTAAGGTACTCCAACACTTGGCAGCAGAATCTTCACCATGAATATGGACCAGTTGCCGATCACTCAGTGTCAGTCCAATAATACTAAGAGCCTTTTCATTATCCCGGTTAAAGTCAGCTATTTTCTTCTTATCTTCATCATTTGTTGGATCCCAAGCAGTTATATCAGGTGGATTATTAACCACAGTCCATAATCCTTCTTTACACAAAAGTAAGCTGCACTTCATAGACCAGGAAACATAGTTAGTTCCATCTAACCTGGTTATCAGGGATAAGCTAGTTGACTGTTCTTGTGCCATTGTTAATTTAACAGTAAACCACAAGTTAGCTGTCTGAGTATGAAACTGAATATTCACACTAACTCTCAATATCTCTCTGGGCCCATAACCAGTGTTAATGTATTAGCAGAGTTTTCCTTGTGTTATCAAGGTTGTGCATACAGAAAACGTTTAGATTGAGATCAGTTGTGAATAAGTACTCAGCCACACACAGATACACTAACTTGAGTTAAAGTTTACTTTAAGAAATAGCATTTTCCTATAAACAGTCCAAAGTCATACACTTAATAGTCATAATAACAATCCAAATACTATCAACTACAAATACATTTTAGTTATAATACATAACTACAACACAGAGAGAAATGCAGAGCATACATACACAATGTCTTGCTCTAGTGAGTAGCAGCGAACACAGAGTAGCAGAGACAAAGACAAACAGAGAGGGACTCCCAGAGAAATAAGCTGTGAACTCTAGCTCCCTCTTGTGGCAGTCTGGAACACCTCAGCTAAATAGACACAGCTCTATTAAAAGCTAGACATATATTGTCTTACCCAATCGTTATGGACAGAGACCTAACAGAGATTTTTAAAATTTATGTTATATTGTGTTCAGAAATTATTATTATTTACCATGAGTACTACTTTAGTACTACTACATGAAATAAAATTAATAAATCAATAAAGATGGATTTTTGTTTTATTAGTAGAGGATGATTATAGGGAGACCCAATCATTGGTAAAATATATTCCATTCAGGTGGAATGGAATATAATCAAAGAAAATAAATATAAAGCTCCACCTATTGAAAAACAATTCCTCAGACTATATTGAGCAAGAACTCTAATTCTGGTTATATTAATACAGTATATTCAAGCACTTTTACTTCTCTTAAAAGAAGCAAGGAAAAATATGAAGAAACAAATTCATATCATGAATTGACAGCTGACATTTTCTTTAGTCACTGTCATCAGAATCTCCAGCATGGGTTTTTCCCTTTGATGCTTGCTTGCTATCAGCTGCCATAGTAACGGGGACCGGAGGCATGGCATTGGGGTTTGGGAAGTGAGCTGGTGTGAAGAAGGCCCACATGAATAAAAAGGCAGTTTTGCTCTCACGAATCACTGCGCTGCTGAGTGGAGTTGTTTATATCCACTCAAGGCCAACTGTCCTGGAATGCCAGATGCCAAAAAAACCTGAAGATGTGCCCCACATGACACTTATGTAGGATGGGGATTGGACATTCAGCCTGGGTCCCTGGGGGGGGGTTGGGGAAACTTTCAATATGTAAGTTTTGCACCTTTTGGCTCAGATCTTGCTTTTCTTTTACTGCTATTATTTCAAACTGAATAAAATTACCTGTTCTCTACTTCAATGGAGTCAGGGGATTTCTTTCCTGGGTTTTGAATGGAGGCAGGCATGACAGTCACTCTAATGCCTTGGGTCTGAAAGAAAATCTGTTCTCAAACATATTGGTCTCATTTAAATCACTTTTAAGATCAAGGATGGTTTTATTCCCAAAATAAAAATATCTAGTTTAGGTGTAAGGATTGCCTCTCTGTCTAACTTAAGAAAGTACGAACTTCTGAGCCGAATAGTTCAAAAGGATTCTTTTATTAAGCAGATGTGAAAGCAGTCCATTCAAAGCAAGATCTGAATACCCTTAGGCAAAGCAGGTACAGATATAACATTAGAAACCCCTCCCCATTAGCCAGAATGTAGAACCTGGCCAGTACACATGTGTGAGAGGTTTTCTTTAATCCACTGCTCTGGGAATCAGATAATCATACGTTTCCCAGAGCCCCTTCCATTCTCTATTCAAGTGAAATATCCCAGCTTGCCCCTCATAAACCCTCTCCCAAGATAAAGGGATTTCAAGATGCTTGGCGCCAGGATATACATTGTAAAATCTCAGTTGACACAGGCAATGCTAATAAATCAAGCCCAAGACCCCCCTTCTCTCCACTGAATGGCAGAGTCACTCTTTTGGAACTCTGACATGCTGCCCCCTTAGAAAAAAAATGGGTCCACCTGTGAAAAGACATTTAAAAAAATCCATTATAGTATATTAACAAGGTTTGTTAGGGTATTGGGAGTGAAATTTTCTCAGTAAGGTGGGAGCCCTACCATGTTGTTTAGCAACCCATTCGTTTTGTGATGAAGGCAAATGTTTCCAAGCCACAAAGTATTGCATCTTCCCTCTGTGGGTCCTAGAGTCAAGAATTCCCTTGATTTCAAAGTGTTGTTCTCCTTCTATCATGATTGGGACAGGTGGTGCAGAAACAGGTGGTCTGAGTGATAAGGCTACCTCTCGCTTGAGTAAACTAATGTGAAATACTGGGTAAACTTGCCTGTGTTTTTGGAAGGAGTAATTCAACTGCTACTGGATTGATGACCCTAGTAATAGAGAAAGGTCCAAAAAGGTTTGGCCCTAAATTTTTGGATGGTTGTAACGATTTCAAGAATTTTGTAGATAAGTATACTCTATCTCCAACATGGAAAGGTTTGGGCTCCATTCTTTTCTTGTCAGCTTGAATTTTAAAAGCCTCTTTAGCTTCCTCTAAAGCTAATCTGACTACTGGCCATGTATTTTGTAAATTCTCTATCCACTCCTTAAGTGAGGGGATAGTGGGTTCTTCTGTGGGTAATTCAGGCATGGGGCTGAAATCCTGACCTGTAGCTACTCTAAAAGGGGTAAAACCAGTACTTGAGTGCACAGAGTTATTGAATGCGACCTCCGCAAAAGGTAAAAGTTCAGTCCAATTGTCCCGTTGAAAATTAATAAAACATCTTAGATATTGTTCCAAAACTGAATTTGTTCTCTCATAATTTCCATTAGTAGCCACATGGTGGGAGGAGCTTAATCCTTGGGCAGTACCGAGTAAGCCCAAAAATGCCTTCCAAAAGTTGGAGGTGAATTGGACTCCCCTATTGGAGATGATTCTTTGTGGAGCTCCATGAAGACGATAAATATGTATTAGAAATAATCTGGCTAAACTTTTAGCAGTTGGGATTTTCTGGCAAGGTATAAAATGTGCTTGTTTTGAAAACAGGTCTGTCACAACCCAAATGACAGTATTCCCCACATTTTCTGGTAATTCTACAATAAAATCCATAGCAATTTCTTTCCATGGTGCTGATGGCTCGGCTACTTTATGTAGGAGTCCTGGGGTTTTTCCTTGCCGTCTTTTTGCCGCAGCACAAATGGGGCAACTTGCTACATAGCTTTCTATGTCCTTTTTTAGTGAAGGCCACCAAAATTGTCTCTTTATTAAGTGTAAAAACCAAACTTCACAAAACCAAAGTGTCCAGCTAATTTAGAGTCGTGACACCTTTCCATTAAGCGTAGTCTTTGGCAAGCCGGCACATATAGCTTCTCTCCCACCCAAGCTAAGCCCTCTTTCATTAGGCAGATGGATTTGTAGTTCAAAAACAATTCATCGGAGAAGGAGGTGGTGCTGGAGCAGGGCAGCGGCGATGGACCATGTTCCGGCACCACCTCCTTCTCCAGTTCCCTCCAGCTTAGCTCCTCCTGCCCCTGGCGGTGGTGCCCTCAGCACCGAGGCTGTATGATCAGGCTAGCCCTGCGCTAATATCTCTCAGTCTCTCTCTTCCCTCCCTCTCTGTTTGCCTCTTTGTTCGCTGGGTCTCCGCGCCAGCCAAGAGCAAGAGGGCAGACAGACGAGCCCGACCCGGCTGTCCTCCTTCCCGCTGTCGTGCGCTGTTAAACTTAAGTGGTAATTGACTGGCTGTTCCCTCCCTTCGGGAAGCGGGAAGAAACGGGAAGCAGGAAGAAGCGGGAAAAAACTGCTGCTGCAAGCCCCAGCCAGTCTGGAGGGACTGAGGAGCACCGAAGCCCCTCTTGCCCATGCTCTCTTTGGATCTCCCAGCACTGGTGGGGCTTTTGGCTGGGTGGGGCTGCTGGAACGATTGAAGGGCGCTTCTTCCTGCGGCACCGGCCAAGTTCTCGTCCTGCACGCTCCATTCGGGGGCAAACGAGCCTCTGCCCCCGCCAGCGAAGGCGCCTGGAGCAGCCGCCTCAGGACTCCTGCCAGTAGCCAGAAGCAACTGACCCGGCTGCCAGCCTCTGCACGTGCCCTCTGAGCCCGAGCCAAGCCAGCAGCAGCAGGAAAGCTGGCCTGGCTGGTGTGTGTGTGTGGGGGGGGTTCTTCCCTTGGGAGCGCTCTGTGCTTAGCCTTGAATGGCAGTAAATGGCTGGTGCTCCTCACCACGCAGATGCCACTTTCTGGCAAAAGAAGGGCCGGGAAAACTGAGAAAAAAAATCACATGCCAGGCCTTAGGACTGCTGCTAGGAAACGAAGCGGGGAGGTGAGGGGAGGTCTGGTTATGTAGCTCTCCCATCCCACATTCTAGCTTTGGAGGGGGAGAAATGCCACAACCAGGCCAAGCACGTGGTCACTACGAGAAATGCTCCAGCCCTGCCCGGCATTTTGGACCTGGCCCTCCCTCCCTCTCCTTGTACCCCAACAATGACAAACAATGTAAGGAAGGTAAGAACAAACCTGGTCTGAATGAAAGCAGTCCTCCTTTTCTCCCTCTCCCCCCCGTCCGCCTGCCCACCCAAGTTTCGGATTCCTGCTCATTCGGAGCAGGAACTCCCGCACTTAAAACCAGGGTTGAACTGCTTTTATTGACAAGCCGGGAAGGAAGAGATGTGGACCCGACATGTATGTGTGCTAGGGAAGAGAGGAGAGGAAGGGTTTCTTCTGGATCCTTTGATCAGCTTGAATGGGAATAGGGGGCAGAAAAAGAGAGAGAAAATGCCTCATGGCTGCCTGATTTTGAAAAAAGCTTTTGGGAGCGTGGAAATGGGTAGCAAGAGGGAATTTTGAGTTTGTGCCCTCTCTGAGAGCCGGGCTGACTTTTATTTATGATTCATAACAGTTGCAAAATTACAGTTATGAAGTAGCAACAAAAATAATTTTATGGTTGGGGGTCACCACAACATGAGGAACTGTATTAAGGGGTCGTGGCATTAGAAAGGTTGAGAACCACTGATCTAGGTAGACCAGCACCCCTTTATATAAATGTTCATGCAAAACTTCGTTTATTAATTGCATAAACACTGCAGATGCCCCTTGTTGCCCAAAGGGAAGTATTTTGAACTGGTAGCACCCAAGGGGGGTGTTAAATGCAGTTTTCCATTCATCCCCCTCCTTAATTCTGATTCGATAGTATGCTTCCCTTATATCTAGTTTGGAAAATATCTTCCCTTTAGTAAGGTATGCAAGCATATCTTTCATCAGGGGGAGGGGGTAGATATTTTCTACACAGATAGTATTAAGGTTCCTAAAATCCACACAGAGGCACTTTGAACGATCTTTTTTCTCCCTAAATAACACTGGCACTGCAATTTTTGGTCAGGCAGGTTCGATGAAACCCCTTGCTAGGTTTTTCTCAATGAAAGCTCTCAGTTCTTCCAACTCCCTCGGAGACATGCTGTACATCTAAGGCTTAGGAAGTTTAGCCCCTGGTAAGATTTCTATTGCACAGTCAGTGGGGTGGGGGGGTGGGGTGTCAGCCTCCGAAAGTTTTGCTTGCTTTGGCTGTCATAAGAAATGGTGGGAGGGGGGTTGGGAGGATAGGTATTCGGGGGGGGGGAAGTTTCTGGAGATGTCCCGGTTTGTCTCTGATAGTGCTCTGGGGAGGAAAATTCCCATCAGTTCTACCAGGCTTCAGAGACATGTTTATTGCCTGCTCAAGGTCAACGGCTTCATCGGACCAGATGTGGACAGCCAGGCAGGCCGTGCACCCACATAACACCTCGGCACATGAGGATTGGCTGGGTTGCCCAGGGGGGTTATGAGGGAGGGTTTTGGGGTGCTTTGTATATGCATTTTTGCGTGCTTTTTGCTTCAGAACTTGCTTTTCTTTTGTTGCTATCACTTCTTGTCTAGTAAAAGTACTCATCTCTATAAACATGGAGTTGGGGTTTTTATTTCCTGGACTTTGAATGGAAGCACATCTGACATTACAGGTCTGACCCCAAAGTCTTTTGGGCCCGTGTAACTACTGGAGCTGCCAATTGCATAGAAGGGATCACAGGCCAGACTATTTCCTGCCTAGTGCTGTTATACTGAGGCAACCTAGACAAAGCGTCAGCCATAAAATTCTTTCCCCCAGGTAGGTAACCTAGGGAGAAATTAAACTGGTTAAAATGCTGCACCTAGTGGGCCTGTTTAGGTGACAGCTTTCTAGCTGTTTTCAGGGCTTCTAAGTTTTTATGGTCAGTTCACACCTCGAAAGGGTGCTTGGCGCCTTCGAGGAAATGTCTCCAGGTCAGTAGGGCCCACCGAACAGCAAAAGCTTCTTTTTCCCAAATTGCACAATGCAATTTGCACAAAAAGAGAGAATGAACTGCCGATAAAAGTTGGCAAAGCCAACTATGGTATTCCTTAGGTTTAATTCTTTTCTTGTCAGCCTGTTTCTTATGGGCCTGGTGAGCATCGTCTAGTGCTTTGTGAGTCACCGGCCAGACTAACTGAAGCTGCTCTATCCACTCCTTTAATGAAGGGATCTGCGGTTTTTCTTGTGGCAATTCAGGGATGGGTACAAACACCTGGACATAGACCACCCTGAATAGGGTAAAGCCCATGCTACTATGAACAGAGTTGTTATAGGCCACCTCCGCAAAAGGTAGCAAGTCAGTCCAATCATCTTGTTGGTAATTAATATAACACCTGAGGTATTGTTCCAAGGACCGAGTTAGTTCTATCTCAAGCCCCATTGGTCTGGGGGTGATGGGTGGAGCTTAAGCCCTGGCCAGAGCCTAACAAGGTCAGGAACTCCTTCCAAAACTGGGAGGTGAATTGGACACCCCTATCTGAGATTATCCATTCAGGTACTCCGTGTAGCCTGTATACATGCTGAATAAAAAGTTTAGTCAACACCTTTGCTGACAGAATCTTGGAGCAAGGCACAAAATGGACCTGCTTGGAAAAAAGATCAGTGATTACCCAAATGACTGTATTACCCCCACTCTCAGGTAACTCGACAATGAAATCCATGGATATTTCTTTCCATGGGGCCCCTGGTCTAGCAACATTTTGGAGCAGTCCCTGTGGCTTCCCTGGTGGCCTCTTTGCTGAGGCACAGACTGGGCAACTGGCAACATATGCCTCGATGTCCTTTTTCAATGAGGGCCACCAAAATTGTCTCTTTACTAAGTGTAACATTTTTACAAATCCAAAGTGATCTGCGACCTTCGAGTCATGGGCCTTTTGCAGCACTAATTCCCTCGCATGGGCTGGGACATAAAGCTTAGCTCCCACCCAGGCTAGGCCATCGCGAATGGTGCACTCATTCGAGTGGGACAGGAACCATTCATCCATTTTCAGTGCATCCATGGGCTGAGAGTTTAGGTCAGCTGACAGGTCTTACCCCATATTCTTTTGGGCCCATGTAACTACTGGAGCTGCCAATTGCGTAGAAGGGATCACAGGCTGGACTATCTCCTGCCTAGTGCTGTTATACTGAGGCAACCTAGACAAAGTGTCAGCCATAAAATTCTTTCCCCCAGGTAGGTAGCGTAGGGAGAAATTAAACCGGTTAAAATGCTGCACCCAGCAGGCCTGTTTAGGTGACAGCTTTCTAGGGGTTTTCAGGGCTTCTAAGTATTTATGATCAGTCCACACCTCGAAAGGGTGCTTGGCGCCTTCGAAGAAATGCCTCCAGGTCAGTACGGCCCACTGAACAGCAAAAGCTTCTTTTTCCAAATGGCCCACCTCCTCTCGGTTTCCGTTAACTTCCTGGAGGTGAAGATATAGGGTTGTAGGACTCCATCGGCAGGCCTGCAGTCATACTGCTCCCACAGCCACGTCACTGGCATCGGCTTGAACTACAAAAGGAGCATCCATGTCTGGGTGCTTAAGGACCAGTTCGGCCGCAAACAGGCGTTTGAGCTTCTCAAAAGCTGCTTGGCATTCCATAGTCCAATCTAAGGGCCTACTAGGTTTAGGCTTGGCATCTCCTTTAGTTTTTAGGAGATTGGTGATTGGCAATGCAATTTGCGCAAAAGAGGGGATGAACTGCCGATAAAAGTTGGCAGAGCCCAGGAAGCTCTGCAGTTGCTTATGGGTGCGAGGGGCTACCCACTCCAGGACTGCTCGTACCTTCTCAGGGTCCATTTCAATACTCTCATGAGATATGCGGTAACCCAAATAGTCAATTTTGCTTTGATGGAACTCACATTTTGACAACTTGGCATATAGTTCAGCCGCCCTAAGTTTTTTCAGGACCGATCGCACAAGTTTCACGTGCTCATCCATTGTGTCCGTATAAATGAGAATATCATCAAGATAAACCAAAACACCCTTATACAGGTGCTCATGAAGTACTTCATTGATCAGTTGCATAAACACGGCTGGCGCCCCCCTGTAGGCCAAAAGGAAGGACTCAAAACTGGAAGCAAACCAGGGGGCGGTTGAAAGTGGTCTTCCACTCATCGCCCTCCTTAATTCTGACCTGGTAGTAGGCCTTCCTTAGGTCCAATTTAGTAAAAATCCTCCCCTTTGCCAAATGGGCTAACATGTCCTTCACCGGGGGTAGGGGGTACACGTTTTCCACGCAAATGGCGTTCAGGTTCTTGTAGTCAACACACAAGTGAAGAGAGCCATCTTTTTTTTTCTCTGAAAAGTACGGGGGTGGCCACTTGTGGCCTCGCTGGCTGGATGAACCCCTGTTTCAGGTTTTTGTGAATGAAATTTCGCAGTTCATCCAACTTGCGAGGGGTCATGGCATCAATCTTTGGTTTGGGGAGTGTCGCCCCTGGCAATATCTCTATACTGCAGTCTGTGGGCCGATGGGGGGACAGCACGTCGGATGCTCTCTCACTGAAAGCCCCTTCAGGTCCCAGTATTCCTTAGGTATTCTCTCCTCCCTGCTATGTGTTCGGCCCCTATTGCTGCTTGTTCCTCCATCCCCTCTGGCTCATGGAATGGCTCCCCCTGTTGGTCATAACGGATGTGCAGTATTCCCGTGTGCCAATCTACGTCGGGGTTCCATTTTCGGAGCCATGGTCACCCAAGTATGAGAGGGCGCTCCATCCCAGGGGTCACGATAAAGCTTAGGGTCTCTTGATGGCCCCCCATCCTCATTTCCACTGGCTCAGTCTCAAAATGGGCAGCCCCCCCAGCCGCCGATCCATCCAACTGGCAGAAGGCAATGGGCACTTTCACGGACTTCAGCCTCAATCCCATTTTCTCCACCATTTCTGGGCTAATTACACATCTAGTACACCCTGAATCCAAAAGAGCCAGCATTTTTCCCTGGGCACTGGATGACGGTACCCTTAGTTCTACTGGGAGGTTGAGGGGCCCCATGGGTAGACTTACTGAGGAATCATCATCCAATTCGCTGTAGCTGTCCCTTGGGTTGCTGTCCCTTGGGTTGGTCGGAGGTACCAGCTCCTCCCCGCCTGGGGGGTGCTACCTCAATGACTTCCACGCCTTTCAGGGCTGTTTTGTGGGCTTTTGCTACTGGTTTGTCAGGTTTTTTCCTGCCAGCAGAGGTCATCCTAGAAGCGGGCCTGGTGAAACACTTGGCTGCCTGGTGCCCCTCTTTCCCACATCGGAAGCAGGCAGATGATCTGGGCTTCGGCCCTGGCCCCCCTTTCACCTCTCTAGGAGCCTCTGCTGCTGCCGGGGGGGAAGGCTTGCTCCATGTGCGGCCCCCTCTATAGCGATTTCTGGCCTGATCAATCTCCACCTCCGCTGCCAGCACATACCAACACTGTGATCTTTGGGGGGCCCTCTTGCACAGCACCCATGGTAGACGTCCTCATTAAGGCCATCTTTGTAACAATCCATCAAGGCTTCAGCTGAATACCCACGCATATAAATCACTAACTTGCAAAATTCTTGGGTGTACTCAGCCACCGATCTCCTCCCCTGGATCAGGGTTTTCATTCTAGTTCTGGCCTTGTGTTCAGCCAGAGGGTCATTGAAGCGCACACGGAGGGCCACCATAAAAGCATCATAGTCCCTCATTACTGGGTTGTCCTCATTATGGAGATCCACCATCCAGTCAGCTGCGGTGCCTTCCAGGCCATGGTTACACAGCGCACCTTTGAGGTTTCACCTGGGAAATCCTCCCCGTACTCTTGCATGTGATTCCAGACTTGGGTCAGGAAGAATCCCAGGGTTTTGGGATCTCCATTATATTTCACTCTCAGCGGAGGGATTTTTGGAATGCGATGCCTCCGGAGACCCACCCCCCTGGCAGGGGGGGTTGAGCTGCCCCCCCAGCTGGGGTTCCAGCAGCCCCAGCTGGGTGTGTCTGGGCTTCTGAGCCCACTTCTAGGGCGGCTGAGGCCCCTTCCTCCTCCCCAAGCTCTTCAGCCCCCTTCCTGGCTGGTAGTGCATACCTTTCTTGGGCCCGGCGATTCTCCAATGCCTCTTTTAACAGATGCAAAACTTGGGTCAGCAGGAGGTCTTCCTTGTCTTCTTCCTGCAAGGCAGCCCCTTTTCTTTGGCGTCTGACTGCAGTCACTTCGGAGGGGATTTCCTCCAGGGCATCTAGCCTTCCCACGCCCAGAGACCATTTGGCTCTGGCTGGCTTTTCTTCGGCTGAAGGTTCACACATCCATTCCGATTGCTCCCAGCTCGGTCTGGATTGGGGAGGGGGAGATCCAGCTGCCTGGTAGTCCTGATCACTGTTCTGGCTTGACATTTTCTTCTTCTTTTTGCTTAGTCCCCTCGGTAGAAATTTTCTCCAGGTTGACTATTAAAGCAGAACTTGCTTAATGTCATGTGTGCTTCCATTCAAAGTCCAGGAAATAAAAACCCCAACTCCATGTTTATAGAGATGAGTACTTTTACTAGACAAGAAGTGATAGCAACAAAAGAAAAGCAAGTTCTGAAGCAAAAAGCGCACAAAAATGCATATACAAAGCACCCCAAAACCCTCCCTCATAACCCCCCTGGGCAACCCAGCCAATCCTCATGTGCCGAGGTGTCATGTGGGTGCACGGCCCACCTGGCCGTCCACATCTGGTCTGATGAAGCCGTTGACCTTGAGCAGGCAATAAATATGTCTCTGAAGCCTGGTAGAACTGATGGGAATTTTCCTCCCCAGAGCACTATCAGAGACAAACCGGGACATCTCCAGCAACTTCCCACCCCCCCCCCCAAATACCTATCCTCCCAACCCCCCTCCCACCATTTCTTATGACAGCCGAAGCAAGCAAAACTTTCAGAGGCTGACAGGGGGGGAGTTTGTCTGAGGCTTTTTCACTAAAAACTTCAGCCAAATCTTTGTATTCCTTGGGTATGCCCTTGGTTGGCAAGGTATAACCCAGCATGACTATTTCTCAGTGCTCTTCCACCTCAGTTTCTATCTGTGGATTCTCTGCAAAAGTCATGTGCATCTGGAATTTTATGATGCCTTGCTCCCAATTTCTTTTTGAGTTCCATTTTTTCAGCCATGCAAGTCCCAATACTAGTGGCCATTCCATGCCAGGTGCCACTATAAATGTATTTCCTCGTGGCTCCAAATGCCTATTTTCAGGGGTTCAGCAGCAAACGAAGCTCGTGCCCCCCCTGCTATTGACCCATCCAGTTGGCAAAAAGCGATAGGGCTGTTCAGCTTTCTTATCTTGATCCCCAACTCCCTGATTAGGGTTGGGCTGATCAAGCATCTGGTGCACCCTGAGTCCACTAATGCAGAGATATTTCTTTCTCTGTCTTGGTTAGGGATAAATAGTCTTAGAGGGAGGGTAAGCGGTTCAATTGGCTTGCTTACCAGTGGTTCATCCTCTGGATCACTTCTGAATGAGGTTGGACCCTCCTCTTGAAATATCGGGATGTTCTCTCCAACAAGGGGGGGAGATGGAGGTTCTGCCATCTCACTGCTCCTCAGGACAGTTTCTCTCCCATGTAGGACAGGCTTCGCTGGTCCCTCCCCCATCAGGTGTTCTGGTTTCCGGGTGGGTACTTGGGAATGACACTTGGGTGCTCAGTGTCCCTCCTTTCCTGAAACAGGTTGGGGTTTTAGGAGAAAAAGTGTATTGCCTTTTGAAGGGTTCTTCGTTCCATTGGGGTGGGGATTTCTTCCATGCTTGCCCTGTATGGTACTGGGTTCTGCCATATCAATCTCTGCTTCTTCGGCAATGAAATACCACTCACGCAGGTGATTCGGTGCATCCCTAGCCATGCAGGCATTATATAGATCCTTTGTTGGGTCCTCTGCTCTGCCATCTGCTCGAATGCCAGCATCCCGGGGTTTGATGGTTCCCCTGGCCTCGTCAGTGGTTGCTGTGCTCCCAGCGCTCCTTAGCTGTCATTCTGGGGTCCCCCGGATGTTCAGGAGACCCTCTCTCAGCAGTGCTTCGGTGAGTTCCCCCCGGTCAGAGAAGGCTTCTAACTCTCCGATTCCCTCGGTCGAGAGTGACTCCTCTGGTTCTCCAATCCCAGCTGTCCTTCTTCCCAATGCCAATGGACCAGTGGGGGGTTTCAGGGACCTCCAGAATTTCCTCATCCTCTTTAATGGGAAGTAGGGACCAGGCATCCGGCTGGGGGGTTGTTGAGGTTTCCCCCCAGCATTCAGTTTCCTCCTGTTCCCTGTTTTGTTCAGACATTGTTTGCAAGGTCCCCTCAGTAGAGCGAAATTGCTTCTCTGGGTTGACCATTTTGCATATCTTGCTTTCTGTAAGGATTGCCTCTCCATCTAACTTAAGAAAGTATGAACTTCTGAGCCGAATAGTTCAAAAGGATTCTTTTATTAAGCAGATGTGAAAGTAGTCCATTCAAAGCAAGATCTGAATACCCTTAGGCAAAGCAGGTACAGATATAACATTAGAAACCCCTCCCCATTAGCCAGAATGTAGAACCTGGCCAATACACACATGTGAGAGGTTTTCTTTAATCCACTGCTCTGGGAACCAGATAAGCATATGTTTCTCAGAGCCCCTTCCCTTCTCTATTCAAGTGAAATATCCCAGCTTGCCCCTCATAAACCCTCTCCCAAGATGAAGGGATTTCAAGACGCTTGGCACCAGGATATACGTTGTAAAATCTCAGTTGATACAGGCAATGCTAATAAATCAAGCCCAAGACCCCCCTTCTCTCCACTGAATGGCAGAATCACTCTTTTGGGACTCTGACATTAGGTATTTTAAGAATTTACTGAAAAATTATATACATTATACTTTCAACCATTCTTATTTATTTTGATTTCAATAAAACAATTCTGGACATTTTGTCTCATACAGGAGAAAATAATATTCATGGTTGGGAGTGCTTATCCCAACCCAGTCCAGTTTTAGGCTGTTTTGTCTTTCATTCCAGTCTTACACAGTCTATTGCCCCTCTGGCTCCCCAAATTTCAGCTGCATCCCATAGGACTCCCCAATGGGATTTTTTTTGAATGAGAATGTGTAGATACCCCAAGAAAACAGCTTAATGATAGAGATCTATATGGAAAAAACAGTTATATTCTCTGCTCATTCAGTTTAGTTAGTCTAGTTTATTACAGTCAAAGAACAAAACAATTTAAAAAGTAAAATAATAGGAAAAAACAAAAATCAAAATAAAGCAGACTCTGACTAAAATAAAATACCAAAACCTATAAAAACAATGGTAAGATGAATATAATGAGATTCACTCATTTGTGTTCCTTTATAAACAGGATACTATATCTGGCCACCTTACCTGATGGCCTGTTAGAAAGCTGTGGTATTTATACTGGCTCCTACCTAGGTATTGTTTTTAAAACAGGAAAATGTATAGAACCTAAAAGTCATTATAAAAGAGACAATATAGCAATATATAATTCATGATTTTGGTCACCCCCTTTCCATATGGGCAGAGACACTGCTCTTTAGGAACATTGTGAAATCTGTCTTCCAAAAGAGCAGATGGAAAGGTGCTCCGATGGGCCAATATAAAAAGCCCTTATTTTTAGGTATAATGTTAAACAAATTATGGACATGAACAACATTTATCTGGATTTGCTGGAGTGAAGCAAGATGGAATCTGGTTGAAATAATTTTGCAGGTCAGTATCTCTGACACATTGCTTAGAGAGTAATTTGGCCTGTTCAAGAAGGTTGACATTTATCTTGGAGGGTCAAAGCAGTCAAGTTGTTTGGACTGATAATTAATAGAAATCAATAGCTAACATATGGTATCTGTATTCAAGTTGTAATTGATACTAATCATACTTGGCCTGGACAATTGAATTTGGGATGCAGCATGGCATCAGAAATATGTCCCTTAGAAGAGGGATCCCCAGGCATCAAAAAACAAAAAAATAACAAATCACCTGGGCCAGACGGACTTCCATCAGAGATATAAAAAAAATTTCAAGATAGTATAGAAGACAAAATGTTAGAACTATATAATGAGGTGTTAAAGAAAGCTAAAATGCCTAAATCATGGGGGGAGGCGTACATAAGTTTAATACCGAAGGATGACACAGATAACTGTTTAATTAAAAATTATAGACCAATCTCTTTGTTGAATTCGGATTATAAAATATTTGTAACGAATCAATACTAAATCAAATTATACAATCTGACCAAAATGGTTTCCTCCCAAAAAGACAAATTTGTAATAACACAAGAATGGTCATGAATGTTTTGGAATATTATGAGGCACATTCTGACATACAATTGGCATTAATATTTGTAGCCATCCAAAAAGCCTTTGATAATTTGGATTGGAAATTTCTCTTAACACAACTAAAGTATATGCAATTTGGCGATAAATTTATTAAAATAATTGAATCAATATATTCTCTACAAACAACTAAAATTATGATTAATCGAGACATGACTGAAACAATAAATGTCCTGAAAGGCATCAGGCAAGGGTGTCCACTATCCCCCCTACTATTCATCTTGTCATTAGAAATTATTCTGAATCGGACTTCCGGTTTGGCGCCGCGGCTCCGAAGACACTCTCTATAGAGCGCCGATCCTGAGCACCGTATAGCCACCAGAACAGCAGTAAAACAGCTGTCTGGTGGCTCGAACATCTCCTCCCCGGGCAAAGGGGAGTGAGGAGAGCCAGTGGGGAAAGGTAGAGCCCCCCTAGTGCCCCAGGCGAAATTCTGGGGCATGAAGGGTGAGGGCTCCCAAGGAACCTGTCACAGCTCCAGACTCGGGATGTCTCTGCTTTAGCGGAGCAAGAAGCCACGTCCAATTCCTGCAATCAATCAAATTTGT
The DNA here is from genome assembly GCA_023053685.1 of Diadophis punctatus similis. Classification (NCBI taxonomy): domain Eukaryota; kingdom Metazoa; phylum Chordata; class Lepidosauria; order Squamata; family Dipsadidae; genus Diadophis; species Diadophis punctatus. Next base: position 23,657,188 of record JALIGW010000008.1, read on the forward strand.
GACAACTAGACTGCGGCAGGCGGAAAAAGCCAGGAGGCACAGACGGCAAGTAGTGAAAGTTAACTTTAATGTGGATTTGTACTGTGGAAGTAACAAATTAGCAAAGCAGTAAAAAAATGGTGCTGGAGGCTTCTGAGGGTGTGAAAGTGAAAGTTAAGAGCAGAGTTTCGTTTTACTAGCAGCTCCTTCCGTGAAAATTCTTGACTTTGAATCTGACTTCATTTTCACTTTGAACATCTTTTTCTTTCTCTGCTTGGCTTTTGGCTTTTGATTAAAGCATAAAGAGTAAAGTTTAAAGTATAAAGATTTGCTAAAATCCTAATGGCTTCAAAAAAACTGCCTCTTCGAAAGGAGCAGTGAGTACGGACAGCTCCCCCAGTCATATTCCTAAAATGTCAGCCCGCTCTACACAGACTTTAACGCTCTCGATGTTAAAGGAGGCACTTAAAACAATGCAAGGTGAATTAGCAGCTGGATTTAATTTCAAAATTAATGAAACTAATGAGAAAATTACTGAAACTAATGAGAAAATTACTGAAATTAATGAGAAAATTACTGATACCAATGAGAGAATACAGGATGTTTATGAGGAGACTGGAATTCGTAACAATGAGATTAGAGAAGATATAATCGAGGCTTTTCGGGGTTTAGCCAACAATTATGAAATTTTGGATGAGGAGGTACAAGAAGTTAAACAAACTATTGCAATTTTGGGAGCAAAAGTAGGAGAAGTGGAAAACAAAGTTGAAAGGGAGGAGGCAGACATAACAATGATGCAATATAGAAACATGGAGTTTGCAATAAGAGTAAGAGGAGTAAAAGAGAACAAACAAGAGAACCTGAGAGAAATTATGTTGGAAGCATTTGTGCATACACTTGGAGCAAGGAAGGAAGATTTGGCATGGCAGATTGATAAAATTTACCGTGTTAATTCATGGGTGGCTAAAAGCAGAAACCTGCCAAGAGATATTGTGATTTATTTTTCTACAAGAACATTGCACAATGATATCTTACAAGCAACGTTCATAAACAAGCTCCAAGTGGAAGGACAGGAAATGATGACAATGAAGGAAATTCCTCCAAAAATGTTGAGAGCCAGGAAGGATTATACCTTCCTGATGGATGAGCTGAGAAAACAAGTACAATACAGGTGGGAAATTCCAATGGGTGTAGTGGTAACTCACTCGGGAGCGAGATATCGACTTAATACTGTACAGAAAGCTAGAGATTTTTATGAAGATGTCTTAATGGCTGGCACATCAAGATCTTCAGAAGGAAAATGAAAGGGGGATGGTACACAACAAGAGAGAGAAGAGCTGTTGAAAGTGGTACAAGAAGGAGGAGCTTCACTGGCTATTCAAATGGATCAAAGTCTAGAGGTACTTAACAGACAGGAAATGATTAAAGAACAAAGACAGACCAGAGCGGCTAAACATAAACAAGAATTGAGACAACAAAGACTTCAGATGGTACTTCAAGATATTCCTAAATCAGAAGCGGTGGGAGGAGCGAGACCAAAAGAAAGATCCAAGTTAGATCTTCAGGATGTGCTCCAGACGCTTCAGAAGCCCAGAGATGGGAATTAAATTTCTCACCTGGAATGTCAATGGCTTGAATTCTCCACAGAAGAGAAGGAAAATATTTCATTATTTAAAACAATTTAAGAATGACTTAATGTGTTTACAAGAGACTCATATAAGGACACAAGACCAAAAATATCTGACAAATACAAGATTAGGTATACATTATGTTGCAGCAGCATCAGAAAAGAAAAATGAGATTGTCATATATGTGAAAAGAGATCTGACTAATAGAAGCAGATGGCCAAGGAAGATTTTTAGCAATTGAACTTTTAATAAAAGGACAGAAAATACTTGTGATTGGTGTATATGCCCCGAATCAACAACAAGAAAAATTTTATGATCTTTTGCACTCAAAGCTGACACAATGGGAATACAAAACCTGTATTTTTTTAGGGGATTGGAATGGTGTTTTGGACGTTAAGAAAGACAAGAAGGGTCCTAAGCAAAATATTTTTTCAAGAGCAAGATTGCCCATATCCTTTTTTGAGATGATGGAAGACTGGGAGTTGAGAGATATTTGGAATGAAAGAAACCCTGAAGAAAAGGATTTTACTTTTTATTCAGATAGATATCAGTCATTTTCAGGGATTGATTTTATTCTAATTACTAATGATCTTTTTTCTAGGGTGAAGAAAATGAAGATTTGTACAAGGGTATTGTCAGACCATAGCCCAGTTTGGTTGGAATTGGAATTTGGTCAGGGACCCAGAAGGTCCTGGAGGTTAAATGATAACTTGTTTAGATATGAGGACAATGTAAAAGAGTGTAAAAGATTTATGAATGAATTTTTTGTTATGAATATGCAGAGGGGTACCTCAATACAGATGGTTTGGGATGCAAGCAAGGCCTATATGAGAGGTATCCTAATATATTTGGACAATAAATATAGAAGGAAGAAGGAACTAAAAAGAAAAGAATTGGAGGAAGAAATTAAAAAACAGGAGAGGGCTCTAATTTTAAAACCATCAGATAAGAAAATTAGAGAGACAATTAACTTATTAAAAGCTCAATTTAATATGTTAATGGCAGATCAAGTGGCAACTAATTTACAATATGCTAAACATAATACTTTTTGCAACACGAATAAACCAGGCAGGTGGTTAGCTTATATGTTAAGAAAAAAAGCAAAAATCAAGAATTATAGAGAAAATAAAATATAAGGGTAAAGAAGTTTTTGAACATGAACTGATTAAAAAATCTTTTTTAGAGTTTTACTCAGGGTTGTACAAGGGGGGTAAGGTTAAAGAGGAAGACATAGATAGATATTTGCAAAATAGGAATATACATACAGCTTCCAAGGAACAGACCGAAATATTAAATCAACTGATAACCTCCGAGGAAATTTTGGCGGCAATTAAACAGCTAAAATTGGGTAAGGCTCCAGGGACAGACGGTTTGACAGCTGTTTATTACAAAAATTTACAGGATGAAATGGTGGAACCTTTGAAGGTGTTATTTAATAATATACAACAAGGAGGAGATATACCCCCAACTTGGAAGACCACTTTTATTTCTTTGATCCCAAAAGAGGGTCAAGAGCATACAGACCCCAAAAATTACAGGCCAATTTCACTTTTAAATATACTGTTTCCCCGAAAATAAGACAGGGGCTTATATTTTTTTGACCCCCCCAAAAATGCCCCTGGCCTTATTTTCAGGGGGTGGCTTATAATTTTCGGGGTGCAGGCAGGGCGGGGCACGAGACGCACCACTTACTGGAGTTTGCCAGCTCCATGGTCTCTTGGCTAGTCTCTTTAGGGGAAAAATACTTGCAAACAGACAAGCTGAGAGACCACGGAGCTGCAAAACTCCAGTAAGTGGTGCGTCTCTCTTGGCGGGGCGAGGCGGGGCGGGCGTCCTACCTGCGGCTTGTCCCGGGACCTCTGTCGCCTTCTCACCGTCTTCTCTCCACAGCAGCCCATTTTGAAAGAGAACGTCTCGCGAGTTCAAACTTCTCGAACTCGTGAGACGTTCTCTTTCAGAACGGGCTGCCGTGGAGAGAAGATGGTGAGAATGCCACGGAGGTCCCGGGACAAGTCGCAGGTAGGAGGGGCATCTTGCGCTGGGGTTTGGCAGGGCGGGAGGGCGTCCCTTCAAAATGCTTCAAAGTCCTTCAAAGCATTTTAAAAGGATCCGTTTTGCCTGCCATGAAGGGAACCAATGTTCCCCGAAGAAAAGGAGGCAAGCATTGGTTCCCTTCATGGCAGGCAAAACAGATCCCTTTAAAATGCTTCGAAGGACTTTGAAGCATTTTGAAGGGATGCCCTCCCACCCTGCCAAACCCCAGTGTGAGACGCCCCTCCTTCCTCCATCGCGTTCTTCGGTCTTCTCTCCACGGCAGCTCATTCCAAAAGAACGCCTCGCGAGGCTTTCAAAGTTCTCCAACTCACAAGGCGTTCTCTTTCAGAATGGGCTGCCATGGAGAGAAGACTGAAGAACGTGATCGAGTTAGGAGGGGCGTCTCGCACTGGAGTTTGGCAGGGTGGGAGGGCGTGGCATGGCGGGCATCCCTTCAAAATGCTTCAAAGTCCTTCGAAGCATTTTAAAGGGATCCATTTTGCCTGCCATGAAGGGAACCAATGCCTGCCTCCTGTTCTTCGGGGAACATTGGTTTCCTTCATGGCAGACAAAACAGATCCCTTTAAAATGCTTCAAAGGACTTTTAAGCATTTTGAAGGGATGCCCTCCCGCCCTGACAAACCCCAGTGTGAGAGGCCCCTCCTTCCTCCGTCGTGTTCTTCGGTCTTCTCTCCATGGCAGCTCGTTCCAAAAGAACACCTTGCGAGGCTTTCAAAGTTCTCCAACTCGCGAGGCGTTCTCTTTCAGAATGGGCTGCCATGGAGAGAAGACCGAAGAACGCGATCGAGGTAGGAGGGGTGTCTTACACTGGAGTTTGGCAGGGCGGGAGGGTGTGGCATGGCGGGTGTCCCTTCAAAATGCTTCAAAGTCCTTCAAAGCATTTTAAAGGGATCCATTTTGCCTGCCATGAAGGGAACCAATGCCTGCCTCCTGTTCTTCGGGGAACATTGGTTCCCTTCATGGCAGACAAAATGGATCCCTTTAAAATGCTTTGAAGGACTTTGACCACCGGGCGGGGGATGGGGCGGGGCGCGACGTGAGTGAGGAAGGCGGTGACAGGGAAGCAGCAAACTTCCAGACGCTGGTAAAGTGAGCGCCTTGCAGCCCGGCCCTCCCCTGCATTCCCCCCCAAATTGTGCCTGATGATCTTACCAGCGTCTGGAAGTTCGCGGCTTCTCTTTTCAGCAGGTCTTTGAGGGAAACTCCTTCAATGTAAAGGATAAGTTACCGCGAGTGAGAAAAGTTGTTAATTGGTTGCACTCACAATAACTTCTCCTTTACATTGAAGGAGTTTCCCTGCAAAGGCCTGCTGAAAAGAGAAGCCGCGAACTTCCAGACGCTGGTAAGATCATCAGGCACAATTTGGGGGTGGCAGGGAATGCAGGGGAGGGCCGGGCTGTGAGGCGCTCATCTTAGCAGCATCTGGAAGTTCGCGGCTTCTCTTTTCAGCAGGTCTTGCAGGGAAACTTCTTTTTAGGGATCTCTCTCTCTCTCTCTTTCCGGGCCAAAAGAGTGCCGCCGCAAAAAGAGCGGCTCCCAGCATATCCCCCCTTTCCCCCAGAAGTAGTTGGGGGGGCTTATTTTGGGGGGGTGGCTTATTTCAAGGCATGTCCCGAAAAGCCCCGTGGGGCTTATTTTTGGGAGATGTCTTATTTTCGGGGAAACACGGTAGATTATAAAATTTTTGCTAAAATATTAGCAAATAGATTAATGATACTCATGCAACAAATGATTCATCAAGATCAAACTGGTTTTATAGTTGGTAAACAAATGAAGAGTAACATAAGACAAATAGTTAATTTATTAGAATATTTGGGAAGGAACAACCAGGTATCTGCAGTATTGGTGTTTTTAGACGCTGAGAAAGCTTTTGACAGATTGAACTGGCAATTTTTATTAAAATTAATAGAAAAGATGCAGCTTGGAGATTATTTTACACAATCTATTAGGGCAATATATCAAAAACAAACAGCTCAAATAATAATTAATGGTGGACTAACAGATAATTTTAATATAGAGAAAGGAACAAGACAAGGATGTCCCTTATCGCCTTTATTGTTTATTTTGTCTATGGAAATCTTACTCAGCAAAATAAGGGAGTCTGAGCTAATAAAGGGAATTAAAATAAGACAGGAAGAATATAAATTACGAGCATTTGCGGATGACCTGGTAGTTACTTTAACTCAACCACATCAATCAATCACAGTGTTGATGGAAATGATTAATGTTTACGGACAAGTATCCGGTTTTAAAATATATATAGATAAAACTAAAATAATAGCTAAAAATATGACTAGAAGTCAGGAGGAAGAAATAGAAAGGGTTACAGGATTTGTGATAGTTAAGAAGGTTAAATATTTAGGGGTTTACATTATGTCAACAAATATGAAATTATATCAGCATAATTATGAACCATTATGGCAAAAAATACAGAAAGATTTGGAAAATTGGAAAAAATTACAGTTGTCTCTGTTGGGTAGGATAGCTGTAGTAAAAATGAATGTTTTACCAAGGTTTTTATTTCTTTTTCAAATGATTCCTATACTCAAAAATGATGATAATTTGAAGGAATGGCAAAAGGGCATTAATAAATTTATCTGGGCAGGGAAGAAACCAAGCATAAATCAGAAAATAATGCAAGACTCGAGAGAGAGGGGAGGATTAAAAATGCCTAATCTAAGATTGTATTATGAAGCAGCTACCCTCTCAGCAATTACCGATTGGATCAATTTGACAGAAGATAGGATATTAAATATAGAAGGGTATGGCTTGATTTATGGATGGCATGCTTATTTAGTGTATAACAAAAAAGTAGATAAAGCTTTCAAGAGTCATATATTAAGAAATGCTTTATTGCGTGTCTGGAAAAAGTACCAATGTAAATTAAATGATAAGTTACCTATATGGACAGTGCCCAGACATGCGATAGAGAATATAAATTTAGAGCAAAAGCTAGATAAGATTACATATAAAGAGCTTCTTTGTGAAGAAGGAATTAGATTACAATTAAAATCAATGGAGCAATTAAGAGAAGAAGGAATAATTAAGACTTGGTTCCAATATGGGCAATTGCAGGCCAGATGGAAAGATGATTTAAAAACTGGTATCTTGCAGCAAGATGATAATTCGATAATTCAAACAAAGAATAAAGGTCCAATGCACATAAAGAGATTATACAATGTGTTAGTTGAACTAGACTCGGAAACAGAGCTAGTTAAGGATTGTATGATAAAATGGGCACAAAATATTGGAGAACCTATAATGATGGAAACATGAGAGAACATATGGGTTAGAAATGTAAAATTTACACAAGCTCAAAATTTAAGAGAAAACTTCTACAAAATGTTTTATAGATGGCACTTAGATCCAAAAAACCTAGCTCGTATGTATCCAAATTTACAACCTAAATGTTGGAGATGTGAATGTGTAGATGTAACTTATTTCCATATTTGGTGGACTTGTAAGAAAATTAAGGCTTTTGGGATTAAAATATGGTGGATTATTCAAAATATCTTAAAGAAAAAAATTAAGTTTACACCGCAGTTTTTCTTGCTGGGAATAATTATGGATTGTACTGTAATAGAGACTAAATTGATTCTGAACTTAATAATGGCTGCCAGGTTGCTGGTAGCACAGTATTGGAAGAAAGAAGATACACCTACCATTGAGGAATGGACAATAAAAGTTGCACATCTGGCAGAAATGGCAAAAATTTCATCATATCTAAAAGATCACTCAAATGAGAGAGATATACTGGAATGGAGTAGATGGACTGATTATATTCAAAAAAAGTATCAGATTAAGAAGATATATATAGCATAATAATGATATATGTTAAGAATTTTAGAATGGGTTTAATAGGTCTTAAATAATGTGGAGTTAAAAAATTAGAGAAACTTTGAATTTATAACTTGTTAGTATATTTTAAGTTTATGTTTATTGAATATTATACCCTGTGCTTTTTCTGGGAAGTCGGGGTGGGGAGGTTGGGGGGGGAGAAAAAGAGAAAAATGTTTGTACTTTGTACTAATAAAAAATTTTGAATTAAAAAAAAGAAATGATTCTGAATTGAGTAAGAAATAATCAGGAAATCAAAGGATTGGAAATTTAAAAAGAACAATACAAAATACAAGCGTTTGCTGATGATATGGTATCCATTCTCGAAGACCCTCAAAATTCTGGACCTAAACTTTTGATAGAAATAGAAAAATTTGGAACACTAACTGGCTTAAAGATTAATAAGGACAAAACAAAAATAATAACAAAAAATCTTACAAAGAAACAAGACAATGAATCAGAAAATAGATTGGGAATCCAGACGACTAGAAAAATTAAATATCTCGGGATTTGGCTGACAGCCAAATTCTCAACGATAAAAGAAGATAATTACATAAAATTGATACAAAAAATTCAAAAAGATTTGAAGGTCTGGTCAAAATTACAAATTTTTTTAATTGGGAGAATAGCCGTCATAAAAATGAACATATTACCTAAAATTCTTTATTTGTTTCAAAAGGCTCCAATAAAAAATTGGGAATAAATTCTACACAGAATTGGACAAATTAATCTTGAAATTTATTTGGAATGGTAAAAAGCCCAGGATTTTAAAAAAGCTACTACAAGTCAAAAGGAAGCAGGGAGGTTTTGGTCTACCAGATTGGAAAACGTATCATCAGGCAGCGACAACAACCTGGATAAAGGAATGGATAACACTCACCAACAAAATACTACTAACCATAGAAGGACATGACTTGCAAACAGGGTGGATTAATTTTGTTTGGGAGGAGAAACAAAAAACACATAAATACTTTCAGAGACACCATGTTAGGGGAACGCTATTAGAAGATTGGAAGGAAATTAAAAAGAAATACTATATTGAAATGCCTAAATGGATATCTCCAGTGGAAGCCACAATCTATCCCAATGTTCTAGATTTGGACAAGAAAATTATATACAAACAATTATTGGATGAACAAAATAACTTAAAATCAAGAGAGAATTTGGCATTTGAAGGAATAAAAATAGACTGGTGGCCATACCTTCAAATGCAAACGAGATATAAAAAGGATTTAACGCAATTTGGATTCCAAAAAGATTACAAGAGTTAGATAAAATGTTATTGGGAACAGAAGAAAAAATGATAACAAAATTATACAACGGTTTATTAAACATTAAAATGGAAGAAGAGGTTGTAAAAGAGGTGATGGTGACCTGGGCACAAAATTTCGGCTACACAATTGAGTTAGAAAATTGGGGGAAAATATGGAACCAAAATTTCAAATAAACCATGGCATCATCATATAAAGAAAACATATATAAGATGTTTTATAGGTGGCATCTTCCTCCGGCAAGATTGGCCAAAATCGCTTCCAATACATCTCCAAAATGTTGGAAGTGCAGGCAAGAACTGGGGACGTACTATCACATGTGGTGGATGTGCCCAGAGGCAAAGAGGTATTGGAAGAGAATCCAGAGGTGGATAAATGAAATTTTACAACAAAAATTACAATTAATACCGGAATTATTTTTATTAGGAATCATGAAAGAGAATATAAATAAAAATAATAAATACCTCATTTTACATATAATAACTGCAGCCAGGATAACATATGTCCAATACTGGAAAGCGGAAACTGTCCCTTCAAGCCCAACAATAATAACAAAAATATTAGAATGTGCGGAAATTAGTAAATTAACATTGGAAATTCAAGATAAAGAGGAAACAGAGTTTTACAAAATATGGACGAAATGGTATAATTGGTTAGAACATAAAAATAAAACTAAGTAGATATTAATGTATATAGAATATGAGGAGAAAGATGGATTAAGTTGGATAGGTTGTTAAAAGATTGAGAAGAATAACAACAAAGTAGAATTAAGCAATATGTCAAAATAGTATAATTTCAAGAAATAATGTGATATAGAAAGATAGAGGATAAAACAATACGCAAAACTGCAAAATGGAAGATGATAAATTGTTATATGTTATGTAAGGTTATGTTATGTGAATTTATGTCTTGTAATATAGATGTTATGTTTTTGTGTTTTGATTTTGTATATATGTATATTTTGTATGTATGTATTTGTTTTTTTTCCCTTTGTTTTTAAATTGTTCAATAAAAATTATTTTTTTAAAAAAAGAAGAGGGATCCCCAATCCACGGTCCATTCTGAAAATGAGGAATGGGCAGGGGGATAGTAGGGGTTTTATTTGTCTAGGGCGAACCTTTTTTTGCTCGGGTGCCAAAAGGGCGCGTGCGCGTGTGCCTACACCCATAAGGCAATGCCCTCCCCCTGTGCATTCATGCACAACCCCCCGCGCTACCCCCCCCACGCATGTGCGCAGGGCTCACTGAAGCCACTGGAGCCTGTGGATGGCAAAAAACGGATTCCAGCTGATTTTTGGGCTTCCGGAGGGTGGGGGGAGGTCGTTTTCACCTTCCCCAAGCTTCAGGAAAGCCTCCGGAGCCTGTGGATGGCGAAAAATGGCCCAATGGCCCAACTAGAAGTTCGTTTCTGAACTTCTGGTCAGCCTGTTGGGTCCGTTTTTCGCCATCCACATGTTCCAGAGGCTTTCCTGAACCCTGGGGAAGATGAAAACGACCTCCCCGTAGCCCTCTGAAAGGCCAAAAATCAGCTGGCCAGCACGCACATGCACACTGGAGCTGATATAGGGCAACGCTTCGTGTGCCCTCAGATATGGCTCTGCATGCCACCTGTGGCACACGTGCCATAGGTTCGCCATCACAGGTCTAGGGAAATATAAGTCAGACAGATGTTAGCATTGTGTGAGGTTAAAATACCTGGATGACACATGTTTAAGAAAGATCAATATGGAAGGCTGGGGGTTAGTGGTGTTGCATAATGTAAATTCCGGATATTGGTAAAACCTACTGCTTTATTTAAAAAAATATTTTCCCCCCTAGTTTAAGAATGTTTAAAGGCAAATTAAGGCACAACCACATGGCTGTGTTAAAGGTATCCACAGTACATGATCTGGCAAAGTATGCAAATATAAAGTGTGCTGCTCAGTAGCTGAGCCTTCTTCTGCCAGTAATAATGAGTGTTGATTATTTGATATGGGACAAGTAAGGAAAGCTATTGGGGATTCCTCCTATTAAGTCCTATCCTCACACCACCAATTACTTTACTAAAGTGGCCTGAAGTACACTGGGGGGAGGAATACTGTATGTGGGTGTTTGTAAAGGTGTATATATCTATCTGCAATAGTCTCAGATTAATAGCTGTTGCTCTGGGCCTGTGGTGTCTCAGAAAAATAATGTCTGTACACAGTTGTAGCACTTAGTTGATTGATTGTAGATACAGAGGACATTTTGAACGGAACAGAAATTTCTTCCTGTTTCATCCTAGATCTTTCTCTGTATCAGTGACACCTTGATCAGCTTTGCTTTGTATATGAGTTTAGTGTCCTTTCAAAAGAGTGACAGACCCATCTTCTGAAAAAGCCTGGTTGTTCTTAGGCATAGTACAGGAGTTCTGAAGATCATCATGGGTATTTCTTGCTGGTGTTCCTCCTTCACAACTATGACCAATGTAAAGTGCAAGTGATAAGGCTAGTTTAAATTTCATGCTCTACTCTGCTGTCTGATATCAATACCTGGGAAAATCCTGGAAAAGATCATCCAGCAACAGATCTGTGAATACCTAGAAGCAAACAATGTTATAAGTAAAACACAACCTGGGTTTGTCAAAAAGATCATGGGAAACCATTTTTACAGTATTTCATTCTTTGACAAAGTGGCTAAATTAGTGGACCAACAAAATTAAATGGGCATAATATATTTGGATTTCAGTAAGGTATTTGACAAAGCAGTCCACAACCTATTTTTTGGTAAGCTAAAAAAAAAAGGTGGGATAGGCATCATCACCACCAGATAGATTTGTAACTGGCTGACAAACTTTGGTTCTTTTTTCTCAAGTTTTTTTATTTCTTATAAAAATGTCAAATCAATGCGTGAACAGTGTGGCACCTGGGTACCATAAATTCCAATACAAACAAAACTGATCAGATTAAACATTATTATTACATTCAATCAATTTATGAAATTCCCATAACAATACACATCTATATTAGATTACAGTCTATCATTATTCAGTTATTCCAACTATTTCTCATTATTGCTTTCATTTTATCAAATAAAAATGTAATACATTAATATTCTCTTTATTTCTATCTCTTACTCTAGCTTTTAATCATATCACCCTATATTAAAAAGCTTTTTCTTTCTTTCCGGTCTAACTTCTAATCATGTCGGCTGGCAGGCCCTAGGGGGAGGGCCTTCTCTGTGGAGGGGCCCGTGCTCTGGAACCAACTTCCCCCAGAGACCCGAACCATCCCCACCCTGCTGGCCTTCCGAAAAGCCATCAAGACATGGCTTTTCCTGCAGGCAGGGGGAGGAAACTAGTTCCATCTGAGCTCCCCCCCCCGTATGACTGTTGGTGAACATTTTTTTTAATGTTTGTGTATATGTTTTTTTAAATTGCTGTTTTTAAATCGTTGTTTATTATTGTTGTTCTCATAAAATTGCTGTACGACGCACTGAGTCCCTCGGGAGTAGGGCAGCCTAGAAGAACAAATAATAAATAAATAAATAAATAAATGTCATCTGCCTACAAAAAGAAAAAAAGAGAGAAAGAATAGAGAGGGAGAGCTAGGGAAAGACAATTCAAAACATCGACCAAGAAAAAGGAATCATCCTTCCATCATCTCTTGCCTGCTTTATATTTTAATTGCTATATTTTAAAAAAAAGAGGGGTAAAAGGAAAAGCAAGTCAAGGCAACAATAAAGAAAGGGGAAGGCGTGGCTAATGCTGCGGCACTACGGAGTTTCCCTGCGCTCCGCAGGGGAAACCCCGAACCCACGCCGCCTGGGGACCTGGTCCGAATGGGACCAGGTCAGATCCACCCTGAAGGGGTGGTGAAGAAGGGAGTGCTGGCTGACAGACTGGGGGGGGCGGCAAACCCCCCAGGGAACCAGCTTTGCTCCTAGACCGGTGGCGTGCGGAAGACGACATTGCAGCAGTCCTCTAGCCACGGCAGTCACATCGCAAGGAGTTGAATTAGCGAGTTGGAGTCACCTGGGAAAGAAAATTAAAAGTGAGGTGCTGGTGAGCGTGAAGAAGACAGAAGAAACTGGTGAGTGATATTGCTGGAAAAAGCTTTAAGAAACTTTACTTGGACATAATAAAAGGGAACAAAAGGACCGGAAGTGAAAGAGCAGCTGCTGGGCATATGGAGAATATAGAGTGGGGAATTTTTTTTTAAACCGAATTATAACTAGAGCCCAATTGATTGAGGATTTGGAGTTTTACTTTTAAAGATCTGGAATTTAAAGGAAAGCAATTTGGTCAATGGAATTATTTAAAAATGGAAGAATTGGATTATAATAACAAAGGCAGAGCTGGGAGACGGAAACAGAGCCATCTGCTGGTTGGAGGAGTCACTGTAAGCATGGGATATTACCAGAAATAATGTTTTGACAGCTGTTGTTTTTGGAACAGAGCAGATTGTGACTGTATAAAAGAAAAATATTTGGACTAAGATGGATAAGAACTGAACTGGATTGAATCTTAACAACAAAGGAACAGCAAGAAAGATTTAGACTTGTAATGACTAAATGGAATTAAAAGGATCTAATTGGTGAGATTTTACTAGAAGACAATTAAAGGCTGTGAAATATATTACTATTAGTAGCTGGAAGGACTATAGAAATTTGGTGATTTGTGATCTTGCTGACAAGGAAATGATTGCTAAAAACTCTTGGAACTTATTGAAAAATTTTGTTTTGTGGTACAGGCAGATTCCAGTTAACAGCTGGAGCTCTATAAGATTTTAGATTTGAGAAACATAACTGAAAATATGGGAGATATTGACTACAAAGAAATGGCTGAATTCTTGAAATATTTGTTTAAAGATTTAAGAAGAAGCTTCGGAATGGACGCAAAGGAGAAAGGGGAAAATATGGAAAAGGAAAAGGAAAGAATAACAGATGAAGGCAAGAAGACTGATAAAAACATCATAAACAATGATGAAAAGGGAAAGAACACTGAAAATGGAATATTGATTAATGATTATGTTGAGATTTATAACGATTCCACTGGGGTTAACAGTGAAAATAGAGATAAAGATAATAAAATGATGATGTTCAGATTGAGGAAGAAGATTTTAAGATACATAAAATTAAAGAATGAATGGTCTAGATACATACAGATAATAGATTTAAGAGGGGGGAAAAGAGCATGGGAAATGAGATCTTATTGGTATAAAGGTAAACAAAAGAAAGGGAAGAAATTAAGGAAATGGGGATGGAGGAAATACATATATAAAATGGAAGTAATTGGGAAATTAAAAGGGAATGGATGAAGACTGAAATATTACAAATGATATTTTTTCTTTTATTATTTACTTGTTTTTCTTATTTTATTATTATATTAGATTTAATTGTGATAAGTATGTTAATTGATTAAAATTTTGATATATAAAATTAATACAACTATCTGATTAGAAATTTAAAGATCTTTCTTTTTTCCTTTTTTTCTTCTTCTTCCTTTTCTTCTTTTTATAAAGATTAAAATTGTTGAATTGTTTGGAATAATGTGGATAAAACAATGACAATATGAGAAATATGGAATAAATATGATCATTAGAATTTAAGGGAAATTACCTAAATATTAAAAATGAACAGGGTATATTATGAATGTTTATCACTTTAAAAATTTATTAAGCTGAGATTTGGTAAGTTAATCGATTTGGATCTTTCCCTCTTCTTTTTATATTTTATTTTTTCTTTACTATTTTTTTCTTTTTTTTCTATTCTTTGATGTTTAAATATAAGAGATGGATGAATTGATAATGGTAAGATTAATTTTTTTATTTGATTTAATTAAATATTTGTATTGAGACAGGAAATAAAGAATTGGAAATAATGGAAATGAATTTAAATGTTGGAAAAAAGGGGTATATTATGATTGTATATTATGCTTGTGTACTACTTTGATATATGAGATTTGTTTAAATGTAAAATTTAAGATTTTATTATTATTATCATTTTAAGAGTTGAAAAATTATAGAGTGGATACAATTAATAAGAATGTTGATGATTAATATGAGAAATTAAAAGAATAATTGGGCATTTAGTTTTTTGATAGAACAAAGGATAAAAAACAGAAGTGATGAATAAAGAGACTAAAGAATTAAAGGAAGCAATATGGCTTAAAATTAAGAAGCAGGAGACAGTAACTATCTTGGAAAGTTAAGCAAATAGCGGTCAATTTGGAAGGAAATTTGAAATTAACTGGTGAATATCCCAGGTGACAAAACTAGAAATTAGATATTTTTTTTGGAGGTAAGATGGAAATAGCAGCATGTACCTAGAAGAGAGTACTACATAAAAAGAATAATAATATAATTATATTGGTTAAATTTTTATTTTTATTATATTTTTTATTTTTTAAAAGAGATATGATTAGTTTAAAATTGATATTAGCATCAGTCTGTCAAATATAAAATGAGTTAGTATAAAAGCACTCAAAGAAAGTGAAAGAAAGTGAAAGAAAGTGAAAGAGGAAGTAGAAGGGGAGGAAGAGAAGGTGTAGAGAGGGTAGAGGAGGAGGGAAGGAGTTAGAAAGTAGGAGGAGAAGTTGGAGATAGAGAGAGGGGAGTGTAATGGAATAAAGTAGAACAGACTGATGACTGACGAGGCAAGTGTTGAATAAGATATTGACTTTTGAATGATTGATTATATTGAACAAATATATTTTTTTATTGTAATATCTTAAGGTACATGTGTATTGAATTGTATATGAAGTGATGGAGAAAATAAAAAAATTTGTACAAAAGAAAGAAAGAAAGAAAAAGAGATAATTTATCCATTATCTCTTTTCCGCTTCGATACTTCAATTGCTATGCTTTTTTTTGCTTGTCTCTCCTATTCCTCTCTTAAGTCTCCACCTATATCTATTTCTTGGATGTCCCATCTAAATGTTCCTCCCCCCTCTGCCCTCTCCCACTGCCTATTTTCTAAAATGTTTACCGAGGCCCCTGCTTCCATTTCAAACATATCTTCCAACTCTCTTAATATGTTTTTCCCCTGGTTTAATTCATCAGTCATTATTATTTCCGTTATAATCTCCTCCTTATCTTCTTCCTTCTTTATTTCTTCTCTTATCTCCTCCCTTTCCTGGGTGTCTCAGTCTGTAGTCATCATCCCTTGAATGGTGTTTTCCATTTTTTCCATAATATCCTTGTTCTGGTCCAAGCACAGGATTGCTTTTCTCAGACAGTTAAAAATCCACGCAAACGGGAAAATCATGCAGATTACGTTTATTGTCCGGTATCCTCATAACATAGACTTACAGTTCAAGATGAGGTTCTTCAGAGTATATATTCATAATCTGTCCCATTACATGTAGGTGAAAAGAGATTCATTTCCCCCATCTTCCGGCTGCTGCATGGTCCTTTGTTAAGACTTAAAAAGCCTGCTGGTCTGCATGGCACAATTAGCCAGCAGCAGAGGTAGCGATAGCAATAGCAATATCACTTAGACTTATATACCGCTTCATAGTGCTTTACAGCCCTCTCTAAGCGGTTTACAGAGTTTAGCATATTGCCCCCAACAATCTGGGTCCTCATTTTACCGACCTCGGAAGGATGGAAGGCTGAGTCAACCTTGAGCCTGGTGAGATTTGAACAGCTGAACTGCTGAACTGCAGTGCTGCATTTTAACCACTGCACCACCTCGGCTCTATAGCTCTATAGCTCGATGGCCAATAAGAATACACAGATGTGGTCACATGTCATGGATTACATTACCCAGAGTGCAATCTCTAACTACATTCCCCATAATGCAATCCCTTAAAGAGACAGCTCTTAATCCAAGCTAAAATATCCCTCTAGTCTATCAGCACAATCCTTAAATCCTTTGTCCATAATGTCTTTCATATTTTGATAAAGTAGTTCCATCTCCTTGACAATTCCACTCATTTCTCTATCTTACTTTATTTTTTAAGAAGGATGATTTTTATCAAACAGTCCAATAATTATTTTTTTAGTCTTTAGTCTCCTTGTATCCTTCAAGGAGTACATAGTCCCAATTCTTTATATCTCATATAAAACTCAGTTCCATTCAAATAGTACCCAGAGGTTATCCAAAAGTTTTTTATATCCTCTTTGCAAATTCAATCCTCTAATACAGTGATTCTCAACCTTTCTAATGCCGCGACCCCTTAATACAGTTCCTCATGTTGTGGTGACCCCCAACCATAAAATTATTTTTGTTGCTACTTCATAACTGTAATTGTGCTACTGTTATGAATCGTAAATAAAAGTCAGCCCGGCTCTCAGAGAGGGCACAAACTCAGAATTCCCTCTTGCTACCCATTTCCATGCTCCCAAAAGCTTTTTTCAAAATCGGGCAGCCACGAGGCATTTTCTCTCTCTTTTTCTGCCCCCTATTCCTGTTCAAGCCGATCAAAGGATCCAGAAGAAACCCTTCCTCTCCTCTCTTCCCCAGCACACATACATGTCGGGTCCACATCTCTTCCTTCCCGGCTTGTCGATAAAAGCAGTTCAACCCTGGTATTAAGCACGGGAGTTCCTGCTCCGAATGAGCAGGAATCCGAAACTTGGGCGGGCAGGTGGATGGGGGGGGGGGGAGGGAGAGAAGGAGGACTGCTTTCATTCAGACCCGGTTTGTTCTTACCTTTCTTACATTGTTTGCCATTGTTCTGGTACAAGGAGAGGGAGGAAGGGCCAGGTCTGAAATGCCAGGCCGGGGTGGAGCACTTCTCGTAGTGACCACATGCTCGGCCCAGTTGTGGCGCTTCTCCCCCCCAAAGCTGAGAATGTGGGATGGGAGAGCTACATAACCAGACCCCCCCTTCCTCTTTGTTTCCTAGCAGCAGTCCTAAGGCCAGCAATTGACTGGCGTGTGATTTTTTTTCTCAGTTGTCCCGGCCCTGCTTTTGCCAGACAGCGGCATCTGTGCTGTGAGGAGCACCAGCCATTTACTGCCATTCAAGGCTAAGCACAGAGCGCTCCCAAGGGAAGAACCCCCACACACACACACACCAGCCAGGCCAGCTTTCCTGCCACTGCTGGCTTGGCTCGGGCTCAGAAGGCACATGCAGAGGCTGGCAGCCGGGTCAGTTGCTTCCGGCTAGTGGCAGGAGTCCCAAGGCAGCTGCTCCAGGCGCCTTCATTGGTGGGGTGGAGGCCCGCTTGCCCCCGAATGGAGCGCGCAGGATGGGAACTCGGCTGGTGCCGCAGGAAGAAGCGCCCCTGCAATCATTCCGGCAGCCCCAGCCAGCCAAAAGCCCTGCCAGTGCTGGGAGGTCTGAGGAGGGCATGGATAAGAGGGGCTTCAGTGCTCCTCAGTCCCTCCAGCCTGGCTGGGGCTCGCAGCGGCAGTTTATTCCTGCTGGTGCTGAAGGGAAAGGGAGTCACGGGAGGGAGCAGCCAGCCAACGACCACTTAAGTTTAACAGTGCATGACAGCAGGAAGGAGGACAGCTGGGTCGGGCTCGTCTGTCTGCTCTCTCGCTCTTGGCTGGCGCGGAGACCCAGCGAACAAAGAGGCAAACAGGGAGGGAGGGAAGAGAGAGACTAAGAGATATTAGCGCAGGGCTAGCCTGATCATACAGCCTTGGTGCTGAGGGTGCCACCACCAGGGGCAGGAGGAACTAAGCCGGAGGGAACTGGAGAAGGAGGTGGTGGTGGAGCATGGTCCATCACCGTCGCCCTGTTCCAGCACCACCTCCTTCTCCAGTTCCCTCTGGCTTAGCTCCTCCTGCCCCCGGCGGTGGTGCCCTCAGCACTGAGGCTGTATGATCAGACTAGCCCTGCGCTAATATCTCTTAGTCTCTCTCTTCCCTCCCTCCCTGTTTGCCTCTTTGTTCGCTGGGTCTCTGCGCCAGCCAAGAGTGAGAGAGCAGACAAACGAGCCCGACCCAGCTGTCTTCCTTCCCGCTGTCATGCGCTGTTAAACTTAAGTGGTCGTTGGCTGGCCGCTCCCTCCCGTGACTCCCTTTCCCTTTGACACCAGTGGGAAGAAACTGCCGCTGTGGGCAGGAGACAGGGGCAGCCACAGATGTCTTAAGCACTGCTTTGCATTCTCTAATGTGCAATCTTGCAATGCCACACCCCTTAGCTGATGCCTTCAAAGCTCAGCCACCAGGCGTCATAAATGCCTCTTGCCGAATGGCACCTCTCCCGACCAATCGGAGGGCTTGGGCGAGTTGAGCCGATATGGCCAGGTTTGTGGTGGTGGGCGGGGAGCTGAGGATGCCAGGGCGACCCCTGTGAAATGGTTGTTCGACCCCCAAAGGGGTCACGACCCCCAGGTTGAGAACCGCTGCTCTAATATCAAGTGTCTCTTTACTAAAATTCCTTCCTTGCAGTTTCCTCTTTTGTCAACAGGTGGCACTCTCCATTTAAATTTCAGTTTGCTAGTTTACTAGCCCGTTGTCATTTGGGTTATGCTGCAGATTTCAAAACAGAGTAAGTTGTTTACACACACACACACACACACACACGTTTAAAAATACCTTCTCAATAGTACTTCTTCCCAGTTTAGGAGTCTGTTTATGTCATAGTCTTTGTTTATTCTCCTACAGCTTTCATTTCCTGTTAGATTCCCCCCCCCAAACATCCCAAAATGCTTAGGTGCCGCTTTTACACTCAGTTTTGGGCAAATAGTTCTGCTTATTTCTTGTGGTTCAATTTAAAACAAAAGAAAGACGCTCTCCCCCAGTTCCACCACAGCTCACCTTCTTCTCTCCAGCATCAGTATTAGCTGTTATTGTTTGGTTTGTCCCAGCTTTGCAGCGGCCATCTTTAGGCTTCTTCTTCTTGCCGTGGCTGAGAGGAAAAAAACCCCTGGGCCAGACAGGAGAGCTGCGACTCTCCCCAACCTCACAGGGTGCTCCTCTTTGCTTCATTACTCCTTCAGGGTGGCTTAGGCTCCCTCCAGAGCCCACAAACAGGAAGAATTCAGCACAGGGAACATGGAGACCCATTCCTCTGTGTCTGTATCACAGCGACATCAAATCAGAAGTGGAACTATATGTACATGGAGGCAAATAAGCAGGGGGTACCCTGATGTTCATTTTCAGCCCAATACTTTTCAATATCTTCATTAACAATTTAGATGAGGGAATAGAAGGGGAACTCATCAAATTTGCAAACTGGCAAAGAATAGCCTACATCCCAGAAGATAGGCTCAAAATCCAGATGGATCTTGACAGACTTGAATACTGGATCCTATCTAACAAATGAAATTGAATGTAGAGAAAACTAAAGTTTTACCTTTAGGCAATGAAAATCAAATGTACAGGTATAGATTAGGTGAAACCTGGCTCAATAGCAGTAACTGAGAGGGATCTTGGAGTCCTAGTAGACAATCACTTAAATACAAGCCAGCAGTGTGCTGCAGCAGCCAGAAAAGCCAATGCAATCCTAATTAAAATGATGTAGAGAATCTAGAAAAAGTACAGAAAAGAGCAACACAAATGATTAGAGGGCTGGAAGCTAAAACATATGAAGAATGATTGCAGGAATTGGGTATGTCTAGTCTAGTTTTTTTTAAAAAAGGACTAGGGATGACATGATAACAGTGTTCCAATATTTGAGGGACTACCAGAAAGAAGAGGTGGTCAACCTATTTTCCAAAGCCCAAAATGCAAGACAAGAAACAATTGATGGAAATTAATCAAGGAAAGAACCAACCTAGAGCTAAGGAGAAATTTCCTAATGGTGAGAATAATTAACCAATAAAATTGCTTGCCTTCAGGTGTTGTATGTGCTCTATCACTGGAGGCTTTTAAGAATAGTCTGGACAGACTTCCAGTTGATGTCACGGTGGGATCAGACATGCAGAGTGGGTCTCCATGCTCCCATGCCAAGTTCTCTCCATTGGTGGGCTCCGAAAGGAGCCAAAGCTGCCCTACAGAGGCAGTGAAGCAAAGAAAGGCGCCCTGTGAGTCATGGGGAGTCGCAGTTCTCCTGTCTGACCCACATTTTTTCCCTCTCAGCCATGGTGAGGAGAAGATGCAGCCTAAAGATGGCTGCCATGAAGCTGGGACAACCGAGGAGCAACTAAGACTGGTGCTGGAGTGAAGTAAGTGAACAGTGACTGGAACTGGGGGAGAGGATTCCTTTTCGTTTAAAACCTAACCCCAAGAAATAATTCAGAACTATTTGCTCAGAATTATTTGTTAAAGCGGCAATTAAGCATTCTGAGAAAAATACCAGACCAGAAGGAAAAGACACAAAGAGAGAAAAAACAATAAATCTTTAAAAATACAGAAAATTGGACTCTTAAACTGGGAAGACGTGGTAATGGGAAGGCATTTTAAAATACTGGAATTATCTATTTAAAAAACTTATCCTGCTTCTATAATTGAACTACAATTAAAATTATGACTGTGCTTTCAGGTAGATTCAGACCATTAAAAGAGTGAGTGTTAAAACATAACCTTGCACAACTCTAAGTTGATGTGGTAGAACCAAGATTGCCTCCATTGTGGATTCATACTCTTCTCAGAAAAAGCTTCAAATAAATATCTGACCCTTAGACTCAGGTATGAACTTTTGTTTTATTATGGGTTGTAATGTGTGCGTGAGATGAGGAATGAATCCCACTATTGTGATTGACCTCCAAGTGATGTTGCTGAAATTTCTTTTTAATGTAATAGCATTTCCTTTAGCTATCATTCCTGCAGGACATGGCTCACTAAAGCAAATAGTTATGGTGCATGGGCATGATCACCTCAGAAAAGGGGCAATTTTCGACCACTTTTGCATCCCTTTTCTTGCTCTGTTGTTAGGTTTTTGGGTACAGCTCAGAATCTGATAAATCCAATGAAACTCTGAACACAACTGATAATCATTTTTTATTTTGATCAAAGCAAAGACTGGGCGACCTTAATCTCCCCGCCACCTTGAACAGCAAGGGAAGGAGAGAAAAGCAGGCACCGCATGAAAAAAAAACTTTTTCCTTCTTATAGTCTACACACTGCTTGCATAGATAAGTTGTGCTAGTAACAACTGATCTTATTATAGGAATCAAACAAGGTAATATCATCAATCCTCCAAAGGCCAGAGCTATGAGGAATAAAATTATCTTCCAATCTCCAAACATTCCTTCAAACCATCCGGAGATATCTAAGATTCCATCCCAGGTTTGAACAGGAACATGGGCAAGCTTCCTCATATGGTCTGTGATTTCTTCAATTGCTTTTCCGTTATCATCTATCTGGATATAGCAATTGGTTAGATTAAATTTTCCACAGACTCCTCCTTCTTTGTCTAGAAAGTAGTGTAGAGTCAATCTATTTTGGTAAATAGTAGTCCTCATTTGAGTATTAGTTTTAGCCAGCAAATTAAGAGTTATAAGCATAAAACAAACAGTTATTTCTGGGCTTTGCCCAAGTATAGTGTGGTTATAAGCCAACTGTTGGGTATAATGATTATATTCCCCCACAAATGCATACACCCATCCCTTAGTGGAGAACTTTACTCCCTGTGGAGTGTGATACACCACGTGGCTACCTTTGGAACAGGTGGCATATTGTATCTGGTCATGTGTGCAGGTGGATTTTATTCCCTGACAGGCGTAATCTGAATGGTAAACCAAAGTTTTAGTGATTTTAGCTCCTGTAAGAGTAGTTTTTACATACTCTTGACAAGATGAGTTGTTATCTGCCTCAAGAGTCAGGGAAATCAATTTCAGACTCACTCAGACTCAGACTCAGAATCATCAGAATCCTTTTCAGGTGGGAAGAGCTGGAGCCATAGTTCATAGTGTCGTGAGAAATAGAAATCCTCAATAACATATAGAAAGATGTCGTGAGAAAAAAATAGAAAGATGCCGTGAGAAATAGAATCCTCAATAACATATAGAGTTGGCAATGCTTCCCGTGGAAAAGGAAACAACATGAGCCAGAGGAGGCAGTGGACACATCAAATAGTCGAGCACCTAGGTCTAGTAGGAGGGTAGTGAAGTTCACTGTGGCTTTAATCACACACAGCTTTCTTCTTGAAATGCAACAATTTCATCAGGCAGCAATAATCCAAAGCGAAAAGCAAATTGCTATAAAAGTGAACAACATGTAGTCAGGACTCAAGGTCATCAAAGAGGTCTGCAGGTAAAGCTGGGGTTTGTTGCAAATGTAGCTTCAGATCAGTGTTGGGTTGACACTCCCACTGGGGTGGTGGGATCTTCTTTATTCTGGAAACGTGGATCCAAGCTTTGATGCCTTCAACTTTAGAAGTTGTGGGTGTGCTGCGAAGAACCTGGTGAGGAATTGACCACTTGGCACTAGTTGCACTCAGGAAGAGTTCCTTTACTCGAACCCACTCCCCAGGTTGGACACACGGTGGCGCTGTTGTTACTGGTGGCAAGGCATCTTGCACCTGTTGAGAAATACGAGACAGAACCTGGGCCAGTTTCTGCAAATATTGTGTTACATTTGTCTCTTCTTCGTTTCTTGATATTGACTGGGATGAAAAAGTTCTACCATATAGTATCTCAAAGGGTAAGTTTCCACTGTCCTCGTGGTAATGCCCTGATTTTGGTTAAAGCAATGGGCAAGACCTGTGGCCAAGGCAAATGGGTCTCCTGACATAATTTGGCTAAATCCCTAAGTATTTACTCACTCCCTGAACTACTTGGGATGTAAAATGTCTACCATTGTCAGATTCTATACTTTTTGGTACTCCAAATCTAGGGATAATTATTTCTATCATGATCTTAACAACTTTTTTAGCTTTTGGGGAGGCTCTGGGGATGGCCTCTGGCCATCGGGTGAACATATCGACTAAAACCAAAAGGTTGCTCTTAGCTCCTTTCTTAGGCATTTCTGTGAAATCAACCTGCCATGCCTCTCCTGGATAGCAGGATATTTTAGTATGTCCTTGTGGGATTTTGGCTCCTCCTATGGGGTTATTCTTTTGACATATCTCATACTGATCTATTACTATCTTACTCAACCTTTTCACATTCTCAATCCTGTATCTCCTTTCTAACTATCTTTTCATTACTCTTGGACCTGCATGAGTAGCCTGGTGGACTCGTTTACTATAGCCAAATTAGCTGCCTAGGCAGTTGTACTTTGTCCTTTACTATCCACCAGCCATCTTTCCACTGGCCATCTGCTTCTAACTTGTCTCTACCACCGTACAAAGAAGAAAGGTAATCAATAGGTTCTTCTGGAATTAATGCAACTGCACAGGTTGTGGTCTCTGGGGCCATGACAGCCTGTTTAGCCCAATAGTCTGCTGCCTTATTGCCCCGAGAGACTAGACCGGAGTGTATGGGGTGCTCAGGGAGGGGTAGCACCTCTGGTGTAGGGGCATGTCATGTCCTTTTACGGCAGCTCATTTTAGGGCAGCTTTTAGGGCAGCTCGCTCACCTTTGGTCCCCACCTGTCACTCAGCTCTCACCTGTGGCTCCTAGCAGCTGTAGCATGCGCAGCAGCCACACCCTGGATAACAGCTTTGACAGGCTGGCCAAACCAGGTTGAGAGTAGCCATTGGGTCATCGACCTTCAGTGAGATAGGGACTTGTCTATCCCGAGCATGTGAAGACAGATTCTGGTGAACTGAGTGGATGAAATCTACTAGTATAGGACAAAGATCATGAAGGCGGTCTCTGCAAGCAATGTGGTATGCTAAGAACATGGCAAGACACGAAAGATGCCCTGGTCAACTACTGCGCCCAGCCCATCTCCAACTGTCTCAACTCTTGTCCTGCTATTTGGAGCAAGATGGAATCTGGGAAGAGAGAGTGAGACTGACTATGCGCACCTCTCCCTCACTTTAATCCAATTCAAGCGCAAGTCTTGACATCACCCCCCCCCCAAATCCTGTGAAAAGTCCCGTGGTGATGGGCGAGTGACAAAGCAGCAGGTGTGGATACACTGGGAGCTGTAGCTGCGAACCTGCACACAGGTGACTCAGGTCTATGATAGATGTTAAAGTCCTCTTCGTATACGATGGACGAACATCAGAGACTATACCAGAGTCAGTTTGATGTCCATGGCAATGGACGATTGCAATAGCTTTAGGTAGGTGGATAGTTTCCATCAAATCTTCCAGAAGGGGTTTCATCTTTAAAGCTTTTCCATCAGCTCCTACATAGCCTCGAGCTTTCCAAAAGGTGGCATGGGTATGTGCAGATAAAAAGGCATATCAGCTGTCAGTATATATAGTTACTCATTGGCCTTCAGCTAAATAGCATGCTTCTATGAGAACCATTAGTTCAGCTGCTTGTGCAGACATGTATGAAGGGAGCCGTCTCTGAAGCAATGGTCCATCTTCTGTCACTACTGCTACCGTGTTTCCCCGAAAATAAGACATGTCCCGAAAATAAGCCCCACAGGGCTTTTCGGGACATGCCTTGAAATAAGCCACCCCCTGAAAATAAGCCCCCCCGACTACTTCTGGGGGAAAGGGGGGGGACATGCCGGGAGCCGCTCTTTTTGCGGCGGCACTCTTTTGGCCCGGAAAGAGAGAGAGAGATCCCTCAAGAAGTTTCCCTGCAAAGACCTGCTGAGAAAGAGAAGCGGCGAACTGCCAGACGCTGGTAAGATAAGCGTCTGTCAGCCTGGCCATCCCCCTCCCCTGCCTCACCTACCACCCCCAAATTGTGCCCGAACATGTTACCAGCATCTGGCAGTTCGCCGCTTCTCTTTTTGGGCAGGTCTTTGCAGGGAGAGGGGAGGAAGGGGGGGAGGCCTCTTTCTGACCGGTTTATCGGTGCCTTCCCATGATTTTTCCGCCTCGAGACCAGGCTGGTTAGAAAGAGCGTCGCTTTTTCTATAAAAAGAGCCTGGTCCCGACTTTCTCCCCTGGAAGATTGTCCGACAAAAGGATTGAAATGGAAAAGGCGAGTGCCGGTGGCTTTGTTAAAGCCGCTCGCATTGCATTTGGAAAAGCCATTCTAGCGAATGGGGCTCTGACGGGGTGAAAGGGAAGCGCTCCACTCTCGCTCTCTCCCAGCCTTAGCAAAGCCGGATTGCCTGCACAGGGGACAAGGAACCCAGATGAGGGTCTCAGCTCAGGACCCCCAGGATCCCCCGAGCCCCACTGGACCCCCAGAACTTCCCAAGGGTGGATTTCAGAGGCAGGTTCTTTCATCAAGAAACGTTTCACGTGTGCGGGTTTTGCAGGGGGAGAAAAGGCGAGCAGAAACGGTAGCTTTGGGCGCAATCCAAAGGGATCCAAATCTGAAATCTGGATATAGCACGGAAATAGAGTTCTGCAAATTTGTGCTGTTCATGCCTGTCTTTGAATCAAAGTAACAGCGGACTGGGTTTTAATAATATTAGCAATAATATAAAATAAGACAAAATAAAAGTTTAAAAAAAGAGATCCACTCCTTCTAAGCACGGAACATTTATAAAGTCTACAGATTCTTCACACCTGGATTGCCATGAAGATGACAACATCACGCTCTTAGAAGTTTCAGAACATATCATATTTCTATTTGCCATTTCTGTTTCTCCAGCCCCCACCCTCTGTGCCCCAGCTGGTGGGAGAATTGCCAAATCAGGATCCCGGTGGGTCCCTGGGATACCGCTTGGTCCCCCTGAAGAAATTGGGAAGAGAGCGAGGAAAAACCAGAGGTGGTTGCGAGGTTAGAATTTCCCTGCAGAGACCTTTGGTAGGCACTCTGGTACGAAATTCAATCTCTATTTTTTATGAGAAGTAAACCTTCTAAATAAATTTTATTAGGGGCAACCAATATATTTTTCTAGTCGCTCCCTTTGTTCCAGCCCTACGTGTGTGTAACAATCTAAAACTTATTTATGGTGGGAAAACATGCCGGATCCGTCATAGAAAACCCTTTACTTTGCAGGGAAAGTGATTTTCCCAAGCACGCCCTTGTCATGGTGGAGATTTGGGGACCAGAGCGCTAAGCTGAGCCTTGTTAGGGACTTCACTTTGCCTGATCAGGTGGAAAATACCTTCCATTATCCACAGAATGGCCTGACTGGCACTTTTCTGGCTGCGGAGGGGCGGGAGGGGGGGGGCGGATAAAGCGAGGGGCGATGGAAAGGAAAACGGGGGGGGGAGATGATGAGGGGCGGCCCATGAGAGGCTTCTGTAAGGCTTCAACTCTGGCAGCATCAAATCTTCCTTCCCAAATCTTTGGATCGCAAAGCCGGAGAGGACCGTGGGGGGGGGGGGAGGAACTAGGGCAAATCTGACTCTGGCAACCCAAGCTGCCCTTTTTTCCTTCTCCACTTTAGAGCCCCTGGGTTCCTTCCCTTCCTTTTCTATTTTAGCCTCCTTTTTTCTTTTCCCAACCCCTTGCCCCCACGCTTTCAACTCTCGGAAGGAATGCTTTAGTTTGTTTATCCTGCTACAAAAATCAAGAGCAATAGAAAGGTCATAAAAAGCAACGTGCCATCCATCACGCCGCAGCCTTGTTTTCCCTCGGCTTCATGCGATTTGCCCTCAGGAGAGAAGGAAGACCCGCAGTCAGTCCTTGCCCCCACAGGCTTAGTCCTACTCCCTTAAGAGAAGGAGGTAGGGGGCTGTCAGTACAGAGGAAAGCAACCCCTTGCAGCCGTTCTTGAGCCGCGGCTCCCGGTCTCAAACCGCACCCGCAGACTGGCGCCCCTGTGCAGCATCCTGAGCCGAGAAGCAGCGGAAAATCCATTCTCAGTGGTTGGGGGGGGCATGGGTGCTTGCACGGTGGGAGATAAGAGATCTCAAGGCACCCAGACATGTTTTCACATGCGCGCGCACGCGCGCGCGCGCACACACACACATACACACACACACACACACACACACACACACACACACACAGCAGATTAGAACCCTCCCCTCCAGAAGAATCCCCTTTTCTTCCCCTGCAAAACCCGCACACGTCAAATGTTTCTTGATGAAAGAAACTGCCTCTGAAATCCACCCTTGGGGAGTTCTAGGGGTCCAGCAGGGCTCGGGGGATCCTGGGGGTCCCGAGCCAAGACTCTTATCTGGGTTCCTTGTCCCCTGCGCAGGTAATCCAGCTTTGCTAAGGCTGGGAGAGAGCGAGAGTGGAGCGTTTCCCTTTTGCCCCGTCAGAGCCCCATTTGCTAGAATGGCTTTTCCAAAGGCAATGCGAGCGGCTTTAACAAAGCCACTGGCACTCACCTTTTCCATTTCAATCCTTTTGTCAGACAATCTTCCAGGGGAGAAAGTCGGGACCAGGTTCTTTTTATAGAAAAAGCGACGCTCTTTCTAACCAGCCTGGTCTCGAGGCGGAGAAATCATGGGAAGGCACCGATAAAATGGTCGGAAAGAGGCCTCCCCCCTTCCTCCTCTCTCCCTGCAAAGACCTGCCCCAAAAGACAAGCGGCGAACTGCCAGACGCTGGTAATGTTCGGGCACAATTTGGGGGTGGTAGGTGAGGCAGGGGAGGGGGAGGGGACATGCCAGGAGCCGCTCTTTTTGCGGCGGCCACTCTTTTGGCCAGGAGAGAGAGAGAGAGAGAGAGAGAGCAAGAGAGAGGCGGGTGTGTGCATACCCCACGGGACTAGCTCGGCTCCT
Organism: Diadophis punctatus similis; assembly: GCA_023053685.1. NCBI lineage: Eukaryota > Metazoa > Chordata > Lepidosauria > Squamata > Dipsadidae > Diadophis > Diadophis punctatus. The sequence continues at coordinate 23,685,407 of JALIGW010000008.1, forward strand.
CTGGGCTCTGCCTATGGCAATTTAAAATGCGCTTCTGCCTGCGAGGAAGAGGGGGCAAGCCCAGAGCAGCCAAGCCAGTCCCGCAGGGGGTGCACGTAGCCGCCTTTCCCTCTCCCTCTCCCTCTCTCTCACCCGTTCCTTGCCTGAGCCCAGCTAGAAGCCAAACTTCCACCCGGGCTCAGCTGCAGAAGCAGCCGGGCACACGCTCACTCGCCGGCCTACGCCCGTCCCTGTTGCTGCCCCTTCGGTTCTTCCTTCCGCCGCCACCTCGCTCGCTCGCTTGCCACCCCGCCCCGCCCCATCATTCGCCTGAAACCTCCAAACTCCGCCCCACCGTGAAACGCACCACTTACTGGAGTTGACAGCTCTGGGGTTTCCCTCGGCTAGGGGGAAAAATCTTGCATAGTGCAGAAACTCTTCTCGCTTCGAGACTTGCTAATTGCTTGTCTCGCAAGAAGAGTTTCTGCACTATGCAAGATTTTTCCCCCCTAAACAGACTAGCCGAGAGACCACGGAGCTGCCAAACTTCAGTAAGTGGTGCGTCCCGGCCTGCCTGCACCCCAACAATAATAAGCCACCCCCCGAAAATAAGACCAGGGGCATTTTGGGGGGTCAAAAAAAATATAAGCCCCTGTCTTATTTTCGGGGAAACACGGTAATCCTGTGTTTTTCCATCTTTCATAAAGGAAGAACCATCTGTCCAGAGTGCCAGATTTCCATCCATCAATGGCTCAGTCTTTAGATTACATCTGGATCCTGTGATGCATTCTAACACATGTAAGCAGTCATGGGGTATATTTTCTTCAGGCCATAGCAAGAGGGTAGCAGGATTTAAAAGTTGACATCTGGATAATTGAACATTTTCTTGCTCTATATTACTCACATATTGGGAAAGCCTATTGGATGTTGCCCAAGTGGGAAGCTTTTGTTCCAATAGAGTCTGTACTGCATGGGGTGTGAAAACATGGAGAGGTGCTCCAAGAATAATTTTCTGCAATTCTGCAATCAGGACAGCTGTAGCTGTAACTGCTTTTAAGCACACAGGGCATCCTTTAACAACATTACAGTATCCAGACCTTTTGACAAGTAGGCCGCTGGGACCCATTCTGGACTCACTTTTTGTAGCAAGACTCCCACAGCACAACCTTTTTGTTCTCTGAGGTACAAATCAAATCCCTGGGACTGATCTGGTAGAGCCAGACAAGCCGCTCTTACTAAACTTTCCCTTAAGGTCTTCCAGGCTTGAGTATGTTCCCCTGTCCACTCCCAAGCCATATCCTTTTGGGTCAGTTGGTACAATATTTTGGCTATTACAGAATAAAGGGGGATCCAAAGTCTGGCATATCCTGTAATACCCAAGAAGGACCTAAGTTGTTTCACATTGGTTGGCATTGGCAAGGCCATCAGTGCTTGGAGTCTATTTTCATGTAAGCATCGAGTTCCTTTCTCCAGCACATAACCTAAATAGTTTACTGTTTGCTTAGTCCATTAGATTTTTGTTTGGGACAATGTGTATCCCTTTTTAGCCAGATGATTCAGTAACTCAATTGAGTTGTTTATTTTCGGCTGCCAATAACAAATCATCTACATATTGTAAAAGCATTATGGGTGGAGCATCAAAGTCTTTTAAATCCACAGAAAGGGCAGCAGCAAAGACTGTAAGACTGTTTTCATATCCCTGGGGTAATCTAGTCCATGTGAGCTGACAGTGGTGCTTATCATCTGGATTGAACAAAGTAATCTTGGCACTCTATGGCCAAAGGGATACAGAAAAAGGCATCTTTTAGGTTTATTACAGTGTACCACACTTGGCAGTGTGATAAAGTGGTCAAAAGGGTGTGAGGATTGGCCAATACATGGTGTAAAGCCTGAATCCTGTAATTGGTCTCCCTTAAATCCTGGACTGCTCCAAGTCCCATCCAGTTTTGGGACTGGAAGAATTGGGGTAGACCATGGAGACTAAGTCTCTCTAAGAATGCCAAAATTCAAAAAGGTTTGAATGTGTTCTTTTATGCCAATACGAGCCTCCCTTTTTACTGGATACTGCTTTATTGAAATGGGGGCTGCATCATGTTTCTGTTTTGCCAAATGGGGGACACCAAATTTAGCATATCCAGGCGTTCCCCCTGGTACCACACAGAAGGGTTAAGGTGAGAGTCTGAAGGTGACTTAAAGTCCTGCAGACTCAGGAAACACAAATATGCTTGATCAGGGGGGAAATTTAGCTGTACTCCTTCAGGGGAGCACATAAGAGTAGCTCCAAACTTTCCTAATAGATCCCTTCCTAACAAGTTAATAGGGCATTGCGGCAGAATGAGAAATGAATGGGTCACACTGGGACCTTGGATTCCTTTAACTTCCAAGGATCTACTCTGTTTGGCAGTTTCTATTCTACCTGTAATACCTACTATGGGGGTACTTTGAGTGGTTAGGCATGGCACAGTAGGATCATTGAGAACACTGTAGGTTGCCCTGGTGTTGACAAGAAAAGATTGAAATCTTTCCTCCACTTGTAGCTCCACTAGAGGTTCAGGAGTAGAAATTAATTTTCTGGAGCTCCATCAGTATAGTTCTTCTTGTCTTGCCATCATCTGCCTTTGGAAAGGGCCTGGGGATGGTGAGGATTGAGGCCATCACTCTCAGAACTGTCTATTGGGCTGAAGACTTTGGTGATTTAGCAGACACCAATTCTTCCAATGTCCCATCTGTCTGCATTGGGCACATTGGTTTTTCTTCAAACTCCCAAAATGTTGGTTTGGAGATCCTCTCTTAGGTTGTGACTGTAATGCCACTGCTAGGAGAGTGGCCTGATTCTTCATCTTTTTATCTTCCTTTTCTTCCTCTTTTTCCTCTCGTTGGGAGTAGATGGTAAAAGCTGTCTGAATCATGAGTTCTGTTATGTATGGAGGTATGTAGTAAATTTACATAGCCGCCACTGATTGGCTGAATAAGCGGCGGCAGATTTGAATGCCTGTCACTGGTCAGCTGAGCTGCAGGAAGCCCTTAAAAGTGGCTTCCCTACTGCTCGTGGCCAGTTCTTGTTACTGAATCTAGCCTGCAAATAAAGTGCTGAATTGTTCTAAGGCTCGCTTCTCCTTTCCCACGTGCTAATCTAACACTAGCGACAAAGGTAGTGGAAGAAGACAACAGAAGAAAGGCATCTCGTGGCATCCGTGGCCATCTTTAAAGCACAAACCGAACTGCTCCGGCCAGAACAAATCGCAAGGATGGCACACCAACAATCACCAGCTCCAGCCTTCTTTGACCCTAAGACGGAGGAATGGCAAACTTACATGTCTCAGTTCTGCATGTTTCTGGAAGTGAATAACTTCCAAGATTTACCAGACAACAGAAAGAGGGCTCTCTTCCTGACCTACTGTGGACCAAAAACATACAAGATGGCTCAAACGCTGGTAGCACCAGCAGACATAGAATCCATCTCCTGGGTGACACTACAGATGGCACTGAAAGAACACTACGCACGCTCAGATCCCCCGATGGTTTGTAGGAATGAATTCTACAAGTGAGAACAAAAAGAAGGGGAACCGATTAACGATTTTGTCGCCAACCTCTGGGAATTGGCATCCAAGTGCAAGTTTATAAACCTGGAGGAGATGATGAAAGACAGAATAATTCTGGGCATGAGGGACCTGCAAAAGAAACTCCTCATCCACAAAGGAGCTACATTCAAAGAAGTGGTGGATGAAGCCAGAGCCACGGAATCCTCCGACAACTCTGCAGCCACCATCCAAAAATCTTTCAGAATCCATCTAACCCAACGGCAAGATGACTGGAGAGCAGAGGTACTGGAAGTTGAGGATGGCGGCGAAGAAGAGGAGGACCACGTGTGTAGAATCCAGCATGACAGAAGGGTGAGTCCCAGAGAAATAGAGTCAAGGCAGCTCTCTGTCCAGGCTGCTTGGGCAACCATGCAAGGGTGGCATGCAAGTTCAGAGATGCCGTTTGCTGACACTGCTAGAAGAGAGGCCATATAGCAGAGGCATGCAGAGCTTCTCAGCCAGCCCAATTCCAAGGCCCCCCCATGAACTACAGACCAACCGTGGGCTATAACAGACAGGGACAAAACCGGCTCGGGGGACAGAGAGGCAGACGAAGAGAAGATTACCCGCACCACGAAACCAGGGGTCTTTACCACACCATAGCCCACTCAGACGCAGGGCAGGATGATAAATTCTTTATAACCATACAGATTAATGGACTTCCAGGTACAATGGAAATAGACATGGGATCGGCATTCACCATCATGGACTGGAACACCCTTAACCAATTCATGCCAGAAATGAAAAGACACCAACTTAAACAGCAAAGCACACGCCTAACCGATTTCCATTGAAATCAAGTTCGTATTCTAGGAAGAACAGACGTTCTGGTCAGATTCAAAGACATACAAAAGGAACTACAACTCACCATCGTAGATGGCCACAGCCAATGTTCCCTCTATTTTTTTTTCAGTGTGTGTGGAAAAGTATAGTGTTTGAGCAGCACATTTTCATGCCTGAGCACCTGAATTTTTTTCATCGATGTCACCCAAGACAACAACGGAATCAGTGTTATTTGAAACTCAAAGTTATGTTTATTCAATGTACCCGCTTAATTAAAAGTGTTATATATCAGTATCAGTATTATAATACTGCAAGTCTGTAATATTAAAATACTTGTATAGTGTTTATGGTAATGTACACAGTTAGTCACTGAAAGTCTGTCTCATCTTATAGTTTCTCATGTTGGCTGGAAAGTGAACTTTTCCTTCCTTCCTTCCTTCCTTCCTTCCTTCCTTCCTTCCTTCCTTCCTTCCTTCCTTCCTTCCTCCTTTTACTTCTCTCTTTACTTCCTTCCTTTCCTTCCTTTCCTTCCTTTCATCCATCTTTCTATTTCCTATCTTCTTTTATTTCTCCTTCCTTCCTTCCTTCCTTCCTTCCTTCCTTCCTTCCTTCCTTCCTTCCTTCCTTCCTTCCTTCCCTCCCTCCCTCCCTTCCTTTTCTTGACCTTTGTGTGACTTTCACAAATTCAAGAGAAATAATAACAGACCCAGAGAAGGCTGGGCAGTTTTAAAAGCAAACAATAACGAACAACAATTTTAAAAACAAACAGTGGGAATCTCTGATATTACAAGCTGGGCTTTGCGATTGCAAAAGAAAAAGTGACGGTTGTTTTATGTGCCGAAAATCAAGCAATACAAAAGAAATGGGATTTTCTTTTCCTTCTAAAATTACTATTTTCGATTCTTTATTTTATATCCCCCTTCCTCGGTCCCTATAAATCAGTAACATAAACAGTCTCTTTGTATGGGGCTGGCTGATTTCATATTATTTTTGCAAGGAATTGTGGGAATTGCCCCCCCTTCTGTCTTCCTCTCTTTTGCCTCCAATTACAGTTGTAAACAATTTCGTTTTTTCTAATTGTTATCATTATTATACACTTTTTCAGACAAAGATTTGAAGGGAAATACATCAGCAGGACAAGGGGGTGAAACATCCCTTGTTTTGGAGGATTAAATTATTTCGGCATTTCTTCTTTTAAAAAAACCCTCCGGCAAATTGGAGGCTATTGCTTTAAAATGAGGGAGGGGTATTGTGAGCCAGGAGGAGGGGGCTGCTCCTGTCATTTACCAAAACGCTTCTATATCACATGTGGGAGGTCTTCTCCAGTCATTGGCTCAAGGCACGTGTCTAAGATACAGGCTTGGCCATGTCACTTGAGGAGCTCTATTAAAAATAAGAACAAAAATCCAGAGTGAAAGTATTTCAGGTTCAGTTTAAGTGGCTTCTAAATTCACACCCCTTATCCGGAGAGCCAGAGCAAACGAGACGGGGGTCAGACAAAAAGAGAGAGGGAGGGAGGGAGGGAGAGAGAGAGAGAGAGAGAGAGAGAGAGAGAGAGAGAGAGAGAGAGAGAGAGAGAGAGAGAGAGAGAGAGAGAGAGAGAGAGAGAGAGAGAGAGAGAGAGAGAGAGAGAGAGATTTCTCAGCCCATGTCCTCCAATGCAACTTAGAATATTTGGCTGAAGGGGGAGGGAGAGCTGGAGAGCTGCGGGGATTGTGCAGAAGCCTCTTGGGCAGCTCGGGCTGTGGTTGTTTACTCCTAACGATGACTACGTTGCTGGGCCAAGGACACAGGAGGGGCTGCAGAACTGAAGGGAGGAACCCTATAATAGCCCTGGGAGGCAGGAAGAGAAGGAGATCGCGGCAAGTCGGCATCTCAACTACACGCAGCCTGAGGCAGGCGCAGGATAGCTGCCTTCTGAAGAAGCCACTCTCCCTCTGGAACTGCATGGCAGTTGGAAAGTGCTGCATGGAAGTTTGTTGTTGCATGCACGGCCATGCGGCCGCACAGCTTAGAGGGAACAGTGGCCACCGCCCAACCCTGCTCGGCATAGAGTGGCTCAAGCCTCTAGGAATCAGTTTCAATGGCATCAACCACATCAAAGAGGACGAACTGAGCAAGCTGCTAGAGAAATTCCAGATTGTCTTCGATGGGAAACTAGGTAAATATACTGGTAAATCAATATCATTTAACCTAGACCCCAGCGTTACACCAGTCAGGCTTAAGCCCCACAGAGCTCCTTTTGCACTGAAGCCAAAAGTCGATGAACAGCTCGACAAACTAATAGCCCAAGGGGTTTTAGAGCCAGTCGACCATGCCACATGGGAGACTCCCATAGTCACACCTATGAAGCCAGATGGGTCCATCAGAGTATGTGCCGACTATAAAGGGACAATTAACAAGGCACTACAACCCAATGCCTATCCTGTACCAGTGGTGCAACACTTGCTACATTCCCTAGGAAATGGGAAAATATTTGCCAAATTAGATCTAGCACAGGCATATCAACAGCTGCCAGTAGATGAAGCCACCACTGAAGCCCAAACAATTGTAACACACAGAGGGACTTTCAAGTGCAACCGATTGCAATTTGGAGTCTGTGTGGCTCCAGGACTGTTTCAAAGCTTAATGGAGCAGTTGCTACAAAGTATCCCAGGCATAGTCCCTTACTTCAATGATGTGCTCATCTCAGGGGACTCAGGGGAACAATTATTAGACAGATTAAGAGAGGTTTTGCAGAGGTTCCAAGACAAGGGGCTTAAAGTAAGAAAGGATAAATGTAAAATTGGGTTTACAAGTGTGGAATTCATAGGATTTTGGATAGATGGATCTGGCATACACCCCACAGAAGAAAAAGTTAAAGCCATAAAGGAAGCAGCAACACCAAAAAATAAAACGGCATTGCAAGCATTCCTAGGTCTATTAAATTTCTATGCTGTTTTCTTATGACAGAAGGCAACGGTCGCAGAACCACTCCATAGACTTTTGGGGAAATCGGCCACGTGGACTTGGGGACAAAGGGAAGAAGACACATTTGCAGCCATAAAAGGACTATTGTCTTCCAACAGCGTGTTAATGCAGTATAGCGAAAAACTTCCTATTGCTAATTTGCGACGCTTCCCCTTTTGGAGTGGGGGTGGTACTGAGTCACTGACTACCTGATGGCACAGAAGCACCTATTGCATTCTATTTATTATTTTATTTTATTTTGGTGGATTTCTATGCCGCCCAATCCCTAGGGACTCAGGGCGGCTCACAGCATGTAGATCCAATACAAAATAAAAGTTCATTAAAATATATAACAATACACAATGCAATGGTTAAAAATACAGAAAATACAAAAGTTAAAAGAGTATCACATTCACCCCGCCTGCCGGAAGAGCCAGGTCTTTATTGCTTTCCGGAAGGCCAGTAGGGTGGGGACGGTCCTGATCTCTGGAGGAAGTTGGTTCCACAGGGAGGGAGCTCCCACAGAGAAGGCCCTCCCCCTAGGTCCCGCCAGCCGACATTGTTTGGTCGACGGGACCTGGAGGAGGCCGACTCTGTGGGCTCTGACCGGTCATAGGGAGGTATGCGGCAGGATGCGGTCCCGAAGATAACCTGGCCCTGAGCCATGTAGGGCTTTAAAGGTAACGACCAACACCTTAAATTGGATCCGGAGACTAATGGGCAACCAATGCAGCTGGCGGAGGATAGGTGTTACGTGGGTGCATCTAGGTGCACCCACCACAGCTCGCGCAGCTGCATTTTGCACCAATTGCAGTCGCCGGACACTCTTCAAGGGTAGCCCCATGTAGAGCGCATTGCAGTAATCCAGCCGTGAGGTGATAAGGGCATGAGTGACTGTAAGAAGTGCCTCCTTCTCCAAGTAGGGTCGCAATTGGTGCACAAGACGAACTTGTGCAAAGGTCCCCCTAGCCACAGCTGAAAGATGTTGTTCCAATTTTAGCTGTGGATCTAGGAGGACACCCAAATTGCGAACCCGTTCTGAGGGGGCTAATTTCTCCCCCCCAAGAACCAAGGAGGGACAGTTGGTCGAGTCCTTAGGAGGCAATATCCACAGCCACTCAGTCTTGTCAGGGTTAAGCTTTAGCCGGTTCTTCCCCATCCAGACCCTAACATCGGCCAGGCAGCGGTCCATTACGTCTACGGCTTCCCCAAATTGAGACGGGGTGGAGATGTACAACTGGGTATCATCAGCATATTGCTGATACCTCACCCCGTGTCGTCGGATGATCTCACCCATCTCAAAAACAATGTCCCCAGCAGAAAGGAATTATAGTCAGCTTGATAAAGAAGCACTTGCAGCAGTGACTGGCATCAAGCGTTTTCATGAATATCTGTATGGCAAGAAATTTGAATTGGTAACGGACCATAAGCCCCTACTTGGACTACTGGCAGGCAACAGACAAACACCCCAATACATGTCACCCCGATTTACTCAATGGTCTATATTCCTGTCCAGATACTCCTACAAACTCACACATAGACCAGGGAAGAATATTGGACATGCAGATGCATTAAGCCACTGCCCAGCACCAGATCTCGTAGAGGACCCCGCACCTGTGGCCGAAATATTGCTAATCAACATAGAGTGAACCAGCGCAGTCACATCACGAGAAATAGCCAAGCACATCAGCAAAGACAAGGTACTCTGCAAAGTTTTAAACTGGATGTTAAGGGGATGGCCACAGGTGGACGAAGGGGAGGAGTTCAAAACATTCAAAAATAAGCAAATGGAACTCTAGGTACTGAAAGGGTGTTTGCTGTGGGGGAAGTGAGTTGTCATTCCATCAACTTTAAGGAAAACAGTAATGCAGACACTTCATATGGGCCACCCAGGGATAGTAAGAATGAAGGCCCTGGCAAGAAGCTATCTGTGGTGGCCAGGACTAGACCAAGACATTATGGACTGGGTGGCAACGTGTCTCCCATGCCAGGAGACAAGGCCAGTTCCCCTAAGAACCTCCCCACTAGAATGGGAATGACCAAAGAGCCCCTGGTTCAGAATACATATTGACTTTGCTGGACCCATGGAGGGTCAAACATTTCTCATTGTTGTGGACACTTACTCAAAGTGGCTGGAAGTAACCCGCATGACATCAACAACAATAGAAGCCACCGTCAGGGCATTGAGGAAACTATTTGCCACGCATGGATTATCAGACACCCTCGTGTCTGACAACGGTCCCCAGTTGACAGCTAAGCATATGGAGTCCTTCCTGGCAGATTTGGGGATATGTCACATATTGGTCTTGCCCTGGAACCCCTCAAGCAATGGTCAAGTGGAACGCATGGTAAGGCTGACCAAAGAGACTTTAACACGAATGGGACCAGGGGACTGGCAAGAAAAGATAGATCAGTTCCTCTTGGTCCAGCACATAACTCCATGCGCAGCAACCAACAAAAGCCCAGCAGAACTGTTAATGGGGAGGAAGTTAAGGTCAGCTCTGGACAGGCTGAACCCCAATTACAGTCAAGAGACACCCCCCCCTGGAATCACAAAATCTCAAGGAACCTAGCCGAGGGCAACCTGATCTTCGCATAGAACTTCGTGGGGGAGCCCAAATGGCTACCTGGAATTATAAGCGAAGTTACCAGACACAAATCCTAAAGGGTCCGGCTAGAGGATGGGAGACACTGGCGCAGGCACATTGATCAACTCAGAAGTCGAGTCGGAGAATCCTGGATGTGCCATTACAACCCAGAAGCCCACCAAGAAAACAAAGTGGGAAGATCCAGGTCTCTGCCCCGCAGAGACTGCAAACCGCAGAACACAACAGACGCTGAGAGAAACTAGGCCCTAACTACCAGATAACAGAAATGCACTAGCTCAAACCTGGAGGAAGAGCGCAACCACCTACTGGTAACCGCAGACGACCCATGGAGTCACTCTGGAACCGACTCCACCGATGAGCGATCTTCAGCCTCCACGCCTGGAGGCTGGTTCCAGATCTTTCCACAAGGAGGCAACGGAGAAACAACAAGTATGTCCGCTTCGGTCGAAGGAACCCTACCAACTGAGCTGCGCAGGCCCAGTAGGACTGTCAGGAGACCAGCATACTTACGAGACTACGTGGCTTACGTCCGCACCAGATTGGCTGTTCCAGGAACTGAGAGGGGAGAGGTGTTACGTATGGAGGTATGTAGTAAATTTACATAGCCGCCGCTGATTGGCTGAATAAGCGGCGGCGGATTTGAACACCTGTAACTGGTCAGCTGAGCTGCGGGGAAGCCCTTAAAAGCCCTGAATCTAGCCTGCAAATAAAGTGCTGAATTGTTCTACGGCTCGCTTCTCCTTTCCTGCATGCTAATCTAACAAGTTCCAAATTTTGAGTAGTTGGAGCATCTAATCTTTGGAGTTTCTTCCTGATATCAGGGGCACTTTGTCCCACAAAAGTCATTTTCGGAATTACTTCATTCTGTGGGGCATCTGGATCTAGGTCTGTAAAGCGCCGAAAGCCATCTTTCAAACGGATTAAAAAGTTAGTTGGGCTTTCTTTCGGCTCTTGCATAATTTGGTGTACCGGATGAAAATTTAGCTTTTTTGGTACTCCTTTCTTGAGACCCTGAATAATGGCTTCCTGAGCCTCCCTCAGAACATCCATGCCTATAGTGTCATTGACATTGATTTCAAAGGTTGGAGACAATAAATTTGCAACCTCAGACCAGTGTCCTAATGGAGGATTGTTAATGGTTGCCCTCTTAGCTTTATAATGTTTTTCTGCAGCCTCCAAAACTTGCCGGTTGTCTTCTGGACCTAAGAAGGCAGCAAGCAGAGTATGCAGGTCAGGCAATGTTTCTCTGTGAGTTGCCACAATCCTCTGAACCAATTCTACATACGATTGAAGGGCTTCTCTATATGGGGGCATTCCCCTTTGCCAATTAAACAGGTCACTGGTGGTAAATGGAATGTGAAGGTGGTTTCCCATCAGCAATTCTCTTAAAGGGGCCCTCAGCAGGGCTGTAAATGAGACGTTGTACTTACCTGAGATGTCCATTCTCGTAGGGTGGAGCTAGCCGCCAAGATTGGGATTTGGCACAGCCTTCTAGCCAATTAGGACTGAGTCTGTAAAAAGTATAAATAGTGGCTCTAGGGCCTAGTTCCCCCTCTTTTGATGAGGGACGAATGCCAGACTCGACGTGCCAATCAAATCCAACAAACTTTATTGAAAACCAATAGTGGAAAAAACAACAACACTGCAATGTAGTACTGCTAAATACCTAGGAACTAACTACCTATATACAGAAAAACATCCTATGCCACTAATTCCTATATACCTAATGACTCAGAAATGAAAGAACACCGTCCAGCCAGACACAGAAATAGAAGGGAGGGACTTGGCGGCTAGCTCCACCCTACGAGAATGGACGTCTCAGGTAAGTACAATGTCTCATTCTCCATAGTGGGTGGAGCTAGCCAGCAAGAATTGGGACATACCAAAGTAATTCAGTCCCTAGGGAGGGCCTCCTGATTCTGGCTGAGACCGCTGCCCTCCAATGTTACCTGTTCCAGCACCCTACGCCCAAAGTCAGCCTCCTGAGAGGCAAAAGCGTCCAGTCTGTAGTGCCGGACAAACGGCATTGGAGATGACCACGTGGCCGCGTGGCAGATTTCTTTGATGGAAGCCCTGGTGTTCCACGCTGGAGTGGTAGCTGCACTGCATGTGGAATGGGCAGTAATCCTGGTGGGTCGTGGTAAAGACATTTGTTCATATGCAATGTTAATGACAGTACGAACCCACCGACCCACCGTAGGAGAGGATGCTTTCCGCCCCATAGAAGTGTGATGAAAGGATACAAACAAGGCCTCAGTTCTGTGAAAGGAAGAGGTCCTTTGTATGTAAGTGTCCAGTGCACACCTCATGTCCAGAAGGTGCCACTGTCTTTCAATGTCCGAAGATGGTGAAGGGTAAAATGAGGGTAACACAACCTCCTGAGCCCGGTGAAAGTAAGAGTTTACCTTTGGTAGAAAGGTGGGATCCAACCGCAATACTACTCTGTCCTGGTGGAAAACACAGAGGTCACCCCTGATGGAAAGGGCTGCCAGTTCTGAGATGTGTCGGGCAGATGTGATGGCCACCAGGAAAACCACCTTGTACGTTGGATGAGCCAGGGAAATGGATTGCAAGGGCTCAAAGGCTCCCCCCATGAGTGCTAGTGAAACCTTGGACAAGTCCCAGGTGGGGTACCTGTGCACCACAGGTGGGCATCTATTGACTGCACCCTTAAGGAACCTGGAGATCAAGGGATGAGCAGAGAGTTTTCCCAGAGACAGGCAAGACAGTATCGTGGACAGGGCAGCTACCTGGCATTTGAGGGTGCTTGGGGAAAGACCCTTAGCTTGCCTCTGGTGGAGGAATTGAAGGACATTTATGACTGAAAGATCCAGTGGAGAGTAACCCTCCCTAGCACACCAGGAGCAGAAAGCCCTCCAAGAGACTGCATAAATACGTTGCGTGGACAGTCTACAAGAGTCCAGTAAGACCTCCATGACATCCTCTGGGATCAGACGGCTCCTCAGAGTGAGCCGCTCAAGCGCCAGGCAGTCAGTTGCAACCAGTGAGGCTCTGGATGTTGCACTGACCCCTGGGCAAGCAACCACTCTGTCGGAGGGATCCTCCATGGGGGGGAGACCGACAGGGAGACTAGGTCGGCATACCATGCCCTCCTTGGCCAGTGGGGGGCCAGAAGGACCACCTCGGCTCTCTCCTCCAGCAGTTTGCGGATGACCAGAGGAATGATGGGAATGGGGGGAAAAGCGTAAAGCAATCCCGGGGGCCAAGGACAGTGGAGAGCATCTGTCCCCTCTGCCCCCTGAGTTTGGTACTGGGACAGAAACCTGGGCAGTTGAGCATTCCCCGGGGTGGCGAAAAGGTCTATCACTGGCAGACTGAAGTGACCCACAAGTTGGTGAAATAGATCTGGGTGGAGGCTCCACTCTGCCGGGTCGATCTGGTTCCGGCTGAGCCAGTCTGCTCTGGTGTTGCTCACGCCGGAGATGTGCTCTGCGGCTAGGGACAGCAGGTGCCGCTCTGCCCACAGCCCCAGCTGCATGGACTCTGACATCAGTTGTCCGGACATGGTCCCACCTTGTCTGTTTATGTGGGCCTTGGTGGCCACATTGTCCATGAGGACCAGTACATGTGAGTTCTCCAGAAGAGGCCTGAAGTGCTGTAGGGCAAGAAAAACAGCTCGTAATTCCAGTATATTAATGCTGAGGGTCGCCTCAGTTTACGACCAGGTGCCCTGTGCTACCTGCAACCCAGCATGGGCCCCCCAACCCGACAAGCTGGCATCAGTGGTGACGGTCAGTTGTTGTGGGAGAAGGAAGCAGGTGCCCCTGTGGACCGCAGATGTGGTCCACCATTTCAGCAACTCCCTGACTGTGGGCGAGAGACCCACCCTGACTGGAGAATTGGCTCGACCCTTACGCTGGAAGGGAAGAAGGAGCCATTGAAGGTCTCTGGAGTGTAAGTGAACCCATGGAACAATGTGAATGGCAGAAATCATCTTGCCCAGGAGGGAGGACAGCAGGTTCAGTGGGGCTGAAGTTTGCCTCAGAACTAGCCGGCTTAATTCCAATAGGCTGTCTCTCCGTTCCTGGGACAGGTACACCTTACACTCCAGGGAGTCAATGATCGCCCCCAGATGGACAATTCTGGTGGAGGGGATAAGTTGGCTCTTGGATCAGTTGACCAAGAAGCCATGGTGGGTGAGAGTGTTAAGCACTACCTGGACATCTCTCTCGGCCTGAGAAGGAGAGACAGAGGAGATGAGAATGTCGTCCAGGTAGCACTGGACCCTGATGGGGATGGATCGAAGGTGAGCGGTCAAGGTCGCTAGGACCTTGATGAAAACCCTCGGCGCTGAGGACAGGCCAAAGGGGAGTGCCCCATATTCATAATGCACCCCTGCATAGCAAAACCGCAAGTATTGGCAGTGAGATGGCCGAATTGGGATGTGGAGGTAAGTCTCCGAGAGATCTATGGATGACAATAGATCTCCCTTCCTAATGCTTGTCAGGATTGAATGCAGGGTGTGCATTTTGAATTTTTTATGAACGATATACCTATTGAGGCACTTAAGGTCCAAGATTGCTCTCCACCCTCCCGAGGATTTGGGCACCACAAACAAGATGGAGTAGAAGCCCTGCCCCTGTTGGTCCTCAGGCACCTGATGGATTGCTCGAATGTCCAGCAGATGCTGGATGGCCTGATTCATGAGTACCCTTTTTGCTGGATTGGATGACATGGGGCATCGAAGGAAAAACCTTGGGGAGGGGGGGGTGGAGAGAAACTCGAGTGCGAGTCCTGATGACAGGGTTTCACAAACCCATGTGTCGTTGGTGATTTCCTCCCATCGGCTGGCATAGAGTGCCAGATGACCCCCTATGGAAAGATCGGCCAGAGAATTATTTGTTCCAGTGGAAGGGTTGGCCAGAAGAGAATCTTTGGCGCTGGTCAAAGTGTCCCTGGCTATGTCCCTGCTGGTTCCCCTGGAAATTACCCTGTTGCCTGTTAATGGACTGGTATGACCCCCTATAGGGCCTTCTAGAGAAGAAAGACGCCCGGTTGGGGGCTTTCTTGTTATTGGTGGGGAGGACCTTACGTTTATCCTTAGTTTCTATAAGCATTGGGTTCAGGGTCTCACCAAACAGAGACTGCTTGGAAACTGGGGCGGAAGCTAGCTTCCATTTATACCGAACATCTGTCTGCCAAGAGCGGAGCCAGGCCATCTGACGTGCCACCACTGTTGCCCCCATCGATTTAGCAGAGAAGCGAGCCGCTTGCAAGGTGGCCTCAGAGGTGAACTGGGCAGCTACCAGAGCTTATTCAGGTCCTGGTGCGCTCGCAGGTCAGATGGCGGTAAGTAGGCTTGCAGGGTGTGGAGCCACTTGAGGCTGGTCCTGCAAAAGAATGATGCCGTTGTAGCCGCTCGGATTGCCCAGGCCGCCGACTGGTGTGCTCTCAGGAGCGAAGCATCTGCACGGCGATCCTCCGGCCAAAGAAGCTCTTCAGGTTCCCCCGGCATGAGGGAGTTCGAGTACAGGGCTTGGACTGGACTGTCCACTGGCGGCATCAGGAGATGCTGGGCCAGGGCGTCATCTATGTTGAACAGTCTTTTGTCCTGTGCTGTGGCCAAGGGACCTGTCGTGGGGTTCTGCCACTGCTTGAGGATAGTCTCCACAAATAATTTGGGAGCTGGAACTACATCGGCCATTAGGGCAGAAGGTTCAAATAGGGGGT
The DNA here is from genome assembly GCA_023053685.1 of Diadophis punctatus similis. Lineage (NCBI taxonomy): Eukaryota > Metazoa > Chordata > Lepidosauria > Squamata > Dipsadidae > Diadophis > Diadophis punctatus. The sequence continues at coordinate 23,700,999 of JALIGW010000008.1, forward strand.
CCACCTCGGGGGCCTGACTGGACTGTCTGGATGGTGCCTGGAGTTTGGCAGTGATCTTAGCCTTGTGCAGCAAGGAATGAAATAAGGCTGGTTGGAAAAGGCCTGAGGAGGTCGCTGGCTCTGGGGCCAGGTCCTCGTCTTTTGACATAGCTAACTCAGGGCCTTCAAGTTCTACTCAGTCATCTTGCCACTGCCCATCCTCTAATTCCTTCTGCCTATCGAGAATGTCATCGTACCCCTCAGCTTCCTCCTCTGGATCCTGGTAAAGAAGACAGTCTTGTAAGGGGGGACCTATCTGATGAAGATGGGGCCGCTGCCTGGGATTGGGAGCTAGAGCAGGCCATGGCTCTGATCCCAGCTTCTATGCCCTGTTTTATGGCTGCAGCCATGCGATCCTGCACCTCCCTGGACTGGAGGGGATCTCCCCTGGTGCCCTGTTTCCTTCGACCCTGAGTGGGGCCCTCGATGGTCGGTTGGGGACCCCAGACCTCAGGTTCAGCCCTGCCCAGAGAGATGTTGTCCAGGGACAGCGTGTCAGGTGAGCGAACATGGTGCTGGCTACGGTTCTGGGAGGGTGTAGATGCAGGTACTGGAGCCCGATGGCTCCCTGAGGCTGGCTGGCCAGATGGCTTCAAGGAGGCCTTGGGCTTGTGAGGTCTGGTCGCCTGGTCTGGGGATTGTGACCTAAGGGGGGAGCGGTCCCTAGATGGGGAGGAGTGGTTGGCCCTTGATGGGCTCCTATCCTCAGCATTGGCCCTGTGGGACTTTGTTTTAGCTTTTGCTTTTGAGGCCTTGTCTGCCATCGTTTTCCTGTGAGAGGAAAGACAAGAAAGAAGGAAGGGAATAAACAGGTCATAATGATTTTGAGGCCTGTGGGTGTGTCTGGTGCTACCCAAAATGGCGGCCGCCCATGTGGCCTATTCAAAATGGCGGCTGTCTCCCCATGAGGTGAGCATTCCCAGGGCTTGGGGGGGTGTTTTACCCTGAGACGGCCAGGAAGTCGCAGCAGACTGTTTGGAGCCCCCTGGGTGGTCCGCAAGCAGTTTTGGCAGGAAGGCTCCCTCAACGAGCAGATCGAAGTCAGAGGCTGTCTCTTTCCTCTCTGGGAGCAGTTCCGGGCCACCTGCGACACCTTATGAGGCTTGCAGGGAGGCTGGACAGACAGGCAGGCTAACAGGAAAAAAGTTCAGCCGAGCCGCAGTTTGAATGAGGCAAACGGCTCATGAAGCAGTAAAAAGAAATCGGATGGGCCGATAAGGCGGCATTTTGGCGCGTGCGCCTCACAGCTGATTGCCAACGGCCCGATCAGCGATTTCAGGGGTATTTCAGCACGCTCTGCCTTGTCCTTGGAATTTTGCCTTATTTTCATATTTGGCCCCTTAGAAATGGGGCAGTAACGGTTGGACCGCTGATTGCGCTATTAAAAGTACCAGCAAAACAAAGGCCAATTTGTGGGCAAGGTAATCTGTCCAGGCTGTTTGTAATGCCCTAGGCCTGTGCAAACTGTCACGAGGCAGTGAGTAAGGACTTTCTCACGCAGTCATCCAGGATATTCAGCAAATAGCTTGCCAGCCTCATGCAGAGCCCAATGATAGGTGGTGGCGGAGCCACCACTGTCCCAGGTGGTCAAATTTGGGACCGTTCCCACTCCCTCCAGGCCGGAATAGATGTTATTTCAATGCTGGAATTAATTTGCAGATGGATTGGGCCTCGGCTGGAGGGGCGAGCAACAGCCGGCCTAAGGCCTAGCTGCTTCTCCCAAGGCTAGAGAACGATGGTACCTGGGGCTCTTTAGGGAACTTACAGTTCAGGATTGCAGAAGTCAGGAATAATCAATAAATGTTATTCAGAATTAAGAGTGAAAAAGGCACTAGTCCTTGGCTAGGACTGAGTCAAAAAGAGGGGAACTAGGCCCTAGAGCAGTGGTGGCAAACCTTTTTCGGCTCGCGTGCCAAAAAAGGTGGGGGGGTGTGCTCGCGCGCGCTCGCGTGCCCACACCCATTCCCTCCCCCCCCACGCATGTGCACAACACCCCCCCATGCTGCCCCCTGCGCATGCGCACACACCCCCACCCCCGCACAAAGGCTTACCGGAGCCTGGAACGACGAAACCGGCAAACCGGAAGTGCGAAAAAAACGCACTTCCGGTTTGCCGGTATGCTGTTTTTTGCACTCCGGAGGGTTCAGGGAAGCTCCCTGAAGCTCCGGAGTGCAAAAAACTACAAAATGGACAAACCGGAAGTGCGGAAAAGTGCACTTCCGGTTTGTCCGTTTTGTAGTTTTTTGCATTCCAGAGCTTCAGGGAGCTTCCCTGAACCCTCCGGAGTGCAAAAAACAGCACACCGGCAAACCGGAAGTGCGTTTTTTCGCACTTCCGGTTTGCCGGTGGGAACCCTCGCGTGCCGGCTTCTATGGCTCCGCGTGCCACCTCTGGCACGCGTGCCATAGGTTCGCCACCACGGCCCTAGAGCCACTATTTATACTTTTTACAGACTCAGTCCTGATTGGCTAGAAGGCTGTGCCAAATCCCAATCTTGGCGGCTAGCTCCACCCACTATGGAGAATGACCCATCAAGTTCTCTATAAAGTATTCCTCTTCTAATGTGAGAAGGACTTAATAATTCCCCTCCCTTTTTATTTGTGTCTGTTGCTTCCTCGTTAGAATGATGAAGAGGGGGGAAAGAGGTGGATAGATTGGAGGTAATGCTGGATGATCTCTTCCAGCACAGATTTTTCTTCTTCCACCCCCTTCCAAACAGAACACACTTTGGATGGCAGGTTTAAGATGACATTATTTTAAGATATCTTGTCTTAGTGCCAAATTAAGGAAGAAACCTGCATATAATTCTTCCTCTGATCTTCCTTGAATATTCAAATAGTCAGTTAAGGCTTTAATCTCTTCTATATTCACTGAATCTTCTTTTGGCAGAGATTGAGGATTAAGAATGTTTGTGGGCCAGATGGTGCTACAAAAGGTTCGGAGCTTGCTTTTACAAAACTTATCTTAATAGTCACCTGGGATTTCAATGCTTCCCAGTTACTAAAAACACATTCTAAAGGAGTGCACATTTTTCCTAAGGTGGCAAGACCAACAATAATCCTATCTTCCCTGTTTCCCATTGTCCTTAAGGAGTTTCCCAGTTCCTTTCTGTCAGAATCAGAACTAGCTACTTCCCTCCTTGTATGTTGGACTGTGACCTGAATTCCCCCAGAATATTCAACAAACATGCTTCGTCTGTCACTTTGGAAGTCAACAGCTTTTCCCCTCATGGGGAGATGAAAACACAGATCATTCTTCCACACTCATTTTGGAGCAAACCTCTAACAGGAATTTCTCCATCTCATTCTTCCATTCAGACAACACTCCCCACCTCCCCCCTAATAAAATTATACTCACCACCACCAAGTTGGTCTCCCCTTTCCCACCTCCTAAACCTTCAGTGCCTTGATTTAGCCAGGGCATTCTGGTCCTCTCACAGTGGAGTCCTTCATCCTTGGTGGCCACAAAGTCATCAGGGACAAGGGCCCTGGGAGCGCTCTTGACATTGAGATCCTCCAGGTCTGGTTTCCTCTGGAAGATAACAAGAAGGCTCTCCATCTGTCTGAAAATGACAACGGCTTGTGGGGCTCAATGGGAGTCACCCCAAGGGAATGTTGATCTTGAGTTGTGATGCCCATGTTGGGCACCAGGATAATATGTTAGGTTTTTGGGTGCAGCTCAGAATCTGATAAATCCAATGAAACTCTGAACACAAGACTACTGATAATCAGTTTTTATTTTGATCAAAGCAAAGACTGGGTGACCTTAATCCCCCGCCTTAAACAGCAATGTGAGGAGAAAAAAGCAGGCTTGTGCGAAAAAAACTTTTTCCTTCTTATAGGCTACACACTGCTTGCATAGATTGTCATTGCTATAGAAACATATCCACGGTTTTATGCAAAGCTCATGATTTTCTCAGCGCTCTGAAAAGAATAGACCTCAGAAGGGAAAGGAATACATTTTCTGGTATATAGCCCAGAGTTTGTTATCTTCACATTATGTTACAGCAAAGAGGCAGGATTCACATTTTGAAGTTACAGCAAGTTACTTTGAGGCTACTTGACTAAGCTTGGCAATTAGTCTGTAGGCTTTATCTATGCAGATAGAGCATTAGGTTACAATGGAGCTTCTCTCAGCAGCAAGGAATATCAAAAGTTGAGTTAGGTACACTCTGTGTATACTCTAATCCTTTCAATATAGTGGGCACTATTAGGACAACTTCAAATGCCCCACCTACCATTATACTCAGTTCACACAGTACCAGTGAAGAATGGTAGGAGGGCAAACATGTTTTTGTGATCTTTACCTTAACTGATGATCTGGCAGTACCACTACCTGCAGTTGTTTTTCTAGAAGCAGGCTAAATGAAGAAGAGTCTATAGGCAGCTGTTAGTACCAGCAATAGCACCTAGACTTATATTTTATAGTGCTTTACAACCCTCTCTAAGTGGTTTACAGAGAAAGCATATTGCCCCTAACAATCTGGGTCCTCATTTTACTCACTTCAGGAGGATGGAAGGCTGAGTCAACCTTGATCTGTTGAGAATTGAATTGCTGGCATTGGCAGAATTAGCCTGCAATACTGCATTCTAACCACTGTGCCACCATGGCTCTTAGATTCAGTCATTCTAATATAAAGTATACCTGCATTTTAAAAAAATGTGTATGGCTATATGATCTGTAGCAGGGGTGAAATCCTCCCGGTTTGGCCCAGTTCAAGAGGACCGGTAGCAGACATGTGGCTGGGTTCGCCGAACTGCCAGCAACAGCTGGCTGGCCATGCCCCCAAACCGGTCCCCCATAGCCTCTTACTTGTCCTGCCCAGCCCAGTTTCTGCTCTGCAGCTTGTCTGCCTGAAGCACTGCACCCCTGATCTGCCTACCAGGTAAGCCTGTGAAGTCGCTCTACCTAGCTGCCCCTGCCCACCCCATCCCACCCTGTCTTCCCTACTCTATTCCCCCCCGACATGCTTGCCTGCCTTCCACACGGCCTTCCCGGTGTCCCCGTGGCCAGCTTGCAAAGGCTGTTTCAGGCAGGCAAGTTGTAGAGCAGAGACTGGGTGGGGCAGGGGGAGCAAGCAGTGACCGGCTGCCCTTCCTCACTGTGGCTGCAAGCCTTCCCTGCACAAGTGGTGGAAGTCCGATACTCTGGTGCACTCATCTGTTTCCCTCTATGACTGGCCTTGGAAAAGCCTGCCCTCAAAATTGCCTGCCTGCAGTCAGAGTTTGGAGCTTGTTAAGAAGGAACCAGCAGCGTTTTTCAGTCCAGGCTGCTTTTTGGATTTTTAAAAATTATTATTCTCACATTTGATAGTCATATCTCCATTATTGTAAATATGATAGGGCTCCAGTTTTTTTTTAATTAGGCTGAATTGTGTTTTTCTATTTAACATATACATGAGATTAGGGATTGTCCAAAATTCCAGATTATTGTCTGACTGCAGCAGTTCCAAAGAAGATTAAAGATAATTAAAAATAAAGCATGTACCATACCTATAATAGCCATCTTTTTCTCCAGGGAAAGGAAGAAAGGGAGGGAGGGAGGGAGGGAGGGAGGGAGGGAGGAAAGAGAAAGAAAGAAAGAAAGAAAGAAAGAAAGAAAGAAAGAAAGAAAGAAAGAAAGAAAGAAGGAAAGAAAGAAGGAAAGACTCTTCAAAATGAGAAAATTCATTTACAATAATAGAAAATTTATTTTCTGCATTTGGATCCCTGTTCCCTATAAGAAAATTGCAATGACATTGAAATAACCATTTGGTCCTTACAGTATATGATCCCTTAAAATAAACAGAAAAAGAAAGATACTACCTTAAAGTAACATAACAAGTTTAATAATAAAGCACAGATTTGGTTCAATTAAAATATATCTACAGATCAGGGTGAAATGTGAAAATTTTCCTACTAGTTCTGTGGGTGTGGCTTATTTTGTGGGCATGGCTTGGTGTCTGGTGGGTATGGCTTAAAGTGGGTATGGCTTGGTGGTCATGTGACCGGATGGGTGTGACTTGGTGGTCAGGTGACCAGGTGGGCATGGCCAAGTCGACGTCACAAAGAGCTGAAAAAAAACCTTTTACACTTTACACACACACACATAACACACAACAACACAACTGGCTCACACACCATGCAAAAGCAGCTGTACTGACTCACACACCATGCAAAAGGAGACAAATGGCACCTACAACCAATTTAACACATTTAACAGAGTTGGAAGAAGGGACCTTGCAATGTCATCTAGTCCAACCTCCTGCCTAAGCAGCATTGCAAAAGCACACAAAATGGCCCATTCCACAAGCATGAGCCTCACAGAGCAACAAAGAGCTGGGAAAAATGATGAACAGAACCACCAAGCATATGGTTCTGATGCAGCTGACCACATGGAGTTGAGAGTGGGTTTTTTTATACATTATCTTGGGCTTTGCACTTGAGCTTCCTGTTCCTGTGCAAGAACATGTATTCTATTGGCTGTTGTCAGACTCCCATGGGGCCATGTAGGGGTTATGAAGGAGTCATAGCTGGCTCTACAGGCAAAGAATCCTAGGTGTTTGTCTGAGCTAAGTTTCTGAGGGTGATTCAATGAAGGGCTTGCGTTCTGAAAGGATGTTAGGCAATTCCTATTGTGGCTTAATGGCTTTGTTCTGATGGACAATCCCATCATCCTGGAATGAAAGGTCTTTTGTTTTGTAGATAGGCTGGCCCAGTCTTTCTTTCTTTTTATTATACATATACATATACATATACATATACATATACATATACATATACATATACACACACACACACACACACACACACACACACACACACACACACACACACACACACACACACACACACACACACACACACACACACACACACATATATATATATATATATATATATATATATATATATATATATATATATATATATATATATTGTTTTTATATCACAAATTTAATTTCTAAATTGAACAGTGTGTTTTCTAGGTAACAAAAGTGTTAAAATTTAAACATCCTCATAATCATTATGATCATATCAACATACAAACATATAGTAGATACTATCAATAATTGTTATAAAGTCTTCCATATTGACATCCATTATATAAGCATCAAAATGTTTACTAATCTATCATGCCAACTCTTGGGTGGCTAAACAGAAACATCTGCCAAGAGATATTGTAATATATTTTACTACAAGGATATTACGTAATGAAATCTTACAGGCAACTTTTAAGAACAAGCTTCAGGTAGATGGACAGGAGGTGATGACAATGAAAGAAATTCCTCCCAAAATGTTGAGAGCCAGAAAGGATTACGCCTTTCTGGTGGATGAATTGAAAAAACAGCAAATACAGTATAGATGGGAAGCGCCAGCTGGTATAGCGGTGATACATCTGGGAAAGAGATATCAGCTCAATACAATATGGAAAGCAAGAGATTTTTATGTAAAAGTGTTAAAGGCTGAGATATCCAAAATACCAGAAGGAAGAAGAATGAAGGAACTAATGGAAGGAAGAGAGGAGAGTCGTCGACAGTAGTCCAAATGGGAGGAGGTTTGATGAGTCAAGGTGATTTACAGAACCAGAGTGATGTTCATAATTTGGATGTATTTGATATACAAGAAGAGATAAAGGATCAGAGTCAGACCAGAGCAGCGGCTATATGTAAGGACGAATCAAGACAACAACAATTCAAGTTGACAACTCAAGAAATTTTTAAACCACAAGTGGGTGGAAGAGTTAGATCTAAAGATCGAATGAGAAGAAGGAACAACTAGAATTTGGTTTCAGTATGGGTAGTCATAGGCCAGATGGAGAGAAGATCAAAAATTGGTATTTTGCAGTAAGATGACAATTTGACAATACAAATAAAAGATAACAGTTAAATGCATATAGAAAGGTTGTATAATGTGTTAATGGAATTAAATTTAGAAACTGAGTTTAAGGATTGTATGAAAATGGGGTTAAAATAGTGGAGAAATTATAAGGATGGAAATATGGGAAAAGACTAAATTTATAATTTAAATGTTGGTGATGTGAAGATGTTATGTATTTTTGTATACGATGGTTATGTTAAAAAAAGGGAAAGAAAATTAAGGCTTTTGGGACAAAAATATGGTGGACTATTCAAAATATTTTATCGAAAAGATCAAGTTTATAACACAGTTTTTCTTGTTGGGAACAACTATGGACTGTACTGTAATAGTAATTAAGTTGATTTTAAATGCCAGATTATTGGAGGCATAGTGTTTGAAGAAGGAAGATTCATCTATTATCGAGGAATTGACGCTGATGGTTGTGCATCTGGCCGAGAGGGCGAATTTTTTTTCTTTTTATTGTTATATTTTAAACATTATTTAAATGAAAGATATATAGTGGAATGGACTAGAGATGATACATGTTAAAAAAATTTTTTGATTACTCTTAAAAGGTTTTGAGTTATACGGAATTAAAGATCTAGAATAACTGTGAAATTAATAATTTGATATATTGGAATGTTAGTTTATTAATGATATATGCCTAATTTTTAGATTATGCTTTAAAGGTTTTGAGTAACAAGGAGTTAAAGAACTAGAGAAAATTTGAAATTAATAATTTGTTAGTATATTTTAATTTTATGTTTATTGAATATTATACCCTGTGCTTTTTCTGGGAAGTCGGGGGGTGGGGCTGAAAGGGGGGTAAGGGGGGTGGGGAGGGGGTGGGGGGAAGGAGGGGAGAAAAGAGAAAAATGTTTGTACTTTGTACTAATAAAACTTTTTGAATAAAAAATATGTTTACTAATCATGGGGGAAGGCGTGGCCAATGCAGCGGCGCTATGGAGTTTCCCCGCGCTCCGCGGTGAATCCCCAAAATCCGCGCCGTCCGACCAGGTCAAATCCACCCTGGAGGGGTGGTGAAGAAGAGGGGCACCTGCTGGTGGACTGGGGGGCTGCAACCCCCCAGGGAGCCAGCTTTGTCCCCTTGACCGGCAGCGACTGGAAAACGACTTCATCGTTCCTAGCCACTGCGGTCACATCGAGGAGATTGAAGAGACGATTTTGGAGTCACCTGGGATGGAAAAATCAAAGTTACGTGCTGGAGAAGTGGAAGAAGAGAGAGGCTGGTGAGTTACACTGCCAAGGAAAAAACTTTTTAAAGGAATATTTCAATTTAAAAAGGGAACAAAAGGACCAGAAATAAGAGAGCAGTTGACAAGATGTAGATACAATGGTGTTATAAAATTAAAGGGACTTTTAACTTTTAACTAAAGCCCAACTATTAAAGACTTGAATTTTGTTCTAAAGATTTACTAAAGGTGCAAGAAATCTGGAAAATAAATCTGAAGGAAATGATTTGAAAATTGAAACTGATTAAAAACGGAAATATTTAAACAGGAAGGGCAGAACTGGGAAATTTAATTAGAGAGTGCCATCTGGTAGTTGGAAGAATTACTGTTATGGGAATATCTTAATGGATGTTTGGACAGCTGTGACCCTGAAAATACAATGTTTATTAATGATTATGTTGAAACTTATAAAGATTCCACTGGGGTTAACAGTGAAAATAGAGATAAAGATATTATAAATGATTTTGTTCAGATTGATGATGATGATTTTGAGATATATAAAGTTAAAAAAGGAATGGGAAAAATGAGACACACACAGATAGGAGTAAGAAGAAGAGAAAGGGCATGGGAAATGAGAACTTATCAGTACAAAGGTAAACGAAAGAAGAGAAAGAAGCGAAGGAAATGGGGATGGAGGAAATACTTATACAAAAAGCAAGTAGTCAAGCAAATAAAAAGGAAATGGATGATGGTGTTGAAACTTTTTAGAAATGTTTAGAATTTTGATATATATAATCAATATAATTAATTTATTAGGAGTTAAAATATTGCTTTCTTTATTTAGGTTAATATTGTTTAAGAATTAAATAATTTGGAATAACACAGATAAAACAAAGATAATTAATATGAAAAACATGAATGACTAATATGAACATTAGAGTTTAAGGGAAATATTTGAATAATAAAAACAAAAAGGCATATTATGATTGTTTATTATTTTTATTAATATGGAAAGTTTATTAAGCTGAAAATAGACTTTCCTTTTTTATAATCACTATATTAGATTTAACTGAGATAAGAATGTAAATTGTTTAAAATTTGCTATATTGGCTTCCAGGGGTGGGGCTAAGGGAGAGGCAGCAGAAGCACAGAACTCCGCTCCTTTTGCTGAACTTTTAGCGAGGCAATGACCCCCCGACCCAAATTATCTCATCTTTTTTTGGGTCGGGAGATAGCCCAAGATCTCAGGACTCCCTCCCAGTCCATAGGACAAAGGAGACTGTCGATATAGAGGCAAGAGACCCAAGAGGATCCAGGATCGTAGGACGCTGGTGATATTAACATGGCGACTGCGAGGCTGTAGATCTCGCAATAAGGAAACAAAAGAACAACTAAGAACACCTAAGACAAAGTGACTAGCTGAGATTCAAGAGAGCCTGGGAAGAGGGGATACCGACTGAGGCAAGGTACGTGCCATCTGAGGACTGACTGACACTGCCGTGTGGAAGGATCTTGGGCCATTGGAAGATCGTGGCCTCATCCCTTGGCAGTTGGTTTGCAGCTGGAGGTATTGTTGCTCTGGCACCATGGTCTTAGCATGCCGCGGCTTGATACCTTCACTCAGTTTGGGCCCCTGGAGATCATCTTGTCCAGAGTCTGGAACGGCTTGGCTCTGGGACAAGTGCCCAGTTCTGCCGGCCGATAGAAGCCCTGACTATGCTTCTTACTGCCAGGATTATTGTTGTTACCACCCTCTTCTATGGTGGCGGCGCTTTCGATTTCAGCTAGTTTCGGCGACAGGAGTGGCTTGGCCATCTGAGAAGGTGCTTGTCTCTCTTCCAACATTGCAGCGAGTTTCCTTGGGCTGCAGTATCCCCATTGCAGCAGCAATTAGGCCTGGGGAGGCTTTTAGAACTACTTGCCAGACAGTCTCCCCCATTCAAGCATGGCGACGCTCTTATTCAAAACCTATTATTAGCACTGCAGTCGTTGTGGCCATGAGGCCTCTTTTGGCTGATGCAGCCCCGGCTTTCTGCCTGTCCTTCTCGATGAACTTTCACTCAGACAGGCTGCTTTTTGTTACCAACGAGGTGCTGAAGGAGAAGAGGAGTTTATCATCAAGACTGTTATGCTTATTTGTGTTGGGAATACTGCTGGGGGGTCGAAGAAGAAGTGCATTCTTAGGGGACTTATTGGATCTGAGCCCCATCAGCATCAATTTTAGAAGGGAGAGTAGTGGACACTTACTGACTAATCTGGATATTGACTATGCCGACTATGGAACCCGGATAAGCAAAACAAAAGACAATCATCAAAGACTAAGAACTAAGCTATCCCGGGCCTGGAAGTTGCCTATATGCACTCCCTATGGACTTTTATTAATTATAATTAGCTTTTTAATTTTTACCCCGGAAGTGGTGTGATTGTTTGAAATAGTTTGGGTTATGAATGTGTTACGACTGGGGGAGAGGAAGCTGTAGATTGTGAGGGATTATAGAAATTGATTTTGGTAGAATGAGTGAGTCGAGGACTAGGATTCTGCCCCCCTCTTCTGAGTGTGGAAACAGAAGCGGAGGGGGGTTTGAGTCCGATCCCCGGCTTGGTGTGAATGGAATGTATGGCCTGCCGGAAGAGAGGGGGACCAGTGGAGCAGGGGAGGGGATCTCTGGTTGGGTGGAGAGTGGGAGCATTATGGCCATTACAGGGAGAGATAGGTATGGCGGGAGCAGAGGGGTAGGCCGCTCTTGGGGAACAAGAACTCGCTGTTTACAAGCGATTTCTTGTTCTGGCCCCTCGGGTTTGGTTCCAGCTTGCTCAGCCCAAGTATCTGGTAATTAGGGTATTCAGGGCCCTGGGCTCAAGCTGCTGCTGTTGAATGCCAGGTCGATCACCAACAAAGCACCCCTCATACAGGATTTAATCCTGGAAGAGGGGGCGGACCTGGCATGCATTACTGAGACCTGGCTGGGCCAGGAGGGGGGGTTTCCCCTTTCCGAGATGTGCCCGGATGGGTTCTCAGTTCAGCATCAGCTGTGACCCCAGGGAAGTGGTGGAGGAGTGGCTATTATAGCTCGCCAGAATCTATGACCTTGTAGGAGCCCTGCCCCGGAGATTGTTGGGTGTGAGATGCTCCTTCTGAAGTTGGACTTGGGGTTCAGGTGGGCCTTTTGCTAATGTACTTGCCTCCTAGCTGCATTGCAAAGGCCCTGCCTGTTCTGCTCGAGGTGATAGCGGGGCTGGCGATTGAGTTCCCCAGGTTGATGGTGCTGGGAGACTTCAACCTGCCATTGCCCAGCAAAACCTCAGAGGCAGTCCAGGAGTTCATGGCTTCCATGACAACCATGGACCTGACCCAAGTAGTTCAGGGTCTGACTCATGAGGGAGGTCACACACTTGAACTTGTGTTTCTCTCGGGGCAGTGGAGAGATGATCTGAGGCTGAGGGGTTTAGTCACAGCACCCTTGTCATGGTCAGATCATTTCCTTCTGAGGTTGGATTTCATGGCACCACTCCTCCACTGCAAGGAGGTGGGACTGATTAAGTGGTTCCGCCCCAGGCGCCTAATGGAATCTGAGGGATTCCAGAGGGAACTTGGGGAAATACCTGAATCCCTGGTACACAATTCATCTGAGGCTCTAGTGGTTGCCTGGAACCGGGCGGCAGCGGGGGCTTTAGATCGAATTGCGCCTTTGCGGCCTCTCCATGGCAGCGGATCCAGGAGAGCTCCTTGATTTACCGAGGAGCTCCGGGAGATGAAACGCCAAAAGAGACGCCTAGAGCGATGATGGAGAGCCAGTAAACCTGAATCTGACCAGACACTATTAAGAACTTTCATTAAGTCTTACTTAGTGGCGATACGGGCAGCAAAATGTTCGCATTTTTCCGCTCTTATTACATCCGCCAATTCTCGCCCAGCCACCCTGTTTAGGGTGACTCGCTCCCTTCTTGCTAAGGAGGGAGTTGAAGAACCCTTACAGGGCAGAGCTGAGGAATTTGCTCAGTTTCTGGCAGATAAAGTCACTCAGATTCAGACAGACCTGGACTCCATTTGGACAGGGCAAGCCGAGACGACAGGGGCGAGTCTTAGTCCTGTTGTATGGGATGAATTTGAGCCTATCACTCCTGATGATGTGGGCAAGGCCATAGGAGCGATGAGTGCCTCCACTTGTTTATTGGACCCGTGACCCTCCTGGCTGGTCTCTGCCAGTAGGGAGGTGACACATGGCTGGCTCCAGGCTGTTGTGATCACATCTTTGAGAGAGGGATCCATCCCACAGCCCTTAAAAGCTGCGGTGGTGAGGCCCCTCCTCAAGAAGCCTTCCCTGGACCCAGCGGATTTAAAGAACTTCCATCCAGTCTCCAACTTGCCCTTTGTGGGTAAAGTTGTTGAGAAAGTGGTGTCGCTTCAGCTCCTATGATTATTGGAGGACACTGATTATCTAGATCCCTTTCAATCGGGTTTCAGGCGCGGCTACAGTATGGAAACTGCTTTGGTCACCCTGATAGATGATCTCTGGCGAGCCCGGGATGGAGGTCATTCCTCCATCCTTGTGTTACTTGACCTCTCAGCAGCTTTTGATACCATTGACCATGGTATCCTTCTGCGTCGACTTGGGGAGGTGGGAGTGGGAGGCACCGTTTTACGGTGGTTCTCCTCCTACCTCTCCGATAGGACACAGTCGGTGTTGACAGGAGGGCATAGGTCGGCCCCTAGGCCCCTGATTTGCAGGGTGCCTCAGGGCTTGGTCCTCTCACCCATTCTGTTTAACATTTACATGAAACCGCTGGGTGAGATCATCCGATGACATGGGGTGAGGTATCAGCAGTATGCTGATGATACCCAGTTGTACATCTCCATCCCGTGTCAGTTCAGGGAAGCAGTTGATGTAATGTGCCATTGTTTGGACGATGTTAGGGTCTGGATGGGTCAAACTCAATCCTGACAAGACTGAATGGCTGTGGATATTGCCCCCCAGGGATCATGTCGACTTCCCCTCCTTGGTTCTCGGGGGAGAAAAATTGACTCCCTCGGAACGGGTTCGCAATTTGGGTATTCTCCTAGACCCACAGCTAAAATTGGAGCAATATCTTTCAGCTGTGGCTAGGGGGACCTTTGCACAGGTTCATCTTGTGCACCAGTTGTGACCCTACTTGGAGAGGAAGGCTTTGCTCACAGTCACTCATGCCCTTGTCACCTCACGGCTGGACTACTGTAACACGCTGTACATGGGGCTACCCTCAAAGAGCATCTGGAGACTGCAATTGGTGCAAAATGCAGCTGCGCGAGCTGTGGTGGGTGTACCTAGATGTACCCACGTAACACCTATCCTCCGCCAGCTGCATTGGCTGCCCATTAGTCTCCGGTCGCAATTTAAGGTGTTGGTTTTGACCTTTAAAGCCCTACATGGCTCAGGACCAGGTTACCTCTGGGACCGCATCCTACCACATACCTCCCTACAACCAGTGAGGTCCCACAGAGTTGGCCTCCTCCAGGTCCCATCAGCCAAACAATGTCGGTTGGCGGGTCCAAGGGGGAGAGCCTTCTCTGTGGGAGCCCCATCTCTCTGGAACCAACTCCCACCAGAGATCCGGACTATCCCCACTCTACTGGCCTTCCGTAAAGCCGTAAAAACATGGCTCTTCCGGCAGGCGGGGTGAAGAAGATCGGATTCCCTCATGAATGAATGGTTTTAAAGTTGTGAAATGTTTTAAAATTATATATTATTGTATTGTTTTTATTCCTGTTGTACGCCGCCCTGAGTCCTACAGGATTAGGCGGCCTATAAGAACTTTTAATTAAATTAAATTAAATTAAATAACTAAAACAATTACTTTGTTAAGAGTTAAGTGCTTTTTACTCTTTTTACATAGATTAATATTGTATATTAGATGGATGAATTGGTAATGGTGTTAGATTAATTTCTTGATTTAATATAATTAAATATTTGTATTGATGTAGAAAACAAAGAGTCAGAGAAAGTGGAATTTATGATTGATATTTAATGCATGAGATCTGTTTAAATGTATTTGAAACACTTATTATGTGAAGAGTTGAAGAATTACTTGATCTGGAATAATGTAGATAGAATAATGATTAATATGAGAAGTACAGTATGAATGATAAACATGCCTATGAGATCCTAAGATAAATTAAATAATTGAGGTTTTTAACTATTATGGGGTATTTAGTTATGATAAAATAGGGGATAAGAAAAACAAATGATGAATAAAGAGATTAAGAAAGGGGAGGAAGCAATATGGCTTAAAATTAAGAAATAGGAGAAATAATAACTATCTTGGTTAATTAAACTAATAGCGGCTAATTTGGAGAAAAAATTTGGAATTAATTGGTGGAGGTCCCAGAAGACAAAACAAGATTTTTTTCTTTTCTTTTTTTGGGAAGCAGTTTTATTCTAGTAATAATATACCTGGAGTAAAGTCTTATATATAAAGAATTTATGAATGATTGATTAAGATGTATAACTATGTATTTTATTGTAATATTTTAAGGTATACTGACTTATGTATGGAGTTGTGGAGAAAAAATAAAAAAAATTGTGGGAAAATGTTTACTAATCAATTTTTCTTTCCCATATAATCCATATATATATAGGTAAAATGAGGACCCAGATTGTTGGGGGCAATATAAATATACATTGCTTACTGGTGTAAACCGCTTAGAGAGTGCTTGCACTGTGAGGCGGTATATAAATCTCACAAATAAATAAATAAATAAATAAATAAATTTCATATAAATCCATCCATCTGTATCTATTGGCTAACCATTTGTAAAAAAGTTTCCATGTCGTAAAATATTCAGAATCTTCATTTTCTTTAATTTTTAACATTAACCTATCCATTTCTGCACATTCCATAATTTTTTTAAATTATATTTTCATCTGTGGTGATTTGTTCATTTTTCCAATATTGTGCGTATACAATCCTGGCTGTTGTTAAATATGTAGAATTAAATATGTATTACCCTTAATATAATTTTCTTGTAGCATGCCAGCAGGAATATTTTAGGTTTCAAGTCTATGTGTTGTTTTATCATAGCTTCTAGCCATATGTGAATTTTCTTTTAATATTTTTTTGCTTTGGGACACGTCCACCACATGTGATAATATGAACTTGGTATTTGACAGATTTATCTTTGTACATATTCGCTATTCTTGTAGGTGACAAGTGCCATCTATAAAACATTTTATACAGATTTTCTTTGTACACTGTTGACACTGTAAGCTTGTAGTTTCTATTCCATAAGAGTCCTTCAGGAGTTGGGCGGCATATAAATAAATAAATAAATAAATAAATAAATAAATAAATAAATAAATAAATAAATAAATAAATAAATAAATAAATAAATAAATAAATAAATAAATAAATAAATAAATAAATAAATAAATAAATAAATAAATGAATAAATGAATGAATGAATGAATGAATGAATGAATGAATAAATGAATAAATAAATAAATAAATAATTTCTGCCATTTGTCTAATTCGATTGTATAGCCAAAATTCTTAGCCAAAATTATCGTAATTTCTTTTATTTGTTCTTCCTCCAATGTAATGGTTACTAAATAATTATATATCCTCTAAATTAATTTTTAATCTGCTCCAATTAGCTGTTGTGGTCTGCTAATGTGGTCTGCTGCAGAGCTGGCAGCAGAGTCAGACAGTGAGGAGGCTGGGGAGGAACATGGGCCAGGTCTGGAGTCTGGAGAAGGCTCGGTGCCAGAGGCAGGGATCCAGGCCGGGCCATCGGGGAGGTCTGTGCTGACTCCAGAGCCTCCAGAGGCTGACATGAGTGAGGCAGAGGAACAGGGGGAGCCTGTTCTCAATGCACGCATGCGCAGAGCTGCCAGAAGGCAAGAACAGTTACAGAGGAGAAGGACTACTTGGGAGTAAGGCTTGGAGATAATTGGCACCTCCCAAAGGCTATATAAGTGGAGCACATGGAAGTACTCATCGCAGGAAGCAACTTTGTTCAACTCGTGTCATTTTAGCTCTGACTCCATGTTTCTGTTTGGCCTTGCCAAGTTTCTTGCTAATTGGTCTTTGGCAGCTTGTCCAGAAAGATAAAGGTTCGTGTGCTTATCTGCCTTTCCCCGAAAGACTGTTGTCAGACTTGTTATCATTGTTTGGAACTTATTATGGCTTGGAATGATAATAATTCACAGCCGTTAAGATAAAAAGAGGTTTTTGGAACTCCATTTGTGCTGTATTATTTGATCAGGAAGCCTTGGGATTGTCTGAAACAGGTACAATAATCTCGGCAGAATATTCATCTTAATTGTAGCTATTCTACCCAATAGGGACAATTGTAAGTTTTTCCAGTTTTTCAAGTCCGTTTTAATTTGTGCTTTCAGTTTATCGTAGTTATCTTCTTTGAGAGATACACATCTTGCTGTTATAATTGGACTCCTAAATATTTAACTTTCTTTACAATCTGCATGTTCATCATTCTTGTAAATTCTCTCTTCTGTTTACCTGTAAAGTTTTTAACCAATATTTTTGTTTTCTCTTTGTATATTTTCAGTCCTGCAACTGCACCATATTCTTCTAATTTTGCAATGAATTTAGGTCCTGTTTCCTGTGGATCTTTTAGAATAAACACCAAGTTATCAGCAAATGCCTGTAACTTATACTCCTTTATTCTCATGCCTTTTATTTCACTATCTTGTCTAACGTTTCTAGCTAACACCTCTAAGGTTAATATAAATAACAATGGAGATAAAGGACAGCCTTGCCTTTTACCTTTTGTTATAGTGAGTAATGCGGAGAACTGGTAAATACCAACTCTGACTGACCCCACCCCCATCTATTCTCTGCCTCCCAAGTCCCAGCTGGTCGGGAGGAAATGGGGATTTTGCAGTAACCTTCCCCTGGAGTGGGGTGGGAATGGAGATTTTACAGTATCCTTCCCCTGCCACACCCACCAATCCATGCCACACCATGCCACGCCACACCACGCCATCAAGCCATGCCCACAAAACCGGTAGTAAAAAAGTTTGAATCCCACCACTGATATCACAGTTTATAATCAACTTTGCTGTTTGTTTGCTTACGGTATAGTGTCTTAATCATACTAATAAATGTCTGCCCGAAGTCCATATGTTTTAATTGTAAGAACATAAACTGCACATCAAGAAAAATCAATGCCATCTGCTTTCCGGAGTGCATCTCATAGTATTCCAATGTATTCAGGATCATCCGCATATTATTTTTAATTTTCCTTTTGGGTAAAAATCCGTTCTGATCTACATGTATGAAGTCATTCAAAAATCTTTTCAGTCTTCTTGCAATTATTGAGGCATAAATTTTATAGTCTACATTTAACAATGATATCAGTCTATAGTTTTTCATTTGTAATAAATCAGAGTCTTCTTTAGGTATCAGTGTTATAATTGCCTCCGTCCATGTTTTGGGAATCTTTGCTTCAAACAGTGCTTCGTTGTAGACTTCAAGTATAAATGGACCTAAGGTGTCTTGTAAGTATTTATAAAATTCTGCCAGTAAGCCATCTGGTCCTGGTGTTTTGTCATTATTTTGCCTCTTAATTGCTTCCGTTAATTCCATCATTGTTATTCTTTCCTTCAACATTGTTTTCACTTCTTCTGACACTTTTGGTAAGTTGGCTTCTTCCAAATATTGATTTGATTTATTATTAGAGTTGGAAGGGACCTTGCAGGTCATCAAATCCAACCCCCTGCTCAAGCAGGAGTTCCTACACCCTTTGAGACAGATGGCAGTCCAGTCTCTCCTTGAAGATTGCAAGTGCTGGGGCTCTCATAACCTCCGCTTGCAAGCTGTTCCATTGGTTGATCGCTCTCACCATTAGAAAGTTTCTCCTCACTTTCAGGTTGAATCTCTCCTTGGTCAGCTTCCATCCATTATTCCTTGTTTGGCTTTCTGGTGCCATAGAAAACAGCCTGACCTCCTCCTCTCTGTGGCATCCCCTCAAGTATTGGAATATTGCTATCATGTCACCCCTGGTCCTTCTCTTCGCCAGACTGTCCAAGCTCAGTTCCTGCAACTGCTCTTTGTACGTTTTATTTTCCAGACCCTTTATCATGCTGGTTGCTCTCTTCTAGTATGCTTTCTTTGCTGTATAGTTTTCCATAAAATTCCTTTATTATTATT
Source organism: Diadophis punctatus similis (assembly GCA_023053685.1). Taxonomy (NCBI): domain Eukaryota; kingdom Metazoa; phylum Chordata; class Lepidosauria; order Squamata; family Dipsadidae; genus Diadophis; species Diadophis punctatus. Next base: position 23,720,215 of record JALIGW010000008.1, read on the forward strand.
TTTTTGTCTGCATTTTTGTGTCGAATTGTACCCATCTCGTCTCGCAGTTTATGTATCGATTTCTTTTCTTTTTCTTTTTTAAGTCTGAATGCCAGCCATCTCCCCAGCTTGTTTGCATTTTTGAAAAAGTTCTGTTTGGCTGCTTTTATTTTTTGTGCCAATTCCTCTTTCTCTAAGATGTTTAATTCATGTTTTACTAATTCCATTTGCATTTTACCATTTAGTTTTTGTGGGTCTCTCTGTAATTCCAATTCAAGTTTTTTATATTCTTCTTTATATTCTTCTTCCTATTGTGGTTTAATGGCTTTGTCCTGAAGGAAAATCCCATCATCCTGGAGCTGAAGGTCTTTTGTTTTGTAGATAGGCTGGCCCAGTCTTTCTTAATGGGCACAAAATATCTGCTGGGGGGGGGCTATTAAGAGTAAATACCAGACAAAGCTATTTTCAGAAGTATGAAAATTTATATTACTGTAGCCCGCATACAGCGTTTTCACCAAGAGACTGAAGTCATAATCAAAAGTATTTTCTTATTACAAAGCATTAACTGTCACCATAAATGAAAACACATTAACATTTAAATGTTAATCTTTTCTTTAAAACATACACTTTACAAACACTCATTTGTACCAGATACATTTGTCTTTTCTCAAGTTCCAAAAACTTATTAATGACCAAGGAAGCAGTCAATGAGTTTTCAGTCTGAATTGTCCTGAAATGAAAGAGAAACTAAGACTGCAGCAAATGCCTCAATTAAAATTCAGAGCATATTTTATTTATTTGTTTGTTTGTTTGTTTGTTTGTTTGTTTGTTTGTTTATTTATTTATTTATTTATTTATTTATTTATTTATTTATTTATTTATTTATTTATTTATTTATTTATTTATTTATTTATTTATTTATTTATTTATTATTTATGTCACGTACGTGTTGGTAACATACATAGATATAACATTGTTTATATACATAAGATGGGTACTGATAAGAGGGAACATTAGGACAGGGACGGTAGGCACGCTGGTGCACTTATGCACGCCCCTTACTGGCCTCTTAGGAATCGGGTGAGGTCAACAGTGGACAGTCTAAGGGTAAAGTTTTGGGGGATTGGTGACGAGACCACAATGTCAGGTAGTGAGTTCCAGGCATTTACCACTCTGTTGCTAAAGTCGTATTTTCTACAGTCAAGTTTGGAGTGGTTCACTTTGAGTTTGTATCTGTTGTGTGCTCGTGTATTGTTGTGGTTGAAGCTGAAGTAGTCGTTGACAGGAAGGACGTTGTAGCAGATAATTTTATGAGCTATGCTTAGGTTGTGCCGAAGGCGACGTAGTTCTAAGCTTTCTAAGCCCAGGATTTCAAGTCTGGTTGCATAAGGTATTCTGTTGCGAGTAGAGGAGTGGAGGACTCTTCTTGCAAAGTATCTCTGGATACTTTCAAATGTATTTATGTCCGATATGCGGTGTGGGTTCCAGACAGATGAGCTGTATTCAAGGATTGGTCTGGCGAATGTTTTGTATGCTCTGGTTAGTAGTGTGATATTACCGGAGAAGAAGCTACATAGGATTAGGTTAACAGTTCTTGAAGCCTTTTTGGCAATGTGGTTGCAGTGGGCTTTGGCACTTAGGTCATTTGATATGAGTATTCCAAGGTCTTTGACAGGGTGAGGATCGTCTGCAAAGTCTTGTCTGTTCAGCTTGTATTTGGTGTTCTGGATTTTTTTTTTTTTGCCAATGTCTAGGACAGAGCATTTGTTGGTTGAGCATAGTATGAAGAAACTTGATGCTGGAAAAACAAATTAGTCACTGCCTAGCTGGCAAACTCAGAATGCTAGCTGAGGTTCAAAGGAAGAAAAGTGAGATGCAGAACTTAGTATCCTGTCCATTAATAAAGAATAAAAAAAAGTGAATACTTCATGCAGGAATGGATAACTTTTGTCCTTGAGATCACCCTTTTTTGTGTGTGGCTCCTGGAACCCTTTCAGATCACACACTGAAATTTAGTGGCAAACCACATAAATTCTATAACATGATTTGGGGTATTTTAATCCCCCAATGAGAGCCACGTTAGTGTATAATGATAGTATAGTGATGAGCCGAGGTGGCACAGCGGTTAGAGGCAGGTACTGCAGGCCACTTTAGCTGACAATGATCTGCAGGTCAGCGGTTCAAATCTCACCGGCTCAAGGTTGACTCAGCCTTCCATCCTTCCAAGGTAGGTAAAATGAGGACCCAGATTGTTGGGGGCAATATAAATATACATTGCTTACTGGTGTAAGCACTTAGAGAGTGCTAGCACTGTGAGGCGGTATATAAATCTCACAAATAAAAATAATGTACCAGGCTAGAATCCAGGAGACTGTGAGTTTAGACACAAAGAGCCAGTCAGCCCTTTGTAGTAATCCAGACCAGAAAGCCAAAATCATGAATACCAATACTACTTTGAATTTAAGTTACAGTAACAATCTCATTTTCCCCCTCCTTGCCTTTAGTTTCCAGGAAACTAGAGGTCAACCCTGAGACTCAATAGATTCCTGCTTTGAACTCAATTTTATTTACCAGACCATTGTCTAAAATCCGATTCTTCCTCTTGTCTCAGGGTTATTAATACCAGCTGGGTGACTTTGGACCAGCCTTTGTTTCTCAGTCCTAGGAAGAAAAAGGCAATGCCAAAACACTTGTGAAAATTTGCCTGGAAAAAAAAACTGCAGAGACTTACCCAGCCAGTTGCCAGGAGTCAAGACTGACTTACAGGCACAAAATAAATAGATAAATATCCTACAATAGACTTAACAATATACAGGATTTTCCCCATCTAAGATATGGGGAGTTATAGAAGATCTGTTTGACAAGCACTGACAGAGAAAAAAAGTTGTTTAACAACTGAAACTGGCAACAATGAAAAAATGTGTAACACACCCATGATGTGCTTGAACAGACGATGTGAATGCATGCATAAACTAAGCCCACTTAATGACAGCTTAATTTATAGAGATATTTTATATATAACATTATAACAAAATTGTAACAAAAAAATCTAAAATTTAAGATGGTATTGAGCTGCAGGTTGTTCAATTTATGTCTCAATCTGATTCTTCACATTATTTTCTTTCCTCCTTCCAAGGGAATGAAAAGCAATCAATTTTTTTTTATTCAAAAAATTTTATTAGTACAAAATTACATAGATAATAGCTAAACATTAAATAGAAAGTACAAACATTTTTTTTAATTTTTCTCCCCCCTAACCCACCCCCTTCCCCCCCCGGACTTCCCAGAGAGAATACAGGGCATAATATCAATAAAATAAATTTAAATTAAATTAAAAAAAATTGACTTCCACCTTATTTTTTTAAAAACTTCAACTCCAAATTGTACACTAATAAAAATTCCTTCCTCCTCCTTTCAATCATCTACCCTTCACAACATTTCTTCACTGTTAACTAAGAATTAAATAATTATTACATAAATGATGACTAAGTATTAGATACAAAAACCTTAAACTTCATCATAAAATCAATCAGTATATAAATGACATACTATTACTATATATCAGATTATTAACTTCAAAAAATCTCAAAATTAAGTAAAACTTAAATAGATATTACACAAAAAATAACTAAATAATAATACAAAAATCTTAAACTTCATCATAAATTCAACCACTATATTAGTAACATAATATTACTATATATTAGATTAATAGCTTCAGAAAAGTTCTAAATCTTTAAAAAGAGTTTAAAAAGAATTAATAGTACTTTGAATAAGCCTTCTTTTCAAACAAATTATGATATTTTATAACTTAATAATTTTAAATAAAAATTTCCAACACTTTCTCAAAATTAAATGAAACTTAAATAATATTACACCAATAATAACTAAATATAAAATACAAAAATCTTAAACTTCATCATAAAATCAACCACTATGAAGTAAAGAAAGAAAATTAAGGAAAGAAGGGAAAAAGAAAATTACAGTCATATTAGCAACCATCTGTCCAATAAACTTCAACGCTGCATCTTGTTATATCTTGATGGTTGCATCTTTTTGTAACTTGATAATTTTGTATTTGTCAGCTCGCCTCCCATCTGACCCCGATCTTCCATCTCCTTTTCCACACTGTAGACATCTGTCTGGCTCTGCCAATCACTTGAATTCTGTAAATCTGTTTCGATTTGAACAGGAAGGGATGGCTTTCCCTCCTCCTCCTCTTTTGTTTTCATTCTTTCCTCTGGAATCTTGGATATATCAGCCTTTATGACGTTGGCATAAAATTCAGTAGCTTTCTTTGTCGTATTAAGCCGATATCTTTTTCCCAAAAATTTCACTGCGACTCCTGTCGGTGCTTCCCATTTATATTGTAAGTTTAGCCTTTTAAATTCATCAATCAGAAAGGTATAATCTTTTCTGGCTTTGAGCATTTTAGAGGGAATTTCTTTCCATATCATTAGTTCCTGGCCATTCACCTGGAGGTTATTCTTAAACGTCGCCTGTGTAATTCTATTCCGTAAGGCTCTTGTAGTAAAGTATATTACAATGTCCCTTGGTAGGTGTTTTTGTTTTGCATACCAGGAGTTGATTCTGTATATTTTATCAATTTGCCTGGCTAGTTCTTCTTTAGACAGTCCAGACACCTGCTCCAGAGCTTCCACCATCCTTCCTTTCAAATCTTCATATAATCCCTCTTTCAACCCCCTGACCCTTATGGCAAATTCCATAGATCTGAATTGCATCATTAACACCTCTGTTTCAAAATTTGCAATGTCATTTTGTATTTTATCTATATATTCTACCGAAGTTGTCAAAACTTGTTTATTTTCTTCAATGCGGTTTGCCAAGACTTCGATATTTGTTGCTAGACCTTTGCATACCTCCAACACATCATTCCTAATTTGTTGATCAATATTCTTTAAAGCAGCCTGCATTTTATTATCTATTTCATTAATTTTTTGGTTAAATTCAGCAGTCAGTTCATTCTTCATGATCTTTAAGGTACTTATTAAGTTTTCAGGTGATAAAGACTTTGGGGGTGTTAACTCAGTGGTAAGTTGCATTTTAAAAATATAACCAGATGAATAGTCCGTTCTTTTATTCAAAACAGTCTTTCCAAATTTTGAAGCCATTTTAGTATTTCCAGTGGAGAACAAAGAAAAAGCCAAGCCTCTAGTTAAAATTCTTTTAAGTTTCTTTTAAAATTCTTTTAAATTCCAAAGCCAGATAGACTTTTATTTTTAAAAAATTGTCAGTTATTATTTAATCCAGAATCGGGAGACAGAGAGAGTAAAGCCAACTTTCAAAGTCAAAAATTTCCATAAGAAAAAAAGCCTCTAGGGAAGCAAAAGTTACTTTCACTTCTCCTCCCACTTTCTCCGATCGCCATATTGTAGCCTATTAGCTGTTACTTAGTTTCTTCTGAAGTGAAAGTCAGCAGTGGAGTTGAAAGAAAAAAAGATTCAGTACTTGCCCTTTTAAAATCCTGTCTCTCTCTGTCTGCTTCTTTGTTCCATTAGGTAGTTGTAATCCCATTCATGAAGCAGCAGTGGTCACGGCATCTAGCTCTGCAAAAGCAGAGGTTTCCAAGTCCCCGGAGCAAGAGACAGGCTGGCTGGGGAGCCCTCACCTTTTGCGCCCCTGGCTGGCACCTGGGGCACTAGGGGGGGCTCTAGCCCACCTGTCCGGCTCTCATCTCTCCCCTTTGCCCGGGGCAGAGACTTTCAAGCCGCCAGACAGCTGTTCTGGCGGCTTTAATGGGGAAATGGAAAGGCGCTCAACGAGGAGCGTCCGCGATGCCGCAAACCGGAACCGGAAGCCAGCAATCAAATATTTTGATGCCATTATGCCATTCCTGTTTTAGAGGTCTCCACAGAAACTGGAGATTTCAGTAGAATGACAAGCAGTGGTGGGATTCGGGCCGGTTCAGGCGAATCGGTAGTTAAATTGCTGGCTAGCCCTGCTCCTTCCTGTTCCGCCCCTTCCAGGAGTCCCCACATGCTCCATTTTGCCTCTCAGATAAGTGAAGGGAGGCCTCCTAGGCCCAAAACAAAGGTGCAGGGGGCCGCGCGGGGGGAGTGCCCCACCCATGGCCCATTTTCACTCCCAGGAGGCTTCAGAGAGGCTTCCTAGGCCTGTTTTCATTTCCCAGGAGGCTTCCTCTTGTCTCAGGGTTACTCATACCAGCTGGGTGACTTTGAACCAGCCTAGGAAGAAAAAGGCAATGCCAAACCACTTGTGAAAATTTGCCAGGAAAATAGGCCCATTTTTGCTTCCCAGGAGGCTTCAGGGAGCCTTCCTAGGCCCAAAATGGGGTGCAGGGGGTGCGGTGCATCCCCCCGCGGCCCATTTTTGCTCCCAGGGGGGTGCAGGAGAGTGAGTGCTGCCTGTCACACCCCTGGCCATGCCCACCATGGCCACACCCACCCAGTCACATGATCACCAAGCCACGCCCACCAAGCCATGCCCACCAAGGCACACCCACAGAACCGGTAGTAAAAATATTTGAATCCCACCACTGAAATTGACAAGGTACATGTAAACATACAAGCACACCCTCTTACCAATGCACTTGTAAAACCAAAACAGAACACACAATGAAAAATGATGCAATTTACATTGCAACACACATTTAAGTCATCATTGTTCACAAAGAGCTGACTTTAAGCAAACATGTTCCCACCACTTCATTTCTGGGATTCTATGCAAAAATAACAGAGGGAACATTTCAAAATAGTACTGTTGAGACCATTCCTAGAGATTTGTTGTGGCATATATTCTTCTAGAGCCATGATGGCGAACCTAGAAGAGGCGAACCTGGAAGAGCCGAGGTGGCGCAGTGGTTAAAATGCAGCACTGCAGTTCAGCAGTTCAGCTGTTCAAATCTCACCGGCTCAAGGTTGACTCAGCCTTCCATCCTTCTGAGGTGGGTAAAATGAGGACCCAGATTGTTGGGGGCAATATGCTGAACTCTGTAAACCGCTTAGAGAGGGCTGTAAAGCACTATGAAGCGGTATATAAGTGTAAGTGCTATTGCTATTGCTATGGCATGTGTGCCAGAAGTGGCATGCAGAGTCATCTCTCTGGGCACGTGGAGCGGTTGCCTGTTGCTCTTTCGGGTTCCGGCATGCCGGGCAGCTGGTTTTCATGCACGCGGGCATGCCGGAAATTGGAAGAGCAGCTGCCCAGTGTGCATGCACGTGCCAGGAAGTTGATCTTCCTGTTTCCAGCATATGTATGCATGTCAGCCACTTGGTCTTCTGGTTTCTGGTGTGCATGCACACGCGAAGACCAGCAATAGCAAGAGCAATGGGTGCGCATGCCAAAAGTCGCAGAGTGGGGATCCCGGTGTCGCTTCCTAGGGGAGCAGAGCTGTCAGCCAGGATGGTGGGCCAGGGCTTTCCTCCCTCCCTGCCTGAGCAGGCTTATTGCATGGCCAGCTCGGGCGCCCCAGAACAGCTGGCCGGCCCCCGTGCAGCCCTCCACCACTTCTGCCAAGGAAGCATGACCACATCCCAGCATTCCTCCTGCGCAGCCCCGCCACCCCAGAAGAGCAGCAGCAGCATCAGTGGCAGCTGCAGGGGGAAGGCAAGGAGTGACCGGCCAGTTAGGGTGCATGGGGCAGCATTTGCTGGCTGGGCAGCCAGCTGCCCCGCCAGCTGCTCCTGCCACCACCAGGGAAGTGGCAGCATGAAAACCACTACCACCAGGACAAGGGGGCATGCCGGAACCCAGAAGAGGAAGGGACCAGAGCTGCCAGCCAAGATGGGCAGGATGGGGCTTCCCTCCCTCCCTGCCCGAGCGAGCTTCTTGCGTGGCCCCAGGCCTCTGGTGGGGAGGGAGGGAAGCCCTGGCCCTCTTGTGCTTGCCGCCACCCCCCACCACCACCGGCGGTGGCGATTCTCGCACTGCTGCTTCCCCGCGGTGGCAGGAGCAGTGGGCGGGGCAGCTGGCCACCCAGCCAGCAAATGCTGCCCCATGTGCCCTCCTGCTGGTCATGCTTCCTTGGCAGAAGTGGCAGGGGGCTGCACGGGGGCCGGCTGGCTCTTCTGGGGCACCTGAGCTGGCCAGGTGCTCTGGTCCTGTCAGGCAGTGATTTTATGTTGCCTGTTACATGTATATGCAGGGAGATGCATCCCTATCAAATATAATGGTTTATTCCTGAGCACGTGATTAATATGTTCCTAGTACGCATGTGTACATTCCTTTCTTTTGATTCTTTCCTTTTGTTCTCTGCTTCTGACGAAGCAACACCTCTTTTATATAGCCAGTATGTGATTTCTTATTTTTGTATCAAAATAAATATCTTATACATTAGAATTATAATGCGGTTTATTTTGGCAATGTCAGAGTTCCAGGAAAAGATTCATTTCGCCTCTGATAAGAGTAATTCTTATCCCAACATGGTAGCAGAAGGATTGGTTCCCGGACCTTAATTAATTCTGACAGATTTAATGCGTTTAGCCTAGTAAGAGAAAGATAAGAATGTTTTTGGCTGTTTTTGAAGTGAAACGCCATAAATCTACTTAAGAATGTCTTCTCCGGAGAAAGAATTTTTACCCCTCCTCGGCCAGCCGCTTGAAGAGATGCAGAGACCTCAACATGCACCCTATCTGCCTGCATCTTCTCCGATGCTGAGAGAGACCAACATCGCATCTCTGCAAACCTCTCCGATGCCGTCTCCCACACCTCCAATTACAGCGGAAGAGGCCCTCCAACAAGAAAAAGATTTTGAAAGGTCAGTCAAAGTCAAAAACACATATTTTCTCCTGGGGGCAAGTTCAACCCAAATGGGGGCCATTACAAAGATTACTCATTATGAGCCAATTCCGACTCAATTGCTTGAAAGTTTTTCTGAGGAAGTTCCCTCAACCAACGTATCTGTCACAGAAAAATATATTGATAAATGCCATAAAGACCTTCTTGCTAGTAAAGACAGAGAAATTGAATACTTAAGAAAGCAGTTACTAGAAAGCCAACGCCCATATGAAAAACAAGATGTCTGCCAGATCTCTCATATTTCAAAACCCATTACTGGGCCTTCTTTTCCGGTCTCTCCAACATTAGAGTCCCACCCCAAAATGGGTGTTACCTTTCATAAGCCGGAAAGGGAAAGGACATATGACTATACGTCAATAGGGGCTGGCTCTGATCAAAGATCTTATGAACAAAGAGACTCTCCCAAAAGTAATGTTGCAGTGCCATCTAGTGGACAAAATATAGAACTTCTATTCCAAGCAGTTTTACACAAAATAGACATTTTGATCTCTGAGAAAAGACAACCTTTGTCAACTATAACCCAAGAACAATTTCTTCAGCCTGCTCAAACAATACAGGCACAAAGTGCACCACACATTTCTATGGCTGCACAAATTATGCTGCAAACTCAAGCTGCTTCGCAGGCTGAAATTGCTACAGCTACTGCTGTTCCAACTATACAACAGCCAGCCCAGGCACCACCACCTGTTCCAGTGCAGACTACTTTGCTGCCTCCTCTTCACCCCAAGTGGGTCCACAGGCAATTCCTCAAGCCTCACACTTGCAGCGCCCCCTAGCTGCAACACGTCTTCCAAATAGAAAACCCCCAAAGAGGAGATACACTCCAAGATTGCTACGTTGCCAATATTGTGATCGTGTAGGTCACACAAGCACAGACTGTCTTAAATTGCAACGCACACAAGTTCCTGTCCAGCCCAGAGGAACAGATTTCAGGGATCAGTAACAACCCAGAAGCACAACCTACAGGAGAAGTGCATCCCAGCCCAGAGGAACAGTCTCCAGAGGCAGCAGAAGCAGAGGTGGCAGCCAACGTCGCCCAGGTCCAAGGCGCGACCCATTTGGCCCATATGCCACTCTTGCCATCACACAAGCTGTCCAACCCTGTCAGCAATATGATAGACATTTATTATGGACTTTGGACTCAGGTGCCTCAATTAGCATTACTTACCAAAAGCACCTTTTCAAAGAAATGCATGCACCAGAACCAGAACTTCGTGAACTTTATACATTTACTGAACGTCCTTGCAAAGTCGAAGGAAAAGGGACTGTTTACATTGAAGAGTTAGATACACTGGTTCCAGATGTTTATTATGTTCCTGCTGCAGCTTTTAATTTGCTTAGTTATACCCATTTAATCAATATTTTAGATTTTCAGATTCATCATTTTAAGAACGCAAGCTACATTGTTAAGAATAGTATGATTGTTGCAGACACAATTGTGATTGCTGGAGTCTTCTACTTAAGGCCAAAACCTGAGCCTCAAAAACAAGCAAGTATAATACCTTCCATTAATGGCAATGCAGGCCCAGAGAGAACTGTCCAAGAGAGAGATCCTGTGATTGCCTCACTGACTCCTAAAAGCAAACCTAAGGTTCCTAATTCAAATGTTAACCTTGTTAATTCTCTTACAGGCAAACCCTTACATTACAACTGTATACATAAATGGCACAGGAGAATGGGGCATGCCAGTTTTGACGTCCTTAAGCGGATGCCATTGTTTGCCCAAGGTTTGAATTTCAAAGGATGTAAGGTACATTTGGATTGTGCTGTTTGCAAAAAGGCAAAATCTAAGGCAGCAGCCATTCCAAGACATGCTATACATAAGTCAACACGCATTTTTGATTTGGTTCATACTGATATTGTGGGTCCTTATGGCCCAACTATTGGCGGTAAAAAGTATTTCTTAACTATTGTTGATAATCATTCTAGATATGGTTATGTCTTTCCTATGAGAGAGAAATCTGAAACGTTTCAGATCTTTAAAGATTTTGCAGTACACGCTTTCAATCAGCATGGGGTGAAGATCCGCAGAATCCAGAGTGATCGTGGTTCCGAGTTCATGTCACAACGTTTCCAGGACTGGATGCGCAGAAACGGTATCATTCACCAAACATCTGCCCCTGCAACTCCAGCTCAAAACGGAGTAGCAGAATGACGGCAAGGGGTTCTCCAAACCATGATGCGCTGCCTCCTAGAAGATGCTAATCTGAAACATTCATTTTGGGGCGAAGCACTTAAGTATGCAAACTACCTTATTAATCGCACTTGGAGTAGTGTGATTGACCAAACTCCTTTCTACATGCTGCATGGCTACCAGCCAGATCTTTCAAATTTACACATTTTTGGTTCATATGCAATGGTAAACATTCCATTAGCGCTTAGAAGAAAAGGTGGCCAAATTGCTAAAAGACTGAGATATATGGGCATTGATGACAATTCGAAATGGGGAAAATTCATTGACTCTAACAATATGATTACAATTTCTAATTCTGCTAACTTTGAAGAAGATTCAGATTGGTCCAAAATACATTCTAATGATCCTGGAGTTTATTTTCCTAGAGATGATCCATCCAACATTCCATCTTCACCTGCCGCGGACGCTCATGCTAGCGACAACGATGGAGATGAGGAAGATGAAGAAGATTGGACAACCGCTCCAAGATGTTCCAAGAGAACTACAAAAGGTATTCCTCCAAAGAAATACACATTGCAATGCACAAACAGACCACCACCATTAGTCTGTAACGTTACACTTCCACCAGAGACTTATGCTCAAATCAAATATCTTCCACAAGATGAACAAGATAAATGGCATACCGCCATGCAAGTTGAGATGGACAGTCTCCAGAATCTCAAGGTATTTACACCTGCAGCACCTCCTCAAAACAAGAAAGTCATTGGCACACGATGGGTGTACAAAATCAAACAAAAACCAGATGGTGAACTATTATACAAAGCAAGACTAGTAGCACAAGGTTTCGCACAAAGTTATCCTGATGATTACACAAACACTTACTCACCTACAGTGCAGACTGAAAGTGTGAAAATAGCCTTAACTACAGCTTCCATTCTTGGACTTGAAGTTTTCCAATTTGATGTTGAAACTGCCTATCTACATGCAGACCTAGATGAAGAAATCTACGTGAAGTGCGCCCCCGGATTTCGTGACGACCTCCGTGGCCAAGAAGGGGACACGTGGATTCTCAACAAAAGTCTTTATGGTCTGAAACAATCAGGTTTGATGTGGTATAACTGTCTCAAAGACAAACTAAATTCAATGGGTTTATTAAGTCCGAAACTGATGAATGCGTGTTCACAAAAAGGTTTAGAGATGCATATGAAATTGTTCTTGTTTATGTAGATGATATTGTTTACATTGGTCCTAACAAACAAATGAGTGAAATTTTTGTTTCAGGTCTGAAGAGATTCTTCACATTGAAGTCACTAGGTCACATCAATGATTATTTAGGTGTACAGATTGAAAAGACACAGAAGGGGTTTAGCCTCTCACAACAAGCCAAGATAGAACAACTCCTACACTATTGCAACATGCAAGATGCTACACCGACACACACTCCTATGCAAACAGATTTTTGTAATTTGAAAGATGAACAAAGTCCTGAGTTCAAGGATCAAACACTTTACCGCTCAGTAATTGGTTCACTACTATACATTAGTGGTTGGACTAGACCAGACATAGCACTTAGTGTCAATTTGTTGTCACAACATGTAGGCAAAGCCACAGAATTCCACTGGTCATGTATTAAGAAGTTACTGAGATACCTAAAATACACTCAACACATGAAATTAAAGCGAGAACCTACACATTCTGATTTTGCTGACTTGTATTGTTATGCAGATGCTGACTGGGCAAGCGATAAGGAATCAAGAAAAAGCACATCAGGTTTCATAATGTACCTGAATGGATGTCCCGTTCATTGGAACGTGAGAAAACAGAGTTTTGTTTCCTGTTCTTCCACGGAGGCGGAATATGCGTGTATTTCTGATGCTAGTAATCAGTTAACTTGGTTCTATTCTTTAGTTACAGATATCTGGACCAAACCGAAGAAGCCAATCACCATGATGGAGGATAATCAATCAGTTGTTTACATTTCAGAAACACGTTTCACAGGTTCTAGGTCCAGACACATTGACATTCGTTATAAAAATGTTAGAGATTTAGTAAGACAGGGTTTCATTAAGTTAGAATATGTGCCAACAGAATATCAGATAGCTGACATCCTGAACAAGCCGTTACCAGCAGCAAGACATGAATCTTTGACATATCTAATGTGTGTAGAGTGATATAAGCATATCCATCCAACAGACAAAGAAGGGGTGTCAGGCAGTGATTTTATGTTGCCTGTTACATGTATATGCAGGGAGATGCATCCCTATCAAATATAATGGTTTATTCCTGAGCACGTGATTAATATGTTCCTAGTACGCATGTGTACATTCCTTTCTTTTGATTCTTTCCTTTTGTTCTCTGCTTCTGACGAAGCAACACCTCTTTTATATAGCCAGTATGTGATTTCTTATTTTTGTATCAAAATAAATATCTTATACATTAGAATTATAATGCGGTTTATTTTGGCAATGTCAGAGTTCCAGGAAAAGATTCATTTCGCCTCTGATAAGAGTAATTCTTATCCCAACAGGTCCACGGATGCGCCATGGGCTGGAGGGCTGGGGTTGTGCAAGAAGCCCACTCAGGTGGGGAGGGAGGGAAGCCCCAGCCCACCCATCCTCACCACCAGCTCCCCCTTACCCGTGGTGGTGGTGGCTGTCATGCTGCGGCTTCCAGCTGGGATTCTGGAGCAACCAGGAGAAGGAGAAGCCACCAGTGGGGAGGTGAGGGCCAGAGGAGAGCGCAGCTCCTCATGCATGGAGACGTGCCAGCTGGGAAGCAGTTGTGGTAAGCGGTAAGAGGCACGCCAGCTGGGAAGTGGTCACGCTCTCTTGGAAGAAGTGGCGGGAGAGGGGGAGCTGTGCTGGCTTGTTCCAAGGCCGGGAAGGGGCTCCGGCTTTCCAGCAGAGGGAGGCAGTGAGGACCCCCAAAAGGCAAGGTGGCAACAGTGTATGTGCACCAGACAGTTGGTCTTCGCGCATGCATGCATGCCAGAAACCAGCAGACCAGGTGGCCGGTGCTCATGCGCGCGCCAAAAACCAGAAGATTATTTGGTTTTTGCACATGCACACGCACCCATTTTAGCACTTGGTGCCAAAAATGTTTGCGCGCGTTCCCGTTTCGGCACTCAGTTCTAGAGCAAGGTTTCTCAACCTTGAAAACATTTAAAACAAGTGGACTGGAAAATTCTGGCTGAAGAATTCTGGGAATTGAAGTCCACACATCAAATTCCTCAAATTTTCCCCAGTGGCAGAACTGAGAAAGTTCTGCTTTATCGGAAGTAGAAAATAGAGGTAATCATTGCTAAACATAGAATATAATTTTAAGCCAAATACAGTGAAAATTGAGATGAGAAATCCTAGTAACAGTTCATAGAATAAGTCATTAATCAGATGAGTGCTTTGCTTCAATGAATGTTTGCCTTCCTTGGCCCAAGCTTCTAAAAGCTTGGAATTACTATGTTGTTTTGCTTTGTATAGCTCTGAGATTTTGCCCTGCAGTTCTCAGGCAGCAAAGCAACCTCCTTTAGCTGATGAAACTGTTGGGTGAAGTACTGGTTCACTGCAACATATCCTGATAAAGCCAACTGCACTGCCTCAATGTCCATAAAAGGCATTTATGGCATGAAACACATTGTCATAACAAAGCACCACCATCTTGCATATGTGCAGAACAGAAATGTTATCTACTGCCACTAGGAGTCATCTCCATAAAGAAGGACCAGTGGTGGCATTCAGATGGTTCGCACTGGTTTGGGCAAACCAGCTTTTAAATTACCCCCAACACACACCCCGCTATCAAAGTGGATCCTGGGCGCTGCGCTGCAATGGAGAAATGAGCAACGGAAGGGAAGTGCAAGGGAAGGAGAAGGCCGCTTTCCTTCTTGCTTCTCCCTGCTCCTCCACCTTTGCTTGTGCTGGCCACTCCATTTCCCATTTCTCCATTGCAACACAGCACCAAGGATCCACTTTGATATGTGGGGGGTGGGAATAATTTTACAACCGGTTCGCCCAGGGTCAGATTGGCAGTCATGGAAGGGTCATCTCGCATGTGCGGCAGAGCTGGAGGATTGGAATAGGCCATGCCTCCCATGACAGCCAATCTGACCCTGGGTGTACTGATTGTTAAATTATTTGAATCCCATCACTGGAATTGACACAAGGTATGTATTTTAATGTACTATAACTGTTAGATTGTGGACAAGGATCACAGGAGACAGACTTCATAACAGCTCTTTTACTCAGCTCACTCAAGTAACCAGCCAAACATGGTCTGACAGCTAGCTCTTTTATAGAGGGCTGTCAGACACAATAACCAATAGCGTATGAGCATTCAAACACATGACCTGGGTGGCAACAACAGTTCAGGTAGAGTTCAACTAAACATAACAACTTACTGTTCAGTCAGAGGTCGTCTAGTTACAGCAATTCTAGGGTTCAGTTAGAGGTCAGTCAGAACACAACACCCCTCCCCTTCTAGATGGAACAGTCCTACAGACATAGTCTGCACAGGTTCGCCTGGTGCACCAATTGCGACCATACTTGGAGAAGGAGGCTCTACTCACGGTCACTCATGCCCTTCTCATCTCTCGATTGGACTACTGCAATGCGCTCTACATGGGGCTACCCTTGAAGAGTATTTGGAGACTCCAACTGGTGCAAAATGCGGCTGCGCGTGCTGTGGTGGGTGTGTCAAGATACACCCACGTAACACACATATTCCGCCAGCTGCATTGGCTGCCCATTGGTCTCTGGGTACAAGTCAAGGTGTTGATCATCATCTTCAAAGCCCTACATGGCTTAGGACCAGGTTACCTCCGGGACCGCATTCTGCCTCATACTTCCCTCCGACTGGTTAGAGCCCACAGAGTGGGTCTCCTCCAGGTCCCATCAGCCAAACAATGCCAGCTGGCGGGCCCTAGGGGGAGGGCCTTCTCTGTGGGGGGCCCCGTGCTCTGGAACCAACTTCCCCCAGAGATCTGAATTATCTCCACCCTGCTGGCCTTCCGGAAAGCCGTCAAGACATGGCTCTTCCTGCAGGCAGGGGTTTGAGGCTAGTTTTTATCCGAGATCTCCCCCAGTATGTATGTTGTTGAATGTTTTTTAACATTTTTAATATTTTAAAATTGTTTTTAAATGAATGTTTATTGTTTAGTGTTCTTTTAAAATGTTGTATGCCACACTGAGTCCTTAGGGAGTAGGGCGGCATAGAAGAACCAAATAATAAATAAATAAATAAATAAATAAATAAATAAATAAATAATCGCACAGGTAGGCGGGGCGTTTGGGAACTCTCCCTGACCTGCGCAGCTCAGTCTCAGGTGAGGCAGCAGCCTGTTCAGACAGGTCTGCTGTCGCTCTTGGATTGGAGCATGGAAGCTCCTGGAATGTATCGGGCGTGGCCTCTGCGACTGGTGGAAACGGTTCTAATTGAGGACTTCAACTTCCTCAGGTAGGCCTTCTGAGACACTCGGGCTTGAGGTAGCTAGGGGAAGAACACAGAGTGTTACCTTTTGTGGTTCATTAGATTTCCCTTTTACTTGGTTGCGTAGCTGATCTATGTGCCTCTTCCAGAGGCATCCGTCCTGGAGGTGAACTTCATATGTTAGTGGACCTAAGATTGTTTCTATGACTCCAGGTAGCCACAGGGGGCCCTCGGCATATTTTTGGGTTAATACCAAATCTTCCAGGGAGAAGGCCCTGGTTTTTTGTGTGACCTCTGGTTTTGCCTTAGTGGCGTAATTTGGGTGTAAACGGTCCAGGACAGATCTAAGCCTGCGACCCATAAAGAGCTCGGCTGGGCTGCGGCCAGTGGTAGCACTTGAGATTATGTGTTGTGTACTCAGAAATTTATAGATGCAGGCCTGCCAGTCCCCTGGGCCTAGTCTACCTAATGCTTCCTTTGCTGACCTTACGAATTGTTCAACCAGTCCATTGGTCGCCGGATGGAATGGCGAGGACAGGGCATGGTGAATTCCCAGGTCAGTAAGGTACTCCTCAAAATTGGTGGCCGTAAATTGGGGACCATTGTCCATTACAAGAATGTCCGGGAGGCCGTGTGTGGCAAAAAGGTGTCTGAGCACTTTAATAACTGCCTCAGTGGTGGTAGAACCCATTGGAAATATTTTGAACCACTTTGAGTAGGCATCGACAATTATTAAAAACATTTGGCTGTGGCAGGGGCCTGCGAAATTGGCATGTAGCCATGACCAGGGGCTTTTTGGTTGTTCCCAATCATGGACTGGTGCTTTGGGTGGAGCAGGCCGTGACTCTTGACAGGGTTTGCATAACCCAACCCAATTTTGGATTTCTGCATCCATATTTGGCCACCAAACGTACTCCCTAGCCAAGGCTTTCATCTGGACAATCCCCGGATGGCCTTCATGTAAAATCCTGAGTATTCCAGCTCGCAGACTGGTTGGTATGACCACTCGGTCGCCCTAAAGGAGGCAACCCCCTTGTTCTGATAGTTCATGCTGTCTGTGTTCATATGTTTTAAGGTCAGGCTTGACCAGGTCCTTCGGCCATCCCCTCCACACCCAGTTCAACATAGTTCTGAGTGAGGGGTCCTTGGCCATGTGTTTAGCCACCTCAGCAGAAGTGACCAGTCCAGAATCAGCCAAATCAATCAAAAGGACTGAAGCTTCTGGAACAATGTCCGTAAGGAGGTCAGACAATGGGCACCTACTCAAAGCGTCCGCATTGCCCATGTCTTTTCCTGGCTGATGTACCAGGCAATAGAAGTGGGCCGAGAATGTTGAATCCTGGCTTGAAATCATGCGGGCTGATTGGCTGATTGGCTGATTGGTTGGCTCTCATTGGTCCCTCCCTGGCAGCCTCCTATAAAGAGGAAGCTGTCAGCTCTATTCTGTGTGTTTTTCTGTCGAACTGCATTGTGTGAATAAACAGCAATTTTATACAAGCTGCCTTCCTGCATCTTCCCTCCAGCAAGCTAACTTCCGGTTTAACATCTGGCGACAAGGGTGAAAGCTGAGCCTTTGCTGACTGATGCCCCTGTGAGGTTTTTTTTATGCATTTTTTTTCTTCTTCTTTCTCTTCTGCTATGACTGCTGTTGTTTTCTGAGCTGCTCAAGCCTGAGTTAATTTATTGCTCCAGTTTTTTTTCTAGGGTCAAACTGGACGTCGTTTATCACAGCAATTGTTATTTTTTGTTCTTTTAAGATGATGGCCCTGCCCTCGTTTCCATCGTTTGAACCAGCCACTGAGACCTGGGACGATTACCTGACCCGTTTTGAGTGTGTGCTTAGGGCTGCTGACTTGACGGAATTATCCAGCTCTCGCAAGTTGGGTTATTTTTTAAGCTCCTGTGGTAGGGACATTTTTGCCACTGCTAGAGCCCTCACTGCCCCCCAGGAGGTGTACCTTGTTTCTGGGACACGCTCATAGATAGGCTTCGGAATCATTATTCTCCTGCACCCTCTAGAGTGGCGAGGAGACACGCTTTTAGACAGCGTTTTCAGAAGGAGGGCCAGTCGATAAATGATTACATTGCTGCCCTGCGTACTGCAGCTGTGAACTGTGAATTCACAGATTTGGAGGACCTCCTTCTTGATCAATTGATTTGTGGGGTCCAAGATTTGCGACTTCAGAGACGTTTACTGGCAAAGAAAGACCTTAATCTTACTACTGCATTGGATGAGGCAAGGGCTTCTGAGCTTTCTGAGAAGTCTGCCTCAGAAATGCAGAAAGCCAGACCTGTATCTATACAAACTAGACCTCAATCTATTCACCATGAGGATTCAGACCCTGACATCTTCTCAGATGACGAACATGACATTTGCAAACTCCAAACAGCAAGGAGAAAACCCTCCAAAATTGAGAAATCATCCCAGCAAACTTGTTTCAGTTGTGGGGGTGGGCATAATAGAACTGACTGTCGTTTTAGAAATGTCACCTGCTGCCATTGCGGAAAGCAAGGACACTTAGCTAGAGTTTGCAGATCTTCTTTGTTGGCATCAGCAAGAATACCTACTGGGGTATATCCCCAAATGTTTCCTTCTGTTCCTACTTCAAGACCACCTCCAGGATTTAGACCAAGATCTTCTCGTAGATCTTCTACTCTTCAAGAGTCATGTTATTCCACCTCCAGAGACCCTTCTCCAGTTTCTTACCATGTGAACCATGCTTCTTTGGTTGACCCCTCACAAAAGTTGTTTGTTACTCTTCATATTGAGGGTCAACAATGTCGGATGGAGGTGGATACGGGGTCATCCAAAACTCTACTTTCCTGGGCTACCTTGGTCCAGTTATTTCCTAATTTTGATAAAGGACGTTTAGAACCATGCCCCATTGCTCTCAAAGATTATCAAGGGAATCGAATTCCCCTTGTGGGGTGTGGGTCCTTTCTTATTTCTTATGCAGGTTTTAAAGATTACCTTCCTCTCATTGTTGTCAACGGACACTTGCCTGCCCTGCTTGGCCTTAATTGGTTCCATGCGCTTGGTCTGGCTGTCTCTGGAATACATACTACCACTGCTTTACTAGACTCTACCATCACCTCCGAGGGCCATATGGCATTGTTACAGAAGGAGTTTCCTGATGTTTTCGCCCCAGGGCTTGGTAAATATAATGGCACCCCAATTTCTTTTAATTTGGATCCTCAGGTGGCCCCCATCCGGTTGAAGCCTCGAAGGGTCCCATTAGCTCTAGGGCCTAAAGTAGACTGTGAATTGGATAAACTAATTTCTCAAGGGGTATTACAGCCCATTGATCATGCAAGGTGGGAAACTCCCATCGTAATTCCCCTTAAACCTGACGGGACAGTGAGAATTTGCGCTGATTATAAAGCTACATTGAACAAGGCCCTTCAGTCCAATCCGTATCCTGTTCCAGTAGTGCAACACCTCCTGCACTCGTTGGGCCGGGGGTCTGTTTTCGCCAAGCTGGACCTGGCACAAGCTTACCAGCAGCTCCCGGTGGACGAGCCGACTGCCTTAGCTCAAACTATTGTTACCCACCGGGGAGCTTTTAAATGTACTAGGCTCCAGTTTGGCGTTAGCATTGCCCCCGGCATTTTTCAGAGCCTCATGGAAAGGCTCCTACATGGGTTGCAGGGGGTGGTGCCTTATTTTGATGATGTGCTTATTTCTGCCTCCACCCCCTCAGAACTACTCTCAAGGGTTAGAGCCATTCTCCTCAAGTTTAGAGAAGTAGGCCTGCGTCTGCGTCCTGATAAATGCTATTTTGGGGTCCCCCAGGTGGAATTCCTCGGGTTTCTTATTGATAGCCATGGCATTCGTCCCACCCCTTCCAAAATTGAGGCTATTCAATTAGCTCCTACTCCCTCTTCCAGGTCAGAGTTGCAGGCTTTCTTAGGCCTCCTCAATTTCTATTCGGTATTTTTACCTCACAAGGCCATCCTGGCTGAACCTCTTCACAGACTTTTAGACAACAGTACGGTATGGCATTGGGGTTCAGCAGAGGAGACTGCT
The DNA here is from genome assembly GCA_023053685.1 of Diadophis punctatus similis. Classification (NCBI taxonomy): domain Eukaryota; kingdom Metazoa; phylum Chordata; class Lepidosauria; order Squamata; family Dipsadidae; genus Diadophis; species Diadophis punctatus. The sequence goes on from JALIGW010000008.1 coordinate 23,740,554, forward strand.
TTCAGAGCAATTAAGCAGCTTTTAACTTCTGAGGCTGTCCTTGTTCAATACAGTGACAGCCTCCCCCTGCTGCTAGCCTGTGATGCCTCCCCATACGGGGTGGGAGCGGTACTAAGTCACATCCTCCCAAATGGCTCAGAGGCACCATTGGCCTTTTATTCTCGCACAATGTCTCAGACAGAGAGGAACTATAGCCAGCTTGACCGCGAGGCTCTCGCATGTGTCGCTGGCGTAAGAAAGTTTCACACTTCCGGTTTGGATCGCGCCATCGCGGACGCTCCTTTGTTGGGCGCCTTTCCGATTCTTGTAAAAAGCCGCCAGAACAGCTGTCTGGCGGCTTTGAAATCTCTTCCCCTGGCAAAGGGGAGAGATGAGAGCTTGACAGGTGGGGTAGAGCCCCCCAGTGCCCTAGGAGCCATCCAGGGGCGCGAAGGGAGGGCTCCCCATGCAGCCTGTCTCCTGCTCCGGGAATCAGGAAACCTCTGCTTTTGCGGAGCAAGATGCCGTGACCACCGCTGCTTCCAGAATGGGATTTACAATTATTTTTTTATTTAAAGAAGCAGACAGAGAGAAACAGGAGTGAGATGGGCAAGTACTGAAATTTCTTTTTTCTTTTTTCTTCAACTCCTCTGCTAGCTTTCACTTCGGCAAGGAAACAAAGTAACAGTTAATAATATGGCGATTGAAGAAGGTGGGAGGAAAAGTGAAAGTGACTTTCGTTTTGCCAGAGGCTTTTTTTCTTATGGAAACTTTTGACTTTGAAAACTGGCTTTTCTTTCTCTGTCTCCTAACCCTGGATTAAAGTTATAACTGATAGATTTTTAATAATAAAAGACTACCTGGTTTTGAAACTGGAAAGAACTTTAATTAGGGATTTGGCTTTTTTTTTTCTTTGTACTCCTTTGAAACACTACAATGGCTTCAAAATCCGGAAAGATTGTTTTGAGTAAAAGAAATGACTATCCCTCTGGTTATACTTCTAAAATGCAACTTAATACTGAGTTAACACCTCCACAGTCTTTGACAAATGAAAACTTATTAATTAATTTAAAGATTATGAAACATGAACTGACTTTGGAATTTAACCAGAAAATTAGTGAAATAGATAAGAAAATGCAGGCTGCTTTGAACAATATGAATCAACAACTTAGGTCGGACGTGTTAGAGATTTGCAAAGGATTAGCAACAAATTTTTTTTTATTGAAAAAGTTTTATTAGTACAAAGTACAAATTTTTTTTTACATTCCCCCCCCTTCCCCCTAACCCCCTCCCTCCCCTACCCCGACTTCCCAGAAAGAACACAGGATATAATCTTCAAATAACCATAAGCTAAAATATACAAAAAAAACATTAATTTCTGTTATATATGTATACACTTTCCCCCCCTCTAAGAAAACTCCACTTTATCTAAAATCTATTAAACCATTCTAAAATTCTAACCATATATCCTTTTTAGACTATATATATCCTCTTAATCTGATACTTTTTTTGAATATAATCAGTCCATCTACTCCACTCCAACATGTATCTTTCATTTGAATGATCTTTTAAATATGATGAAATTCTTGCCATTTCCGCCAGGTGTGTAACTTTAGTTGTCCATTCCTCAATAGTAGGTATATCCTCTTTCTTCCAGTATTGTGCTACCAACAATCTGGCAGCTGTTATCAAGTTCAAGATCAACTTAGTCTCTATTACAGTACAGTCTGTAGTTATTCCCAGCAAGAAAAACTGTGGTGTAAACTTAATTTTTTTCTTCAAAATATTCTGAATAATCCACCATATTTTTATCCAAAAAGCCTTAATTTTCTTACAAGACCACCAAATATGAAAATAAGTTGCATCTTCACATTCACACCTCCAACATTTAGGTTGTAAATTTGGATACATACAAGCTAGTTTTTTTGGATCAAGATGCCATCTATAAAACATTTTATAAAAATTTTCTCTTAAATTTTGAGCTTGTGTAAATTTCACATTTCTAACCCATATATTCTCCCATGTTTCCATCATTATAGGTTCACCAATATTTTGCGCCCATTTAATCATACAATCCTTAACTAGCTCTGTTTCAGAATCTAATTCCACTAATACATTATATAATCTCTTTATATGCATTGGTCCTTTATTCTTTATTTGATTTATCAAGTTATCATCTTGCTGCGAAATACCTGCTTTTGAATCCTCTTTCCATCTGGCCTGCAATTGCCCATATTGAAACCAAGACTTAATTACTCCTTCTTCTTTTAATTGCTCCATTGATTTTAATTGTAACCTCATTCCCTCTACATAAAGAAACACTTTATATGTAATCTTGTCTAGTTTTTGCTCTATATTTATATTCTCTATCACATGCCTCGGCACTGTCCATATAGGTAATTTATCATTTAATTTACATTGATATTTCTTCCAGACACGTAATAGAGCATTTCTTAATATATGACTCTTAAAGGTTTTATCTACTTTTTATTATACACTAAATAAGCATGCCATCCATAAAACAAGCCATACCCTTCTATATTTAATGACCTCTCTTCCGTCAGGTTAATCCAATCCGCAATTGCTGAGAGGGTAGCTGCTTCATAATACAATCTTAAGTTAGGCATTTTTAATCCTCCCCTTTCGCGTGAGTCTTGCATTATTTTCTGATTTACTCTCGGTTTTTTCCCTGCCCAAATAAATTTATTAATACCCTTTTGCCACTCTTTCAAATTGTCATCCTTTTTAAGTATGGGAATTGTTTGAAAAAAAAATAAAAACCTAGGTAAGACATTCATTTTTACTACAGCTATCCTGCCCAGCAAGGACAACTGTAGCGTTTTCCAATTTTCCAAGTCTTTCTGTATTTTTTGCCATAGTATTTCATAATTATGTTGATAAAGTTTCGTGTTTATTGACATAATGTTAACCCCCAAGTATTTAACCTTTTTAACTATTTCATATCCCGTAACCCTTTCTACTTTTTCCTCTTGATTTCTGGTCATGTTCTTAGCTATTATTTTGGTTTTATCTACATTTATTTTAAGACCAGCTACTTGTCCATAAGAATCGATAATATCCATCAGGCCTGTAATTGATTGATATGGCTGAGTTACAGTAACTACTAAATCATCCGCAAACGCTCGTAGTTTATATTCTTCTCCTCTTATTTTAATACCTTTAACTATCTCGGATTCCCTTATTTTACTAAGTAAAATCTCCATAGACAAAATAAACAAAAGAGGTGATTGGGGACATCCTTGTCTGGTTCCTTTCTCTATATTAAAATTATCTGTTAGTTCACCATTAATTATTATTTGAGCAGTCTGTTTTTGATATATTGCCTTAATAGATTGTGTAAAGTGTTCTCCGAGCTGCATCTTTTCTATTAATTTTAATAAAAATTTCCAATTCAATCTATCAAAAGCTTTTTCAGCATCCAAGAATACCAGTGCAGCGGGTACCTGGTTGTTCCTCCCCAAGTACTCTAATAAATTAATTATGTGTCGTACATTACTCTTCATTTGTCTACCTTCTATAAAACCAGTTTGATCTTGGTGGATCAATTGTTGCATAAGTATCATTAATCTGTTAGCTAATATTTTGGCAAAAATTTTATAATCCATATTTAACAATGAAATTGGCCTATAGTTTTTAGGGTCTGTATGGTCTTGATTCTCTTTCGGGATCAAAGAGATAAAAGCAGTTTTCCAAGTTGGGGGTACTTCTCCTTGTTGTATAGTATTAAATAACACCTTCAGAGGCTCCACCATTTCATCCTGTAGGTTTTTATAATAAACAGCTGTTAAACCATCTGTACCTGGAGCCTTTCCCAATTTTAGCTGTTTAATAACCGCCAAAATTTCCTCTGAGGTTATAAGTTGATTTAAAGTTTCAATCTGCTCCGTGGAAGCTATATGTATATGACCATTTCGTAAATATCCATCTATATCTTCCTCTTTAATCTTCTCCCCCTTATACAACCCTGAATAGAATTCTAAGAAAGACTTTTTAATCATTTCACAATCAAAAACTTCTTTCCCTTTATACTTAACTTTTTCTACTACTCTTGATTTCTGTTTTTTCCTTAACATGTAAGCCAACCACCTACCTGGCTTATTTGCATTACAAAAAGTGTTATGTTTGGCATATTGTAAATTAGTTGCTACTTGGTCTGCCATTAACATATTAAATTGAGCTTTTAGTAAATTAACTGTTTCTTTAATTTTCTTATCTGTTGGTTTAGAAATTAAAGCCCTCTCTTGTTTCTTAATTTCTTCCTCCAGTCCTTTTCTTTTAAGTTCCTTCTTTCTTCTATATTTATTATTCAAATATATTAAAACACCTCTCATATAAGCCTTACTTGCATCCCATACCATCTGAATTGATGTACCTTTCTGCATATTCATAACAAAAAATTCATTCATAAATTTTTTACATTCTCTTACATTATCTTCATATCTAAACAAGTTATCATTTAACCTCCAAGATTTTCTTAATCCATAACCAAATTCCATTTCCAACCAGACAGGGCTATGGTCGGACAATACCCTCGTGTAAATTTTTGTTCTCTTCACCCTGGAAAAAAGATCATTAGTAATTAAAATAAAATCAATCCTGGAAAAAGATTGATGTCTATTGGAGTAGAAAGTAAAATCCTTTTCTGTAGGGTTTCTTTCACGCCATATATCTCTCAAATCCCAGTCTTCCATCATTTCAAAAAAAGATTTAGGCAATTTTGCTCTTGCAAAGATGTTTTGCTTAGGACCTTTCTTGTCTTTCTTGACATCCAAAACGCCATTCCAATCCCCTAAAAGAATACAAGTTTTGTAATCCCAATATATGAGCTTTGAATGCAAAAGGTCGTAGAATTTTTCTTGTTGTTGATTCGGGGCGTATAATCCAATCACTAATATTTTCTGTCCCTTTACTAAAAGTTCAATTGCTAAAAATCTTCCTTGATCATCTGCTTCTATTAACTTTGCAATCAAATCTTTTTTCACATATATAACAATACCGTTTTTCTTTTCTGAAGCTGTAGCAACAAAATGTGTACCTAATCTTGTATTCATCAAATATTTTTGATCTTGAGTCCTTATGTGAGTCTCCTGTAAACATATCAAGTCATTATTAAATTGTTTTAAGTAGTGAAATATTTTCCTCCTTTTCTGTGGAGAATTCAAACCATTGACATTCCAGGTAAGAAATTTATTTCCCATCTCTGGGCTTCTGAAGCGTATGGAGCACCCCTTGAAGATCTACCTTAGATTTTTCTTTTGGTCTCGGCCCTCCCACCGCTTCCGATTTAGGAGTATCTTGAGTTGCCACCTGTTGTCTTTGTTGTCTCAATTCTTGTCTCCGTTTGGCAGCTCTGGTCTGTCTTTGTTCTTTAATCATTTCCTGTCTGTTGAGTTCTAAGTTTTGTTCCATTTCGATAGCCAATGACACAGCTCCTTCTTGTACCACTTTCAGCAATTCTTCTCTTTCTTGTTGTTGTTTCCCTTCTGGGGGTTTAGATGAGCCAGGCACTAAAACATCTTCATAAAAATCTCTGGCTTTCTGAACTGTATTAAGTCGATATCTCACTCCCATAAACGTAACCACCAATCCACTTGGTATTTCCCACCTGTATTGGACTTGTTGTCTTCTCAATTCTTCCACCAGGAAGGTGTATTCTTTCCTGGCTTTCAACATCTTGGAAGGAATTTCCTTCATTGTCATCACTTCTTTTTTTTTTTTTTTTTTTTCTCAAAAAAGTTTTATTAGTACAAACTTACATAAGTGGTAACAAAATATTAAATCCAAAGTACAAACATTTTTATTTCCCCCCCCCAGACCCACCCCCTTCCCTCCCCACCTCCCCCCCCCGGACTTCCCAGAGATAATACAGGGCATAATAATAAGTTTAAATTGTTAATAAAAAGAAAAAGGAAAAAGGAAAAAAAAGAACACTATTTTTAAAAAAACTTCAACTCCAAACTATACAGTACTAATATATCGCATTTGTATACAATAGTAAAGATACAAAAAAGAGAGAGAAAAAAAAGAAAGAGAATAAAAAAAAAGAAAGAAAGAAAGAGAAAACTCTTTAACACTACAAACAAACAAACCTCCTACCTCCTCCCTTCAGTCCTCTATCTTATACAAGGTAAGTGTTACATAAGTAATAACTAAATATAAAATACACAAATCTTAAACTAATATTATTGACATTAGAAATAACCTCTAAGATAAAACTTAACTAAATGTTACATAAGTAATCATCAAATATTAAATTTCATCATGATATTAATAAGATAATATTATTCTAAATTAATTCGCTAACTTCAATAAACAAAAAAAGAAAATAAAAGAAGAATAAACAATAAACAAATCTTCAACAAACTATATATATCTAATATTATCAACATTAAAAATAACCTCAAAATTATATAAAACTTAACTAAATATTGCATAAGTAATCATTAGATAGGGAAAAGATAAAATACAATCATATTAGTTTCTATCCATCCAATATATTTCAACATCACATTATTTTGTATCTTGATAGTTCATCTTTTAATAGTTCAATAAATTCAAATTTGTCAAGTCGTCTCCCGTCTGCTCCCAAACCTCCATCTCCTCTTCCCCAGCTATCTGATTCAGGCACTCCTTTTGGATTTTTGAGTCTATTTCTTTTTGATCCATCGAAGGTGGCTTCCCCTCCTCCTCCTCTTTTATTTTCATACACCCTTCTTCTGGAATCTTGGATATATCAGCCTTTAGAACATTGACATAAAATTCAGTAGCTTTTTTTATCGTGTTGAGCCGGTATCTTTTTCCAGAAAATTTCACTGTTACTCCAACTGGTGCTTCCCATTTATATTGTAAATTTAATCTCTTAAATTCATCAATCAAAAAAGTATAGCTTTTCCTGGCTTTAAGCATTTTAGAGGGGATTTCTTTCCAAATCTTTAGTTCCTGACCATTCACCATAAGATTATTGTTAAACGTTGCTTGTATAATTCTGTTCCGTAGAGCTCTTGTGGTAAAATATATGACAATATCCCTTGGTAGATGCTTTTGTTTGGCGTACCACGAGTTGATTCTGTATGTTTTGTCGATTTGTGTAGCCAATTCCGCTTTAGAAATTCCAGACACCTGATCCAATATGTCAACCATCCTGCCTTTTAAATTTTCATATAATCCTTCTTTCAAACCTCTAATCCTTATAGCAACTTCCATAGATCTGAACTGAGTCATTAAGACCTCTTTTTCAAAATTTGCAATGTCATTTTGGATTTTATCTATGTAATTCACCGAAGTTGCCAAAGCTTGTTTATTTGTTTCAATACGTTCTGCCAAAACTTCAATATTTGTTGCTAAGCCTTTGCAAACCTCTAACACATCAAATCTTAGTTGTTGATTCATATTCTTCAAAGCAGCCTGCATCTTATGGTCTATCTCACTTATTTTCTGGTTAAATTCCAAAGTAAGTTCATGTTTCATAATCTTTAAATTATTTAATAAATTTTCAGGTGTCAAAAGCTGTGGAGGTGTTAGCTCAGTGTTAAGTTGCATTTTAGAAATATATCCAGATGAATAGTCATTTCTTTTAGTCAAAACAGTCTTTCCAAACTTTGAAGCCATTGGTGTTTCAAAAGAGTACAAAAAAGAAAGAAAGCCAGTTGCCTGATTAAAGTTCTTTCCAGTTTAAAAATCAGATAGTCTTTTATTATTGAAAATATTTCTATTATAACTTTAATCCAGAGTTAGGAGACAGAGAAAGAAAAAACCATTTTTCCAAGTTAAAAGTTTCCATAAGAGAGAGAGAAAGAAAAAAAAAAAAAGCCTCTGGGGAAACGAAAGTCACTTTCACTTCTCAATCGCCATATTGTTACTCTGTTTCCTTTGTTCCCTTGCCGAAGTGAAAGCTTACCCAGGAGTTGAAAAAAAAAAGGAAAAAAAGAGGTTTCAGTACTTGCCCATCTCACGCCTGTTTCTCTCTGTCTGCTTCTATAGTTTAAATGTAGTTATAAATCCCATTTTTGAAGCAGCGGCTGGTCACTCCATCTAGCTCTGCAAAAGGCAGAGGTTTCCGGATCTTCGGAGCTGGAGACAGGCTGCATGGGGAGCTCTCCCTTCGCGCCCTGCAGATGGCTCCTAAGGCGCTGGGGGGGCTCTACCCCTCCTGTCAGGCTCTCATCTCTCCCCTTTGCCCGGGGAAGAGATTTTAAAGCCGCCAGACAGCTGTTCTGGCGGCTTTTAACAAAGATCGGAAAGGCATCCAACGAGGGATGTCTGCGATGAAGCGCTCCAAAACCGGAAGAGTCCATTGTCATCACTTCTTGTCCCTTGACTTGGAGTTTATTTACAAAAGTCACTTGTAAAATATCATTACGTAGTGTTCTAGTAGTGAAATAGATGACAATATCTCTTGGTAAATTTCTATTTCTCGCCACCCATGAGTTAACGCGATAAATTTGGTCTATCTGCCATGCCAGCTCCTCCTTCTTCACTCCAAGTGCTAACTCAAATGCTTCCAACATAATTTCCTTCAAATCCTCCTGCTTGTTTTCCTTAACTCCACGAACCCTTATTGCAAACTCCATGCATCTGTATTGCATAATTATCATTTCTGCCTCCTCCCTCTCAATTTTGTTTTCTGCTTCACCAACCCTGGCTCCCAACACTGTTGTAGTTTGCTTAATTTCTTGCATTTCTTCTTCCATAATCTCATAATTGGTGTCCAGACCAGAAAAGGCATTAATTATATCTTCTCTAATCTCTTTATTACGAATTGCAATATCATCAGAATCTTCCTGTATTTTCTCATTGGTCTCATTAATTCTTTCATTAATTGCAGAAATCTTCTCATTAGTTTCATTAATTTTAAGATTAAATCCAGCTGCTAATTCTGTTTGCATTGATTTAAGTGCATCTTGTAGCATTGGGAGCGTTAGTGGCTGAGGGGGGGGCTGGTATTTTAGAAGTATGGATAGGAGAGCTGTCTGCACTCGCTGGTGCTCTAACAGAGGTGGTTTTTTTGAAGCCATTGCAAATCACTTCACTCTTTGTACTTAAAAAAAAAAAGCCAGAAACGAATAGCCAAATAGCCAGGAAGAATTTTATCAAGTCCTTTTTCTTTTCTTCCCCAAAAAGAAATCAAAAGGCAATTTAAAGTCCAAAGTTTTCAAAGGAGGAGCTGGTAATAAAAACAGCACTCAACTTTTAACTTTCGTTTCCACGCCCAGAAGCCTCCAGCGCCATTTCTTTTATCCCTTTGTTAATTGATTGCTTCCTTCTTCACTTCCAATCCACAAAAAAAAACCTTTACTACTTGCCATTTATCATCTCTGCCTCCTGGGTCTTTCTGCCTGCTACAGTATCTCCTTTTGATCAAATATGTTGATTGCAGGGATTGGATGCAGCTTCTTGCTCCGTGAATAGCAGAGACTTCCCAATTCCGGAGCTATGGCAAGGTTCCTAGGGGGCCCTCACCCTTTGTGCCCTAGGATCTCACCAAGGGCACTAGGGGGGCTCTACCTCACCCCGCCGGCTCTCCTCACTCCCCTTCGCCCGGGGAGGAGATGATCGAGCTGCCAGACAGCTGTTTGGCTGCCGATCTGGCGGAGAACGAAAATCGGGAACAAGCGCTCTGCGGAGAGCGCCCTCGAAGCGGCAGCGCCAAACCAGAAGTCCGATTAGCAACAAATATTGAAGTTCTGGCAGAACGTATTGAAACAAATAAACAAGCTTTGGCAACCTCGGTGGAATACATAGATAAAATTCAAAATGACATTGCAAATTTTGAAACAGAGGTGTTGATGACGCAGTTCAGATCAATGGAAGTTGCTATAATGGTCAGAGGATTGAAGGAGGGATTATATGAAGATTTAAAAGGAAGGATGGTTGATGCTTTGGACCAGGTGTCTGGAATGTCTAAAGTGGAATTGGCTACACAAATTGACAAGATATATAGAATCAACTCGTGGTATGCTAAACAAAAACACCTACCAAGGGACATTGTCATATATTATACTACAAGAACCTTACGGAATAGAATTATACAAGCAACGTTTAACAACAATCTTAAGGTGAATGGCCAGGAATTAAAGATTTGGAAAGAAATCCCCTCTAAAATGCTTAAAGCCAGAAAAAGTTACACCTTTCTGATTGATGAACTCAAAAGATTAAATTTACAATATAAATGGGAAGCACCAGTAGGAGTAGCGGTGAAATTTTCTGGAAAAAGATACCGGCTTAACACGATAAAGAAAGCTACTGAATTTTATGTCAATGTTTTAAAGGCTGATATATCCAGAATTCCAGAGGAAGGATGTATGAAAGTAAAAGAGGAGGAGGAGGGGAAGCCACCCCTGTCGGATCAAAAGGAAATAGATTTAAAGAACCAAAATGAGTGCTAGAGCCAGATAGACGGGGAAAAGGAGATGGAGGATCGGGACCAGATGGGAGGCGAGTTGATAAATTCAAAATCATTGAGCTATAAAAAGATGCAACTATCAAGATACAAAAAGATGTGGTGTTGAAATATATTGGACGGATAGAGATTAATATGATTGTATTTTTCCTTTTTTCTTCCCCCTTTTTTTATATATATATTTTTTGAAGATTTGGAATCTTGGACTTAGACTGTTTATTATTAAAGAAAAAAAAAGAAAAAAAAGAAAAATTTTTTTTTAAAAGATTTAAAAAATTTTTTGAAGCTAATAAGTTAATGTATAATAATATTATGTTATTAATATTATGATGAAATTTAATATTTAATGATTATCTATGTAATATTTAGTTAAGTTTTATTTAATTTTGAGGTTATTTCTATTATTAATTTTTATTATTAATCTATTATTAAACTTAGAATTTTTTTGAAGCTAGCAATTCGAAGTATGGCAACAATATGTTAATAATATTAATTTAAGATTTTTGTATTTTATATTTAGCTATTATTTATGTAATATTTATCTAAGTTTTATTTAATTTGGAGGAAATGTTGCACAAGGTAGAGGATTGAAGGGAGGAGGAAGGAAGTTTGTTTGTTTATCTTTTTCTTTTTTCTCTACTTTATCTTAGTTATGCTTTTCTTGTATTGTTAAGAGATTTTTCTTTTTTTTTTGTATCTCTATTATTTTATACATAGACGATATATTATTAGTGTACAATTTGGAGTTGAAGCTTTCAAAAAATAATGTTCTTTTTTATTAACCTAATTTAAATTTATTTAATTGATATGATGCCCTGTATTCTCTCTGGGAAGTCCGGGGGGGAGGGGGAGGGAAGGGGGTGGGCTAGGGGGGAGAAAAATAAAAAATGTTTGTACTTTATATTCAATATTTAGCTATTACCTATGTAATTTTGTACTAATAAAACTTTTTTGAATTAAAAAAAAAAGTTTCACGATTATCCTTACGGGCGGCACTTTCATCTTCTGACTGATCATAAGCCCCTCCTAGGAATCCTTGCAAATAATAGGCAGAGCCCTAACGTCTTATCCCTTAGGATGTCTCGCTGGTTGGAGTTTATGGCCTCTTATTCATACACTCTCCACTACCGCCCGGGCCGGCAAATGGGAAATGCAGATGCTTTAAGCAGATGCCCATTGCCCAGGCCCGTTCAGGATCCAGCACCGACGGTCTCTATTTTGCTTGTGGATGAGTTGTCTGTGCCTGTCACTGCGTCTCATATTGCGTCCAAATCTGCGAAGGACCCTGTCCTTTTGCAGGTTTTAGTCTGGGTATGTAGGGGATGGCCATCAGTTTCCCCTTCTCCCATGTTCCAGCCTTTCTTTAATAGAAGGCATGAACTAACAGTGATGAAAGGATGCTTGCTTTGGGGGCAAAGGGTGGTGGTACCTCCCAGTCTTAGAACCAACATCCTCCAATGTCTCCATAGGGCTCATCCAGGCATAGTCCGGATGAAAGCGCTTGCACGCAGCTATGCCTGGTGGCCTAGGATGGATGAACAAATAGAAGACTGGGTTAATAAATGTAGGCCATGCCAGTTGTCTAGGCCAAGCCCTCCTGCTGCCCCTGTCTTAGAATGGGAATCTGCTAGAGCCCCTTGGCCTCGTCTGCATATGGACCTGGCAGGCCCTTTCCATGGCCAAACCTTTCTAGTACTGGTAGATTCTTATTCCAAATGGGTGGAGTTGGCTCGAATGCCCTCCACCACTTCTGAGTCCATTATTTCAATCCTGGACCCAATTTTTGCTTCACATGGCCTTCCTGATGTACTAGTTACGGATAACAGACCACAGTTTACTTCCTCGGGGTTCGAGGCTTACCTGGCTCGGATGGGGGTGCGCCACGCTAAAACTGCCCCCACTCACCCTGCTGCTAATGGATTGGCAGAAAGGGCTGTGAGGTCTGCCAAAGAGGCCCTAAGCCGTTTGGGCACCTCCAACTGGCAGGCTAGTTTAACTACATACCTATTTGCCCAGCACACAACCCCATGTCAGACTACAGGCCTAAGCCCGGCTGAACTCTTAATGGGACGACGCTTAAGAACCATACTCGATCGTCTCCATCCCGGGTATGTGGACTTACAACAACCCTGCAGGCAGACCACTCCTAGATCGTTACAACTGGGGGATCCTGTTTTCGCATTGAACCTAGGGATTGGGCCTAAGTGGGTCTCCAGACATATCTCTCAAGTAACAGGACCTTGTTCTTACAAGGTTCTGTTAGAGGATGGACGAATTTGGTGGCGGCACATAAACCAGCTTCGCCGCCGCGTACCTGATACCACCCAACCTTGTAGTATGTCACCTGCACCGACTCCAGGCAGCCTTCCGATCGTGCCCTCGCTCACCACGGTTTCACCAGCACCATCATCTGCTGGGATGGCTTCTCCAGCACCGGTCTCGTCTCTAGGGATGGCTTCGTCAGCACCGATCTCTCCTTTGGGGATAACGGCTCCTGTTGACTCGGCAGAGGGCGAGAGCGGCGCTCAGTGGTCCCTCCCTCCTTTAACTCCAGGACCGGTTCTGAGAAGGTCTGGGCGGAGCCGGCGGAGCCCTGCCTATTTGAAGGACTATGTTTGTGCGATTTAAGGGGGGAGGGGTGTTGAATCCTGGCTTGAAATCATGCCGGCTGATTGGCTGATTGGTTGGCTCTCATTGGTCCCTCCCTGGCAGCCTCCTATAAAGAGGAAGCTGTCAGCTCTATTCTGTGTGTTTTTCTGTCGAACTGCATTGTGTGAATAAACAGCAATTTTATACAAGCTGCCTTCCTGCATCTTCCCTCCAGCAAGCAAACTTCCAGTTTAACAGAGAGAAAGATGGCCCACTGGCCGAAATGGGGGGATAGGGCAGCCGGAGTGAGGTGGTTCCCCACAAGAAGCCCCAGAAGCGGCTTGTGGTCCGTAACCAAAACAAAATCCCTCCCAAATAAATATTCGTGGAATTTGTTGATACCAGCAACTAAAGCCAAGGCCTCCCTGTCCAGCTGGCTGTAGTTCCGCTCTGCACTGGACAGAGTCCTTGAGTAATAGGCCACAGGGGCCTCTGACCCATTTGGAAGCTTGTGGCTGAGCACAGTGCCGACTCCCACAGGGGAAGCGTCACACGCCAGGACCAATGGCAAGGTATTGTTGTATTGAATTAAGAAACTGTCACTGGTTAGTAGTCATTTGACAGCTGTGAAAGCTGACGCTTCCCTGGACCCCAATTTCCAAGGAGTGTTTTTGGCCAGCAGCCTGTGGAGAGGCTCGGCTATGGTGGCTTTGTCTTTTAGGAAAAGGCTGTAAAAATTTAGGAGACCAAGGAAGGCTTGGAGCTCTGTGTTGGAACGAAAAACAGTTCCGCAGCCTCCCCCTTCTTGAGAAGCTGTAAATCAGAGGAGAATAGATCGTGTCTTTTCATGACTGCTAATTCAAATAAAATAAACTGAAGCTTAAATGCTAATAAATGCTTTTATTATAAAAGAAACAAAAAAATATATCTGACTACATTCTTACCAATAGAAATACGTCCGGCCGGACGGAATGAAATCAAAGAGAAGAACAAAGGAACAGAAACTACACATGTGCAGTAAACCAGGCATCTCGAGACAGTTAGAGATAACGATTCTCTGGTTACTAATACACAGAGTGGAGGCTCAGATGGCAAACCAGAAAAAACGCAGTGACACTCTGGTTTTTGGGGGCAGGAGCCTCATGGATTGCCCTTAGCTTATTTTCTTTCTTTTTTTAATTCAAAAAGTTTTATTAGTACAAAGTACAAACATTTTTCTCTTTTTTGAATTGTCAGCTCTGCTCTTGTCTGACTCTGATCTTCTGTCTCCTCTTCCACATTATGAACATCTCTCTGGTTCTGTAAATCACCTTGAATCATCAAAGCTCCTTCCATTTGAACAACTATCGATAACTCTCCTCTCTCCTCTTCTGTTACTTCCTTCATTCTTCTTCCTTCTGGAATTTTGGATATGTCGGCCTTTAACACTTTTACATAAAAATCAGTAGCTTTCAATATTGTATTGAGCCGATATCTCTTTTCCAGGTGTCTCACCACTATCCCAGTTGGAGCCTCCCTATTGTACTGTACTTGCTGTTTTTTCAGTTCTTCAACCAGAAAGGCATAGTCCTTTCTGGCTCTCAACATTTTAGGAGAAATTTCTTTCAATGTCATTACATCCTGTCCATCTACCTGAAACTTATTCTTGAAGGTCGCCTGTAGAATTTCATTACGTAATGCCCTTGTAGTAAAATATATTACGATATCCCTTGGGAGATGTTTTTGTTTAGCAATCCAAGAATTAACACGGTATATTTTATCAATTTGCATAACCAATTCCTCTTTAGTCATTCCTAGCATATGCACAAGTGCCTCCACCATCATTCCTTTTAGATCTTCTTGTTTTTTCTCTTTTACACCTCTAAATCTTAAAGCAAACTCCATACTTCTGTATTGAATCATTAGCACCTCTGCTTCAAAATTTTCAATATTATTTTGAGTCTTATCTATATCTTCACCCAAGGTTATCACAGACTGTTTAATTTCTTCCACGTCCTGCTCCAAAATTTCCATATTTCCTACCAGTCCTTTAAGTACAAATATCATATCCTTCCTCAATTGCTGGTGTCAAGTATCAATCTCCTCTAAAAGAGCCTGAATTTTCTCATTAATTTCATTAATTTTTGAGTTAAATTCCATAACAAGTTCATTCTTCATAACTTTTAAAGCATCAAATAACTTTTCAGGTGTTAAAGTCTGTGGGGGTGTTGAATAAGAAGTGAATTGCATTCTTGAAGTGTAAGCGGAGGTGATGGTGCTCAAATCCTTTGTTAAAAACAGTCTTTCCAGGTTTAAAAGCCATTTAAAATTTAAGGTTAAACTTTTAGTTTTAGTTCAAGATCAGAGAGAGAAGAGAATTCATCAAAGTCAGGCGTTTTCAAAGATTTTCAAAGATAAGACCAAATCCTTTATTAAAAACAGTCTTTCCAAGTTTTGAAACCATTTAAGTTTTAAAGTTAGATTTGTTGTTTTAATCCAAAGTTAAAGAGAAGGAAAAAAAATTCCTCAGAGTCAGGCGTTTTCATACAGAGGGCTGCTAATGAAATGAAACTTTATAGCTTTCACTTTCCACACCCTCAGATTCTTCAATCGCCATTTTGTTGCTTGTTAGCTCAGTTAATTTGTAACTTCCGAAGAGAAAGTCAGCAATGGAGTTAAAGTTAGGGTACTTGCCATTCAGGTTTCCTGCCTTTCTCTGTCTGCTGTCTGCAATGAATCAAATTATTGTAAATCCCATCTTGAAAGCAGAGGTGGTTGCGGCATCTTGCTCCGCATAAGTGGAGGCATCCGAAGTCCTGGAGCAAGTGACAGGCTGCCTGGGGAGCCCTCAACCTTCGCGCCCCAGATTGTCTCCTGGGGCACTAGGGGGGCTCTACCCTCACCTGTCAGCTCTCATCCCTCCCCTTATCCTGGGGAGAAGATTTTAAAGCCACCAGACAGCTGTTCTGTTGGCTTTTACGGGACCTCAGAACAGGCGCTCAACGAGGAGCGTCCTTGATGCCTGCAGAGCCAAACCAGAAGCCCCCCTTAGCTTATTTTCTTTCTTTTTTAAAATTTTTTAAAATTTTTATTAAACACACACAAAAATACAACATGAAACAATACACACATAAAACATACAGTTAGAATTATTCTATCCCCCTCTATAGAATAAGCTTTCATCGGATAACTTTTTTTTATATTATCCATGCGTAAAAATATTTACCTTTCTATTTATTTACTTGGTCTTTAAATATATAGCATGTTCTTATTTCTACTAATCATTGACTTTGTTCCATAAAATATAGTAAATTAATAATTGACCCTCATTTTTCTTTTACTAATATAATTTCATTAAATCTTTTTTGAAATAATAAAGATGAGATTGTTATAATAAGATTTGTTACCTATTTCTTAACTACTTTAGTAGTTATTATTGTACTTGTTCACATGTATTTTTCTAGAATACCATTTTCAATTTATATTTGTTATAATAAGATATAAAAGTCATAATAAAAAGAAAACCCTATTATAAGTAAAAATCAATAATTCATTAACTTGAAAGTTCCTTTCGTGAGTTTTTGGTTTTTCTACTTCCAGACCATTGTTCAGTTGATTGATTGTTCTTTCTCACCAAAATAAAAGTCTTATTTGTTCTGTTTCTTTCTTCTCTTGATGGTTCTTTCAAAATAAGGTCCATAGTAAAGTATAAAATAATATCGTAGTCAAACAGGAAAGTCTATTATAAGTACTCTATTATAATTCTGGTATATAGAGAGCTAATTTCTTAATATAAATGTAATTATAAATAATTATAGTTAAACACTTCGGGTGATATTTATCAGTCATTTCACTATATCCAAGCTCTAGACAATCATTAGACTATATAATATCAACAATTCTTTAACCATTATTGTACTCTTAACACTCTACCTTTTGCGCCTTCTTGTTCTTCCTGTCTCTTTTTTTAACCTCTTTCTTCCTCTCTTTCTTCTACCTGATCTTCTCTTTCCTGACTACTACGCTCTATTTCACCTCTGCCATCTCTACTCTCATATTCCTCCTCTAATTCACAATATTGATTTAAAAACTCTTGAGCTTTTTCAATCGATCCAATTTTAAATTTTTTATCTTGCTAGGTTATTAACAATCCTTCTGGCATCAACCATCTAAACATAGTTTTATTTTTTATTAGATAGTTTGTTAGGAATTGATACTGCTTTCTACTATTCCTTATTCTATGGGGAACCTGTTTTAGTACTATAATTTCTTTACCTTTAAACAACATTCCTACTGAGGTTGGATTTCGCAGCCCCACTCCTCCCCCGCAGGGAGGCGGGACCGACTAGGTGGTTCCGCCCCAGGTGCCTAATGGAGCCGGAAGGATTCCAGAGGGAGCTTGGGGAGATACCTGAAACCCTGGTACACAATTCGGCTGATTCCCTGGTGACTGCTTGGAACACCGCAGCATCAGGGGCTTTAGACCGAATTGCGCCTTTGCGACCTCTCTGCGGCAGTGGATCCCGAAAAGCTCCCTGGTTCACCGAGGAGCTTCGGGAGATGAAACGCCAGAAGAGACATCTGGAGCGCCGCTGGAGGGCCAGCAAAACTGAATCTGATCGAACACTATTAAGAATTTACATCAAGTCTTATTTAGTGGCGATAGGGGTGGCAAAACGATCTCATTTTTCCGCTCTTATTGCGTCCGCAGATTCTCGCCCAGCCGCCTTGTTTAGGGTGACTCGCGCCCTCCTTGCCAAAGGGGGGAGCGAGGAACACTTGCAAGGTAGAGCTGAGGAATTCACGCAGTTTCTGTCAGATAAAGTCGCTCAGATCCGGTGGAACCTGGACTCCGGCAGGGCAGAGTCCATGGAGTTGACAGGGGCAAGTCTTAGTCCACCGTTGTGGGAAGAGTTTGTGCCTGTTTCTCCCGAAGATGTGGACATAGCCGTGGGGGCGATGGGTGCCTCCACCTGCTTATTGGACCCGTGCCCCTCCTGGTTGGTCTCAGCCAGCAGGGAGGTGGCACTTGGCTGGATCCAGGCGGTGGTCATCGCTTCTTTGAGAGAGGGATCCGTACCGCAGTCGTTAAAAGCTGCGGTGGTGAGACCCCTCCTGAAGAAGCCTTCCCTGGACCCAGCTGACTTGAAGAACTATCGTCCGGTCTCCAACTTACCTTTCTTAGGAAAAGTTGTGGAGAAGGTGGTGGCTACTCAGCTTCTGTGGCTATTGGAGGAAACAGATCATCTAGATGCCTATCAGTCGGGTTTCAGGCACGGCTACAGTACAGAAACTGCCTTGGTCGCTCTGATGGATGATCTCTGGCGAGCCCGGGACGGGGGGGGACTCCTCCATCCTGGTGCTACTTGACCTCTCAGCGGCTTTCGATACCATCGACCATGGTATCCTTCTGCATCGTCTCGGTGAGTTGGGAGTGGGAGGCACCGTCTTGCGGTGGTTTTCCTCTTATCTCGCCGATAGGATGCAGTCGGTGTTAACAGGAGGGCAGAGATCGTCCCCCAGGCCCCTTTCATGTGGGGTGCCTCAGGGTTCGGTCCTCTCGCCCATCCTGTTTAACATTTACATGAGACCGCTGGGGGAGATCATCCGTAGACACAGGGTGTGTTTCCATCAGTACGCTGATGACACCCAGCTGTACATCACCACCCCATCTCAATTCAGTGTGGCAGTTGATGTAATGTGCCGGTGCCTGAACGACGTTAGGATCTGGATGGGGAGGAACAGGCTCAGACTCAACCCCGACAAGACTGAGTGGCTTCGGATATTGCCTCCTAAGGACTATGACAACTGTCCCTCCTTGGTTCTTGAGGGAGCGAAATTAACTCCCTCGGATCAGGTCCGCAACTTGGGGGTCCTCCTAGACCCACAGCTAAAATTGGATCATCATCTTACTGCTGTGGCTAGGGGGGCCTTTGCACAGGTTCACCTGGTGCACCAGTTGCGGCCATACTTGGAGAAGGAGGCTCTACTCACGGTCACTCATGCCCTTGTCACCTCCAATCTGGATTACTGCAACGCGCTCTACATGGGGCTACTCTTGAAGAGTATCCGGAGACTTCAGTTGGTGCAAAATGCGGCTGCGCGTGCTGTGGTGGGTGTGCCAAGGTACACCCACGTGACACCTATACTCCGCCAGCTGCACTGGTTGCCCATCGGTCTCCGGGTACAATTCAAGGTGTTGATCATCATCTTTAAAGCCCTTCATGGCTTAAGACCAGGCTATCTCCGGGACCGCATTCTGCCTCATACTTCCCTTCGACCGGTTAGGGCCCACAGAGTTGGCCTCCTCCAGGTCCTGTCAACCAAGCAATGCCGGCTGGCAGGCCCTAGGGGGAGAGCCTTCTCTGTGGGGGGCCCCACACTCTGGAACCAACTTCCCCCAGAGACCCGAACCATCCCCACCCTGCTGGCCTTCCAAAAAGCCATCAAGACATGGCTTTTCCTGCAGGCAGGGGGTTAGAGACCAATCCATCTGAGCTCTCCCCTGGGTATGTTTGGTGGATGGATGTTTTTTGTAATATTGAATTTTTAATTTTTGTATTTGATTTTAATTATGTTTATTGCTGGTTTCTTGTATCTTTTCTGCTGTACGCCGCCCTGAGTCCCTCGGGAGTAGGGCGGCATATAAGAAAACCAAAATAAATAAATAAATAAATAAATAAATATATCTTCATTTCTTGTCAACTTGTATATATCATCCCTAACTACCCTCTTTGCAAATTTAATATGCACCTCTCTCGGGAGGTGATGTCTTTTTACATAATTAGTGTGTAGGCGATACACCTCATCAATCTCGTTTCTCATCTCTTGTACGTCTAGTTGAAGGATTTCCGCCAAAATTTCCGCCATTTTTTCTCCTATATTCTCTCCTTTCTCCTCTGTAATATTCTGAAATCTAAGATAATAAGTGGCGCGGTCCATCTCAAGATGGGCAATGGCATCTTCCAAATTCCTAACAATCAAGGCGTTTTTCCCCTCCATCTTCTCTACTTTTTGGTCCACCTGGTCTACTTTGAATTCTACTGTTTTTATCCTTTGGTCATTTTCTACTAGTTTTTGCTGAATATTTTCAATCCTATCATCAATACTATTTACCTTCTCTTTTACCTCTACCATTTCTATTTTAATTTCTTCATAATGTTTTTTGGCTTCTTCCCTATTGCTCTCTATTGCATTTTGAGTTTTCATCACTGATTCTTGGACTAACATAAGTGTCTCTTGTATAGATTGTAAACTGGTAGTTGACCCTGAATTTTCTTTTGTTAATATACTTTCAGTACCTCTTTGTTGCATTAGTGAGGGTGTAGTTGTTATAGTGGGGATTGATACGTGTTTTCTAGCTACTTTAGTCATTACTAATGTGCTTGTCATATTAAATGATTCACGTATATTTTTCCACAATGACATATAAAACGTTCTTTCCCTTATATATTACAATATATAGTACAAAGATTATTTATCCCGCCTATCTATATCTCAATTTTATCACCGGTTTATAGAACCCCAAAATATCCCCTTATGATAAGATTTTCATAATCTTACTTACAATCAATTTTATATTAGTATGAATATAATTCAATTTGTAATTGATATAATAAATTATGAATTATAAAATACTATCTTAAACAAAAAGAGAAATCTATGAATAATCTATTTATAAATATAGTATAGGAAACAGTGATTTCTTAATACAAATATTATATATAAATAAATATAATTTGATAGTTAAATACTTCCAACAATATTTATCAATCCATTCACTATATCCTTCCTCTAGATAATAATTACTTATAGTATTATTAATTCATCAATTAAGAAGTTCTTTTCATAAGTTATACTCTATGTGTAAATATGATGTAGACAGAACTAATTTCTTAATATAAATATAACTATGAATAAATAAGTATAAATAGTTAGTTAAATACCTCAAAGAATATTTATCAATCAATATCAATGTATAGTTATTATAGTAAAACATTGAGTAATATCGTGGTCAAAAAGAGAGATCTATAATGTATAATCTATTATAAATATAATATAGAAAGAGCTAATTTCATGATACAAATATCACTATAAATAAGTATACAGAATTAAATATTTAAGTATTTTAAACAGTATTTTTCAGTCAGTTCGCTATATCTTTCCTCTGAGAGTAGTTAAAGTCTATCTTTAAGTTTTTCCTTCTCCACAAAGTAAAAGCTTTATTGTTCTGGGTTTTTCTTCTTTTAATAGTTCTTTCAAAGTAAAAGCCTTACTTTTAAATCCAGTATAGTTTTTGTCTCTCACCGTTCCTTTAAGAGTTTGTTGTATGGCGCTCTAACAATGGCTACCGAGAGTCTGCCAATTATCACTCTCTCTGTGTTTCTTCATATTGCTTTTCCCCAACAAAGACAAAGGAAACTCCCAAAGCAAATTTTAAATTTTACCTTCTCCACAGAATGAAAATTTTATTGTTCTGGGTCTTTTTTCTCTTAGTGGTTCCTTCAAATTAAATCAGTATAGTTTTTGTCTCTCACCGCTCCTTAAGAGCTCGTTGTATGTTATTCTGGTAATGGCTGCTGATTGTCTGTTAGTATTTCTTTAGATTGCTTTTCTTCCACAAAGGCCGACATTAGGGTCAAGGCTAAATGAAACAGGAGTCCCCACATACTTGCCCAAACCATCACTGAAAACATCCTGGAACTCATCAAAAAGGTCGTCCAGGTTCACGGCTCCAATGGCGTTGATGCCTGTCACCCCTAGGCCGAGCAGGTCAGAACCACCCGGATTGGGTGGGGGAAAAGAGGGCATCAGCTGGTGGACTGGGGGGGCAGCAAACCCCCCCAGGGAGCCAGCTTTTTTCCCTTCGGCCTATGGTGTACGGAAGCGACATTAATTGTCGCTCCTAGCCGCGGCAGCCACATCGACAGTATTGTTAAAAGTGATTTGGAGTCATCTGGGAAGGAAAATTTTAAGCGTTGTGCTGGTGAGCGTGGAAGTAAGAAGAAGCTGGTGAGTGTTTTTGCCAGAATAAATTTCTTTTAAAAAGTTTTCTGGATATATTAACGGGAACAAAAGGACCGGAAATGAAGAAGGATCTGTTTGGCACTTGGAGACTATAGAGTGCAAAATCTTTTCTTAAATGGAATTACAACTAAAGCCCAATTGATGGAAGATTTGGAGTTTTTGCTTTTAAAGATTTGGAAACTTAGAGGGAAATAACTTGGTTGCTGGAATTGACTTAAAAAACGGAAGAATTGGAATATAATAAAAGGCAGAGTTGGGAGTCTGAAGCAGGAAGAGCCATCTGCTGGTTGGAGGACTTATTGCAAGCATGGGATATTACAAGAAATAAATGTTTTAACAGCTGTTGTTTATGAATAGAGAACTTGTTATTGCATAAAAGGAAAACATTCGGACTGAGTTGGATAAGAACTAAATTGGACTGAATTTTAACACAATGGAATAGCAAGAAACATTTGGATTTGTAAAGATTAAAGAAACTAAAAGGATTAAATTGGTGACGACTTACTAGAAGATTAAAAAAGCTACAAAACTTATTACTATAAGCTGTAAGGACCATAAAAATTGGTGACTTGTGATTTTAAGATGGAGAGAATTGATCAGGAAGAACTGGCTGAGTTTATGAAGGACCTTTTTGAAAACTTCAGAAGATCTCTACTTAGAACATTTGAGACAGGAAAAAATGAAATGCATACGGGGAAAAAATTGGACAAGAGAGCTGAAGAAAAAAAGAAGAATGATGAAAACACTATAAATGATGATGAAAAGGGAAAGAATACTGAAAATGTAATGCTGATTAATGACTATTCTAAGGACAATGACTCTACTGGACTGAACAGTGAAAATAGAGATAAAGATAACAGCGATAATGAGAATAGAGATAAAGATATTAAGAATAATTATGTTCAGATTGATGATAAGGATTTTGAGATATATAGAATGGAAAAAGGAATGGAGAAAATAAGATATATACAGAAAGTAAAATTAAGAGAGAGGAAAAGAAAGATGAAAAAGAATTTAAGCAGATGGGGTGGAGGAAATATATATACAAAAGCGAAATAGTTGAGAAATTAAAAGGGAATGGATGATGATATTGGAATATTATGGAAATGTTTTTTTTAATTCAAAAAACTTTTTTCCCCTCTGTTTTTTCTTTTCTTTATATACAGATTAATATTGTTTAACAAATTAAAAGATTTGATATTTTAGATATAATAAAGTTAATTAAGATGAGAAGTATTAGAGCTTAAAAGAGGTATTTTGACCGTGTATTTTTTTTATCTATTCCAATTTATTTTTTCACATATGAAATCTGCACAAATGAAAAATCTTAAAGGGGGAAAATGTATTATCTTAAGAGTTGAATATGTAATTGAATAAATTTAGAAAGAATTTTGATGATTAGTAAATGAAACGATATATTATGATGGTGTATAACTAATATAACTTGTTAGAAGTTTAAATATTATTTGGGTTTTTTTTTCTCCTCTCCCCTTTGTTTCATTTTATAAAGATTAATAATGTTGAATTCTTTGGAATAATGCAGATCAAACAATGATAATAAGAGAAATATGGAATAAATATGATCACTAGAATTTATGGAAAATTACTTAAATATTAAATAATGAACAGGAAATATTATGAATGTTAGTTACTTTAAAATTTATTAAGCTGAGAGTTGATAAGTTAATTGATTTGGATCTTTTCCTTTTCTTTTTATATTTTATTTCTTCTTTATTATTTGTTGAATATTTACAGAGTGGACAAAATTAGACAAATTTTGATGATTAATATCCTCGTAGGATCCCTGCCTCGGAGATTGTTGGGTGTGAGACGCTTCTTCTGAAGTTGGACTTAGGGGTTCAGGTGGGCCTTTTCTTAACGTACCTGCCTCCCAGTTGCGTAAGTAAGGCCCTGCCTGAGTTGCTCGAGGCAGTAGCCGGCTTGGCAGTTGAGTTCCCTAGGCTTATGGTCCTGGGGGACTTCAACTTGCCATCTGCTGGTGAAACCTCTGGAGTAGCTCAGGAGTTCATGAATTCCATGACAACCATGGACCTGACCCAAGTAATCCAGGGTCCGACTCATGAGGGCGGTCACAAGCTCGACCTAGTGTTTCTTTCGGGGCAGTGGAGAGATGATCTGAAGATAAGGGACATAGTCATCACCCCACTGTCATGGTCAGATCATTTCCTACTGAGGTTGGATTTCGCAGCCCCATTCCTCCCCCGCAGGGAGGTGGGACCGACTAGGTGGTTCCACCCCAGGCACCTAATGGAACTGGAAGGATTCCAGAGGGAACTTGGGGAAATACCTGAAACCCTGGTACACAATTCAGCTGACTCCCTGGTGGCTGCCTGGAACATCGCAGCATCAGGGGCCTTAGACCGAATTGCGCCTAAGCGACCTCTCCATGGCAGTGGATCCCGGAAAGCTCCCTGGTTTACCGAGGAGCTCCGGGAGATGAAACGCCAGAAGAGACATCTGGAGCACCGCTGGAGGGCCAGCAAAACCGAATCCGACCGAACACTATTAAGAATTTACATCAGATCTTATTTAGTGGCGATAAGGGCGGCAAAACGACCCCATTTTTCCGCTCTTATTGCGTCCGCAGATTCTCGCCCAGCTGCCTTGTTTAGGGTGACTTGCTCCCTCCTCGCCAAAGGGGGGAGCGAGGAACACTTACAAGGCAGAGCTGAGGAATTCGCAGAGTTTCTGTCGGATAAAGTCGCTCAGATTCGGTTGAACCTGGACTCTGGCTGGGCAGAGTCCATGGAGTTGACAGGGGCTAGTCTTAGTCCACCGTTATGGGAAGAGTTTGGGCCTGTTTCTCCCGAGGATGTGGACAGAGCTGTGGGGGCGATAGGTACCTCCACCTGTTTATTGGACCCGTGCCCCTCCTGGTTGGTCTCGGCCAGCAGGGAGGTGACACGCGGCTGGATCCAGGCGGTGGTCACCGCTTCTTTGAGAGAGGGATCCGTACTGCAGTCGTTAAAAGCTGCGGTGGTGAGACCCCTCCTGAAGAAGCCTTTCCTGGATCCAGCTGATTTGAAGAGCTATCGTCCGGTCTCCAACTTACCTTTTTTAGGGAAAGTTGTGGAGAAGGTGGTGGCTACTCAGCTTCTACGACTTCTGGAGGAAACATACCATCTAGATCCTTATCAGTCGGGTTTCAGGCGCGGCTACAGTACTGAAACTGCCTTGGTCGCGCTGATGGATGATCTCTGGCGGGCCCAAGACGGGGGTAATTCCTCCGTCCTGGTGCTACTTGACCTCTCAGCGGCCTTCGATACCATCGACCATGGTATCCTTCTGCATCGTCTCGGTGAGTTGGGAGTGGGAGGCACCGTTTTGCGGTGGTTCTCCTCCTATCTCGCCGATAGGATGCAGTCGGTGTTGGCAGGAGGGCAGAGATCATCCCCTAGGCCCCTAGTATGTGGGGTGCCTCAGGGGTCTGTTCTCTCACCCATCCTGTTTAACATTTACATGAAGCCGCTGGGGGAGATCATCCGCAGACATGGGGTGCGTTTCCACCACTACGCTGATGACACCCAGCTGTACATCACCACCCCGTCTGACTTCAGTGAGGCAGTTGCTGTAATGTGCCGATGCCTGGACGACATTAGGATCTGGATGGGGAGGAACAGACTCAGACTTAATCCCGACAAGACTGAGTGGCTTTGGGTATTGCCCCCTAAGAACTACGACAACTGTCCCTCCTTGGTTTTCGAGGGAGTGAAATTGACCCCCTCGGATCAGGTCCACAACTTGGGGGTCCTCCTAGACCCACAGCTAAAATTGGAACATCATCTTTCTGCTGTGGCTAGGGGGGCCTTTGCACAGGTTCGCCTGGTGCACCAGTTGCGGCCATACTTGGAGAAGGAGGCTCTACTCACGGTCACTCATGCCCTTGTCACCTCTCGCTTGGACTACTGCAACACGCTCTACATGGGGCTACCCTTGAAGAGTATCCGGAGACTTCAGTTGGTGCAAAATGCGGCTGCGCGTGCTGTGGTGGGTGTGCCTAGGTACACCCATGTGACACCTATACTCCGCCAGCTGCATTGGTTGCCCATCGGTCTCTGGGTCCAATTCAAGGTGTTGATCACCATCTTTAAAGCCCTTCATGGCTTAAGACCAGGCTATCTCCGGGACCGCATTCTGCCTCATACTTCCCTTCGACCGGTTAGGGCCCACAGAGTCGGCCTCCTCCAGGTCCTGTCGGCCAAACACTGCCGGCTGGCGGGCCCTAGGGGGAGAGCCTTCTCTGTGGCTGGCCCCGTGCTCTGGAACCAACTTCCCCCAGAGACTCGAACTATCCCCACCCTGCTGGCCTTCCGGAAAGCCGTTAAGACATGGCTCTTCTTGCAGGCAGGGGGTAGAGCTTAATCCACTCGAGCTCACCCCCAAGTATGTATGGTTGTTGAATGCCTGTTGGGTTGATTTTAAATATTGAGTCTTTTAACTTTTCTATTGTTTTTAAATATTATTTATGAATTGGTTATTCTGTATTTTTCTCTGTTGTACGCCGCCCTGAGTCCTCCGGGAGTTGGGCGGCATATAAGAATACCAAATAAATAAATAAATAAATAAATAAATAAATAAATAAATAAATAAATAAATAAATAAATAAATAAATAAATAAATAAATAAATAAATAAATAAATAAATAAATAAATAAATAAATAAATAAATAAATAATATGAGAAATTAAATGAATAAATGGGCATTTAGTTTTTTGATAGAACAAAGGATAAAAAACAGAAGCGATGAATAAAGAGATTAAAGAATTAAAGGAAGCAATTTGGCTTAAAATTAAGAAGCAGGAGACAGTAACCATCTTGGAAAGTTAAGTGAACAGCGATTAATTTGGATGGAAATTTGGAATTAACTGGTGCATATCCCAGATGACAAAACTAGAAATTAGATTTTTTTCTTTTCTTTTCTTTTTCTTTTTGATGGAAATAGCAGCATGTAAGGTAAAGAAAGTGAAAGAGGAAGTAGAAGGGGAGGAAGAGAAGGTGTAGAGAGGGTTGAGGAGGAGGGAAGGAGTTAGAAAGTAGGAGGAGAAGTTGGAGATAGAGAGAGGGGAGTGTATTGGAATGAAGTAAAACAGACTGATGACTGATGAGGCAAGTCTTGAATAAGATATTGACTTTTGAATGATTGATTATATTGAACAAATATGTATTTTTATTGTAATATTTTAAGGTACATGTGTATTGAATTGTATATGAAATGATGGAGAAAATAAAAAAAATCAAAAAAATAAAAATAAAAAAAAATTGTTGAATCTGACATGGACCCGGGCTTTTCCAAGGACAGGGATCTGGTTTACCTGGTAGTCAGAGAGGCACATTGAGGATTCCTGCAGGCGGGTAGACTGGAGACTCGGAAGGGCGAGCTTGAGTGTCTCCCAGGCGACGATAGATACTGCAGACCCGGTGTCAACCTCATTTGGACCGGTGCTCCATCGATGGAGATGGTGACCATGATCTTCCTTTTGAAGGGGCAGCTGGCCCTGGCAACCTGTGTTTGGTTGGTTTCTTGCTGCACGGCGAAGGCTCTCTGGCGCGGCCTTTGGTTTTCGCACCAGAATCTATTGGACAATTCGCCTCTAGGGATGTCCTGTGCATGCATGTCTTTTGGAGGCAGAATGGCGTGGCAAACTCATGCCAAATGTCCTCTCCTTTCACAACATTGGCAGATAACGTGCCTAAATCTTCATGACATCCTTGGGTGTCGCCCCCCACAGCTGGCACAAGCAGTCAGGGATTCTTTGGGGGGCGGAGGGCACTTCTGGTCAGTGTGGCAGATCTCGTCGTCGCTGCTTACAGGCTCCTCAACAGAGCCCTTGTGGATTGCAGAAGGAGGCTTAGTGTCCTTTTTACAGGAGGCGAAATGGTGCAGAGATTTGGCTGCTTTGGTTAAGGACTCAGCAGCTCTGGTTTCATCCAGGACAGTGGCCAGCGTGAGGTTCGACCGAGCCAGGAGCCAGTGTTGCAGGTGAATGTCCTGCATGCCACAGATGAGCTGGTCAAGCAGGATGTCATCCAGGTCGCAGAACTTGCAGTGGCCGGAGGCTTTATGGAGAGCGGCGATGTATTGGTTGATGGTCTTGCCCTCCTGCTGTATCCACTGGCGGAACTTGTAGCGCCAGACAACCTTGGATGGGGTGGGCACATAGTGTGTCTTCAGCGTTGCCTGGAGCACCTGCCAGGTCACGGTGTGGACTGGGGTTGGGTCAGACAACGATTCAGCTGTGTCAAACACCTCTGGCCCGCAGTGACTCCAAAATAAAGCTCTTTTTCTGTTGTCAGCCAACCCCAGCAGATCATTGGCTTTGAGGAAGCACACAAAATGCCGTATGTAGGAGTCCCATTTTTCCCAGGCAGGGTCAAAAGACGCCTGCGGGTGGAAGGTGGACATCCCGATGAGAGAAGGCAGATGTGGCTAGTGCTGCCTGGCTGGTTGCAGCACTTGAGGGCTAGTCTTCGTTCTCCTGATCCCAAACCCTCGTCGCCACTGTTAGATTGTGGGCAAGGATCACAGGAGACAGACTTCATAACAGCTCTTTTACTCAGCTCACTCAAGTAACCAGCCAAACATGGTCTGACAGCTAGCTCTTTTATAGAGGGCTGTCAGACACAACAACCAATAGCGTATGAGCATTCAAACACATGACCTGGGTGGCAACAACAGTTCAGGTAGAGTTCAACTAAACATAACAACTTACAGTTCAGTCAGAGGTCGTCTAGTCACAACAATTCTAGGGTTCAGTTAGAGGTCAGTCAGAACACAACAATAATGAGTTACCTTTTCATAATTTGAAGTGTCCTGGAGAAAAGTTGGACAACAGCAACAATCCATAAATTATGGGCTGTACAAGTAAATCAGTTTAAAAAATAAGGTTAGTACAAGCTCTCTGAAGCTTTCCTGGCAATTGGACAATTGTTTTAGGCAATTGGTCCATCCAAATTATTTTTGCTGAGAAATAATATGGTGAAGTAACATTGCCCATGTTAAACTAAAATTTATCAAACTCAGTTTGAATACATTGCTAAATGTGGACCATCTGTTCCATGCCCTTTCTCAAGAATTATTCCACCACCAGAATCTGTGAAGCTATTAATGACAGAATTGTTTTTTCCTTTTTGTGTAACCTCCATGGCATCACCCTTAGACTTCATGCATTTGTTAAGAATAGAATTTGGCTCTTTAAATGCATATTCATTCACACATACATCAATGATATTGATCTACATTCTGAAAAGTTTGTTGTAAGGTAATTTACTATTGGTGTATTTATCTGTGAGTTCACATTGTGGGGTGTTGTTTGGAATTGAGAAGACAGATCTTAGAAGAGTACCACAGACAATGAACAGCTAGGGAGATGTTTGATTCTGTTCAGAGGCAATGATTAATAATAGATGAAATTTCATTCAGTTCAGAGAATATTTATTCAATTCCTATAAATGGATTTTTTTAGCATTATACAGCTCAAAGTTTAAAATCTAAAAGTAACACTTCCCAGTATTTATACAATAATCTTACTGCTTTTCGTTTAATTCTGTTTTGGAGCTTTATGCTATATTGATAAGCTTAGTTTTTATAACTTTTTCAGTCATGTGAACTCCTTGCGAAAAGCTTTGGCAAATGAGCAAATGAGCAATAATATATAGGTAGTCCTCATTTAGCATCCACAATTAGGACCAGCAAATTAGGACTAAGCAAAATGTTCACTAAGTCAAACTGTGACTGTGCTTATGAACTTATTTTACCTTTCCTTTGCTTTAAACTGAATGAGAAGATTGCTTGTAAATTTATTTTTATCACCATCCTAACTGTGAATGGTCCCTAAACAAGCACTACTGGTATGTACAGGTAGAATACTTTTAAATATTCAGTTAAAATAGAAATGGTGTATTATCTACCTCTATCTACTAATTACCTAATTAACAACCTAGTAAGATGAATTGTCAGACTTTGTACTGCTAAGACTAGTATGAATTTATGCAGATCCCTTCCCCCAAAGAATAAAATGAATAATCATAGAATGACTGGATAAAAGATAGATAGTCCACTTATTTTTAGAAATAAAATTTTAATTTTAAATCTCTCTCTCTCTCTCTCTCTCTCTCTCTCTCTCTCTCTCTCTCTCTCTCTCTCTCTCTCTCTCTCTCTCTCTCTCTCTCCCTCCCTCCCTCCCTCCCTCCCTCCCTCCCTCCCTCTCTCTCACACACACACACGGGTTTGGTAGAGTGATGCAGGGAGAGGAGTTTCATCCTTATCTCTTGTTTTGCCGCATTTCTCTTCCTGTTTCAGAGAAAGGGCGTTGTTACTTAACTGAATGCCCCTTCTCGTAGGGTGGAGCTAGCCTCCAAGATTGGGATGACACAATCCATCAGCCAATCAGGACTGAGTCTGACCTCATATAAAAGCTGTCCTCCTCTCATAATCCCCCTCTTGAGATGAAGGACAAGGTCAGACCCAAAGTGTACTCCCCATGCACTCCTCCAAGAATCAATATCAGCAATATCAGCAAGAATAAGGGAGGGACTTGGAGGCTAGCTCCACTCTATGAGAAGGGGTGTTCAGGTAAGTAACAACGCCTTTTTTCCATAGTGGGTGGAGCTAGCCTCCAAGATTGGGACATGCCAAAGAATGGTCGGTGCAGACATGTGAAGTATTTGCTTTACTACAAGCATTGAAATTACTGACAAATGAAGTCGGTAATATTTATACAGACTCTAAATATGCTTATGGTATTTTGCATACCTTTGGAAAGATTTGGATGGAACGGGGTTTGATAATCAGCAAGGGAAAGGAGCTGAAACAAATTGAGCTTATCAAATCTGTTTTGAAAGCAGCCGAGAGGCCGAAGAGGTTGGCTGTTGTACATGTAGAAGCACATAGGAGAGGTTCCTCAAAGTTAATCTTGGGAAACAGGTTAGCAGATGAAGCTGCAAAAGAAGTGGCAAAAATGGAAAAGGAAACAGAGATAATGGTAATAATTCCTACTCTTGAATGGGATGTGAAGCCAAAATTCACGAGGGAGGAGGAAAGCCAAATGATTGAAGACGGTGTGGAAGAAATAGATGGGAAATGGATGACAAGGAATGGGTTACAAATGGTAAATAAACCTATTATGAGAAACATTCTTGAGTGTGTACATGAAGGGACCCATTGGGGTACACAAGCATTGATTGACTTTGTGAAAAGGAAGTATGTATGCAGAGGAATGTATGTAATTGCTATGCAGATATTGAGAAAATGCATACATTGCATTAGAATAAACAAGAAAATCATGAGAAAAAGTTAGGGCAGAGGACCCTAAGTAAGCACGAAGTGCGTATAATGTTGCAGGAGATACAAGAGCAATTACAAGAATAAAATCGATCAAATGGGATCAATAGAAAATTGATCTAAAGGGAAAGGCTGGATTGTGAGAAAAATGAAAGTTATTCTTTGTAATAAAGATATGAAAGGCAGGCCATAGCTCAACCATTTTGAATGCATCTATAATGAGGAATTATATTATATAATCACATGTATTCCTTTTCTGTAGGTCAGCTATATTCACACTGACCTAATAAGCTGTTTGTACCAAAATTATGCTGAGGAAGATGGGAATGTCAGAACAGGAAATATTGACAGGATGTATTTGCTGGGAAGCACCTAAAAGTCTTGGGAAAGGAAATGTGGAGACGTCAGCATCAGGTGCAGGATTGGGGGGCTTCCAACATGGGAAAAACCCAAAAGCATGATGTATTGTGTTATGTAAGGGGGGAGGAACAAAGGTGGGGTTTGTGAGATGTATAAAACCTGTAACCTGGGAGGTAGCTTTACCTCCTCCTCTTCCTTTTGTTCCAAAGTTGCATTCTCTGGGAGGAGTCGGTCCCTTGGCCAAGGATTATTATTATTGTTTTTTATTTCTTAATAAATTGTTTTTTATTGCTTACCTGGTTTCCTGTTTCTATTTGACTTTTGGATTTTTCTATCAAGTATCGTCCCCTAGGGCAGGACCCCAGATAAATCAGCCAGTTCACTCTGCAGCACCCCAATCTGCAAGACCCGCCATCCAAAGTCAGCCTCCGCAGAGGCAAAAACGTCCACCTTGTAGTGCCAAACAAAAGGCATGGGAGAAGACCAAGTGGCCGCCCGGCATACCTCTTCGATAGACACATGGGTGACCCAAGCAGCAGTTGTGGCCACACTGCGCGTTGAGTGAGCAATCAGTCTCTGTGGTCATGGAAGTTCTTGTTGATCATAGGCATTCGCAATGACCGCACAAATCCAATGACCGATCATAGCTGAAGATGCCTTCCGCCCCATCGATGCGTGCATAAAAACAGATGAACAAAGTTTCGGATAGGTGAAAGGGAGCTGTGTGTTGAGTGTAAATCTCCAGCACCCGCCGTACATCGACGGTATGCCATTTATGCTGAGAGGCTTTAGACGGTTGAGCACAGAAAGAAGGGAGCACCAACTCCTGTGCCCTGTGGAAGAAAGTGTTAATCTTAGGTGTAAAGGCTGGATCTAGATGTAGCATGACCCTGTCCAGATAAAAGACACAGAGGTCCCCCCGGACAGACAGAGCCGCCAACTCCGAGATTCTGTGAGCAGAAGTAATTGCCACCAAGAAAGTGACCTAATGAGTGAGATGTTTCAAGGACACCATCTGCAAGGGTTCGTAGGGCGCCCCTGTGAGAAAGAGAAGAACCCTCTGTAGGTCCCAAGTTGGAAACCGGTGCACCACTGGGGGACGGAGATTGACCGCCACCTTCAGGAAATGCTGTACCAACGGATGCTTGGACAGCGGTTCAGAGAAATGACATGTGAGGACAGTGGACAGCACTGCCACCTGACGCCATAGTGTGTTGGGTGCTAGGCCGCTGTCGAGCCAGCTTGCAGAAAATGCAGGACATGGACTACCAATAGATCCACCGGACAAAGGGCAGCATCTGAACACCACTCGCAGAAAACCCGCCAGGTGGAATTGTAAATCCAGAGTGTGGACGCTTGACGCGAAGAGAGCAGGGTGCAGATGATGTTATCTGGAACCCCGCGGTGCCTCAGAGTATGCCACTCAAGTGCCAGGTGGTCAGTTGATACCAGTGCGGATCTGGATGCTGCACTGACCCCTGGGAGAGTGACGACTCTGTTGGCAGGATCTGCCAAAGAAGACTGATGGACAGCGACCTGAGGTCCGCGAACCATGCCCTCCTCAGCTATCGAAGAGCCAGGAGGATCACCTCCGCCTCCTCAGAGAGCACCTTACGAATCACTCGAGGAAGGAGTGGGAGAGGGGGGAAGGCGTACAGAAGGCCCCTCAGCCAGGGACAGCGAAGCGCATCTGTCCCCTCTGCCCCGTGCGTCTGGTACCTGCAGAAGAAGCGCGGCAGCTTCGCATTCTGTGGCATGGCGAACAAGTCGACGATCGGAAGCCCAAACCGATCCATCAGCTCCTGAAAGAGGTCCGGGTGTAGGTTCCACTCCGCGAAGTCCACCTTGTGTCGACTGAGCCAGTCCGCTGTACAATTTGACACCCCCAAAATATGCTCTGCCTTGATAGACAGGAGGTTCCGTTCCGCCCATAGGCCCAGTGCCTTGGCCTCTGTCAAGAGGTGGTGGGACACCGTGCCCCCCTGCCGGTTGATGTGTGCTTTGGTAGTAACACTGTCCATCATCAGGAGGACATGATGCCCCAATAAGACGTGCTGGAACCGCTGAAGGGCCAGGAACGATGCTCTCAGCTCTAGGAAGTTGATGCTGAGCAATGCTTCCACCTGCGACCAGGTTCCCTGGGTGACATGCGACATCGTGTGGGCCCCCCATCTGTGAAGGTTGGCGATGGAGGTAACCATCACCCATTGTGGTTTGATGAAGCAGGAACCCTTGGTGATCGCTGAGGACCGCCACCAGTGAAGGGAGCGACGAACTGAGGCTGGGAGTTGAACCTTGGCCCTGGAATTGCTCCTGCCTGCCCACTGAAAAGGCAAAAGAAACCACTGTAGGTCTCTGGAGTGCAGCTGTGCCCATGGTGTTATGTGTATTGCCAAAATCATTTTACCCAACAGGGATGACAAGAGGTGTAAGGGAACTTGTCGCTGGCACAGAACCTGTTGGGCTAGCGAGGACAATCTGTCCTGAGATAGATACACCCTGCACTCCAGAGAGTCCACAATGGCCCCCAAGTGAGTAATTCTGGTGGAGGGGCATAGCTGGCTTTTCTCGCGTTTGAGCGAGAAGCCGTGATGTTGAAGAGCCTCCATGGTGACCTGGAGGTCCAGCTCCGCCTGTGTTGGGGAGGATGATTGGAGAAGAATGTCGTCCAGATAACACTGTATCCTAACAGGCAATGACCTAAGAAGGGCAGCCAGGGCTGCTAGGATCTTGGTGAAGACCCAGGGATCCGAGGACAACCCAAAGGGGAGGGCCGAATATTGGTAGTGCTCGTTAAGATAGGAGAAGCGAAGGTACTTTTGGTGAGAGGGCCGAATTGGGACATGGAGGTAAGTCTCTGTGAGGTCAATGGATGACATGAGGTCCCCTTTACGGACACTGTCCAAAATGGATTGTAACGTGTGCATTTTGAACTTCTTGTAAACCAGGAACTTATTAAGACACTTCAGGTCAAGGATGGCTCTCCACCCACCCGAGGATTTCTGCACGAGGAACAAATTGGAATAGAATCCCTGCCCCCGCTGGTCCTCCGGCACCCGCTGTATGGCCTCGATATCCAGCAGGTGCTGGATGGCGGCCACCATCAGGGACTGCTTCCGGGGATTGGAGGATTGGGAGCACCTCATGAAGAATCCCGGGGGGGGAGATGAAGTCCAGCGCAAGACCAGATGTCAAGGTCTTGCGAACCCAAGCATCAGTTGTGATGTCCTCCCACCACCTGGCAAAGAGGTGCAGGCGGCCCCCAATGGGAGGAACGGGTTCATTTATTTGTAGCGGTGGAAGGGGCGACCGCCTGCCTTCCGAAAAGGACACCTGGCAGACTGATCAGTTCTGTTTCTGTCCTGCCCTTGGGTTTGCCTCCCCCCGCCTGCGGCCTGTTCTGAGTATAGGCCGGTGCCCGAAAGGGACGCCTTGTAAAGGAGGTGTTAGAAGAGGAGGACTTGGGTTATGCCTTTCTGGTGGAATTCGGCAACACCTTCCTCTTATCCTTAGTTTCGATAAGGTAGGGGTCCAAGGTATCTCCAAAAAGGGACTGATCCTTAACTGGTGCCACAGCCAGGCACCACTTATGATGGCAGTCCGCTGGCCAGATCTTTAGCCAATGTATCCTGTGTGCCACCACAGATGCCCCCATGGCCCGGGCCGCAAAGCGTGTGGCCTGAAGGGTGGCATCTCAGGTAAATTGTGTGGTGGCCATAAGTTTATTAATATCTTGCCGCGCCCTAACGTCCGACTTGGGGAGGTGTTCCTGCAACGCCTTGAGCCAGCGAATAGAGGTGCGGCAGAAAAAGGAGGCCATGGCTGAAGCTTTGACCGCCCAAGCTGCAGCCTGGTGGGCCCACTGAAGGGCCTGCTTGGTGCACCGGTCTTCTGGGCATAGGAGTTCCTCGGAATTCCTTTGGGCCAACGTATACAACACTTTGATAGGGGGGGTCCACCAGGGGGACCGGCAGGTGCTGAGCCAGCGCTTGTGCCACATTAAAATAACATTTATCTAAGGAGGATGGGAGGGCACCCAACGATGGAGCCACCCATTGTTTGAGCACCGAGTCCACAAACAACTTCGGTGCCGGAACCACCTCCGCCTGCGATGTGGTTTCCTCAAAGAGGGGATCCACGGACTCGTCTTCGGCTGATTGCAGGTCGGCAATCTTGGCCATGGCCTTCACCTTGTGCAACAGAGATTTAAGTAGTCCGGGGTTAAATAAACCCGGGGTCTCAGGGGCTAGGTCTTCATCCTTGGACAAGTCCAAGTCCTGCCCCTGATCCACCTGGTCTTGCACAGACAGCAGAGAGACCTGCAGATCGAACTGGTCCTCAGCCAGGGCTGGTGGCTCCATAGTGGGTGAGCGTGGAGGGAGCGATCTGGAGGGACCAGAAGTGGAATGAGCCGCAGTGGAGATGTGCTTTATGCCGGCCTCAATGCCCTGTGTTATGGCTGCCTGAATGAGAGCTTGCACCTCTGGGCTGTAAAGTTGGGCGGAGGCCACTGCAGAGGGCATGGTCCCAGATGAGCTACCACTGGGCCTGGGGTCCTTCCAAATGTCCCCTTCTTCAAGGCATAAATCAGGGTTGTCTAGTGATACACTACACTACAACTCTTCTTGTCCCTGAAGAGCGCCGGTCTCGTTGTGCCGGAGCTCTTGTAGCCTCCTGAGAGCTGTGCGTGGCTGAGCTGGAGGGGGCAGCAGCAGAAGGTGATTTGGGGCCCTCAGCCGCCTTGCTCTGCTTGCCCAGTCCAGAATGGGTCCCCTTAGAGGACCCCTTTGCTCTGTCCACGGAAGGCTGCCTGATTGGGGAGCAATCCCTACGTTCAGTGGGGGGGGGAGGTGGAGGACGCCTTGGCCCCTCCCCTGGAATCCCGGCCTTGCTTGGGCTTATT
This sequence comes from Diadophis punctatus similis, assembly GCA_023053685.1. Lineage (NCBI taxonomy): Eukaryota > Metazoa > Chordata > Lepidosauria > Squamata > Dipsadidae > Diadophis > Diadophis punctatus. Next base: position 23,777,111 of record JALIGW010000008.1, read on the forward strand.
CCTGCCCGATTTGGCATGCCTGTCCACCATTAGCCTCTTGCACTTGCTGCAGGCAAGCAAGAGAACAGACGCGGCTGGACTTTATTGCTGGCAGCTGAATAGGGGTGCGGCTGCGCAAAGGACAGAGGCCACACCGCTCGTAATGGCGCCCGGAATGCCTCGGTCATGAATGCACCTGCGCCAAAGGTGAGGGCCGCCGTGGCCCAGCTGGAAGGTGGAGCGTCAAGGCGGTCCCGGCAGTGACAGATGGCCTGCTCGTAATGGCGCCCAGAACGCCTCAGCAGCGAGTGCACCTGTGCCAAAGGTTGGGGCCGCCGCGGCCCAGCTGGAAGGCAGAGCGGTAAGGCGCTCTCGGTGGCAAAAAATGGCCGCTTGCACCAAAAACTGTCATGGAGGAGCAGTCCCGCAAGCTGAGAACTGCCGAAGGGACCGCTGCCACCCATCACTCCGCTTCTCGGGTGAGTGAATTTGACCGATCTCAATGGGAATTCCCTGATGATCCCAGTGACAGGGAAAAGAGAGAGAGGTGGCGACTGCGCAATCGCGAGGCTTCTACGGTTTAACAAGTCCCGTAGATCGCAAGATGAGCCTCTCTCTCTGCGGATGTGGCACAGGCCACCCTGGCTGCTGGCCACCCAAGCGCAGGGCTTCTGTGGCAGTTGGGACCCTCAGGAGGACAGGAATGCCATGCCGCTCGAGACCGGATGACAGCCAACCACACAGTAGGTGGCCCAATGGCTGGGGACAGGGCTGCAGCCCGTCCTGTCATTCCCCACAGCCCCGATGACAATCAGGGCTAGTGGGAGGTCACTCACAATTGATTTGAAGTCCAAAAGGTGACAAGTCATTGACAGATGAAGGAGTTAGAAGAACTATGAGATTGGGGAGACACAGATCCTAGACCTAGGACTGAGTCGAAAGAGGGGGATTATGACAGGAGGACAGCTTTTATATGAGGTCAGACTCAGTCCTGATTGGCTGATGGATCGTGTCGTAATGGCGCCCGGAATGCCTCGGTCATGAATGCACCTGCGCCAAAGGTGGGGGCCCAATCCCAATCTTGGAGGCTAGCTCCACCCACTATGGAGAAAGAGCCACTCCAGCTTTTCCCAGTCATTCCCTTCTCTCTTTAAACTAACCCTTTCCCTTTTCTTATTTTTCTCAGCCATTCTTCCAAACAAAACTTCTCCCCCTCTTCTCCTTTCTCCTGTCCAAGTCTTTGTGTCATATCCATCTTCTCAGATCACTTTTATACCTTCTCTTACAACAAAATTTGTTTTCTGCCTCTCCCTTCCTCCCTTGTCCAGGGGGCCAAGTCTTAGTTTTCATACTGACCCCAAACTGTTAAGAACATCTACTTTTTCTATCCCTTAATCTCCAATCTCCCTCTCCTTATCTTCTCCAAAGATCTAATTTCCTCTGATTCTGATTTATTGGCCACAAGAAGATACTTGGCACTTGGTTTTAACATTTTGATTTCTATTGAAAAATTCCTACCATTCGTGTATCAAAATTTTACTTCAACTATCCCCAATTCGAATGCAATCAGCTTGCAAAAAATAATTAATAAACTGATAGATTTTGACAGAATCCTTCAGTCTATAATTTCTACTGACCCCATTACAGTCAAATAAAAGAGGAAGTCTGACTCTTGGAATGTTAATCTTCTTCTTCTTGTGCCATATCCATCATTGGATGTTGGCGATCCTGTTAGCGATCCTAACGGATTCTATCAAAGGCTATCAGTTTATTAATTCTTTTTTGCAAACTGATTGCATTAGAATTGGGGAATGTTAATGGAGTTCTTTTTTATCCGCATATTTTGTGTGTTTCTTTAGGTAACCCTAAATACTGGTATGCCAATGTCAACATTCCCCTCTACCCAAATCTCTGATCTCTTCAACATCCCTTAGGTGGTTGGGTTGAATCAGTCTGCATTGTATTTAGAAGAAAAATTGTGAATCACACTTTCTAAGTTCATTAAAATGTACTACTTTGAAATTATGATTCATAAATTAATGTTTGGCAAAGTTACAAATCCCATTTTCTTTTCATTTTTACACCAAGGACTGAGAAGGGAATTGTAGAAGATTAGTTACATTGCTTGCTAATCAATGCAAAGACATACCGGTATTTTTTCTGCTCCTCCACCTCATAATTTTTATTTCATCTAGTTTGAAAATTTTTAGGGTTGCCAGATGTCCCAGTTTCTCTGGGACAATCCTGGTTTTTGAAGGTATATTCCATCTGTTCTTGAAAATATTCCTTTTCATTGCTCTCCAGTAGACTGTATAATTTCTGAGCAATCAGGCAGCAAAGAACTGTGGGAGCAAAGCTGATAAATTATTATCCAACTATAAAAAGTGTTAGATTCACATGGGAATGAAGGAGTGAGATGCAGGAACAGTTCAGCACCTTTATTTATCTAAAGCTGAGAGCAATGCGAACTGCCAGCAGGCTGCAGGGAAGCTGCTTTTAAGGGCTTCCCTATAGCCAGCTGGCCACTGAGAGCAGTTCATTTCTCCCACTGCTAGATTAGCCAATCAGCGGCAGCCATGCAAATCCGTACTCCATATGGCAGTACGTAACACCCCTCCCCTCTTAGTTCATGTAAAGTCCAATAAGGAATCAACGTAAGTCACATAGTGACATAAGTAAACAGGGCGCCATACAGTCCTACTCGGCCTGCGTGATTCAGTTCCTCGGGAGTCTTCGACTGGAGTGGACATGCCTGTTGCTGCTCCTTCCCCTGCTTGTGGAATAATCTGGAACCGACTGCCAGGCATGGCGGCTGAAGTCTTGGTGTCTTCGTCCTCCGGTCCCGGATGACTTTGCTGGATTTAACACCGAGTTCATGGCTTCTGCAGGTAGTGACTTGCGCTCCTCCTCCAGGGTTGAGAATAGGTCCTGCTGGATTCTTGTAAATAGGTACTGGCTCCTGTCTTGGTTGTCTTGGTTGATTGTGTTGTATGGCCTTCGGGGCAGAGACTCGTGTTGTTCTGGCCTTTGCGCCGGGGCTCCTTGCAGCAGTGCGCTCTTCGGTTGGCGAAGCCAGGAATCTCCCAGTCTACTTCTGAGATGGTCGATGTGTCTCCACCACACATGGCTGTCATCAAGTTTGACTTGGTAGGACTTTGGCCCGGCCCGGCTATTACAGTGGCCTTCACCCATTTGGGATCCCCTGCAAAGTTCTGTGTGAACACTAGCTCGCCTGTGGCTAGTGTTTGAGTTGGCTTGTTGGACTCCAGGGGTGTCTCTGGATAATAATTGGGATTCAGTCTGTCCAGTTGGGGCCTCAGTTTTTGCCCAACAGCATTTCGGCGGGGCTCTGGTTAGTGGTCGCGCATGGCGTGATGTGTTGGGCCAGCAAGAACTGGTTGATCCGTTCCTGCCAGTTCTCCAGGCCCATTCTGGTTAAAGTCTCTTGTCATTTTCACCATTCTTTCTGCCCAGTTATTGCTAGCTGGACTGAATGGCAAAATGAGCACATCCCTTATTCCCAGGTCAGCCAGGAATCACTCCATGTTCTTGGCTGTCAGCTGGGGTCCATTGTCTGACACAAGGACATTGGACTGGCCATGTGTCATGAACATCCTTCTCAGGGCTTATATGGTGGCTTCCATGGTCAAGTTGCGCATGTTCACTACCTCCAGCCATTTGGAATAGGCATTCACAACAATTAAGAATGTTTGCCCCACCATAGATCCCGCAAAGTCTATGTGGATTCTTGACCATGGGGCTTTGGGTATCTCCCATTCTAATGGTGTGGTGCGTGGTGGAGCCAGCCAGGATTCTTGGCATCGTAGGCAGGTTGCCACCCACTTGGTGATGTCCTGGTCCAGTTTCGGCCACCACAGGTAACTCCTTGCCAAAGCTTTCATGCGAACTATCCCGGGGTGACCTATGTGCAGAGTTCCCATGACCCATTTCCATAGGTATTACAACTTGCTCCCCCCACAGTAAACACCCCTTCAGCACCGACAGTTCAATCTGTTTATTTTTAAATGGTTTACATTTTTCCCTTCTTCTTCCTGTGGTCGTTCCCTTAACACCCAGTTCATGACTTTGGACAATACTTTGTCTTTCACCGTGTTTTCTGTGATGTCTCGGGATGTGACGGGGCTGGTCTGTTCAATGTTGACCAGCAATATTTCGGCCACAGGTGCGAGGTCTTCCATGAGGTTGAGCACTGGGCAGTGGCAGAGGGCATCTGCATGGCCGATGCTCTTCCCAGGTCGGTAGGTCAGCTTGTAGCTGTATCTGGACAGGAAGATGGACCAGCAAGTCAGTCTGGGCGACATGTACTGTGGCATTTGTTGGTTGCCTGCAAGTAGACCCAGTAGTGGTTTATGGTCCATCACAAGTTTGAATTTGCGGCCATAGAGGTATTCATGGAAGCACTTGATGCCGCCACTGCAGCAAGTGCTTCTTTATCCAGCTGGCTGTAATTCCGCTCAGCTGGTGAAAGAGTCTTAGAGTAATATGCAATGGGGGCTTCCGATCTGTTGGGAAGTTGATGGCTGAGGACGGCCCCCACTCCAAAAGGTTATGAGAACATCATTAAAGTAGGGAACCACTCCTGGGATGCTATGTAGTAATTGTTCATACTCTGGAACAGTCCTGGGGCCACACTTACCCCAAATTGCAGGTGGTTGCACTTAAAAGCCCTCCTGTGTGTGACTATTGTCTGGGCTTCTGCGGTGGCTGCATCCACTGGCAACTGCTGGTACGCTTGTGCCAGGTCTAGCTTAGCAAAACAAAATTCCATTTCCAAGAGAGTGCAATAGGTGTTGCACTATGGGCATGGGGTAAGCATTTGGCTGCAGTGCTTTGTTAATGGTGCCCTTATAGTCCACACACATGCGAATTGAGCCATCCGCCTTCATTGGGGTAACGATGGGGGTCTCCCATGTGGCATGATCAACTGGCTCCAAGACCCCTTGGGCGATTAATTTATCCAGTTGTTCATTCACTTTTGGCCGAACAGGGCTTTAATCTACGGGGCTTTAATCTAATGGGTGTGACACTGGGGTCTAGGTTAAACCATATGGGCTTGCCCTTATAATTACCTAGACTCCCATCGAACATGTCTGGAAAGTCCGCTAGTAGCTTGTCCAGTTTGTCCCCCTTGATCTGATGCAAGCCGGTGATTCCAATGCCGAGAGGCTTGAGCCATTCCACTCCCAGCAGGGTCGGTCTCTACGATAGTCAAGGGCAGCTTGCCTCTAAAATCTTTGAATCTGATGGGCACTTCTGCTCATCCTAGCACTCGAATAGGGTTGCCTTGGAAATCGAGATGAATGGGCTGTGTCTTTAGCTGGTGTCTTGTGAAGGTCAGCAGGACTTGCTTCAGGGTTTCCCAGGACATTATGGTGAATACGGAGCCGGTATCTAGCTCCATCTGGCATGGGGTTCCTTCTATGGCCAGTGTGATGTGGAACTTCTCCCCTTGCCCGGCGTCGGAGTGACCCAAGTGGTGTTGTAGATCCCCTGGTTGTCCTGGTGTTGGTATTCATCCCTGCGCCTACCCCGATGGCCCCCTGAACAGTTATGCCCTTGTCTCCCCTGTGCCATGGGTGGTTTTGGTTGGTACTGGGCTGGCATCCAGGCTTCCGCGATGTGCTCTCTTTTCTGGCAGCAGCGGCAAATGGCATCTTTGAATTTGCAAAGCACCCTGGCATGGCCCCCTAGGCAACCCGAGCATCAGGTTTGCCTCATCTTACAGTCTCTGTGGCTTGCCCTTTTGTCTGTTTGAACACAGTACACCCCTTCATTCTCTTCTGACTTGTCTTCGTACTCGGGGACTTCGGTCATCCAATCAGGCTCTCTGTGTGTGCGATGGACTGTGTCAGTCTTCCAGATGTCTGCAGCTGAGTTGTCCAAGGATTCAGTGGCTCGAGCTTCTTTCATGACATCCTTGAAAGTTGCCCCCCTTCTGATCAGCAGCTTCTTTTGTAAATTTAGATCTCTCATTCCCAAAATAATTAAATCCTTCATCATTTCCTCTGGGTTTATGAATTCGCATTTGGTTGCGATCTTCCAGAGTTTGGCAACAAAGTCATTGATGGATTCACCATCACACTGGCAGCGATGGTAAAATTCATTTCTGCTGACCATCAGGGTTACTGCAAGAGCATAGTGTTCCTTCAGGGTTGTCTGAAGCATTGTCCAGGAGATGGACTCAATGTCTGTGGGTGCCACCAGGGTCTGTGCCATTTTATAAATTTTTGGCCTGCAGTAGATGAGGAAGAGAACCCTCTTCTTGTTGTCTGGCAGATCCTGGAAGTTATTGGCTTCCAGAAACATGCGAAAACGGCTCATATAAGTTGTCCATTCTTCTGTCTTCAGGTTGAAGATTGCTGGAGCGGGAGAGGTTTGAGTAGCCATCCTCAAGTTTGGCCGGAGCAGTCAGAGCTTGCTTCTAAGATGGGCGCGGATGCCACGAAGTGCCTTTGTCCTGTTGTCCTTCTTCAACCACCTTCGTCGCCAGTGTTAGATTCGCACTGGAATGAAGGAGCGAGACACAGGAACAGTTCAGCACCCTTATTTCTCCAAAGCTGAGAGCAATATGAACTGCCGGCATGCTGCAGGGAAGCCGCTTTTAAGGGCTTCCCTGTAGCCGGCTGGCCACTGACAACAGTTCATTTCTCCCACCACTAGATTATTCAATCAGCGGTGGCTATGCAAATCCGTACTCCGTATGGCAGTACATAACAAAAAGCTATCCCAATTCCCCTAACGCCGAGACATTAATTCTGTAGGGTGAACTTGTCACAAGAGGTTGATGGTTGCCCTGACATGTGAAGAAGCTGCTGTAACAAGTAAAGAATTGTTCATTAATTGTAACATACAGAAACGTTGTGTGATTACTTTCATGCTTCATTCACACTGTATGAAAGAATTCCTGAATCTGATCTTGTTAAAATGAATCCACATCAATTTATGATTGAACATCAGTAAATCTATGTACCGGTAACTATAACATGGAAAAACTGGTCCATCTTGTGTTGCATCCTTCAGCAAATCTATTTGCCAAAAACAAAATAGGAATTACATTATTTTCCATTTTTGTTCTATATTTAAAATGGGATCCTGAGATAGAGATAGATAACTATGTAGTACTTGTAATGAAAATAACTGAATCAGAAAGTTGCTTCTAGATCTTAGCAAAACATAAATGATAGATATTCTAGATAAGAAATGGACAGGAAATATGTCAGCTGTAGACATAGGAATTTTTCCAGATTAGAACCATAATAGAAAATACTTGCTTTGATCTTTATTGTTAAAGGCCACAAATTTCACAATTTGGAAATTGTCCATTCTACCCCTGATCATGAAGACGAGTGAGATCTTTTTATTTGGGCAGAACTCAGAGCAATATTTGGCCCTGATTTTTAGTGTTAATTGGGAGCTAAGTCCAGTGCACCAATTTTCTATTCATGAGGGGATAGTACTTTTTTGTTTTTCTGGGACCTGACTTCAAGGCAAATAGAAAGATATTTATATATGTACTTACTACATTTATATTACCTTTATTTTCTATCTTTTCTCCTGAACTCAGGGAGTTCCTACATGATCTTCTCATGTAATCAGTATTTGAGGAGGAAATGCAGAATTAGAGGTCCTGAATCCACTGTTGTTCACCCTGTTGACCCATGACTGTTGTGCAAGGTTTGCTACCAATCATATTGTGAAGTATGGAGATGATACAACATTATTCAGGATGACCGTGAGGGAGGAAGTAGAGAGTTTGGTGAACTAGTGTAATAAGAATAGCTTGGTTCTAAATATAGGACAAGCAAAAGAGATCATTGTCTATTTCAGAAAAGGCAGGCACAGCCATATACCTCTGTGCATTAACAATTCAACTGTGAAGGTGATTAGTAG